>JALRME010000003.1:1035308-1635308 GCA_026120035.1 Coleophoma eucalyptorum
CTCTCACCTCGACGAGCTCCACCTCCAGCAGTTCTGTGGCATCAAGCACCGCGACATCCACAACTTCCTCAAGCTCATCTACTTCCGAGACTTATTCAACCACTTCCAGCTTCGAAATATCTACATCTATTGTGGCCACAACTAGCGAATCTAGCAGTTCATCAACATCCACATCGTCTATCTCGACTACTGCCCCATCAACTAGCTCTGAATACAGCGAGAGTGCCACCTCTGTAGGCCCAACCGGATATACCATGCCCTCAGGCTCTGCTTCATCAACTGGTTACTATCCAGGGTCCAAAACTTCAAAGTCCTGCTCCAAGTCAAGAGGTGCTTCCACTGGACCAAGCACGCCATCAATCCCAGCCTCGTCAACAGGTATCTACTTTAATGTCACTACCTCCTCTGGGTCACCTACAAACACTCCTTTCCCTCCGGTTTCTAGCAGCGGCGTCTCTTCAAGCTCCATACCATTGGGAACTTCCACGATTACCACCACCAAGGTTTTCACTATTTCATCCTGTGCCCCAACAGTAACTAACTGCCCATACACCACGTCCCCAGTTGTATCTTCAACAGTCATTACCTACACGACCGTCTGCCCTGTCACCGAGAATGAAGTTTCCCCTACAATGACATCGTCTCCTGCAGAATATACTACTTCGACTGTGTATGCTACTTCTGTATACACAATTACGTCTTGCGCCGCAACTGTTACCGACTGCCCTGCAAAGGTCGGACAAGTGACTACCGAAACATACATCGACTACACAACAATCTGCCCTGTCACAGCAACTGAAACGGGAGTTTCCCCTACCATGACATCGTCTCCTGCAGAATATACTACTTCGACTGTGTATGCTACTTCTGTATACACCATTACGTCCTGCGCCGCAACTGTTACCGACTGCCCTGCAAAGGTCGGACAAGTGACTACCGAAACATACATCGACTACACAACAGTCTGCCCTGTGACGGCTACCGAGACTGGAGGTGCCATAGCCACCCTATCAGCCAGCTCAGCATCAAGTGCAGAGTCATCGGGAGCCCCAGCCCCACATGTTAGCAATTCTGCGCCAGCAGTAGAGCTCATTATGACCAAAAGCACCACGGTCCTCTCCAGAACCAGCACAAAATACATGACCACGACGGTCCGAGTCTTGCAATCAACGATGACTGTTCAGCCTGTTGCGTCATCCGCAGCCTCTGTCTCATCGCCAGTAGCTCCATACCCCACACCATCTGCGGCATCCTCAAGTGGTGTCAAAGCCATTGGATCAGGCACTTTGCCAGCTCCATCTGGATACTTGCCATCCGTAACGCTGAGCATCGTCAAACCATCTAGCACTAAATCTGCGAGTGCCGCAGGCACATCTGCTGATGTCTGGACCGGCGCTGCTGGAAAGACGAGTGTCGGTGCTCTGTGGGCCTTTGGTGTTGGCTTGGTTGCAGTATTTGTAGTCTGAGTGGCTCTTTGATAATGTACCAGGATATTTTAATGATATCTTGTTTTGATGTTTCGCTATGCATACGGTGGTTTCCTTTGTATGGAATGGAAAATTCCTTGGGTCGGTATACTTACTTTCTTGTATATACAATAGTTTTGAAATCAGTTTACCGTTGTCTTATATTAAAGTGGAATAAGACAATACTCGTTGTGAAACTCTTTGTTTGGCTCAAAAATCTTACATCGGAATAAAAAGATAGTACAGCGAACGTGGGCGGCATTTCTTCCCCTTCTCTGCTGACCGCTTTATACTGAGTGGCATTAGAACCATCGTTTATACCGAGTGTGCATGGATTAATTCCTCTCTCGTTGGCTTTCTCGCAAATTATGTGAAGTTTTAGTGCCCTCTCTATCTGAGCCCAGCATTTTGATACCCTCTTCAACCGCCTCACGGCTCTTGTCTAAATCGCATGATATTATAGAATTACTCGATTCTTTGCCGTGGCTAATAATTTCTATACTAAAAGCTCTCCCAGTCCCATTAAGTTGCTGATGTATATCACAGTTCAGAGTTCTTACAATAAAACTCAAAAATGCTGAAAAATTATAGATAGTCTTAGATAGTGAAAGTATATTTCCGTGTAGAAAGTCCGTGATGTCATAAACTTCACTCGTGGGCTACACAATCTTTAGGGATTGGTCGTATCATTCGGCAATACCAAGACTCCGGCGGATGGATTTCCGTTATTGGAGTTAGTGAAAAAGAATACTCAAATTTATCGACGGTCTCGGTTAACGAAAGTGCATGTTGTGTAGCAAGTCGGTAGTGTGAATAAAACTTCATTCGTGAGCAATATAATTTTTCGGGATTGTACGAATCATTAAGCAATACCAAGACTCCGCAGATGGATTTCCGTTATTCGAGTAAATGAGAATGCTGAAAATTATAGACGGAATTATAGACGGCCTCGGTTAACGAAAGTACATGTTGTGTAAAAAGTCGGTAGTGTAATAAAACATCAATCGTGAGCAATATATATTTTAGGGATTGTACGAATTATTGAGCAATACCAAGACACCACATATGGATTTCCGTTATTGGAGCAAGTGAGAATGCTGAAAATTATAGACGGTCTCGTCAGCGGAAGTGCATGTTGTATAGAAAGTCTGTGATATAAGAAAATTCACTCGTGAGCTACATAATATTTGGGAATTGTACGAATCATTAAGCGATATCAAGACTCCACGAATAGATTCCGTTATTGGACGAAGTGAAAATGCTGAACATGTATAGTCCTGATTGGCGAAAGTGGATGTTGTATGGAAGGTCCGGAATGTTATCAGCTTCACAGAGGGTTTAGGGTGTATTCGAATCATTAAGTAATGCCAAGACTCCACAGGTGGAATTCCGTTATCGTATAAGTGAGAATGCTGAATATTATACATGGACTTGATTGGTGAAAGTGAATGTCGTATAAAAAGTCCGTAACGCAAGAAACTGCACTCGTTGGTTACAGAAAGCTTAGTGACTATTCGAATCATTAAGCAATACAGAGACTCGGGATAGATCTCCGTTATCGAACAAGCAAAGATTACAGCTCTTGGAGAGACTTAGGATTCAAGTACAAGCATTCCGTTTGTCAAATAGATTGAGAGCTTCAAGTTGATGTAGAGAAGGTGAAGTGATCATGAGCCAATGGTGTTGACACCACGATTAGTCTTGTTCTGACGTGTCTGCCTCCCTATCTGCGCTGACTTTCCATCAGCGCAGCCTTACTCGTTTTTCCACTTGTGCCCACCATCAGCTTCTTGATTCCTTCAACTCGTTTATCCAATTCAACTCTCGGCTAGACACGACAACACTGCAGCCATCATCCCCAGAGATTTCATAATCTCTGAACTCGTATTTCTGCTCATACCTTTCTTGAAAGCTCAGCGATAAAAGTCGTCAGTCTAGAACAATGAAGGAAGTTCTCAGAGGCCGAAAGAGGGGCAGGGTGGCTCCTGAGGCTGCCACCCGGAGAGTCAGAGGTGAGGTTGAACTAAGTATGCTGTCTATCCGTTGACACCACTGACAACTTACTTAGCTATACCAGACAGTTATGGAGCCAGCACGAACGGAACTAAAAACATCGAGAACATGGAGGTAGACACGCCGGAGGAGAATGAGCAGAGTAAGCTAAAGTATAGTGGCATCACTCGAAGCCGCAGCATTGACATGTCTCTTAGCCTTGCCACACACTGGTACTGAACTTGATGCATCCCGCATGGATACTGATGAGGGTTTGCAAATCATGTTGCAGAAAGAAGAGCACCAGAGTAAGCTGGAATAACATCTTTATTTGCCTGGAGTTACTGACACCTCGCTTAGCCTCACCGCGGGAACCAGGATTCAGCATAGATGGCACTAATGGAGAGGAAGACTTAGAGTTGGTATGCCAGACAGAACTCGAACAGAGTAAGTTGAAATGAATCTAAAGTCTCCATATATGGCTTAATGTATTGATATGTCGTTTAGTTCGACTACGCCCATTTCAGCTTTGGCCTTCCGAGTTGATTGAACAAATCTTCGACGAGCTTTTCAGGGCCTGTCGCAATATGTTTGACGATGTTGATCAAGCTCATGGCATGCTGCCACTTGGACTTGCCTGTGGTCGCTTCTATCTCATCATGCAGAAGCAAATTTGGAAAATGGACTTTCTTCCCCCTTTGCCCTTTTATTATGACGTGGATTACGACGATGATATCGAAGCAAATAATGTTATCGGAGATTTCCTGGGTCCTGCATACCGCCTGACAACGAACCACGTCACGTATTTCTACGATCGGCCCTGCAGCCTTCCTGGTGCAGAACAGCGTAGGTTAGTTCTCCCCCTGCCAATGTTTGTGAAGAAGAGTGTCTATGGCCTGGCATACTCAAGAGAGGAGAGAGAAATGGAATACCGCTACCTCGACTTCGAGATAATTGCACCACCGTACAAAGATTATGATAAGCATGGTAATCTGATAGACCGTCCCAATTCGCACATCGTCATCCCTTACAACAGAGGACCTAAGTGGAGTAGACATATGTACAAGGTCTACTTGAACTTTGCGGGCTATCTAGACGTAGCTTACGATGCCTGGTACCCGCCAGAGGGCAGAGTTGTCAGCAAGAATCGGAAAGACAAGAAATTCGAAGAATACTGCAGCGACAAAAACTGGATGAGAACCCGTTTCTACAAAATTCACTACCGTAGAGAGTCTTTGAAGAAGTTAGCAGACTTCTTGGAAATGACGGGTATGTGAGCCACCATTCACAAAGAACCCATTCACAAAGAAGTTTGTTAGTTTGAGGAGAAGTTGTCATCTGGAAGGTATGCCTGGCTTCAATGACTAGTGTAAATTTATGTTTCAGGGTTACGTTCAATATCAAAGAGAATCATGGCGAGCAATGAGAGGTTGAAAAGTTTGTATTTTAGAATTCTCAGCACAAATCTTGAAGCAAACAGCAGTTTGTTTCAAATAGAATAGTCGCTAGCGATGTAGCCAGAACTACGCGGAGGACTGCAGAATACAATCTTGCTACAATGGTCATCTGCTCAGAAATATCCCGCACTCTCAACACCCTTTAATTCTGAAGATAAGGGTCGCAAGATAAGGGTCACTCCTTCATTACAGCTCATCGGATTTGCACATTTGTCAACCTAAGACATAACCACTTCGTTATCGGTCCTTCACGAGGTCTTAGTTACCTAGCTCTTCAGTCAAAGTTTATTTTCAAGTGCGGACTTATACTCCGGTCTCAATTGCTCAACCATATCTAACAGTCCATTCTCGTATAAGGCAGAAATGTTGGCCTAAGAGAAACTCTGTCAGTAGGTGTTCACTTATATATAAATCGACAGGTAAAAGTCTCATAACAAGAAACAAGATGAGTAGAAAGATAAGTAAGTCCAGAAATTAAAGCGTTTATCCATTGGTTAGATATATATTGCGAATAACCACGTCGAAGAAAATCTAAACATTGGAAGCATGATCAAAGAGACGGCACAGGGAACGATGTGATACAGCTACGGAGAAAGATGTCGATAAGAAATCCTCATAATTGTCTAGCAAATTACTGCATAGAACATCATATCTTTAAAAGGTAGGTAGGGTTGAGAGAGTAAGAATTAGACTTTGTTTTCGACAAAGGACTGCCTATCAAACCATTTACAGGAGCCAGGAAGGAATAAAGAAAGACCAAGAAAAGAAAAAGTAATCTAAAATTTCTGCTCCACCTCCCATTACCATACATCCATTAAAGCAGTTGAAACCTCCCTTCACTTCCACCCCTAGAAAAATTATATAGGCAACAAAGGAATATTGAATGATGATAACATGAGATTAACGGGTTGGAAGAGACTGAAACATCTATTCTTTGTTTATACAGAAAGACACAGGATAAGGAATGGCAAGCTCGTCTTCCAAGATTTGATATTGAAAGATAGACAGACAGCTACTCAATGCACTCGCACCATAGAGTGGGAAGAAATTTCCCAGTGAGATTATATTCTACCCAAAAGGGAGTTCTTCTTAAGACCCAGATCGCGCTTCTGCGAGTTAGCTCCACCGACAACGTTATGGCCATTTAAAGCCCTAACCATACCACCACGACGAAGCTTCTGAGGAGCTCCCTGTCTCGCATCAATGGCATAATGATGAGGTCGAGGAATCTGGATGTCAGCATTGATATTGCGTTTCTCGGGTTCTGGATCGGGATCGGAAGAGGGCTCCGGCGTTGATGAAGAAGTCTCGGGACCGCTCGTGCTGGTTGGACTTGGCGCTGTGCACTCATAGATGTCGAGGAGGTACAACCCATTGACTTGATCACCACCACCGCAAGTTTCGGTTTTGTTTCCTGGGCAGGAAGCTGCACAGTCGGATCGTGGGTGTTCCGTGGCATGCTCGATTGAATATCCACAGTAGCAGTCACTGGATGATGCATGTATTTAGCAAGGAGCCTGGTCATTTTGAGTTATGAGAAACTTACGTCCTATAGAGCCCAGAGTAAGGCTTCCCAAGTGTTTGGCAGTTATCGATGCATATGTCAATGGTCATCTTTCCACTCGAATCGGCCATATTGAAAGTCGGGAAAAAGACATTGTTGGTAGAGTCAAAACATCCAACATAATCACATGTCTCTCCTACTGTTGGATCTTGCGTGGGATATGGTGGAGGGATACTTGTATCTATACGTGATGGAGTTGGTGTTGGATTACTGGTGGGACTTGCTGGGGCTGGAGCAGGACCAGTTGCTGGGCTTGTTGGAGGAACGGTACTTTTGGATATTAGCTTGGGTGAATCACATGATGTGAAAAATAAAATAAAAGAAATAACCTACGTTCCACTGATCACAGTGTCGTATGGACAGGTCGTCTCGGTCAAACTGAGCGTGATTGTGGTTGTGACATCGATGTCAGTTGGTGCATCGGTAATTGTGGTTGTGTAGTAAACTGTGGTTGTTACCGGATCGTACATAGTCTCACTTGGTCGGTATGTTGTAGTGATCGGGAATGTATGAGCTCCGTTTGTAGTGCATTGGGTGGCAAAAGAGATTGGCTCAGTAGCTCCAGTTGTAGATGGTTTTCTTGAAACCCAGGTTTGTGTATGAGTTGCACATTTTCCATCAGTGCAAGTAACAACTACTACGCCTTGAAGCCCACTGCCATCCGCATCGGGACCACAGTCTTTGCAAAGCCCACTTCCACCATAGCCGGTACTCCCCATTGGACCGAGCTGGTTGAATGGAGCATAGATGTTGATGATTTTGGTGTGTGCCTCTATTTCTGGTGTGCAGGTGGAGGAGCCTGCTTGTGTTTGGCATGGAACTTCGGCTGTAACGACGGTTGACTGATGCTGAAGAGGAACAATCTGATCAGTCTTGGTGATTATGCAGCTGCTCTTTTCCTCCAAGCATGGAATGACTGTTGAAACATATTGGTATTCGGAAACGACTGAAGGCACAGTTACACATTCTGTCTTGGTGCCTTCCACAGTGCAAGACTTTGAAGGTACACACGTAGAGATAGGCTGGTATTGTGAGGTGATAGTAATTAGTGCCGGAGCCACAGATACTGGGCACAATGGGCAAGGTGTTATGGTTGCCAATGCCTCATTTGCAGATACAGCTGCTGTGAGTGGGATTACAAGCCATATTAGGCAAGATCTAGTCGAAGAGTGCATCTCAAGCTGCCAGAACATGTATAGCGAGTGGTGATGAGTTTTGAGATAGACAAAGAGAGAGTGTGTGTGAGAGAGGAGGTTGCAACTTTGACGGTGCTGAAGGTAGGTAAAGGGTTCTGAATACGGCGATTGATCGCAAGGGCACTTACTGTAAAAGTACTTTGTGTCATAGTTGATTCCAAGAAGCTATGATAGGGTTTGCACATGAGCTAGAGAAAACATGAAAAATCTGCGTACCGTACTTATTAGACAATATAAACCTTTTGTTTTTGAATGGTGCGTAATTTAGGCTTGATCCAGAGCCTCAAGAAAGTATCTTCTTTGTCCTACATAATACTCATTCCCTCCATCATTTGCTAGAACCAGAAAGAGCAAGAAGTCACTTGGCCCTCAAGATTTCAGTGTAACAAGAACTGGACAAAGATGACCGAACACAAAACAAGAAACTTTTGTGTAATGCTTAAATAGGTAAGCTAACAACTTATACTCGGGGAGCGTTTGATTGAACCAGGTTACATCAACACAGAGCCAGGAACAAGACTTGGGCCGAGACTGTCAAGCACATTCGAGCTTTCTGGCAAGCTGGTAGAAGCCTAGTATCTACAGTAACCCACAAGTTTTGGAGGCCTCTCTCGTTCTTTCAAAACTCTTGGCTGACGGGGCTTATGAGCAGCGAGTAGGGAGGTTTCGGTTCAAAGAGTGAAGGCTCTTGCTTACGCTTGATCTTGGCATTTGGAAGCACGAAGAATAACGCCCAGCGGTGAAACCTTCTCGGATGTCCAAATGCAGTGAGACGACAGCTTTGTAGATAAGTTAGACCCATAAGACATTTTTCCACTTGGGAAGGGCAGAAACACGGCCTCGAGAAACAGTTGATATAAGAAAGGATTGCAACTCTTATCTTCTCCTATGATTGCCCACCTTGAGGCCATGGTCACACGACAGCTGTGCTCGAAAGTAGCGTGCACGTCTACCTACAGTGCATGGAACACACCAGGGAGATGCCACCGACACCAAGATAACCAGTGGACTAAGCAAGATGATTGCAAAGGCTAAAGTCAAAGTTTGGCACAAGAATAGAACTGTGAGAAATGATGCGTCATATATACTGCGATCTGTTCTTACAAAGAGAATGGATAGATAGATAGGTGGGTGGATGGGCTGGCCCAAGGCGGAGTGGGTGGAGTGGGTGGAGAGGTGGAGAGATGGAGAGATGGACAGATAGTTAGACGGATAGATAGATAATAGATAGAGGTCGAGGTTGACGATGCTCACTAAGGCACCTACTCCGTAGTTTCCCAAATTCAGCTCTAAGCCAGACTAGGCAGGTTACTTGCACAATTAAGGTTTGGCGCGGGAATCAGCTGCCCTGTAAAGCAGCAACCTCCACCCGATTGGGATTTCTGTCAACTACTTTGCAACTTACACCATCTCAAACACAATCTATGCGCAGGGCTTCTTTAGCAGCTTGCTGGTAGCTGCTATCCTTGGATATGCCCGGCTAGCGAGATCGTCCCGTCAGGCGGGGACCCACTGTGCAATATGCTACCACATACAATGCAACCCAAGACCAGCCAGCAACCCTCACAGCATCTGGAGAACATCGCTGGGCGGAAGAAGGGATATTGAGATCAATACCAAGCAATTGGAAATAACCTCTCACCAGGTGTAGTGGCCTGGGCTCGTATTCTACCCTTTGATACTTTCATGTGAGTTTTCCCGAATGTGCGGGAGGCAACAGAGCAGCTCGGCTTTGGGACGCACTGGTGCCGATGGAGTTATAAACCGATGCAAGTCCAAGGATTATACCTTTCATCGCTTCCCAGAATCCTAATCCTGTCTTTTTCTTGCCTTGTCTGGCTCCTTACACTTATCACTCTAGTGGAAACTGTCATGACGCTCGTAGGCCTAGACCAATCAGATAGACAGTGGCGAGTGTCGCAAGACTCATGTCCTGAACTATCACAGTCGACTTTAGACTTTCTTTTGCTGTTATTTAATGGGGGGGGGTTGAACTAATACTAAGTTGCTGGAACCATGGTCCGACAATCCGAGGCGATCAACTTTTGTTGATAGCTCGGCGCTACTGTCACCACCTTCCTTCCAGTGAATCTTATCTCGCAGGCTGTGTGTACCTGCATGACTGGGTCTGCGAGCTCGGAGGTTGTCTCTTATTTGACTTGTTTCTGCTAGTATGGAATCCACTTTTATTTGCCTTCCGAGTGCCAACTTAGAGACTTTCCTCAAGACTGTCACTATTTCTTCATAAGGATATCAAGTTCTCCACCAACTTCACTGTCCCTCGTTCGAATGTGTCCTGCCTTGGTTCGAGTGTCTGGTGCTGGTTTTGAGCCTCCTAATCATTTCCAAAGTCACGATGTTCAAGTCAAAGCATCCATACTTGTCTTACAAACCGGAGAAAGTACCAGAGTGGCAGCGTGCTCAAAGCCCAGTATACAGACGCGGTATGTTGCGTAAGGGTCCGGTTTTACGAATACTTTTCATATTTGCAATCGTGGGTTTGGTATGGCAACGCTACACGCCCTTCTCGTCGGTAGGCCATGTTCAAGAAATTGACTATTCGTCTCATGGCTCGCGGCATAAGCACAATTTACGACCATATCAACGACGCCAACGAACAGGTCTGATCAACAAGGACGTTGCTCGGAGCATCCCAGAAACGGTACAATCAACCAGAGAGAAACCAGTTGAGGAGCGAGGCTCTGTACAAGCTCCAGTCTCAGAAGTAGTCTTGCCTGATCCTCCTGTTCCCCAAGCGCAGCAGCCTTTGGCTCAGGACAAGGACAAATCTACTCCTGTGGCCGCCAAATCAGCTAAGAAAAATGATGATGTAGCAAAATCATTAAAGGAAAAATCAGATAAAATCGCAAACCAGCATTTAGAGCCTGCAGTGAAGGAAGAGGCGCCTGATACCACAACCACGAGACAGGCTATTCCTGGACAACCACGTAAATTTCCGCCATATCAAGATTATGTAGCACTTGACGAACGTGCTGAAGGCCTTCCCGATATTGTGCATCACACCTTTGAGGATTCGACTGCGGACGTTATTTTAGAGGGTTGGGAGGATTTGTGGTACTCCAAGGCTGAGTTGAACGTTGAGAAATATGGCAAGCTAAAAGAGACCAAAATTGACTTTGTATACACATGTAAGACTCTACCCTGCACTCCACATTCCTCGGAATATCCTAACTGTGCCAGGGGTCAACGGCTCAGAAGTAGCATTCCAAGAAACAATCTTACCTTATGAGTTAAATTCAACGTTAAACGATGCGGAAGGCAAGTGGCTTGAGTCGCATCGTGTCAATCGATACCGCGACTGGGATGAATTGAGATATTCGATGAGAACTGTAGAGCAGTTTGCTGGAAGCTTTAGAAACAAGTATCAACTTCTCGTCAATGCTATTGGGGACCCGGCTGAGGCTGCCAATACTACTATGGACAATCCTGCAACGATTATGGGAAAACAAAGACCTTTGTGGTTGAAGAATGATGATGCGACAAACGAGGTTGTACAGATTCTGTCACAAGAAGATTTCTTCGATGATCACGAGCAAGGCTGCTTACCAACATTCAATTCTCTTACAATCGAGAACCAGCTTTTTAATACCAAATCTGATACCGATCGAGTAAGTCACACAGGTCTGAGACAGTATCACAAAGCTAATTGTCACAGATCTTTGCCCTATCAGATGACATGCTGCTGGGGAAACCCCATGCAGCATCAGATATTTATTCGCCCCTATTTGGTCCTACCATGGGATTTAAATCCAATTCTTATAATCAAGTAAATCCGCCCAATGATATTGACGCTCGTCGATTTGGCGAGAAACCCTTTTTAATATACAGCTCTTGGCTTATGAACCGTCGCTTTGGTGAGCGAAAGCGGAAAGGACAAATCCATTTTGGACACTCACTCGGTAGATCTGTATATAAAGAGGCAATGACTTCTTTTCCACGCCCACGCCTCCAATCAGCATGCCAGAGGTTTCGTGGAGAGACAGGATTCCAGCTCTATAGCTGGTTCACAGCCTTTCACTACACCATTGAACGACACCGTGAGGCTCTTCTCTGGTCATACATTATGGTCAGGGCTGATACGAACGGAGATGGAAATCTGGACTGGGAAGAACGACAAGCAATCATGGATGATATAGAAGAGGGAATGTCGAAGGAAGGGCAAACCGGATTTCGAAAGCGCATGTTTTATGCGATGACTGAAAGTCTCGAAGCTGCTGGTTTGGACGCACCTAAGGTTAACATCGACATCCAGTGGACATCTCTCGACGGACCACAGGCCATCCAGAACCTCGAGTGCTTTGAATTCAATGTCAATGAATGCTTAGCTCCTGGGTTTTCAACCTCTACCTCAGATTCCAATCACCCTAATCACGTTTTCAGTACATCCTCCATCTTCGACTACGCAGCTCGACAACATCCAAAATGTGGCGACTGTCTTATCAAGCTGATTCTCAATCGTGCAGAGAAGGGTCTCGAACCTCTTCTTCCGCTGGCGGATACACAAGCTAGGCAACGTGAAATCGCCATCAAGGCGGTGTGGAAATACCAGTATGTAATTATGGAACCAGATGCATATTTCGTCATGGTTACAGATGCAGAGCAAGTAGAGAATGTACTTCTCAAGCGTCTCATCAAGAAGCGCGGCAAGGTCGGACAATTGTGCCTGAATGACGATGTCAGTACCGAAGATCCGTCTGCTATTGCTGCGGTCAGAAGGGTCATGACCAAGTTATTGAACGGACTTGCACCAGATGCCAGTCCCTATGAAGCATGGGGATCAGATGTACTGGCCAAAATTCATGCTGAAACCAAAGCCTCTGGAATTTCAAAACGGAGAAAGCACGCAGTGCCTTCATCAACTTCGAGCACAGGATCAACTGCCGTAACAGCAGCGCCAAATTCAGAGAAGAAGGGTAAAGAGTAACGTATCCTGGGGTGTAATATTTTGGCCCAGGCACATTCATCAGGCGTTATTAGGTTGGACTTTGTCTTTAGATTTGTACGGACAGGAAAGGGTCTTGGATAATCTCTGTGTCTAATTTGCAGTATGAGGGAATCTTGTATATAATTTGTAGCAGGTATTGAATCTGCACGAATGCAATCCTACGGGCATGCTTTTCTTAATACATATATCTCGCTTCAGAATTGGATTCTTGGTATGGGGGAAAGCATTAATACATGGATTCTTTGGCTTTATAGGACCAATATATTATTTTTGTACACAAATCTACCTTCCACCTTCTTCCATTCGTGAAGAGTATAAATACCAAATTCTGCCTACGATCCCACTGTAACAAGCGAGCTCATTATTCTCTCCCCCCCCCAAAAGTCTCGGTATCTACTCCTCCCCCTGCAACACAAGCTCTCCCGCCGCTTTTACCCTTGAACGTCTCTCGTCCCACTTTCTCGGGAAGCTCCCTTCCCTGCATGCACAAAATAAAATACAGTTTACCTTACTTTAAACAAACCAACCCAACCAGCTTCACCCACCGAAACCTTCCCCCCCCCCTCCTCCCCTTCTCCCTCTCCCAATCCATCCCGCGACACAGCAAAGGAAAAGCTTAACTATGATCAGACCTTTCTTCATCACGCTAAATCGCTAGTGGCAGCAAAATGGAAAAGAAAAAAAAAGATACTCTCTCCTAATAACCCCTCTCTGCCGATGCGCCTTGGGTGAGTGAGTGAGTGAGTGAGTGTGCTCGCTTAAAAATATTTTTTTATTATTTGTGTTTTTTTGCTTTTTTAGAACTGCAGGGACATTGGGGTTGCGTTAGATAAGGAGGAGGGAAACTAGTAGAAAGGTGCAGCTTGCAGCCTGCAGGATGGTAGATGCTGGCGCAGAGATGTGAGATCTGGTTTGAAAAATTGTCAGGTGCTTCTTCTGGAGGGAGGTGTGGGTGTGTAGGGGGGGGGTGGTGAGTCTGGATGGGTTGTTGTATATATGCGTGTACTCAGATGCCTAGCTTTGGTGATCTGGCGGATTGTTGTTTGCCAACGATTCTACAAATTTTATGGAGACATGCCTATCTCATGTTTCAAAGGACAAGACATGAGATGTTTGACAATTTCATAATTATTCAGAGATTAAATCGAAGTGCGAGCGACAATCCCACTGCACTTCTTAATCATCCTACGATTCTTTTCAACCTAGGAATTAATGTATCTTTTGCGACATGTACAGAGAATAATTGTCAGCAACCGCTAAGACGAGTAGAATCCCTCCACTCAGTGCCGGAAATAAAAGTACAAGTAGCGTAGATAATACATCTCACACAGGGACACTCTTCCCAGCAGCCCCTGTCACAGTATGCACTTCCTCCTGTGGTTTATCCTTTTCACTCAGGGTATCAACATGTCCATAACTCCCGTCCTCATTCTTAACTGGGAAGAAATTCGTAGCTGCACCTTCCGCGGGAGGAGTGATTCCCTTTTCTGCCCTCTTTGCCGAAAGGTCGTTCCAGAACGCCGTGACATTGCCCTCGTACCAAGTTTCCTGGAGCGGCATCGCAAACTCACTACTGTCCGCTTCTAGCTTATCCATAATGCTGTTCATACGCTCAGGCCTTTTCCCATCGCGATTACTTGCAAAGTGGATCTGTAAAGCTCCCGGGCGGTATTCATATGGGCGACGATCCTTTTTCCCCTCACGATTTGTGGAGACCGGGTATGAGTTAAACCAGAATTGAGGTACGTGAACGACAGATTTTCTCCAATATGCCTGTCGAATCATTAGGGTTCAGTTTGGCGAGAAGAAAAAGGAAAAGGGAAAAAAGAAAACGGATACTTCATACATCCTCAATCATTTCCTCCATTCCAGACTGCTCCGTGTATTTCAATTCGACCTGTGGTCTGAAGAAGTGGTAGGAGATAATGCCAGAAAGTAGTTTAACACTCCAATCATTCACCCTGATCAAAAAAACCCCATTGTTCAAGCCATTCCGATCATTCGTAACAAGCAAATTCACGTAATCGAATTCCGGCTGGGGAGGAATAAAGACGTCGAGTGGGATATTAGGGTTCATGACAACGATATCTGCATCGTTCCACCTGTATGAATTGTCAGTATAATGTCAAAAATACCTCCCTCCCCTCTGAAGCAAAACTAGGTAGTGAGTAATAGGCCTTGACGCACAGCAACCACTTCAATCTCTCTTCCTCTGGTAAAGCCAGCTCCGCAAGGATAATACTCAAGATATACGCCGGTTTACTCCACAGACCACTGAGGATTTTCTCTCGCAAGACAAACATCGGATGACCCATCCTTTCACTATGCTCTTCATGGCTCTTGAGTGCTCTCTCATACGTAGGATTACAGCCACCGAAACAGGCATGGACCTTCCCAACCTGTGGCGGGTTACTCCATGCTGTCCTCTGAGCACCTAGATCCGCGACTGGGTCTGGGGGTTGGTGATGAGAGTGTTGCTGAGATGTGGAAAAGGAAAGGCCGTGGGCAGTTGCATGGAAGGTTGCCAGAATGCCCAGGACGAGAAAGAGGAGTTTAGTAGTTTTCCGCTTGAATAACCGCTGTAATTCGGGACCGAAGGGGATGTAATTGTACATGGAATAGTGGTAGCGGGACACTGGTGTCATGATGGCATCTTCAGCAGCGTCTATTGGAGTGGCAGGAAGAAGTTGACTGCTGGGAGTTTTCATAGCCAAAGAGGAAGTAAGTGCACGACGGTCCTCGAATAGCCAAGCAAGTAAGCCAAGAAAAGGAAAATGGAAAGGAAAGAACCACGATTAAATGATATGGTAAGCTAAAAGATCTAGGAAAACCCAGATACAGGATACTTAGATTTCGAGAAGGGAAAGCGCCAACTTATTAAGAGTTTAGGTTTTCGTACTGTGTAACACAGCGAGCGGACTTGTCAGAATGAGATGGCCAAAGACAAGCCGTCCCCATTGCGCTAAAAAGACATGTATTACATGTCCGCTTTTTCTTTCATGGAGTCCGCTCGCTTGCCAGTCAACACTTATGATTGGCACATGGTGTTGCAGCTGCAAGGAGAGTTTGGATGGAGAGCTTGCTTTCTTTTTCGAGGCTGACACCCAAATAACGCAAAATCTATCTTTGATTAACTTATCTCATGAAGAAATTCTCAGTCGTCTATGTAATTCCACACGCCATACCCATCGATAACAACTTCCGACTCAATCAAAGAATGAAGGCCTCTTCTCGTTATATTCCAAGCTCAATTCATCCATCATCGCTTCCTCATCCATATCCCGAATTCCGCCCAGAAGCTTCTCATCTTGACCTAAAAAGTATTTCTCCATTTTAATAGGTTTTTGTGCGGTTGATTCTTTGAGTTGTGAATATTGATATGTGCCCACACCAGCGATAGTGAAGCCGATGGCTTGGAGCGTTGTCAGTGGGCATTGGAAGAGAATCATATCGAGACCCATTAGCATCATTGCTTTGGGAATTCCAGCAAGGGTCAGGGCTAGGGAGGATGTCTTTTTAATCTGCGATGCATTGTTAATCCCAAGCAAAGGAAAATCCAAGAGTACTACATACCACGTTAACACTCGCAATATTGAGTGCGAAAGTTAGAATTCCATTCAACAAAAAGATCCCCAGATTGAGACTCATTCCTTCATCGGGCATGGAAGGCTGCTCTCGCCAGTCGTTGATTGCATCCCGCTCGAACAAGAAAATGAACAAAATGTTTGTGACCGCGCAAATTGGCGCAAAGTGGTACAAGAGTGTCATGCTTGACATGTTCAGCTTTCCACTAAGCAAAAACTGCTGAAGAGCGTTTTTGTAGGCTTCAAATGCGACCGCAGCAAGTTGGATCAGGAAACCCATGAAAACAAAACTCATCTCGCCAAGAGAAGCAAGCATGACACCGCCTACAATGATCGAAACAATCACAAAGACTCGCATAGATGGTGGCGGATTCCGAAGTCCCATGGACCAGCAGGCCAGAAGAGTTGCTACAGGTCCAAGGGCCTATCTTTGTCAGTAGTGAAAAGTCTCGGCGTGGATGGATCTTACCTTGAGCATCTGGATGAATGACATGCTCAGGTAGAGATATACCATGTTCGAGAGAATTAGACTCATGCTGAAGCACACTCCAATTGGTATAAAGGCAGTGAAGTAGATCTTGATATCCAACCTCGTCTTGGTGTCAATAAGAGTGGTCGATCGTGCGAGAACTCGTGTTGCAACCGTTGCACACAGCATATGCCATGTTGTAAGAGTGATTGAGAATGGGAAACGAATAAGGATCCATTTGTTGAAAAGAATGATAACGGACGATAAGACCATCCAAATTCTACAAAACTCGTCAGCACCAAGACCCAGCCATACTTTGGAAAACCGTACAAGATCGCAATGATTCCCGAAAACTTCTCCAGGCCTGATCCAGGAGCTGCCATCGTGACGATAAGGAAGCAACAATAAGTAGAAAGAAATATGAAAGGATAAATGTGTTGACAAGGGTATGATCTTCTTCACTATAATCTCTTGGTTGTTGCTGCACTCGAGGTCGAACGATGTCCAGACAAGGGCGAAGTCGAGCTAATTGAAGCGGAGACAACTGAGACGTAGTCATATGGGCGGAGGACTGAGTATCGTGGAGAGTCTGGTATTGTTATGTATATGAGGTCCAAGATGGCCGGCCGGTAAGTGAATACAGTGAGAGTTTTACGAATGTGGGGAACTCTGCAGTTGATGCAACAAGCAATCCCTCAAAAGCAAACTGAGTTGGGATTCAAGCTACCTGACTAGAGGACCCAGCGCAGGCCAGCCCAGTTCAGCTAAGCCGATGTAAAGTTTCACTGCAGCAAGTCTCAATCAACGGACCGGTACACCAGCTAGTTGGTGGAGGTACAGTCCTCTGGTCTGTATTTGCGGTGATACCATATCTGCCCGCCGAGGTGTTGAGCCGTACTTAGTGCAGAGTGTTGTGCCCCTTCTCTCCTTTCCTCGAACCCAAACCTCTTAAAAGCCAGCCATGCAACTCTGTCGGGAAATGGCGTTGCTTGTTGCGGCTAGCGACCGGCGACGACCTAGAAGAGGCGCTTCTCGATCGCCTCAAACCTTGTCGGCGATCCCTGGCCCTCGCTTTCTCGTCTGTCAGGGGTACTAGGGAAGGGTATAGTCCGTACTCGAGGAGATATAATGGTGAGATAAGGGGGGGGTTTTAGTGTCGTGTGTGCATCTACCTTCTTGAGCTCGCTTGCACACGCAGGCTCGCCAGGTTTGCTTGCTGCAAGGGATTGCATCGAAAGAGACAGGAAGAGACAATGGCCTTTATATCTGCAGGTACCTTGCATTGCATTTGTCAACGGTCCCGTAACCCTACCCTCCATACCCCAAGCACTTTGATTTTGTACTTTTTATTGTCACATTGCTGCTGTCACATAGTTATATAATCTCTCGAATTGGTCGGGTATCAAAAAAGTACGAAGACCCTTCTTTTCTCCTCGCATGTAAATTGCACGCAAAAAGTGCCGGAACCCCCAAATCATCTGGCAAGCGTATCCTGAAGTGCAAATTGCTCCTTACTGACCACCGTCCCATAACCTCGCGGAATCTCAATCGTATCATTGTAAGAAGGAAATAAGGAATGATCGGGGAACTGGCTCTCTATTACTTTCTGCCGAACCATATTCTCCAAATTTAATCGTGTCGAGTAGACAATGTTCTGCGTCACAGCCTTCTCGCGAATCGCTCCAGCAGTCTCTTCTCGGTCCGAGTCTTCTCTTGAGGCATCGCCTGTAGGTTGGTGGTGGCTAATAAGTGCCGGATATGGCGCGAAACAGCGGGTTAGGGGTGTAATGCCCTTACAGAGTCGCTTCAATGCTTTGTCCATAGTCGTTCCCTCTGTCGTAAGTCCTTGATAGTAGAGCAAAGCACGCGCACCGCGCAAAGAAACTGCATAGCCATATGTACACCCCCCTCCAGAGGGCTCATAAATCATCCTCGTATATTTTTCACCCAGTATTTTCGGAGAGAGGTTTGGATGTCGTTCTTTTGCGGTGCGCAATTCTGCTGGCACCACGGTTGGGTCTTCGTTTATGATGTAATATCGTTGATCTTCTCCATCGTTATTCTTGGATTTGCAGATCCCGAGCCAGAGTATGTCCCAATCATCTCCATACGGAGATACCGAGTCTTCTTGCGCGTTTTGTAGATATCGGGTGCCTCGAGCAAATTCAAGAAGTTGTGACTTAAGCATGACGTCCCAATCTGCATCATCCTCCATGACGAGTGCACTTTGGATGTTCTCTTTCGCCATCCTTCTCAGATGTTAGTGAGACACATCTATCAGAGATGGCCGAGACTCACTTCTGCATCACGTTCATATGTCCTCTCCAACTTCCCAACGCCTCTTTCTTATCAATCATTGTGGGCCAGGTTGGAGGTACAGCTTTCTCAGACACAGTCTCTCCTTTAATACCTTGAATCCACTTGAACTTGATGCCAGTAAATGAGGCTTGAAGAGACATAGCATCTCGTCGATCACTCCTCTCAGGAAGTGCCAATACGAAGACTTGATGAAACTGCCTTCATCATCAGCATACGCCCCACTCAAAAGCCCGATTTCAATCTCACACCCAAAGTCTCATTCATGACATGCATCAACGTATTAACCATAGTTCCCTTGCTGAATCCTCTATACCCGCCATAGGCGAACTTCCGCTCGGGGAGGTTTCCATGACCAAAGATGAGGATTGTGAAGAGTAAAGCGGCTGTAACGGCACCAACGAGGTGTGATTTTGGCGATCTCATGATCTTGAAGTATAGGGTTCCAAGGAGATTCACGAAGTTGGTACAGACAGACAAGTCCGATAGAAATCCAGCAGTGACGTTCAATGTCACCAGCTGGGCTATGCTAGCTTATGGAACTTTCCCCATGGATTCGCGGCTCTTGGTCAGGTTTAGTGGAAAGTATGGAGTTCCCCTTGAAGTATCCAGGAATTATGCTTCGCACCGTTGGTGACATTATTGTAGAGTACCAAGCATTGTCATAGCCATTTTCTCCGAAATGTTAAAATCTCGGATGCTTTTAAAGGAAGTTGACGTTAAAATTAGTGCGCATAACGTTTTTTATCACTAATGAAGGGTTCTTCCAGGTTGGCGCCTAACGATGTTAGTGTAAGTCCTAACAACCCCGTGCTCCAAACCAACAGGCTAGCTAAGAAAGCACGTTAACTTGTTTAATAGATTGGGTGATAGGATAGATTTTGTTGTTGCAATCCAGAGGCTTCTCCATGACAAGGATGGGTAGTACTCCTGCTGATGGGCGAAAGCTCTTTATGTTCAAGGTTATCTTCACTTTATTTGTCTTGGGAGTCATTGTCCTCTTTGTGGGACAGTCAGATCACACAGCCGTGAAAAAGTTCCCGATTCCTATACAAAATGCAGCAAATAGGTTCGTGAAGCCCGGAAACGTGACTGCTACATCTACGACAGATATGAACGGAGTAGAGGTGGCGGAGCAAGAAAAATCGGTTATTCTACCAAACAAGCCAGACTCGGAGTCAAAGGGGTCCAAGCAGACCGTTAGCAAGAATGCCTTTGCCCTCTTTCTGACACCTCCTCATGGAGCGGGCAAAGAGAGTGATGATATGAACGATGATTATTATTTCGTTGCTACGAGGATGCTCCTCTACCAACTACTGTACGATCCCAGCACACGAACTAATAATTCGTATCCCGTGGTCATATTAGTAACACAGAATGTTGGTATGTATCTGATTTCTGAAAGTGGCATCTGCAGATTTAACATGGACTCTAGCACAAACAAAGGTTGAACGCCTTCGAAAGGATGGCGCCGATCTAAGAGTCGTAGGAAGACTTTCTCTCGATTGGGGCAAAACACGCAAAGCATGGCAAGACGTGCTCACCAAACTACGGCTCTTCCAGCTCACCGAGTTCGAGAAAGTACTCTTCCTTGACTCTGATACTCTTCTCACACGACCTATGGATGGCATCTTTGGCGATCCAGCAACCCAACCAGCAAGGAACAAAGGCGCCACGACAGAAAAAGAGGCACCCGAGGACGAAGGAACACAGCCAAAAGAGTATATGTTCGCTGGTAATGCGGGTGCTGGCAGATTTAATCATACCACGACATGGCCACCATTAAAAGGAAGACATCTAAACGCGGGATGTATGGTCTTTCGTCCCTCCGAGGAGCTCTATGAATACTACCTGCGGGTTGCGGGCTTGAAGGATCGTTTCAATGGCAGATTTCCGGAACAGAGTCTTTGGGCCTATGCACATCGTAAGGATGGAAACATGCCCTGGAAACAGATGGGCTATATGTGGAACATCAACAAGGTTACATGGTCTGATGTTGAACATGGAATTGCGAGTTTACATGTTAAGTGGTGGAGTAGTAAGATTGATCCTAGATTGAAAGATTTGGCTATGAGAATCAGAGGGCGCATGGAGGGGTTTTGGGAAGGGAAAGAAAGTCGTAATTTGGTTGAGTAATCACTAGGTTGTTGTGGTTGAGTGTTCTTTTTCAAACCTATTTGCTTTTCTGGTGTATATAAAATAGAGTAAATTAAAACCTGCAAGCCAGTACCACAAAATAGTACAGTATTATCATTTTCGAGTGTTTCTTGAACATTCTTTACCATGTGCAACAATGACGACTTAACAGTTAAACTTCATATAAGAAATTGTGTCGCCGTTGCCCTCGATAGCTGGGGTTGATTTATGAGTTGTGACAGCCACTGTGTCTTAATCTTATAAGGCGGTTGAAACTTTTATGCCATCATGTTTTGGGAAAGATATAATCTCGAGTTTCGGCTCTGAGGTACTCATGCTCACGGGCACGCCATGCCTATGATGATGCTTTCTATAGATGTCACTCGTTCTCAACGTTTCCAGCCCCTCACCTACAATACACGCCTACGTCAACCACAGGCAGGTCCATCAGTCGCTCGCTTGTGGAACTCTCCTAAGGCGTCGCTAAGATTCTACTGCCAAGCTCTTGAGACTTCACATGCTGGTCCAAGATCTGAAAAGAGAAGTAGGCTCATTTGAGCAAGATAATCCATGGCGAGCATACTCGGACTCCTCTTCGGCTTTACTTGTGGGTCTCAATTGCGCTATATTGAAAGTTCAAGTAAAATTTACAAAAACCTTAGCTATACATTTCGGCTTTCCTAAGTAGTTACACCTATGCTTGTCCTCAAAAAGTATCTTTGGAAGAACATGTTCTGGGCCAGAAGAAACACTATTTCTGTTAATAAAGTCAGTGCTTAGATCAAAGCAAATAAGAGGCCAGAAGAAGACGAACTTAAAAACTTGGAGCTGACCGGGGTCCCTCCTCGACCTTACCACTGTGTCACGAATGAGACTCTATGACACAGTAGGTGAAGCCCATCAGGTACCTCTACGTAGCTGTAATGTTGTGCTAGAACTCAAAAAGATCTTCACATGATAGGCCGTGGCTGAAATCTTAGCTGTAAAATCAAATCAAAATATCTATAAAGGAGTGAGAATCGGTCAGGACAAGACTTCGAATCACTATCTTCATTCCCCCTTTGTTCCCTCTACCTTCCTCAGTAGTACTATTCGCCATGAAGTTCTCTACTCTCGGTCTTGCTGCATTGAGCAGTTTTGTAGCGTTCTCAGCAGCTATAGAACTCCCTGGAGAGCCCACTACCACCAGGACAAGCACATCTACCTCGACTTCTACATCCACTTCGACAAAGACTAGTAGCCCAAGCAAGACAAGCACATCTAATACTGTTGTTTCCACTTCGGCGACCAGCGTCATAACGTCAGTCACTAAGACGACCGTTGGTGCCGTAGTGACTGCCACTCCTGAAGGGAAACGGACTGGAGAGGAAGAAAGTCACGAAGAGGTCAAGTTCGGTGATGAAGGCTACAAAGAAGGGCATAATGACGATGGTAAGCACCACGACGGCGGCCATGATCACAAGAATGGGGAGCACCATGACGGCGGAAAAGATGACGGCAGGGGTGCAAACTATTCGGAATATGACCACGGCCAGCCTGTGGATCACAAGGTCTGCAACAAGGACAAGCACTTCAAAACACCTTTGTGCTGTCAGGAATACATTCACAAGTCTTTGCATCTCGACTGCAGACCACGTAGGCCTTTTCCTTCGGTATATGCCTCGGATGGGAAATATGCTGACTTTTCTTAGCATATGATAAGCCTAGGAGCAAAGATTCCTTCAAGGATGATTGCTTTGACGACAACAAAACCCCCCAGTGTTGTCACGTTCCTTTGGTGAGCATTTACCTACAAATCATTAGTGATCTTTATTAATCATCTTTCTCAGGGTGGAGGTGGCTTTATTTGTGAACGGCCTTGAATAAAATTGACAAGGGATACTACCATAAGCAAGGTGACATTTTGATAGACTAAAGGGAGCCGAAGCACAGAAGTCCCTACTGTCTTTTTAGAGAATCAGACTTCTCAAAATGGATGTTTCAGGGCCGTTCGTAAGTAAATAGGGGTAAAAGTATTGCATTTACCAATAAAAGATTAATTCAATCACCTACACATCATGGTGTGAGACGTGCCTTTGAAATGTCCCCCCCCACTATACAGTAAATCTCCTTTGGGATGATTTCACGTATGCACGCCCCAAATCGGAACTAGAGGTTCTAAAATTTGAGTGTATGCAGATCATACGTTTTGATTATAGAAATTGAACATCAAATTCTTCTATAATTTACAAACCACTGTTGAGAGTTTGGTGAGATTGAAGATGAGAGACTTATTTTGTTACTTACCCGCTTAGTGCTTTGTGTCTTATTACTCCCCCCGGCACACGCATAAGCATATGAATATAAGCCTAATCACTATGAAAAAATAGATAATAGAAAAGAATTGCAATTTGAGGGCAGTCACAGCATTAATTATAACATATAAGACACTTTATTTAGCCCTTGAACTAGCTCCTGTTATGTGATAAACACAGGCTGATTTCAGATACTATCGAAGTGCCCATAGCTCTATTATTATACTTGCCCTACCTTAATGCTGTAGCTCTCGGTCTTTGATGTCGCATAACAACAACGGAAATCCCGGGGCTCCGCATGGTCTCTCCGACCTTTTACGTGGTATTTTCTGACAGAACTACTGTCACAGTCTATCAAGTCCGATAAGCAAAGTAAAGGTAACTAATATCAGGTAGCAATAGCTTGGAGCAAGCTTCACCATGTTATGTTGCCCACTCTGGCCAAATACGCTCTTCAAGCACGTAATCTACATCCTGGATGCCCTAGACACAGTTTTTAAGGCACTGATCAAGACCTATCAGGCCATGGTATAACCAATTCCCCACAGTTCTTGAATTGTACAAGCACCGGAATGAGCTTCATCGGCTTGCTGATTGTGCAGGTCATACTGCCCTAATTGGTGCATGAGCTCGCTTTAAAGGGCGGAAGCCATTATGGGCAGCGAAAGTACCCCCATGCTTGGGTAGCTCGAATATCTCCCTCAAGAACAAAACATTCGGCGGGCCCAACCAATGTATATATCATTCATCCCCCAACATTGCAAATGGGTTACTGGATTTGTTACGTGGGGCCAGAAGCTCTGCCTCACCTCGGTCTCTTTTCCTCTTCTTTCTCTCCTTCTTCGACTCCTTAGAGATTGGCGCCTTCGCAATGCCAAGGAGATCTTCCACGACAGCAACCAAATTGTTCTCAGAGATGGTCTGAAGTATTGTCGGGAATTGTTTCTGATCTTGAACCTCACTCACCGGCGAGAGTTCTTCCAATAATTTTGCCAATGCACGGAAACTTTCGGGCAAAGAGTCAGAACCAGAACAGGACAGAACAAGTGTTAGGAGCTGCTTGACCATCCTAAAAGAATAGTAGGAGCCCTGGATCTGAGCAAGAAAATGGAGTGAATCCCAGCTCAGCATCCCTCCATTGGCAGAATTTTGCTTGCTCCTTTCTTGGATCAGTACTCTGCTCAAGGCGACTTTGCCATAGGATGCTGCAAAGTCAATATCCTGATAAACGGCCACTGCTAGCCATTTACAAAACCCAGAAAGCTTGGGCATATTGCTTTCAAGCTGTTCTATTAGACGGATGACTGTGAGGCATGCTTCATCTAGCTCGGAATACTCAGGCACCGAAAGTTCTCTACCGGTGGATTCTTTCTGTTGCCTCCTGTGCTCGAACACCGTGAAAACATGCTTCTCTGGTAACGAGGCATTGATGAGGCCGTAAGCTAATTGTCTGGTAGCTGTGGAAATCTCCCAAGCATTGGTACGAATCGGACAATCGAGAAGGAACGGCAGAAAGACATGTATGTCTTTTGCGGATTCGTTGATGCTCAACAATGGGCGACCTGCTATTTCAGAGTAGGAGGGAAACTGTAGAACGAATTCCGATATCCGTGGATCAAGCTCCTTCAGAATTGACCGCACTCCTACAATTGGATCCGTTACCGAGATACCTGAAGGTATGTACTCTTGGATGAAATCTTTGTACATATCTTTGTGTTCTTTGACAGACTTCAAAATCAAAGCATCCTGAACCACTTTTCGAAAGCTTGCGTGAGGATCCATGACAATTTCGAAGGCAAGAGATTGCAGTCCATGTGACGTTGGAAGCGACAGCCGCTCTGCGATGGCAGCTGGATGATAAACTTGAAGGTATAGCAATTCATTGTTCCCGTCGGACTTGACTTCTATCTCCTTGAAAAAGCTTACCGCGCCATCAGACCCAAGATTATGTACAAGCAAGTCAGAATCCCCAGTGATGACAGTGCCTCCATGTTCTTCCAAATATCTAGCACAGTATAAGTCTGCCTCGCCTGGTACGACCTCTATAATATCCTTGTATCTCTTGCAGTTTAGGAGTGCTTCGAGTACAGCAGGAACAAGAAATGGTACTGCAGGAAGCTTTGCAAAATTCGAACGCACAGTTGGGCCAGAGAACAATTGAGGTTTTATCCAGGGGAGATTTCGAAATGGGATCTCAGCATAGGTCTGATTGTGAACGATTACTTGCTTTGTATATGAAGCCATCCTCTGCGAGCGAGTATTAAACTTCGTAGCAGGGAGGAAGCCATCAAAGTAGATCTTAGTTCTACTGTTGTTAGTTCTATCAGGCAAGGAGTACATGGCAAGCTTACATGGTAGCCCCGCTCTCTCTTATTGTATCTAGCCATGCAATGGCGGTCTCTCCAAGTTCCAAGTAGGTCGGGGCACCCTCGAAGGGATTGCGCGCAGCCTGTCTCCCACCAAGACAAATGTGGAAGATATGGTATGCAAAAGCAGGCCCGTCCAGGACAATCTGCTGCGTCTCCAGGGACTTACCGACCGCATATGGTTGCAGATATGTGATCAAATGAGGTATTCCCATCTTCACTATGCAATTGGGGGCACCAATTGAGATGTGCTGTTGTATTTTACCAGAAAACGGCTTTTTGGAGTGTGATCAGCAGCGCGCTTCCGGAGCTCATTTGCGGCTGATTATTTTTTTTGCCGAAACCTCAAAAACTTCTTCCTTCCTCCTCTCTTCCACATCCACACTCACCATCACAATGCGCAATACACTCATTTTTGCTGGGAGCTCATGCCCTGGCTTGACCGACTCAATATGTTCGAACCTTGGCATGGCTCCAGCTTCTGTAGAGCTGTCCAAATTCGCAAATGTAAATCCTGAGCATCTTCCACGAGGTAGGTGGGGCTGACCATGATACAGGGAGAGACCAGCGTCAAGATCTTGACCAGTATTCGAGAGAAGGACGTCTTCGTGGTTCAATCTGGTAGCAGCAAGATCAATGACAGTATCATGGAGCTTCTCATCCTCATATCAGCTTGTAAAGGAGGCTCAGCCAACAAGATCACTGGTTCGTCAACCTTCAATCAATAAGCATCGAAGCCTCACTAACTTTGACAGCGGTATTACCGTACTTTCCTTACAGCAGACAATCAAAGAAGAAGTCACATCGAGGTGCTATCACCGCCCGTATGCTTGCCAATCTCCTCCACGTCGCAGGCATTAACCATGTCATTACCATCGACCTCCACGCTTCGCAGATGCAGGGCTTCTTCAAGTGTCCGGTTGACAACCTACACGCAGAGCCCTTGATTGCACGTTGGATCAGACATAATGTGCCCAACTGGAGGGAAGCTGTTTGCGTATCGAAGAATGCCGGTGGTACCAAACGTGTAACCTCCTTAGCAGACGCGCTAAAGCTCAACTTCGGTATGGTTACTACGGACCGCAAAAGAGGAGCCGTACCTATGTCCACAAGTATGATCTTGAATGGACTAGATGGCACTGGTGATGATATGGACTCGCCTTCATATGCCGCCAGAAAGTTCCATACTAGCGAAGGATCCTCACGAGGCCACCAACGAGAACCTAGCAAATTGCAGCTGGATACCGAGGAGTCTCAAGATCAGAAGCCTGAGGACAACCCTCCAGAAGTGACAACACCTCCAAGACCAACACGAGCAGAGGTGGGACAATCTCCACGCCACGCCCCCAATAACCCTTCTCCTTTGAAAAATTCCCATGGGATTACTACACCCACCCGATCGCCATTACACCGCGCCGAGACCATGCCTGCGCGCCTACCTCAGTTGGATGATGACTCAGAATACACAGACGAAAGAGCCCGAGAGGTAATTCATGGCAGATTGGTTCAAGGTCATATTGTACCAGATGACTACCCGTCACCTACTCAGTCTGCCATGTCTAGTTCGATGATCTTGGAACGACCTGAAGATGATCCAATGGAAATATCTCGGGCTTCCTCTTTCTTTATTCCTGACCGACTCGGTGGTTCAGCGGATGCTGCAGCGAGCTCCGACGAGGAAGAAGAGGGGTTCAACAATCCGGAAACGGAGCAGATGATCACACTGGTTGGCAATGTTCGAGATCGCACAGTCTTCATCGTCGATGACATGATTGACAAGGCAGGAAGCTGGATTGCAGCCGCAGAGACAGTAGTCAAGCGTGGTGGTGCGAAGAAGGTTTATTGTATTGCTACACATGGTCTCTTCGGTGGAAACTCGCTTGAGGATATGCAGGATTGTGATTGTATCGACGCTATCGTTGTAACCAACTCTTTCCCAATCCCAATCGACAGGGCTCGTGCCGCAAAGAAGCTCGTCATACTAGATCTGTCGAGTCTGCTATCCGAGGCTATCCGTAGGAACCACTACGGAGAGAGTGAGTTACATCCTCGGCCCTAATAACTTCAAAGCTAACCATCTGTCCAGGTATTTCCGCTCTTTTCCAACATGTTGTAGACTAAGCTAGGCCGGCGAGCCACAATATGTAAGCTTCTGAGATGTGTTTTGTTTTTGATACCAATTAGCGTGGCGTCATGGTTACGGTGGATTCGGATACTAGACCTCCAGTGGAAACCGCGAGGATATTTCTGGTACGTGATAAAGGCATTAACGAAAGAAACGAAACAGTTCTGATGTTGGTTCCCTTCCTTTTTTTCACTCATTGACACTTGTGAGATGTGGGGTACTATCTTTTCGGCTTATTACCCAGCGATGCATTCTGTAGAGAGTGCAGGAGCTCCCTTCCTTTAGAAGGGGGTTCTTAACGGAGCGTTGGAAGATTGATTTTGAAGCCTTTCTCATCCTTCGGGTTGGGAGCGGTGGATAATTTTGGGATTAGAAGGCACCTCATTCATGCTTTGATAGCTACAGTCTTTCATTAGGTTGGGGGGTGAGGGGCAAGAGAACTTCTCAAACATCTGATAATTATATGTCTTAACTCATGACTTGGCACATATGAGTAACATTCCTGTTGTGTAGCAGAATACTTCATGGAATAGAATAAAATATTTTCGTTATACACTGTTCATAGAAAGTGGATGCCAAGTCTGGTATCGCTAGATCAAAATACGATCATTCCATAACTCCCCCAAAATGCCACATGATGCCCAACCCCAAAACTCCAAATGCCCGCTATGAAAATCAAAGGTGTCCCTATTTACAATCTGGCCAAGTTCTCGACCTCCTTTCGCTCCACGGGAGCAGCTACAGGCTTGGAAGATCTGGTGCTTTGTTCTTCAAGTCTGTCCTCCCAGCCCATAATCGGCACCAACTTCTCCCAGCTCTTCACGCCCCTCTGAGCATGTTCCAAAGGAACGTGCTCACCCGGTTCCACGAGACTGCGGTTGAACAGCTCGATGCTGATCCAGCCCTCATAACCAATTCCATCACAGATCGCCTTCAAGCAATCCAACACGGGTAGATAGCCCCCTCTCTCCTCTTCGCACAGGAACAACCTGCAGTTTCGACTCCAGCTCATACGTGGCTTCTGCCCATCAACGTGGAACTCATGCGTCTCATCAAGCGGTTTGGCTAGACGCTCCGCATCGACAATCTGCACGTAGAAGACTTTCTTAGGATCGATGGTCTTGACCATATTCTGGAGACTGGCAGCAAAGACCTCATCAGCATTTGGAACGCAGCCAGTTGGGCAAGCAGGATCTGCCCATGCACGACCTGTGATGTTGAAAGTATCGAGGCACATTCCGAAGTTTGGATAATCAACGGCGGCGACTAATGAATATGCCTTCTCCCATGTGTCGTTGAAGGTACCAAAGCAAAGATTCTCGTATGCAAAACGGATCACAGGCTCTTGCTTCAGACCCAGCTCTGCAATCTCGCGGAAATCTCGTACCAGATGCTCTTGCTCGCCAGTAACACCCTCAGTCATCAACGTGCATGGGACCTGGATGATATCCGTGCCGACGATCTTGGCCATCTGGAACCAGAGTTGTAGCTCGATGAGCTTCTTTGCTCGAACAGTAGGGTCTAGGATGCCTTCATAGCCATTGAATGGACCGATACCCATAATGGTTAGAGACAGCGAGTCACAGATGGAGCGGAATTGACGTGCTGCCTCGAGGAGGTTCTCATCATTAAGTCCTCCAGGAAGCGCTGAGGCGTGGTACACGAGATCTTCGTAGAAGATTTCAATTCCTTGGATCCCGGCCGCTGCAGCAGCTGTGAACTTTTGTGGGATTTGGTGTACCCATGCTCTCTGTTGGTTGTTAGGATAAGGCCCTTCACAAAGTGATGGATTTCACTCACGCCTAGAGACATGCTCGCAATTGCTAGTTTATAGCCCATGATTGCGGTGTAGTGGTATGATTGAGATGCAAAGGTTGGGACTTGAAGTCGTGAAGTCCTGTTGTTCTGTACCGATGATTTGCCTTGAAGGAACCGAGAGCAAGAAGGGTCTTCGTATAAGCAGATGATTACGACAAGCAGCAGGAGCTAGATGGAATAGCACGCGAAACAAGAACTGAAAGAAGAGAGCAGGATATCTAGACGCTCCGAACAGCCATATATCAATAGTGTGTAAGCGAAATAAAGCGAAGTAAGATAGAGCAAATCTAGAGGGGGTCCTGGGAGGCAAGTGAGAGATATGAGCAGCAATAGGCAACATGCGGATAGCGGCGGGTGAGGATAGTCTTCATACTTGACTACTCGAGACACTTGATAGGCCTGATAGCTTTGCTTGGGGTCGCAAACGGGGTACCACCATCCCCACCAAGATCTTGGTCCTCCCCATAGGCGGAGTGTGAAGAAAGGACGTCGTCAAAGCAGGTAGTTCGGACGTTCATTACGCGCAGCAAGAAGAACAGCCGAACATCTCTAAAATCTTCACCCGACACGTGACCGGCAATCATCAGAGTGGTTGAATCTTTTTCCGCCTCCACCCTCGTAATGAATGGCTTCCCACCCCAACCCACCTCGACTCCAGACTTCGCCCCGTACCAAGCTATCTAGGATTGTCCAATGTTTGGGGGCCTGAATGACACAGTCTATGCAGGGTTTAGGAAACTGATTTAGTCAGGGTAGGGACCCCGAAGCTACCGGGCTTTGTCAACCCTCGTCTGGAGTTGCGGAGAGGACTTTCTCCAGAATCTTGGAGCTCCACGGGGAAGCCAACCCCCGGATGAGACCTTGGTGATGAAGAAGATGAAGATAAAGGAGTTTTGGTTTGTCTGAAGCAGATAGAGTAAATCGTTTTCAAAGTTTTATCAATTAGTCCATTTCTCGCAACGAGAATTTTTTATACCAGAAACCTTACACAATGGCCACTGCATCGGAGAAGAAGCTCAGTATCGCCATCATCGGCGCAGGACTGATAGGACCACGGCATGCAAAAGCCGTGGCTTCATGCGTGCATGCAAATCTCCATTCGCTTGTCGAGCCTTCACCCAAGGGGCCTGAAATTGCAGCATCCCTACATACGACGCACTACAGCTCCATTGACGAGCTGATCCTCTCCAGTCCGCCGCCAGACGCTGCAATCGTCTGCACGCCCAATAGCACGCATGTGAAGCTCTCCAAGCAGCTCATCGCCGCCGGCATTCATGTCTTGGTGGAAAAGCCCATCTCAACAACCATCCCTGAGGGCCATGAACTCATCAAAGCAGCTGCCGATGCACATATCAAATTACTAGTCGGGCACCACCGCCGCTTCAACCCCTATCTCCTGGCCGCGAAAAAGGCATTAGATGCGAATAAGATTGGCCAGGTGATTGCTGTGCAAGGTGTTTGGGCGAACAAGAAACCAGACGACTATTTCGACGGGCTTGGAGAATGGCGGCGCAATGGCGAGAGCGGAGGTGTGATCCTTATCAATCTGATCCACGAGATTGATCTTCTGCAATACATGCTGGGGCCTATCTGCTATGTCTCTGCCATCCCCACGCCAAACCAGCGCGGTTTTGAAGCCGAGGAGGGAGCAGCAATCATTCTACGATTCCGCAGCGGTGCTGTCGGCTCATTCTTACTCAGTGATAACGTGCCTGCACCGTGGAGCTTCGAGGCTGGCACAGGCGAGAACCCGATGATCCCTAAAGTACCTGCAGATGCTGGTGCCGGGGGTTTCTATAGAGTGATGGGTACAAAGGGTAGCTTGAGTGTTGCCGATATGACGATTTGGAAATATGAGGGAGAGAAAGGTGACTGGACGAAGGAATTAGTTAAAGAGGATTTGGAGGTCCAGACGGAGAAGATTCCCTTCGATTTGCAGGTACAGCATCTTGTTGATGTTGTTCTAGGGGGCGTGACACCCAGCTGTTCAGGCGAGGATGCATTACAGGCTATGATCGTCTGTGATGCAATTAAGAAGGCGATGGTTTCTGGGACTGGAATTGAAATCCCGTGAGTTTTGGGGGAAAATGTTAAGAGATCTCGGAGTTATTCAAAAAAATTTACTTTTCTATCTTAACAAATATTCTCTATGTGATAAGACCAGATCTTGTAATGGCCCTCTCTCCCTCTTTAAATCAAAGACATTCGCAATCAAGCCCCTCTATATAAAACACTGCAATGCTTAAGCGACCGTGAGAGCAGGAGTGGCAGTTGAAAGCAAGAGGACAAGAAGAGATAATTGATACTTGGGAATAGAATAATAAAGAAAGAGAGTTCCTAAAAGTTTTTCTTTTTAATTTTTTTAATTTTTTCCTGATTCTGCTGATAGGTTTTGTGAGAAAAAGGTAGGCCGTTACAGATCATATAGTATAAAAGAAGATTCGTAAGCCGGTCTATGTTCCTTTCGCCTCTCCCCCCCCATCTTTGGTGCCATCCCAATCCCATGCCATAAAAACGCCTACCAGACTTCGCCGGCTTACACCCCAACGACGACCAAAAACAACCGACCAACCAACCCATATATCCATGATGCCGAGCACAAAGAACGATCAAAAAATGCAAATCACAAAGGACGAGGAGGGCAAGATTTGAGAGCTCTAAACCTTCTCAACTTGCTCCGCTCTCTCATCTTTGTCCAAATTAATGCCGCTTCCCTTAACATTCTGGCGGAAAGCCTCCTCATCAGCCATAAGTTCCAACATAAGCAGCCTGTGCGCCTTATATGGCGGCATATCGCGGGCAAAGAGGCGATCCATAGACTCTAATGGGATTCCCTTGGTCTCGGGAATGAGGAACCAAACAAAGACGATGGAGCAGAGCATGAGACACGCGAAGAAGAAAAACACACCGTAGCCCATTGCTGTGAACATCTGAGGCGTGAAGCGTGCAATGAGGAAGTTGAAGAGCCAGTTTGATGCTGCGGCGAATGCTTGGCCGAGTGTGCGCACATTCTGTGGGAACATCTCTGAGTTGATTACCCAAGGGGTACCGTTCCAGGATGGTGTGTAAAACATGGCCCAGATGTAGAAGAACACCATAGCGGAGATGCCACCGCTAGAGAGACTTGTAGATGGGTGTGCAGAGGGGTTAGCGACTTTAATGTATGCGCCGACGTAGAATAGGCAGAATGCTCCGCCGAAGGCACCGTACATCAACAGATTTCGTCGTCCGAGGTTATCAATCAGGAAAAAGAGCCAAATCAGGGTCATGACAGTCTTGACGATACCGAAGACTCCAGTTGTTAGCAGCGAGGTGTTGGTTCCAGTGACACCGATTTGCTTGAAGACAGTTGGCGAGTAGTAGTTGATAGCATTGATGCCGGAGCCGTTTTGCCAGAAGAACAAAGAGCAACCGAGGAAGAAGCGATATTGCACCTTTCTGTCGTTCCCAAGAGCCTTGAATGGTTGCCAGAAGCCAAGACCGACGGTGGAGGCTTGTTGTTCAATGGCAGCATCAATGGCTGAAACTTCTTCGACTATAGGACTGAATTAGTATCGATTTGCATGCTTTGATCAGAGATACATACGCATATACATCTCATTTTGGTCGAGTTTTCGAATCCAGCAAAGATTCTTCAGTGCCTCTTGGCGACGACCACGGCTCATGAGCCAACGTGGAGACTCCCGGATGAAGAAGAGACCGATGAACATGAGGCCAGCTGGGATGAGTTGAACCTGAAGCACGATTAATACCTCAAGTATTGAGAGATGGGACAGGGGCCAGGGAAGAAGACATAGGAGCAACTTACAGCAAAAGGAATGATCCATTGGGCATGGTTATCGGGCAAAGTGGTCGAGACCCCATAGTTGATCCAGAAGCCGACCAACCCACCAATCTGCCATCCAAGCTCGTAGAGACCGACAAGACGGCCACGGATGGCTGGAGGGGATAATTCTGAGATGTAGATTGGAGTTAAGTTACTTGCACCACCTAGGAGCCGGTCAGTACAGAGTTGTTAATAGGTATCTGGTGAACTCACCAATACCGATGCCAGCTAGGGTCCTGCCCGCATACATCAATCCAAGACCAGTGGAACCTTTGGTACCAAGCATCAAAGCAGCACCAACAATGAAAACCAACGAAAAGAGTTGGAGGCCTTGCTTGCGACCCATGTAATGACCAGCGGGGTAGGCGAAAAAGGAGCCGAAAAAGGCTCCAGCTTGGTACACAGAAACGATATTCTCGGAAATGAGATCCTGTTTCTCAACACTGTACGAGGCCCAGTCGAACTCGTCCTTGAAGGACGTGAGGGCCAGTGTTCCTCCAATGAAGGCGGAATCATACCCAATCATCACGGCGCAGAACGCCGCAACCGCGGCACAAAAATAGATCCTAAAGTTGTAGACACATGGTGGCGTTGGCCGGTCTATAAGAGTCAGATATGGAACCACTCAGTTCGTTCAATTGCGACGTCCGCACCTTCCTTGAGAGCGAGAATACCCATCGTCAAGACGAGCTGGACACTCTATGATGGTGACCGAGGAATGAAGTTGTTGTTGATTGTTGTGGTGTCGGTGAGTCAAAGGAGAGGAAAAAACTTTCTTGAGGGTACCGCTTAGAAGGATGTGGGGCTGGGATGGTACGACGGCAGCGAAAAGACGTGTACGGAGGAAACGAGGCGGGGGAACGAGTATTGTGAGAGGGACGAGGAGGAGAGTGAAGTTGAAGAGGAAGAAGAGGACAATAGATGACAAGTCGTAACGGAGCACCGTTCTTATATCAGATGGCGCTTGTGTAGACGTCTGGGGGACAAAGACACCGGGATATCAGGGGGAGCATGGAGGAGGAAGCGAGGAAGAGATTCAAGCATGCTTCTTCTTTTGTCAACTTACACATCACATCCACTCTCCGTTCTCCGGTTCAGGAAAGGCAAGGTAGACCTGTACGTGGGCGATGATGAAGGACAGCTTCCAGTGGTCTCTCCACGGGGCTCATCCGGGGCATGGGGCGGAATACCTTCGCCTTCCTTGCCTCTGCTTCAGAGAGCGACGATGACATGGGCGCAGGTAAAGTGTGCCGACAGATGAGGAAGATCCACCCTATCCCGAACGTGTGAAATGCGATTCTCACAACTGGCCAAGACCCTGTGGGGAACCAGGAGGGTGCTCCTGGGCCATGAAATTGGTGCCAGCTGATTGATGGATGGGAGGTGAGGTGAGGTGAATGCATTGAGTTGTGGAGACCCCAATTGGAGAATCCTGAATGCTTCCGCGTGGATGTGGATGTGGGCGAGGGCGTGGGCAGAAGACTTTGCCGCGCGAAGGGTTCACCGGTGTACGAGATGGAAGGTGCGTAGAAGGATAGCCGAGTCATGAAGAGACGAGGATAAGCTTGCATAAATGGAGAGAGCGCCTCATGCTTATTGCATTATGATTGCCGCTGCCCATGCACCACTATCCCCGGGCTCTGCACCCGTTGACCTCACATTGGTCCCGTTGAGGCAGATCGAGGGTGATGATGTTGAGCTGCCGTCGTTACGTGGGTGGTGCCGATCTAATCGCGGTACTGTTCCAAGCAGCCGCCGCCTCGTCATTCGCATCATTAGCATCATCCGCAAGAGCCTCAATTCATCTGTGCTGGGTCCGACGCCACCAACCTGTGCCCTTTCATTTCATTTCTGGCCACCATGATGTTTCTGGCTGACTGCATCAAACAGAAAAGCTTGATTCTCCGGGATACAGCCGTACCTACCTTCTTTGCACTGTCCCTCGTTCGCCTCGGGAGATGAATTGGTGACGGGGATTGGCGACATGCATGAAAAGCCCCAGCGGATAATACTTTAAGAACGTCCATCCCCTCCGCCTGCCTGCCCAACCTTTCCTTCCGCGCTTCCAGCACGGCACATTGCTGTATTGGACTGCTGTGTCAGCCTGCATCCTCCCCCATTTTCTCCATCTTTCCAATGCTCTTTCTCCGCTCAATGCGATTTTCGCATTTGCTATCCTTTTGCTATAGCAGTCTTGCTCTGAGATATCGGACTAGGAGCCTAGTAGTCGAGTGCAGCTTACGAGTTACATTCCGCTTTTGACGACCCCTCCTTTCTTAGCCTGCTTTGGCCTTCTGCTTTCGCTTTCTGTATTTTTCCTATCTCTACAGTATCCATTGCTCAAGAAGAGTATCTTGCCCGTGCATACTTTGTTCAAGTAGCGTAGTATCGTCTCTCCGGCATCATAAACTTGGCATTCCAGTCCCAAGCTACACTCTTTGTTTCGGCTGATTGACTCGAGTGGCTTCACCGCGCATCTACTATAGTACTTTACTATATCCTAGACGCTCCTGCTCGTGCACTTGAGATACAGTCATCTGCTCGATTTCCGAAGACACGAGCATTGTCTTGCATCCAAATCCTTTGATATCCAACCTTGCATCCATCATGTCCCTGCGACTCACCACAACCACTTCCTCCAAACCCGCACTGCAAGCCCCAGCACCACCAGTCCCCTCAACGGCACATCTAGACAAGGTTGGCTATCTCTTCGGCTTCCCTATCTCACACTCCCTCTCACCTCTTCTACACGGCACCATCTACGACTCCCTCTCTCTAAACTACGAGCAACATCTTTACGAAACTTCCTCGCTCTCAGCATGTCTTCCGCTCATGCACAGTCCCAAATTCTATGGCGCTTCCGTCACCATGCCCTTCAAGGTAGAAATTATGCCGCACCTTGACGAACTCACCCCCGAGGCCGAAGCCATTGGCGCTGTAAACACTGTATTTTTACTCCCATCTACTGATGGTCAACGCAGACTATGTGGGACAAACACCGATTGCATAGGGATCCGCGAAGCTATCTTGCAGAACTCACCACCGACGAAAATCGCGGCGATGAAAGGCAAGCCTGGCATGGTGATTGGGGGCGGCGGGACCTCAAGGGCAGCAGTATACGCCCTGAAGCGCTTCCTAGGCTGCTCTGAAATCTACCTGGTGAACCGGGACAAGAGCGAGGTTGATGCAGTCATTGCGGAGTGTAGAAATAAAGGCTTTGGGCAGAGTCTTATCTGGGTTGGCTCTGTTGCTGAAGCAGAGGCATTGGAGAAGCCTGGCGTCGTTGTGAGTGCGATTCCGGATTTTCCTCCAAAGACCGAAGAGGAGATTCGGGCACGGCAGATCATCGAGGTAATCCTGGAGAAGGGTGAGAAAGGAGATAGAGGTGTTTTGCTGGAGATGTGTTACTCGGAAGGTCCGAATACCCAGATTGCCGTGTTGAGTAGGGACAGGGATTGGCAGGTTGTTGGGGGCACCGAGGCTATGATTTGGCAGGGCTTGGAGCAGGACCGAGTATGGTTGAATAGAGAAGTGGATACACTGCCAATTGAAAGAGTTAAGAATGCGATTGGGGATGAGGTTGCAAGCAGGATTAAAGCGAAGGAGACAGGGTCGAAATTGTAAAAAATAGACGTTTGGAATTTTGTTCACCATAGGTACACAGCGAGCATTTGGAGTCATGTGGTATGGGCCCAATGATATTTTATTTTCAACTAGAAGAGACCAGTTTCTATTTGTTTGGCCCATGGATCTCGATGTGGGTTGAAAAAACCAAGGCTACTTTTCACGCTGCATGTCTTCTCGTATAAAGCTACACCGCATATTTTTGGTTCAAGCCCCAGGACGTGAATAATCTAAAGCCTGTACCCTCTTCCAAGTCTCCCTCACAACTCTCTCCTGGGCCTGTCTACCCGTTTCGGTTTCACTATCACCAGCGGGCCTAAGAACGTTAGCTTCATCTGTTTCGTTTCTCGTCCACTCTCTTTCCTAAGAACAATGCTCTGTCCTTTCCCCAAATTAAGGATCAGTGGGAGGGAAAATTAGAATACGTACCGAATAGCGAGATACAGCCGACTGCCCAGTCTCACCTCTTCTATCGGATCGGTCTCCGGATTGGCAGGCGGATTGGCGGTTGTGATTAAACCGCCGGCTTCACGGAGGATACAGATCCCAGCCGCGACATCCCTATTACCCATATTAGTTTTTTTGATTTTCACTTTTGGACGTTGACGTTATGTTCTGAGTATGTAATATTTCACAGAGCTTTATGCATATGCATGCATGACGTGTGCTCCGGGAAAAGGATTTAGCAGATTCTGGGGTGGATGGGATGGGATGAGGCGGGAAAGAGAGAAATGTTGAAACAGGACACACCATTCCCAGCAACCTCCTTCCCACCATATATCGATTGCACCGGCAGCTACGTATGCTAGATCCATTGTTGCACTTTTTAGGATAACGAGTCAGTGAAAGTCAGAATTGCTTGGATAAGGATCGTTTCATAATTTGTGCTGGAAATGAATGCCATTGGGATGGGAATGCAGAGAGCCACAGAGACATTCACTGCGAATAGGGAAAAGAGAAATAAGGGGTAAGAAGCTGACCTTCCAAGGCTGCGAACACCATGCACCATACCTCCTTTCCCACCTCTTCCTCCAATTTCAGCAGCCATGTTGATAAAACTGCCAATCTTCCTCATCATATTACCACCCTCGACATCTCTCCTGTCCTTACCCCACTCACAGCCAAAAACACAGCCTTTAGGAGCCTGTGGACTCAAGACAGCTTTGGGTCCATTGATGAGCGGGAGTTTCTTCCTGGACTTGCTGGAGTGTGCATCATCTTGGTATGCACCGTGTCCTGCCAGTGCTGAGTATGTTGTGTCTAACACTGGTGCATAGATGACACCCACGACAGGAATGCCACCTAGACAGAAGGCTATGGATACACAGAACATAGGGAAGAGATGCGTGTAGTTCACGGTTCCATCTAAGGGGTCGACAATCCAGGTTGGTGAGTCATCCACAAGGTATTCTTTGGACTGCCCTGCTGAGTAGGTCTCTTCACCAATGAACCTGGGTTTTCTGTCAGTGGCTCATATGGTATAGAGGCAGACATGATATCGACAGAATGGCCAATGAAGAATTGCTACTGACTTATGGGAGGGATATCTCTTCGTGATCTCGTCTTTGACAAAGGCCTCCACATCTAGCAAGGAATCAGCCTCCATCCAATTTAATGTCTCGTGACCCAAAGCTCAGGCTCGAGACGGGAGGACTTACCTAGATCAGTCTGCGTGACAATATCAACTGCATTCATCTTCTCCTCCTGCTTGCCCATATCGCGTCCATTCTCAGCACCACATCTCTTCTCCACACCATCTAGCAATATCTTGCCTGCATCTCGAGCCAAGCCCAGAGCAAAGGTATAGATGTCTTGCAATTCCTCTGTGCTCAATGAAGATGGGGCCATGTTGGATTATGCGTGTGGATGAAGCTGCAGAGACTGGAAATCGATAGGTTGATGTAACTTGATTTGAATGTTCTTTTGCAGAAATGGGGAATTGGGTCGTTGAGCATCGAATAGCAAGCCGCTCATTGGTGAGGTGGATGATTCATCCTCATAGTCCGATTGTAAGCGCTGTGGAGTTGCGATCAGATCAACTACAGGGAAGGGCAATACGGGAGCCGAGCGATCCACGTGATTGCGTGTGTATTAGCGCGGGAACCCTTTCCACACCATTTTGGACGAGTATAGTTTATCTCGCTCTCAAATTCAGATTGACACTCCTCACATGACCTAGGTTACGGGTTGCAGCTGATCAGGATGGTAAGTTATTTCTGATCATTGTCCGCATTTTCGGAATTTTCACCTATGGCAGCCATTCTAACTTCTCAACTACCTCCAACTGCTGCTTAATCGCATTTTGGTCCCCGGCATTGCTCCCGATGTATAGTCCATATACTCCTGCTTGCAGCACCCACTTCTTGCTCTCTGTATCCCAATAAGCCATATCTCTTTTAGAAATGCCCATATGCACTACTTCTGAAGTCCCAGGCAACAACAAGGATGTCTTCTCGAAAGCCTTCAGTTCTTTAATCGACTTAGATGACGTATAGCACTGGACCACGTCTCTTCCTGCCAGCGATCCGGTATTCTTCACAGTCACTGAGACGGACCAGCCATCGCTCTTCTTGCTCAGGCTGGATTCTTCATACACGAATGTTGTATACGAAAGTCCATGGCCAAACCACCATCTTGGCTGAATTTGAGCCTTTTGGTACCATCGATAGCCAACAGACGTCTCTTCTGTGTACTCCACAACACCATCGACTCCAGGCCAGGTCTTTGCCTCGAAATCCAGATCTTCGTACTTAATAGGCCATGATACTGGTAGCTTCCCGGAAGGATTAACTCGGCCTAGCAAAACGTCTGCTAATGCATTTCCGGCCTCTTGCCCGCCATACCATGCTTGAACGACAGTTCCAATTTTGTTGGCCCATCCCATCTCAACTGGCGAACCAGACTGGTTTACAACCACAATGCTCTCAGGATTGTGAGATTCACGAAGAAGGCTTTCGATCAAGGCATCTTGGCCCCCAGGTAGTTTCATGGTCTGCCTGTCATACCCTTCGCTTTCCCACTCGTCGTTGAGACCAATAATGACAATTGTCACATCGCTCTCATTCGATAGTTTAACCGCATCAGCAATCGGGTCCGAGGGCAGCTGCTCAATAAAACCCAGTCGCACGCTTGGTTGCACACCAAAGACATGGACTGGATCATCACTTGCAGCATCCTTTGGTATAATCTTAGATGATGCTTCCAATCTTATGTCATACGTCTGGCCAGCTTTCATCTCAAAAGATGCTTGAACTTCGACACTGCCAAAGGAGTAAAAGGCTTCGCCAACCTCCCTCCAGTCAAAATTATCGATCAAAAGCAGGTCGTTGACAAAGAGTCGAGCATTACCGACGCTGGAGATTCCGAACGAGTGCAGGCCCGTTGTCTCAGGGGTCACGCAGCTCGAGATCTTTACGGAATGTGGCTTCTTATCCTCGTACCAAGCGGATGGCGCAGAATCGAAAAGGTCTATATACGAGCTATCTCGATATTGGGTTTCAACTATAGGGCCTGAAAAGTTGTCGCTAGAGAAAAAGTCCAAACGTAACATTGATTTACTGTCACTAGCAACAAATTTCGAGTTTGTTAGTGGCAACCATTTGTGTATAAAGGCACCCGGTGAGTACTTTATCGTCGCCGGAATGTTCATGTCAGCAAGTGCAGACTCGAGAGCTGCCAACGGCTGTGTCTGATATAGAGGCACCATTGTTGCTGACCCTCCCCCACCTGGTGTTCCGTTGAGTGCATTTGGCCCAATGAGCGCAATTTTCTTCCCTGTTAGGTTGGAAGGGTCCAAAGGCAAGATATGGTTGCTGTTCTTCAAAAGAACAATTCCATCTGCTGCAATCTCGCGTAGTAATTTTTGGTCATCCTTGTTGTCGGACGACGTTTCCACACCCTTCCTTGTCTTGATAGCCTCTTCTGAGGATAGATTGAGTAGCTTCAACTCGTCAAGAAGTTTCAAAACTCTCAAGGCTGAGTCATCTATAGCTTCAAGGAGGCTTTGAGGTTTGCTCTGGGCTGCTTCGAGTAGTAGTGATCCTCGCTTTTCTGGTGGTCCAGGCATTTCCAAGTCACATCCTGCAACAAGACTCTCAACTGTAGAATTAGTGCCTCCCCAATCACTCATTACGAGCCCTTTAAACCCCCACTCATTGCGTAGGGTATCCTTCAAGATTTTGTTTCCATCCATGTGAGTACCATTGACAAGATTGTAAGCAGACATAACACATTTTGGAGGATTCTCAGATTTGATAACTGCCTCAAAGGGCCGCAAATAAATCTCCCTCAGGGCACGTTCACTGATTTCAGCGTTAATAGTGAAGCGCTGGTATTCCTGCTCGTTGGCGACGCTGAAATGCACATCAGCATTGCCATTTTATGGGGGCTTGCCTCAGTTTTTGGCTTCACTGAGCACGATTGCTTACAAATGTTTCACTGTGGCGGCAACTTCTCCAGTATCTTGTACTCCGTGAACGTATTTAATGGCTAGTTGTCCACTAAGCACCGGATCTTCGCTATAGGTTTCCTGGAATATGTCAGTCACCATAACGATTCCCCCTTCTTCGTTCCACATACAAAGTTCCTTCCCCCAAGTGGATTTCTTGCGCAACAAATAGTTGGGGCCAGAAGGACCTGTGCTGCTTTTGTCTTCACCTCTCGGCAGAGCAATTTGCCAAGGGCATAAAGATGATCTTTCGACCATGTTGCTGCTTGAGATACTGGCGCAGGCAGAAATGCTGCTGGCGGCCCATCTACAGAAAGAGCGCCTCTTGCACCAGCTGGCCCATCGGTCGTCTAGCATCAGGTCAGCTTTCAAATCCGAGAATCAGAAGACATAATTTACCTTTAAGGATCCAATTCCCAAACGAGGTATTTCTTGGGTTTGCCATCCATCTGCCCCTGCTAGCAAACTAATCTTCTCTTCCAGCGTCAGCTGATCAAGCAAGTCTTGTAATTGTGCTTCTGTCATTGTGTTCATAGTTTTCAGACCTGGTTCACGGCAAGATACTGGTATTATCTGCCAGGTTCCTGCATTGTGTGTGCTTATCTTATCTGCTCTCAGCCTGCCGGTGGGTAGATCCCACTATTACTTGTGATGGGTGTAGTTGAAGTTTGGCAGGCAATCTAAGCGGCTGATGTCCGAGAGCTTTGTGGAACGCCTTATCGCAGCCCCTAAGCAATGAATATTGCTTTCCGGGCAAACTTCGGACAGCACCTCTTCCTCCCCCACTCTTTCATTGAAAGGGATGGATCCAATCAAAGTCAACCTTTTCCATCATATTTTGGAAACTACAATAATACATCCCATTTTTGGAAGGATTATCTGCTCAATTGTAGTCCCTTATCACTAATTTGAAGTTGCACTAAGCAGCAATCTTGATATGTTGGCCTGGATGTCCTATTGTTAGCCTTGTCGGTCCTAGATAGAGCTTTCTCCGCCACGCGCAATTTTCTTAGTGGAGCAATATAGATACAGGTTGTCGGAGGATTGCCAGGGACAAACCGAAGCAAAAACTGAGGTCTGAGTCGATACATCTTAATTCATTTTTAAACCCTTCGAACTTGTCCTTGGCGTACCAAACACAACACAGTACTATAGCAGCAAGATGGAGGATGCAAACAAATTGGACCGTAATGGTCTGATGTGGATGTGCATGGTCTGCTTTGTTGCAACTGCCAATAGTGCAACTCAAGGTTATGACTCTTCAATGATGGTATGTTCTAGAGATTCTATGCCAAAATATCATTCTAACTTAGAATCAGAACGGTCTCCAGATCCTCCCTGGTTACGAGGAGTACTTCAAACTATCGCCAGCATTAATTTCTCTCAATGTAGCCATCGTCGCGCTCGGTTCGGTTGTAGCAATGCCCTTTGGTGGTTATATACCAGACAAGTATGGTCGGAAATGGGGGATTGCTTCTACGGCTATCTGTGCCATTGTTGGGGCAGCTATTCAAAGTGCTGCTGTTCATGAGGCAATGTTCATAATTGGGAGATTCATTGTCGGATTCTCGGTCACTCTTGGTTCTGTTGTGGCTCCAGCGTAAACATATTCAGAGCTTGAATCGTCTGAACCCCATTGGCTAACCAATCTCAGATATGTTGCCGAGATCTCTCATCCTGCCTATCGAGCCGAATTGACAAGTCTTTATGGAGCTTTCTGGTATGTTGGTGGCATTCTTGCTGCTGTCATTACCTTCGGAAGTCAATATATTACTTCAACTTGGTGCTGGAGACTTCCATCTCTGGTAAGTAGTGAAATCTCTCTTGTCTCATACACCACTGATCGAGTAGCTCCAATTCCTGCCGTCGTTTCTGTGTCTCATTCCCCTACCCTGGATCCCTGAAAGTCCCAGATGGCTCGTGTACCAAGACCGCATGGAAGAAGCGCGCGCAATGTTGATCAAATACCACGGCAAAGGTGACCCAAACTCTGAGCTTGTAGCAATGGAATTTGAGGAAATTCGTCAAACATTGGAGTTTGAGAAAACAGTACAAAAACAGTCCTTCAAAGCGCTCTTCGCCACCAAGCCCAACAGATGGAGAATAGGGATCACCATTGCAGTAGCTGTATTCTGCCAGTTGAGTGGTAACAACACCATCAGTTATTACCTTGGAACCGTCCTCGATACAGCTGGAATCACAAACACTAATACTCAACTTGGAATTAACATTGGACTTAGTGTTTGGAACCTGATGTGTGCCACCTTTGGCAGTCTTTACGTCGAAAGAATTGGTCGACGAACTGGTTTCCAGATCTCGACCAATATGATGGCATTCGTGCTAATCCTTATGGCCATCCTGACTAAACTTTATTCTGGATCTGATAATGCCTCAGCCTCATCCGCCATCGTCTTCTTAATCTTCTTCTTCTACGGCTGGTATTCATTGGTGTGGACACCTCTCTCCTACATGTACCCACTCGAAGTCCTCTCCTACTCCCTACGCGCCAATGGTCTCTCCGTCTTTAATGGTGCTTGCTACCTTGCAGCCTTTTTCAACACCTATGTCATCCCTTATGCAATGTCCTGGTCCGGCTGGGGATTTTATTTGATTTCAGCTTTCTGGTGCTTCGGCGAGGCTGTCCTTATGTACTTCTACTTCCCAGAAACTCGTGGCATGACGCTCGAGGAGATCGACATCGTCTTCGATGGTGAAAAGCATTTCGACACCAACATCATCATTGGTAAGATTGTGGGAACCGTGGCGCCGAATGCGGACTTTGGTGGTGAGAAGGGTACAGGTACTGTGGGCGTGCAGGAGACGGCCTCTACTTAAATTCTTAATCGATTCGTTTTGTAGCGACCTATAGACTTTATGGATTTTAAGAATTTCTGGTTTTTGTGCGCGTTTGATACTGCTGCAAATGCAGGGCTGTGTTGTGACTGAGAAGAAGAGTCGCACACGATCATAAACCACACCATAGTATCCAAGGCTTTCAAGTTTCTCTACTTCATCGCATTAGCTACATGGTTCCGAACTTTAGAAAGTTGCTATACAGAGACTTTGAGGAGACCTCCCCCCCTTCTTTCTCATGCTTAGTCGTCACTATAAACAGCATTTACAGCATAGGGCAGTAGCAACCCTCATTTGTTGCTCGCTTAACTTTTGCGTTCTCGTTGTAGCCGAAGGGGAAAGGGGAGACCGATCATTTTAGGCAGTGAAACAACCCTGAATAGGCTCTCTGAGCATATAGCTTTGATTAGTCGGGAAATTCTTTGTGGATATTAGGAGTTTATTCCTTACAATTTAGACACATTGAAACGCTACAAGATACAGCAAAAGCTTCCTCTGCGGTCATATCTGCACAAGAGAAGGGCGACATCAGCTGTAAACTTACTACTCAGTTATTTCAAGCACAAGCACTGTTCTACATATCATTATGTACTTGGTGCAGGAAGTCAAAGTCATTTATCCGGGGATGTGTTACCAAAGCCTTTTTCCAACTTACTTCTGTAAGAATATTTTTTAGAGTAGTCGTTGCTCCTTTCGATAGACATTTGCAAAGCATAAAAAAGGTCAAATAAGTCCAATTCTAAGTTCCTTCAATCTCGGAAACGCAGTTCGGGTGCTATCCCAATCTTTGAAATGCTTGGTAAACACTGCGTTGGGAAGGCTATCCATGCTAGCCTGCAAGAGCGTCACGATAGATTCGCAATTCTCAGTCGTTGGCAGCAATCTAGGCAACTGAGAAAGCCACTGAATGTGCTATCGGCTCGAATGATATACTCCTATCAAGTATCTATAATCATAAAACTGTTGTACGGTTGCAAAGCCTAGCGATAGATACTTGTCTTTCGATTACTGTGATTGTTACCAATCCGCCGAGGTTCATAGGCCGTCGGGAAGTCCGATCAGCAAATTCGGTGCTAGCGATAAGGACCCCACCCCCACTAAGGTATAGCATTAATGACTCGACTAGACGATGAAATGTTTTAAGCAGACCAACACCCATCTCTACAAGACCAGGTCAAGTTGCAAGTGCATAGTCGTATAGTTATGGCCTTACTTGAAGTATTTTTGAGTGCCATTGGCAGGAGCCCTGTCACCTCCATCATTGCGATAGCGTTCCTTCTTCTACTCTCTCGCTCTGTGTACCGAGTGACTCTTCACCCACTCGCTCACATCCCCGGGCCTCTCCTACCCAAGATCACCTCGTTATGGCTGCATTACCATGCATATATTGGTGATGAGGCCTCAGTAATCCACCAAGCGCATCTCCAGTACGGAACGCTGGTTCGAGTATCACCAGTCGAAGTTGACATCAGCGATGCGGATGCAATAAACCCTATTTACGTCTCGAAAGGTGGATTCCCAAAAGCTCCATGCTATGGAAACTTTGATATCGATGGACATAAGACGATCTTTTCCACGACCGACAACGAGCAGAGAGCTCCGCGAGCGAAAGCCGTCGTTCCCATGTTCTCCACGAAGAGCATCAGGGATAACGAGGCTGCATTGTACGGGTGTGTGAACCGGATGGTGGAGCGGATGCAGGAAGAAGCAGAGACAGGCCGACCGGTTAATCTGTTGAACTTGTCGAGAGGTCTGGCCGTCGATGCAGTCTCAACGCATCTATTCCAGGAGAATTACAACGGCACGTCCGAGAAAGGGAAGCGATTGTCTCTTTCCGCTTTCGTGGATGCCTTTGTTGCCGTGGGACGATTCTTCTACCTTCCAACCACTGTTTTCACGTGGCTAGAATGGGGCATTGAAACCTGTATGCCGGACAAGCACACCATTGATAGTATGAGAGTGGTCGACAAGTTCGTGGATAACCTTGTGGATTCGACACCACAAGGTGCACAAAACTACCCAGGTCGCCTTCTAGCAGCAGGCCTTGACAAGTTGGAGGTGAAGTCACAGTGCAAGGATCTCCTTTTCGCTGGTACTGATTCAACGGGCATGAATCTGGCAACCATCTGTCGCAATCTTGCCATGTATCCTGATAAGTGAGTGGCTCTGAAATCATAGCAAGCTTGCCATACTGACTTATTTCCTAGATATGAAAAGTTGAGACAGGAGGTAGTAAGCAACGCGGCTCTTGGTTCGCAGGCACAGGAGGTACAAGCTCTGCCATACCTCAGCGCTGTCGTCAAAGAAGGTCTCCGCATTTCCATGGCCAACCCGACACGCCTTCCCCACGTTGTTCCACACGGAGGATGGACCTTCAAAGGCGTTCACTTCCCCGAAGGTTCAATCGTTGGATGTGCAGGCTATGAACTACATTACAATTCCATAGCATTCCCAGATCCGCTGGCATTCAAACCAGAAAGATGGCTGGAGGGAAATGTGACTGAGCAGGCGAATAAGTACTGGTTCGCATTCGGTGCAGGTGGTAGAGCTTGCATCGCACGAAACTTAGCCACTACGGAGCTATACTTTGCAACCGAGAAATTGGCAGAAAGTAATGTGTTGCATGGTGCTAAGGCAGTCCAGGAAGGCGAAATTGAGATTTATGAGTGGTTCAATTCAAGTGTGAAGGGAGAGAAGATCGAACTGATCTGGGAGAAGACGAAGGCTTGAGGCCATACTCTAATCCGAGGCTGGGGACGTATAATAAACCCTGTAGACAGGAAATCAGCTCCTAAATTACGGTCTTATGAAGACCAAATATCTGGTCAGTGGATTTGCAGCGCAATGCATTTCAGCTATCTAGATATCCGGAGCTAGAATGTACTCTGACAGAAAAGCTCAGTTCTATAGGAACCAATCAATAGCTCCCAATATCAGTGCTAGACTGCCTAGAATTCTGTAACTAAATACGCCCACAACTCAAGGGGCTCTAAGCGCTAGGAGTGGGAAATTGATCTCCCTCGAACTTCTGTTCTGGTCCGTGTATTACATCTAACAAATGCATCCAACGACTCTTGCTCTCATTGGCAATAGCCTCTAGATCCAGCGGATCCAGTAACCCCTCCTGCTTACTACCTTTGCCTACATTTCGAATGATTCGCCATGCCCGTCTGAATTCGTCTCGAATCTGCACTATCCCGTTATGTGTTACGGTTCTGGCAACATTGTGATCAAGTTCGAAGGGGTCTTCAATTGCAAAAAGGTACCGATGGCGAATCTCCTTAGTCTCCTCAATGGTCTTGAGAGTTCCTTTGGGCTTCGAATCCATTACTGGACTTAAATCTGGAGTCGCTCCTGAAGACTCCCTGGGGCTTTCCACGGGTCGGGCAGCAGGCGTTGATGGAGTTGGTGGCGCCGCGGTAGCTGTTGTCTCAATTACCGTCCTCGCACCCACCCACCCCTTCTCTTGCTTTGTTAAAATTCCATGGGGAGTTCGCAAACTCAACACTTCTCTTCCCCAATCAAATCCTCTGTCCTGCACTGTTGTCATTTGACCACTCTGAGCAAAGTATTCAAAAAAGCCTCTGAGTAGCGTTCCAATAGTGTCATTGTTATTGTTCAGCATCTTCTTGTCAGCGGCCGACTTGATTTCTGCCTCGTCCCTCCAGAAAGTTACATCCCGGCCCTCGCAAGTTCTTTGGTCTGCAACGAGTGTGCGCGACGAAATTGCCCCAATAGGATCCTGACGCGGGAGTTGAAGATTAGGACATACAGCCGGATTTGCAACGTTCACAAGATAATGAAGTACCATGAGAACGTAACCATAACTACTCAGGGAGCCTCGATATGGAGTATTGATGCCTCGGGTCTTTGCCCAGTGTTTAATGAATAAAACCATAATCTTGACGCGCGGATCGCTGTGGGAATAACAACGAAGAAGTAAGGTGTTTTGGAGAGCAAGATGTGCAGAGAAGTTGATATCGCACTGAATGCCAATATCTGTCTTTGGGAATTCGAGATGGTCATTGTATCGATCGCGAGGTTTGTTCAACGATTTCTGTGTAGGGTCTGGCAGGCGGCGCATTCTGGACACCAGCGGAGCCACTGCCCTCGTTTCCTTGAATTCGAGAATTGTAGAGTCGCGAAGAATGTTTATGTAGTCTTTCACATCCTGGTGGTCATCTTCATGGAAAAGATTGGTTGTCAAAGCATGCTCATAATCGGCTGCAAGCTGGAGTGAGGAATGCTGAAGTGCGACCTGCTTCAATGTCGTGCGTATTCTCGAAGGGTTTTGTAATTCTTCTCGAATCTGAGCATTCATAATGCCATTTATGTAATGGGCAATGACAATCGGTGCGACAGTAGACAAACGATTTGGGTCAGCACCAGAAGACCTTCCAAGCTCATCTATCATCCTTTGAGCTCGTGCTTCGTAGTATTGCGGCTCTTCGTAGTGTAGCTGCTCAAAATAGACCAGCCTTAATGATGCAATTTTCTTCAGCTTCTCGGACCCCAGATACAAAATTCGATTGTATGCCATGGGCTCTGTCAGTGGTCCTTCCTTGTCCTGAAGTTCTCTCCATTCCTTTACTATCTCGGCTGCCTCAACCTCATGCCTTTCAAGACACTCCGAAAGCGGTCGAGACTCCCATACCATGGCGAGACGCTCCCCCTCAATTTGAGCCCAAACACCCTGCAAAGATCTTTGTAGAAAGGGTAGTGACGAGTCAAATAAGGGGGAAATAGTTCTGTATCCACGAAGCCGGTTCGATAAATCTTGTGAATGAAGGCCATCAATGAACGCTTTGCAGGCTTCATTCAAAATCACTGCTTCCTCCTCAGTCAATACCGGAGAACTAGGTGAAGTGTCTCGTCCATTCGCTCTCCGTAGCAAACGTTTTGCCAGATTATAATAATCTCCCATTGACTGGTTCTGCTTCTGCTTCATTTTGGTGAAGTCGTAGTTTGCTTGGCATGAATCCATTGAGTTCTCAAGATCCCCGTCCACTTTATCAACTGTCTTTTCTGTTGCCCTATCCATTGCCGACCCAGACTTAACGTTGCTAGGCTTAGTTTTGGTTGATGTTGCTGTAGCCTCCTCTTTGGAAATTCTATCTGTTGAGGATTTGGAAGCCTGTTCCATTCCTGCTTTATCTTCATCTGCTGCCTCTCCTTGATGTAAGTCGTCATCATCATCTTCGTGAAATCCATTCTCCCATTTTGTTCGGGCTTCCAGCAAATCAGCCAGCAACTTCTCCGTCGGCTTCTCGCACAGTTTTATGATGGGGACACGGGTTCGAGTGAGGAGTCTCGCACCAAATCCCATACTAAGTAACTTCTTCTCCAACAAACGTGGAATGGGTGATTCCGCAGCATCTGGTGCAGGACTTGATTGAGGTGAAAGCAAGGCAAGATCCATATCTGATGCTTTCGTTGCGAACCCTGAGCTCATACTACCAAAACACTTAAGTTCTACACCTGAAGGATCAAAGGATTTGTTTCCAAGCTCTTGTTGCTCGTACTCAACAACAGCTTCTCGACACGCTTTTTCTACCAAGGCTCGAAATACTTCTTTTTCTGCTATTTCATCATCCTCAATTCCTGCAGATGAGGCATGGATCTGACAAAGACTGTCGAGATACGCACTTTGAGACTGTATGTCCTCAGAAGTCATGCCTATTGGGCTTTGGAATGGTCGTCCCCGGCCATGAGGGCCTGGGGGTCCAGGATGGTAGAGTTGCCTACTCTGGGGAGGAGCTCTTGGGGTAAATGAGCCTGGACCTGGGCTCTGACCGCCTGACCATTGTTGGTGTTGATATTGATTAGGGCTTTGCATCCCATACATGTGGCCTGGTGTGTTAGGTTGGTACTGCTGCATAGAGGGGTGAGGAGGCCCTTGTTGTAAGTGCATATTTGATGTATAAGGAGATGCGGGGGACGGTCCTTGAGAGTGTGGAGAGTATGGAAAGTGAGGGGAGTAGTTTGGATATCTTGGACTCTGATGCATCTGGTTCTGATAATGGTTGCCAAACCCGGAAGGACCCCTGGGTGATGTGGAGAACCCGCCTCCTCGCCCACTATGCGCAAATGGTGGGTTAGTTCTCCCATCGATAGGTATGGAAAGCTCTGAGTTAAGTTTCCGGCGTTGAGCCTGGTTGAGCTTCTTGCGAGCACCTGGGATTTTTTCATTTGAGAAAGTCTTTGATGGTGATGGGGGTCCTTGACTGAAGCCGGAGGCTGAGCCCTGTGATCCTTGTTTCGTGAAATATTCCTCTTGTTCTTCAGGAGTTGCTGCTGTCAAATGAGGGGGAAGCTTTGCCGGTGATGGTAGAGCTTGCGGTTGACTTGGCGGAACTGCAGCATTTGCGTTGGCATTGCTCAGTATGAGGCCACGAAGTCGGTCTTCTAATCCCCCTTCATTAGACCCAACCGCATTTGCTGACAATTCTGCGGATAGTGGCCACATCTTAAATTTCCCAGAACCCAAGCTCTCTTACAACACATCCACATCCACTCCAAATCTTGTCCTGGTATTCCTGTCCAATGGTGATCATGTGATCTGCCCTCAAATGATTCGTTCAGCACGTAATTGCATCAACACTATGTCCTTAGAGATATGTGATATGCGATGACAGTATAGATCTGGAAAGAGAGGGGGCTGGCTTGGAATCTGTAACTTCAGAGTTACTATTGTCCCCTCCGCTTGCTATGTCTAGATCGTGGCCGAGACTTGCGAGCCGGAATGTGATGCGATGCCAGTCAAACGAAAGATGCTGTCTTGCCAGGTTCCATTGTCCTTACAAATGGAACAGTAGAAAAGATCGCGTCGATAATAAGCAGTTGATGAAGAAGCTGATCTCAATTCCACCAGTGCATGATTGCTGCTTCTCTATGCATATATGTGCCTGTTTGTACTGAGTGTTACCCAAAAGATCATGCGTGGGCAAGGATCACAAAACTAGGCGTCAAGGAACAGCCTTGCTTACTAAGGTAAAAGGCTTACAACCTGAGGCTTCAACATATCTGCGCTTGTGCCTGGAGCCTCTTGATAAATCATGTTAGAACATAACAAAAAGAATCCGATCTGCCATTCACAACGTCAAAGTTCTAACACCAAAGTTTGCGTGTACTGGTATATTCTCGATTCGATCCTTCGTCTCGATTCGCCTTTTACACTCCCACAAGAGATCCCTCTACTCGAGCGCTTCTTCGCGGGTCTACCTCAATGAGCGCATTCTAGGCAGAGCATTCGCAACGGTGGTTTCCACCTTCGCGTTCTTTCTCTTGCTTCTGAGATTCTTCTACAAAGCGACCTAGATAGGTCGCAGCACGATTCACGATGAGCGCTTCACCATCTGGCATGTCCAATGGCCGTACTCCAACACCTAACGCCGGGCCTGGAGGGGCACCCCAATTCGTTCGAAAGCCCAAGGCTGCTGATCCTCTGAGACCACGTACCAAGAAACCAGTTAGAAGACCGAATGTTGCTCCTGGTACAAACGGAGCTGGATCTGGCAAAGCGCCTGCTGAGAAGGCATTTCATGGTGCAGGGCAAGGCTTATTCCCTCGTCCAAAGCCAAATCCCAATCTGCCAAAGGCAAATGGGGGTTGGACGCATGCTCCTCAGGGTGAATACCACGATTTTCCACTGGTCACAACAAAGCGAGCGCTTCGAGAAGGACTGAGACATCATATTGCTAGATTTACTGCGAAAAGAGATGTTGACCCAGCTGACCAGGATGAGTTCACTCGACCTCTGGCACTACACCGAAGGGATCCTCGCCAACCAGCTCGTGGAGAAGCGCCGAAAGAGGAAGAGCCAGTTCCTGGGGAGCCAATGGATTCGAAGGAAAAGGAAAAGTTGGAGATCCTAAAAGCTGAGAAGGAGGCTCGACGAGCAGCTGATTTGGCGCAAATCGCACCGACTGGTAATAATGCCGCTGCTGCGGTCAAGAAACCCCAGGCTTTTAGAAATGAGAAGACAACACAAGTTCATCGACTTGACAAAACAGCACAGCAAAAGAAAGAGTCAGACTTGAGATATGAGGAGGCTTTGCCATGGCATCTTGAAGACGCAGATAATAAGAATACTTGGGTAGGCAACTATGAAGCTGCACTCTCAGACACCAATGTGATCTTGCTAGTAGACGGAGGAACTTTCAGGATGGTTCCGTTGGAGAAATGGTACAAATTCACGCCAAAGAACCAATTCAAGACTCTGACGATTGAGGAAGCCGAAGCGCAAATTGCTAAGAAAACCAAAGAGTCGCGATGGGTCATGAAAACTCAAGAAAAGCAGAAGAAGGAGGAAGAGGAGGCGAACAACCGCCGAGCAGCCTATGGTCTTTATACTGTCAAGTCTGAGAGCAATACATTCAAGAGTGCGAAACGTGAAACTCAGGATACGGATGATCTGGATTTTGAAGCTGATGACCTTTTCCAAGACGATGATGAGCAGGTAACTGTGGAGCCAGATAAGGATGAAGATGTGAAAGACTCCAAGGACAGAATCAAGCGGGAGATGTTGGGCGCAAACTTGTTCGGGGAAGCGGACGAGGGAGAAGTAGATCAGGAACTCGATGCAGAGGAGAAAGAAGCATTAAGACGAAAGAAGCTTGGCAAAGGCGTGAAAAAGGCCTTGAAGAAGCGCGAGCAGAATCTTATCTATGAGAGTGATTCTGAGCACCCATACTCTTCATCGGTATGCTTATCAACTTGAATATATGGCCAAAACTAACATTAGGCAGAGCGAGGACGACACTTCTGATGAGGAGAAACAAGCTGAGATTGACCGAAAGAAGGACGAGGAAGCCAAAGCCAAAGCAAAGCTTGAATCATCCAAGGCCCCATCGGGAACCTCTTCCAAAGGTACTAATACTCCATCAGGTCGACCCAAACACTCAGATCCTTTGATGAGGAGCAAACTCAAGAGACCTGGTTCTCCAAACTTATCCGAAACAGAGGCGAGTGGAAACGAATCTGCACGAAAGAAGCACAAGAAGAAGCACGGCCAGTCTTCGTCGCAAGCTGCAGGCTCCTCAACACCTACTTCTGGAACACGACCAATGTCGCCAACTCCAGGTCAACCTCAGAGCCCACGCAAGTCCTCACTTGTGAAGCTCAGCATGAATCCATCCAAATTGGCCGATATCCAGTCGTCCCCACCCAACCCGAGCCCAACAGGTGCCATGAGTGATGGAGAGGCTACTGGTGGCGAGATGTCTGATGGTGCTGGAGGAAAGAAGAAGAAAATCAAACTCAACTATGGTAGAGGTACGCCTTCGGGATCGCGTGCTGGTAGTCCAGCAGCTGGGAGATCGGGATCCGTTGGTGCTGGAGGAAGTCGTGCCGGCACTCCAGCTTCACAAGGCCCAGGTGAGTTTTTGATGTTATAGATTTACGCTGCAAGCAATCCACTAATATTTCTACCATTAGCAGGCGCACGTTCTCCAGGCTCAGGACCACTCCAAGTAAGCGAGGTTATCGCAGCTATTCCTTCTACGGGTACTTCCATTACCGATCTGATGAAGAAGTTTGCTGGCAGAGTTGGCGACAAGAAGGGTGAGCAGACGGATAAGAAGGAATTCATTAAGATGGTTAAGGAAAATTCTGTCTACGGTCCAGACAAACTTTTGAGACCCAAGGCATAGGAGTCGCATTGGGCGAAGAAAACATTCTCATTCTTGCAATACCAAGCTAATTTCACAACCAATTGAGCTTTTGGTAGCTCCATAATCGATGGATTTCGCAAGAAACCTCTGAGCTTGTTCGAGGACTTGAAGTATATCTCAACCTGCATGACAGGCTCACATCGTACAAGATGAATGTTATACACTTCATTACAGATCTTCTCTCTATTCGTATGTGACTGTGTTTATGTATCCATCTCCCAAGCAAAGCCCAAATCCTTATTCCTCGCTCGTCGGTTGATAGCCTTGAATCTCTCGCTCTCCCATCCATTACCACGATCAACCCCATCCCAGCGATGGCCTGGTCGAATACCATATCTGTTCGGTGCGGCAGCACCATTATAGACTTGTTTCGCACTCTTGCCACCACCAGTGCTCCTTTTCTCTTTCTTCGTCAAGAACTGTGCAGCAGGATCATTCCACCTCTCAACCTCTCTCAACTCGTCATTCATCTCCTTATCATCCACACCTCTCGCCACAGGAATGAAGCGTGCCTCGTCCAGGTCTGCCCTTCGCTTTTCCTGTTCCCTACGCTGCACATCTCCCTTTTGCGCTTCCTTCTCCTCGGCCTCCTTCCTGGCCTTCTCATCCAACTCCCTCCTCGCCTCCTGCCTCCGCATCGAGATATCAATCCGTCGACCCGTCGCGTCTCGATATACCGTCTCCTCTGCAGCATCCTTCCCTTTCCCTTTCTTCCCCCGTCCCGCAGCCTTTTCCTCCGCTTCCCAAGCTGCAGCTTCCTCACGCTTGCGGCGCGCAAATTGTGCAGCAACAGCCGACGCCGATTGAAGTCCCGCATGGGTCCCGTCCCCCATCTTCACCACGCCATCATCCTCAATCACCGGCTCCTCGTCTGCATGCAGCGCCGCAGCATTCTCCGCCGCAGCGTCGCGTATGATCCTCTCGGCGGCCTCATCCTCGCCGCCATTGTTCGTGGGCTGTAGCGCGGGCACGCCAACCGTCTTCCACGCGTTCTTCTTCGCCTTGCGGAATTCTGCGCTCCCGCTATTCACGGTGAGAGGCCGCCCGTCCTCTTCGTCGCCATCGCCAGACGTGCTGGCTCCCCAGCCGAGGGCGTCGTCGTCGGCGATGATCAGGCCGGAGCTTGCGCCTTGCTTGCGCTTGCGTTTCTTGGATGTCTTTTCCGGATTGGAGGCTGTGAGGTATTTGGATGCAAGGTAGGAGGAGAGTGACATCTTGTCTGCTGGCTAAGACAGGGACCTTGAACCGGGCTGAGCTGTGGTAGAGAAGGCTGATTATTCTGATAGTCGCATATACGTTTGGCCGGTCCGATGACGAAGGAAGCCCTTTCGGTGCCTCGGATATCGGGCTTGAATATCGGGGGAGAGTGGCTCAGAGTGGCTCTTTACTTTGCCAAGCTCTGCCAAGCAAGAACGCGCACCACTTACGCAGTACAACCGAGAGAAGCATTTGAAACGCGTAGAATACGAGGGAAGGCCTTCAATTTTGGAACTGCAAGTACTAGCCACAATAATAGTACAGAGTACAGAGTAAAGAGACTTAAGAGACTATCAGATTTGCGTATTAAGAGAGTGGGCTCGGTTCCTCGGACTTGAGTGGACTCGTGGAAAATACGACCACGCTCCTTCCAGCCTCTCTCTTTCATCCACTGAACCAAAAAAAAAACACCGGCCATCCTTGAGCTGCATCCTTCTTTCCCAGAATTTCCGTATCCGGGCAATTCATACGCTCGCGAGTCGTTCGCGAGTCGCTCTTACATGTCAACGCAATTCCCCCGAGAGGCTGAGACCCTGGCTCCCCAAAAATAATGATCATCTGTCATCGGTATCCCAAGCACGCTGAAGTTCCTTTTCTCAACTTTGCTGCGCCGGCTTTGCCTCCTTTGAGAAACGAATGAAATTTGAAGGGAGTCTGGCAGTGCACTGTCGCCGCAGGATCGAGCTGTTGGTGCATTGATAATTTTTGTCTGGAATTAAGAGACTGAAGCACTGGAAAGGAGGTGATCCCCGTACGTTGCCGTATCGTCCGACAATTAAAGTCCCTGTTCATGATCCCCACATCGGTAGGTACACGTACGTACCCTGGTAGGTTTGTGATGGATGAGAAGGCTTGTTGTGAATTATAAAGAGCCCTCTCAGCCCTACTCCATTCATTCTCTTGTTCCACTGTTATCCTACCTTGAATTCACTGTATATCAATCGCTTCCTCTGGAATATCCTCCTAATACACATACCTTATCACTCTTTACCGATAAACACCAACTCCTATCAAGATGCCTGCCCAAGAAACTTCTCAACCACAAACTCAGCAGATGGAGCTGCCAACCATGAACGCTGGCTCAGCCGTCACTACCGAGCAGCCCGTGAGTCTAGTACCTATATATGCGCAGGATGTGGTCGCAAAGCGCAACCCGAGAAATATTGGCTAACAATGTCATAACAGCGCGTCACAGAGCAGATGACTGCTGAGCCCGTCAGCATGCGTGGTGGTGGAGGATTCTGCTGCGGAATGTATGTGTCTACTCTTTTCCTTGAGCTGGAAGGTCTTGCGGCATTGGTCTGCGCTTGGCACTACAGACAGCTCGATTGGCTCGTCAGGAATGAACGTATATGCTAATATTCTCATAGGTGTGCTGGTCTTGCCTGCTTCGAGTGCTTCGAGTGCTGCTGTTAAGCGCTTCGCCAACCATCAATCGAGGGGACGAGCGAAGGAAGAGGATTGAATGAATGATACCCGGGTTGAGATCAGGAAGATCTTTGTTTTGGTCTTGGCTGTCTGGCTGTCTCGAGTGGACTGGATAGATTGCTATGGCGTTGGTTTGGTGAAAGGAATCCATCCTGTTATCCCAAGACAGGGGGCTCCCAGCCTAAACAAAATACATCTTATAATAAGCCCATGAATAACAGCACCAATGTCAACCAATATTGCTTGGACAATGACAACAGCCTTTCAATCTGAGATTAAATCCTGGGATCCAGTGCTGCGATCTATTTTTAAATTCACGTGTCTTTCCCCTTTCCCTTATCGGGTGTCGGAGTTTAAGGTACAACACATGGGAGTTGACAGATCCGGTAGCCCGGACGATGATAATGTAGACAGGTACGAGATTCGGTGAACTCAAACCAAACGCGTCTTGAGTTGTGTATCTTGCTTTGGTGAGATCTTTGTGGCTTTATTGGGGTAGCTTTGTCTCTTCTTCCCCTAACCTGATTGCAGTGTTACATGCTATGGCTTTGTTCTAGACCATGTGAAACTTTGATGGGATTAGGCGTGGGTACGGTATATTGGCTAGACCTGAAGCTGGACTATCGTATAATATACCGGATAAGCTGCTAGGACCGGCTGCGCTTTGAGATAAGGTCGCGATTCCTTGCGAGGGAACGAGCGAGCGAGATTGAAAGCTATCGTCTATGCCTGAAGAAGCTCAGGCCTTTGTCTAACAAAGGTCGACATGCCGTCATCCAAGTCACTAGACACTGAGCAGGAGCTGGCAATGTACAAACAATAGTGCTGTCAGCAGACCCCGCCGGCCACGATACGGTCAGGTTGGAGCGAGGGCTGCTCTCCTGGCTCGGGGCCTTGTCCCATTGCGAATCATGGGTGAATGCATAATGACGGACATGGAAGGCATGTGGTGGCAGCCTGTGGAGGAGGGCTGTCGCTTCGGTGGGCTCCGGCTGGGTGAGGTGATGATATTGGATCGCATGTCCCGTTGTTTGGCTGTGGACTGCGAGGCTGTACTTTCCCCCACTGGCCTCCCCTTCCTTATCGCCTTGCATCCCATCCTCTGCACACCACGTCCCGTCACATCACAACTCAAATCATACCCCGTCTCAACACTTCCGACATACACGTACACGTACAGTACAACAGAACGCGGCGGCTACCTCGCAACTCCTCAGTTCTATGAACCGCCGGGGACCGGGGCCGCCTTCCCATTGCAGAAAGCTGAGCTGGATTACAGGGCATGGCATCTTGACCAGCTGTGACGTTCCGCTTCCCGAGCCTAACGTCTTCCTCTGCCTCTGCCCTCTGCCTCTGCCCTCTGCCAGTTGGAAGTCATCCTTATCTTGCATGAGGGGATCATTGGCTCAGCTGGCTGGACCACTACCCGTCAAGTCACTTCAACAGCCGGACGCTGACTGGCTGCACCAGCTAAGGGATAGCTTGAGGCACAAGGAAGGTCCGGTGATACAGTAGGTGTGTTGCTACAGACCTCGGTCACCTGGATCTTGATAAGCGACGGCAATGACGCCTTGTCCCTTATCGCACCCTAGCCGGGTTAGCTATGCCTTGTTTGAGAGCTTGCGTGCTGGACTGCTGTGTCGTGGAGATGAGGTAAATAAGGAGCCGGTTCCATCTATCTGGTCTCGGTTTCCTCTCCTCTTCGTTCTCATCTGCATCATCCAAACATAGTCCCGACCTACACCATCAATCCCCATCAATATCTTGTGACAATAGGCCATCCTGCGCGCTATTGCCTTCCCTTCCATTGCATCCTTGCTCGCGTTCTAGTCTCCTCCTTTATCTCACCCTCAGCCTCGCCAGCTGACTCACGACCGAATCCGGGAACCACCTTTCAGTCTCCTCCTTTGTCTTATTCTTCCATCTTACAGCTGATTTGACCGATCTACGCCTCAAACTCACCACTTTACTGTGTTGCTGAGTTGATTCGAGGCTTGGGCCGCGCCGCTTGCCATATCCACTCGCTATTACCTCCTGCCTTCCCGCTCGTCATCCCAACCAGTGACTCAGGCACGAGAAAGCTACTGTATCAGTCATCCGGCCTACGGCTTGCTACTACCCGCTGCATCATTACGCGAACAACGTCCTATAACAACCTCTCCTTCTCCGTCTCAGATACTTCACTGTACTGCTTTTATAAACCGTACCGGCTAGACTGCCATCGATTCTTCTCACTCACAGAAGACTCATCTTGAGACTATAAACGTCTCCACACTCCGTGTCATTTCCGAACACCCTACCTAGCTCTCTACCACGTTTCCATTCACTATGTCTACTCTCGAGCACCGCGATTTCCGTTCCTCTTCTGTTTCATTCAAGCGTGACAAGAACCACAACTCCAAATGGAACCTGGGAATGCGTCCATCCGCGGGCGTCCGAACCAACATCATCTCCGGCGAGTTTACTTCTGGCAGCGAGGCCCAGCAAGCGAAAGTCCGTCCCAACAAGATGAGGTCAGTAGCTCAGAAGATATCTCTGAAGGCATCTCTGAAGGCATCACTAACCAAGTACTCAGCAACTCTGACTTTAAGTCTCATCAGAACAAAACCCCTAAGCCTACATCTGTTAACATCAGCTACGCACAATGTGCCGTGGCCGGTCGCCTAACCCGAAAGGTTGACGCAATTGTTGATGCCAGGGAGCACACTGCTTCTCCTCTCTCCAAATCACTCTTTGATCTCCTGCCCACGCACAACAATGCCACCGAGAGCACCGTCGCTGTTGTAAAGGAACAATGGGCTGTCCCAGATGTCCTATACAGCTTTGATAACAACGGAACAAGTCCCAATGACAGTGGCCGATCCGTAGATCTCGGCTGTTTGGTTGAGCAGGCTGAGAAGAAGTGGAAGAATGAGCAGACTGAAAAGATTGTCAGGGGTGAATACGAGGTCTTGGATCTTAAGGGTGAGACTACTGTCCTCCCTAAGGCTAAGGGCAAGAAGAGCCCTAAGCAAAAGGTCCAAGCTGCAAAGGAGATAGTTGATGATGACGATGACTTCGAGCTCATCTAAGTCCTCCTTTCCGCGCCTCTGGATCAAGCCTGGTCCTTCCGGTCTTTACGACGTACACATGGTTCATGATAGGATGGGACGACGGCGTTTTGTTTTCTTGAGTGGTTGACGCATAGCATCGCGACGACGGTACGGGCATAGCTTACTCTGGTTATACACTTTATCTTTCTGCTACTACAATACCCAGGGAAGGATGGCTATCCTATGTACATTTCTGTGCTGTTGGTTTCCTCTTCCGCGCGTCTGAATTGGTGTCTTTGGGATTTCTTGCATACATAGCTTAGCCGTGGATAGGCAAGGATAGCTTTGGTGTTTCGTGGGGTTTGCCGCGGTTATTTAGAGCGTGCGTTTCTGCGCTCTGCTTTTGTCCATGGGCCGTAGGCTTTTGACAACTATTATCGTATACATAGCTTGCTACGCGGGCGAGCGAGTGAGATGTCTTTGGAATGAGAAACTATATCTTATCCACAATGCGGTGCTATGTCTGTTACCTATATACGTACGTGATTGGCAACGAATACATACAGCGTACCTGACATATACTCCCATATCCCCCAGAGGCACAGGTACAGAGCCCTATGTATTGGAACACCGGATCATCCATCCACCAGCTCCTGGCCTTATTACGAATGCACCTCGTATGTCTGTGTCTGAGTCAGTCTATACTCGGGACACCATTCCATCACCTCCCACATCCTCTCCTTCTGCCAAATATGTGCTTGGTGATACCCCCATGGCTCGTCGGCCCACAATGTCTCGACGGCAAACCTGCTCGCCTCCTGAAACCCAGGCAGCTTCGCCTCTGGTATGAATTTCAGCATCTTGTCATAGAACCATTGATCCTCATAGTCCGTATTTGGGGCGCTCTCTTCGTTGTCTTCTTCTGCTCCTGCATCTACTTCCGCTTTCCTATCCGCTTCCTGTTCCTTTGATGGAGGTAGGGAAGAGGAGGGGGCGGAACGACGAGATAGCTGCTCGCTCTCCTTCTCTTTCACCTTTGCGTTCTCTGTCTCTTTCTCCTTCGCCTTCTGCTTTTCCTTCTTTTTCTCCTTCTCCATGGCAACTCGTAAACCCATATTCTCTTTCCACTCCTCAACCCACGAAAACTGCTTTACAATAGTCTCGCACATCGCGCGATTTCTAAGGCTTAGTCCTCCATTGTACCCTTTTCCTAACTTCCGTTTCGGGTCGAGTGGCGCACCGATGAAATCATAGTCCAGAAAGTCGTCTATACGCATATTCGAGCGCGAACAGACCATGCTGTCGCCCTGGAAGAACAGGATTTTCTCGGCCGGCGCGAGCTTTTCCCAAAGCCAGGGGGACGTGAAGAATTCAGAGACGGAGGAGTGGTGGGTGAAGTCTACAGATCGAGGCAGGAAGAGTATCTTTAGTCGTTTTTGGTTGATGAGCGAGCGGATCGCAGCCGAGTGCTGGAACTCGATCGATGAGGACGGTATCGTGATGACCTTGATCGGCCATCCGGGCCCGAGAACGCTACTAAAATGGAGGATTAGAGGGATCAGGTGCGCCAGCGGTCGAGCTTCAATCAGCACTGCGGCATTTTTGGATCCTACATGCTTATTTGATGATGTGCTGGCTAATACAGAATCTGGTACTGGCGCTGGTATTGGTTTTGTAGGCTTCTCAGATGACGTGCTGGTATGTACTGAATCTGGCACTGGCACCGGTTTTGGTTCTGTAGGCGTTTCTGATGATGTACCGGTATTTATTGAATCTGACGCTGACACCGGTCTTGATTTTGTAGGTTTCTCAGAAAGTGCGCTGGTATGTATAGAATCTGGCACTGGCACCGGTCTTGGTTTTGTGGGCGTCTCTGATGATGCGCTGGTATGTATTGAATCTGGCACTGACGCTGGTCTTGGTTTTGCAGGTCCAACTTTCAGCGTCTCACTCAAACCCAAATTTGAAGTCGGTATCAGGGTAGGGAAATTGCTGAAAGGGAAAACGACGCCACTGTTGTCGGATTCGTACACGTAGGGAAAGCGTATAATCCAGATCGAGCTTGAAATCAGGAACAGAAAAAAGATGGCGAAGACACGTCGGCGAAGAATACTGCTCAGTCTGCGACCTTGTTTGGCTTCAAAGCGATGGTTCAGTTTTTCCATCGCGCTTTTATTTTGTTGATTTCGGTGCTGATAGAACATGAATGACTTTTTATCTGAATGACGCCTTCATCTCTCGTTGAATTTTGACCACACAATTCTGCTTTGGAAGGCGTCGAGCTTTTGAAATACGACTGCTTCTTATTGTCTCTGAAAAAAAAGTAGTTACCAGTGAATATAAAAGGCATAATTGAAGGTCGAAAACAAAAAGAAATAGTAGACGCGTAGGATGACCTCATGTAAGGGTCGGAGGCAGTCGTGAAGAATGTGCCTATTGCTGGCGGTCTAACTTGTCAATACTGTCTTTTTTCTTATCCAGATATAACAAGATCATATGAGCTACGTACTCGTATTTTAGATTTTTGGATGCCTTGGAAATGCGCCGCTTTCTCGTATTGTTGATGGCGGGTGAATGAAAGGCACTGGTCTGAGAAGCCCTTCTCGCTGACGCAAATCCTTCAAGTCACTCTCTAGGAAACACTTGATCTCTCATCTCAACAAGAAAGCCTTCTAAAAAAATTGAGCCTTGGTTATTTGATAACAGATAATAAAAGGTGCGTATGTATTTTCAAACGGCGCAATGAGGCCTAAATCTGATAGCAAATCAAGAAATGTAAGCAATCAAAGAGTTGAGTGCAGCTGTAATTGGGACCTATCATGTTGGGGACATTGCTTTCCATACTTACAAACCCTTTATGGGCCAAGAATTCTTGGTAATTTCTGCGAAGAACTGAAGCTTGTGAGGAGGAACTACCACACACACAGGAGGAGTACGAGAGATAATACAGAGCATAGCCACCACGAGGACTGAGAACATTTGGCTCACAACCTTGCAGATTTCTGGAATTCTCGTACTCATTTCGATATCTTGAATGTCCAGACTACCACCAGTTCTGCCAAGAACGAGATAAACTTATCTCATCGCAGCACACGTATGAAAATCTGGAGAAAATATGAACCGACAACTTAGATTTGAGATGAGCCACTGACCGATAAGTGTCCAGTCTGGCTCAGCTTCTGTATAGCACGTGATCATCTACTATCTTATCTTAGCGTGCGGCCCACTATCCGTGCCATTATCTTTTTTCGAGCGAAATTCTTCAAATTCCTCGATATCGACGGTTCCCCACTGCACGACCAGACCATATCATAATGCCTAAAGCAACAACACCCACAGCGGCTCGCCAAGGGCGGCGGCATAACCCTCTCGAAGACGAATACAACGCGACTACATCTCTGAAACAAAAATCCGGGAAACGCAAGTCAAGAGACGAGGATGCTGGAGAGAAATTCGTCGACTCGAAATCATCACGGAAGATTTTGAAGATAGGTCAGGAATTGGCCGATGAGGATGAGGCAGAGAACCAAGTTGCGAAACCAAACACAGCCTTTGATTTCGAATCGAGGTTTGAGGATGAGGAGGAGGAAGAGCCCTTCGGTGAGGATGCTGAGGCTTGGGGTGATGAGGATGAGATTGTGGAGGAGATTGAGCTGGCTCCAGATGATTTGGAAGCCTTCAATAAGTTCTTTCCCTCACAGGAAGATTCGTTATTGAAGCAAGGTTGGCCGGGTATGGGCGGCGACGAGGAAGAAGAGGGGCCAGGGACGAATCTGGCTGATCTGATCTTGGAGAAGATTGCTGCGCACGAAGCGGCACAAGCTGCAAAAAACGGAGGGTCAGGAGCTGAACCTGGACCTATAGATGAGGACTACGAAATCCACCCAAAAGTGGTTGAAGTTTATACTAAGTGAGTACGATTCCAGTAAGTGCTTCTGAGACCACGACTAACAGTCCAAGAATCGGTCTTATCCTTTCACGATACAAATCTGGTAAACTACCAAAACCTTTCAAGATTCTTCCAACTGTACCACACTGGGAGGACATTCTTGAAATCACACAGCCTGAGAAATGGACGGCCAACGCTTGCTACGAAGCCACCAAGATCTTCGTGTCAAGTACACCACTTACTTCACAAAAATTTATGGAACGGGTAATTCTCGAGCGTGTGCGAGAGGATATCCACGAGACCAAGAAGTTGAATATTCATTTGTTTAATGCCTTGAAGAAGGGTCTGTACAAGCCAGCAGCGTGGTTCAAAGGATTTCTCTTTCCTTTAGTGGCCAGTGGAACCTGCACACTTCGAGAAGCCCACATCATCTCAGCAGTTCTTGTTCGAGTTTCCGTCCCAGTTCTGCATTCAGCAGCAGCACTTAAAGGACTCTGCGACATCGCCGCTCAAGAATCATCAGCAGGCACTGAGGGAGGAGGTGCTACAAATATCTTCATCAAAGCACTTCTGGAGAAAAAATACGCTCTTCCTTATCAAGTCATTGACGCACTTGTCTTCCACTTCCTGCGATTCCGCAGTGTCGACCCCGCGAGCGTGCAACCTGGCGAGGTTCCTATGAGTGGAGTTGCTGGATCCAAGGATACCAAGCTCCCTGTCATCTGGCATCAATGTCTTTTGGCGTTTGCGCAGAGATACAGAAACGATATCACTGAAGACCAGAGAGAAGCTCTGCTGGACCTTCTGCTTACAAAGGGACATGCACAAATTGGCCCAGAAGTCCGAAGAGAATTGTTGGCAGGCAGAGGCAGAGGTGTGCCGCTCGAACCAGAGGCACCATCCATGGGTGGGGACGATACAATGATGATAGATTAGGATTATAGAATTCCACAAGACGCCCACCCTGCTCGGAGTCCGATTTCTCTTGCGTGTTTTCTGTACATGTTCAATAAGCTCCCCAAACTTCCGACTTCTTGAGCTCGTCCTTGTGCGGCTCCATTAGGAATTCCAACCGATCCTCGGTCGTGACCCAACCTTTCCTCTTGGACAATACCGCATGTTTGATGGTATCGCGCCACTCGCTGAACCAGACATCTTCGCTCTGCACAGCACACCTCCTACCGATCTCTCCTCTCTCCACATCCGCATACGGCCATATACTCTTCACCACAGCATATTTTTTAATGCCGGTAAACAAAGACGTTACATTGCTGAAGAAGCGATTCACCTTATCCGGCGATCGGACTGTGACAGTACAGTGGGTGGTCGGGAAAGTGACGGTGGTCCGGCCTTTATAGGCCGTGCTTGAGACGAGGGAGAGGATTCTTCCCTCTATATATGAGGTATCCCAATTAGTGACGCATCGCTCAAGCGAGAACCTATCTCCTGATCAGTCCTCAACACTCTCCATCTTTAAAAATTAAATAGAAGTAACAAAAATAAAAACTGGCGTCATACTGTTTTACCGCGGCGCCTTCTCTACAAAAGCTCTCTACCCATTGCTCCAATGACCTTGCACTGGGACTCTGAGCCTCTTTAATATCACCCCTCCACCCCATCTCCCCATCCCCAATCACACGCACATAATTCAAGCGGCCCTTGGCACTCTCGGGCACGAGAAAAGTCATCATGTTGATGCGCAGGTCGAAATGCACCTCGCCATCTTGCTGGCCCAAGATCCGGATCTGAGGCTTGGGCGGCACCGTAGCTAAACTCTTAATGACGCGCTGGAGATCTTCCGGATTGGATGAGTAGGATGGATGGGAGCTCTTGAGCGTGGTGTGGTCGGACGACAGCGTGAAGTGCGGGGGGGAATACAGGCGGTAATCTAGATAGGGCAGGCCTGGATAGCGGGTGACCTGGGAACTTGTGGTCTGTGCTGCTGCTCGGGGGAGTGGAGTTGCTGGGCCGGAATATGGTGGTGGTGTACTCGATCTGTGATCTTCTTCCTCTTGCTCTTCTTCTCCGGGAGCAGATTGGACGTTGTTGGGATTCGACGGTCCTGCTGTGTCTGAAGGCCGATGGACGGCGTAACTCGCGTCGGAGTATGATTTGGTACTTGCCATAGCCGGGGTTTCTGGCGGTGCTTAGAATTGGATCGCCCTTCACAAAGAGAAGAAAGATTTATCAAGATAAATCTTTATTGAAGAGAGGTTGACAAAAAAGAAAAGCTGGACGGGCTTGATATCAGCTCAGCCTTGGAAAGGTGGACGACTGATCGACGAGGCTGAATTGAACGGCGGGTGGCGCAGCATGAGGAGAGGTTGCCTAAATGGCAGGGCTCCTCGTCCGCCAATACAAGCACGAGTTGCCCCTTTCAGTACCTGTACCTCTTTCTGTTTGCGCATCTCCTTGCTGCCGGACATAACCACTGATTGTTGAGCTGGTCTCCAGCTTGCGTCATCCTCTGACTGCCATCGAGATAGGACACGATCGATGCCTTTGCTGGGGGGGGGAAGGACTTAGACAAGGTGGGAGGGGAATATCTTCTCCAAAACTTGGGCTTGAAAGAATACAACACAGTTTTGAACTCATCCAACATCCAACAAGAGTCACATCCAACACTACAGGCCAGGAGCATAACCAGGATGTGGAAGCGAGCATCGCCAACCGAGTAGCATCTCCTAGTAGCATCTCCTAGTAGCATCTCCTAGTAGCATCTCCTAGTAGCACGTACCATATCGCAAGCTACTTCATTATCTTTGCTGATACTCATCCATCCAAACTACAGCTGTTAAATGATCGAGCTGATTTAATCTAACGGGCTCTTTCCTGAACACAGTTCTATGCATCCTTCGTGGCAAGGTAAGAAGATATTTATATTCCACAACTCGGAAATCTCAGCTATCTGGAGTGGTATGACTTAAACGTCCTTGATCATGATCTGCACGATTGTTATCATGATTCATAACCCACTTCTCATCTACAACTACTGAACACAGCAAACCTGAATCTCCCAATCCATCGAACTCGTCTTACCACCACCACCACCACCACCACCACCACCATTCCTACCACGACGCCTACGACGCCTAGGTCTCACCCCAGTATCCCCATTCGCGGGTGCATGCCTGCTGGACCAAGCACTTGGAAACATAGTAGGCGGATTAGGACCGAGGACCTCAATAGCATTAATATCCAAGTCACCAATCCTGTTCGCTGTTGCCGTGCCCCAAACCGAAGCCAAAGCAGCCTGGGTCCTCATTTGCAGTTCCTCCGTGCCGGGCCTCAGCAACGGCTCGCGCATCATGCATTCCATCACCAGCGCTTTGAGCGTGGCCGAGTAATTTGTCTCTTGTTCAACCCGGATGCCGTGCGTGTAGCCTCCATGTAGACGGTCGCTGAGTCCGGACAGAGATGCGTTCCGGGGTACTTGGTGGTCGTAGTGGCGGGTTTTGAGCATTAGTTGGTAGATTATCATGCCGACCTGGAAGATGTTGGAGCAGGTGCCGTGGTAGGGCTGGTCGATTTGGACGCGTTTGTCTTGACGGAAATTCTCCTTGGGAGTGAATCAGTTTTGATAGTCTCTATCCCTTTCTTTTTGATCTGTGGACTTTTTGGGGTCTAATATCTGGGTGTGTATGCTTGGAAGGGGCCGTACAAGAAACATGAACTTACGGGTGGAGCAAGCGCTACTGCTCCTCGTTGGTAGTATTGCATGTGCATCTGAGGATCCTTTGGGACTTCTTGCGCTTCGCCAAAATCCGCAATCTTGAAAATGGGCAATCTGGGGTGGTCGGGATCTCGATATCCAATGAGGACTGTAACCTCTGGTCAGCAAGCTATTCTTCATACGCAGATCTCACCCGAGAAGTATGGAAATGCTTACCATTATCAATCTTAATACTATAGCCGTTGAGATCAGTACATATTCGCCTCATAACCAGAAGGCATTGAAAGCAAAAGCTTCAAGAAAGAAAGCGGGAGTTAAACATACTCAAAATGCACCAACTCACTATCCATGCCCCGATTCGTCCCAAGCTCCTCACTCCCACGATCCAACGCGCTCAGCGCACGAGCAAGGCAGTAAAAGACACTCCAGATATACTCCTCCTCGATACTCCGCTCCCCACCCCTCCTCCGAATCATCTTGCTCAAGTCCCCACCGGGGCAATGCTCGAGATAGATCCGAACGACATTCCGGTGGTTATAGCGGTCCCGTCGCGGGGCGCCATACTGCCTCACGAGATGCTTGCAGCGCAGCCGGCTCAAGCGCTCGAGGAGGATGCCCTCGACGGTAGAGCGACGCTCATTACCGTCCTCGTCGTAGTCGACGTCGGCCTGCTTGACGACGACCTCCTTGACCATGCGTGCGCTGTGGGCATGGCGCCCGCGCGCGCTGTAGCGCCAGAGGCCGGCCACGCCGTAGCTGCCGGAGCCGAGCACGCGCACGCCTTGCCAGCTGCCACCCAGCCGGTGTGCCCAGGTTGCTTCGCTGGCGAGCCAGGCTTCTCGCGCTCGGCGAGTCCAGTATATCGCGCCGTTGTTGGGATCCATAGTCGTGTGTTTCGTGTGTGCACGCTCTCTTTTGCTATGATGGTGCAGAGGATGAGGATTGGAAAGGGCGACAGGCAATATCGAGTTCGGATTCTTTGTCGTAGAAATGGTTGATATATAAAGAAAGATGTGCAACGAAACCCATGCGGGAATTGGATAGTCGTCCGCATTAGGGCTGTAACCGTGCTCGGCAAACAAAGAGCAAAGAAACAAAGAGAGCAGATTTCAGTAGCTTAGTGGTATGGGAAACCAGAAATCTGGTTATACTATTCGGAGGTCATTAGTCATTGCACGCTGTATTCCAAAGCACTGCTAGATCGCAAAGCACTCTTTGCGGTTGGGTAGTAAGTACCATTTAGTTGCGGTTGAAAACCAAGAAAGTTAAGCGAGCAGAATTGCAACATAAGGTACCGGATCACTACACGACAGGTGCGAGGAAGACACTCTCCGAACATCCTCCACAACTTCTAGAATGCATCAGATCGTAAATTTCATATATTGAAGGGTATCCATAAAGTGCCTAGTGTACAGAAAACGCCTCGCTGTAACCTAAAATAAATGCCACCTTTTCCAAATACGAAGACGTGCCGCTCTTCCAATGCTCCTTTCTTCGAAGTTCCAATACACCAAGATTGTTCGTGTATATTCATTCACGGCCTCTCCAGCTGCTGCTTGTACTGGCGACCTCCAAGCCTGGTTGAGGAGGTGGTCTTGTTAAACCAGCAATCATACTCCCACTGCTCCCATTACTTCTAATACTAGCCGATCTCTCCACTCTGCTGCTCGTCGGTCGTCTATAAGGTATACTAAAGCTGGTCATCCGGGTCCGGAGTGAACTCGGACTTGTAGAATGGTTAGGTTCACCGTTCGCTTCTCTCAAATTTTCTACAAAGGCAGCGGGGAAAAGTCCCCATTTGCCCTTGCTGGATTGTCCACTCCAGCACCAATGATCTACGAAAGTATAGCCAATGTTGGTAACCCTTTCGCCTTTGGACAGCTTTAACCATCCGCCATCTTTTGCATCTTTCGGTTTGAAGTCCCATTTAGCCGTCGCTACGAGTTGAGATTGCGGGGCCATTAGCGCGGGCTCGCTTGGTATCTCAAGCATGACTGCTGATACTGGAAACGACCCTTTTTGGCCATCGTGGTACCCAGTACACCATTCACCTTTGAATTTGCCAGGAAATGTTATTCCTACTATTCGAGCGCCGGATGCAAAGTGAAGGGTTTGATTTCCTTCTGGGTCGACCGAAGTAGAATGCTTATTTTTAGGATGGTGAGTAGTTGAAGCATACGCTGCTGCGCGGGTCGCAACCTTTTGAGAAATCTCAGCTAGACAATATTCGGACTTTGTAGGAATTGAGGACGGAAAATGAAGATCGAAATCGAGCATCGTTGGAGGTTGAGCCCCGTAAACTACCGTGACACCTCGTACAACTGGAAGTGGGCGTGGATGCGTTGCAAGATGACGGAAGAAACTGGTGACTGAAAAGAATATTGTGGCGTCGTGTTCCTCGATCGTTTTACGTTCTTCAACACAGAAAATGCAGGCATACACAGGATCGTCCACGGAATTTGTTTTTAGGTGGCATTTTGTTATGAAGCGTTGTCGCCATCTGATACCACAATTTCCGTAAATGCCGGCTCCTGTCAATAATTAGTTCCTTTCTGATACTGATGAGCCAGGATTCCCTTACTGTCCATATTTTCATCCTTTTCGACGTCTTTATACCCAACTTCATATGAACATTTGATGCATCTTGCTGATATTGTAGCACTATAATGACCCTACACGACTTGTCAGAAAATAATGGTACCTCTAAAGGATAAGTCCGCAGAAACTTACAGAAGGTCTCTTGACTATCTTGAATCCTGGGTCTCCTCTCACTATTGCTCTTGCTCCCTCGCAGAACCCACCGAATCTGTAAAAGGACGCATCATGTCGAATAAAATAGTCGATAGATTTGATAGATGCCGTAGGTGTTGGTGGACCTAACACTGGGTTTGCGGCTTGATCTTCATCGAATGGTATCAAACCACTTCTGTCATCGACTTGGTGTGCAACCTCCAAACCGTCCTCGACACCGTGTCCAAAACCTGGAACATGTAACATTGTTGCTATTGGGCTCCAATCTGGACCAGCCCGATGATGCTCACTCGATGGTAGGCTCAGAGGAAGGGAAGCTCGAAGTCCGAAGAGTGACTCTTGACTAGTGGTGCTATCATGTCTTGGTTTCTCGGGTATATCATGAAGCAAGGAACTTGTTCTTGAGCTCCTAGTATCGTGCGATGTCTGACTCTGATCTCTAACCATGGCAGTCGAAAACGAACTCCCACTAAGTCTTGAAGCATCCACCGGACTAGAAGTCATATTCATAGGACCGAGAGGAGGTGATATCGGCGATGGACCGGTGTACTGATTTTCAGAAATAGACCCAATTGAAGATTGTCTTCTTTGGTCCATCCAGAACAACCGTGATTGCCGCCGCTTCTCTAACCACTCATCGTTCGCACTGAGCCTGTGATTAACAATTTCGGTGGGGATAAATGGAGGCAATGGTGCATCAAGAGGTGAGACATCTCCAGAACGTATTTGCATAGGACTAACTGCAGTACTTGTGGTAGTTGTATTAATCATTGGAGTGCTCTCGAGATCCCACGGGCTCTTCGGTTTCGGGGGCTCCGGTAGCTGAACTTCTGGGACGGGTTTTCGTACTACAGGTGGAGGCATAGACTCATTTGGAGAAATCCCTCTGACACTGCTCAATTGGGCTCTGTCAGTACTTTCTGCTTTCTGATTGTTAATTTGCGAAAGTTGGCTTTCCAGAGTATCGAAAATAGCCATGCAAGCTGCAGAAGATATCTGCGATTGCGATTGTATCTCAACGAAGTATTTCGATTCGAAATTTTCTGACTCGTCCTCGAAATCCGGACAGTCATTTATTCGGTCGATGAGCTCGATTCGGACATCTTTTAGTTGGCTCAGATAGGATTCTATTTCTGTGAGCGTATGCTTGCAAATACAAACTTGAAAGTACGTACTATCCTCACCCAAGAGTTTGGTGTACGGGTCCCCAAATGCTGCCACGCCCTGAGTGTAGGCATCATGAACAGCCTTAGCATCCCGCTCGAGAGCCTTCTGTAACGTTTTGGTTGATTCGGAGATTTCGAGGGCTTTCGCAGATGAAGCCTCGTCTGCAGATCTCGAAGCCCTCTTCGCAAGCTTTATACCGTTATCGAATGCCTTGAGAATGCTCTTAACCGGAGCAATAATGTCGTCGGCCATGATCGTTGGCGAGATGCCGATCAGGGATCCCGCTGTCGCGATCCCAGCCTTACGGACTCGAGTGTGGGGAACAGTGCTGCTGGCGAGTTACGGCGACGACTTTCAATTTAATTCGGGATCTTCGTAGCACCCATAAAAGGATTGTTTACCAGAGGTACCTCGAAGATGTAGAGTCGCATGCGACAAGGAAAGAGATGAGAGGGGTGAGATGAGATGAGGTGACAGATGTGACCAATACTGAAGATATGCGAGCGGCTCAAGAGCATCCTGGGCTTGGCCGGGGCCCATCAGGATGGAGGGCGCCTGGATAGACGAGGGAGGGAGGGTCCATCTTGCTGCCTGCAGTTCCCGATAGGAAATGTAGTCCTGACCAAGGCGCCCAGTCGCCCAGTCGCCCTAGGGCAGTACAGAAGGCTGTGTCCCCCGTCCGCGTTGGGAGGAGGCCTTGGTGAGGTTTAGGCGTGTCGGCCGCCAGCGCAGCGAATGGGAAGGGCGCCTCTCGCGAAGACGCACACGTGGAAGCAAGCTCGTTGGCTTGATGGTTTACGAAGTATGCACTGTTGAACTGCAACATGCGCCCGGTGCGCCAGATTTGCCAGATGTGGTGACCGATATCTTGGTGAGGCATTTCAGATATCTGCTCCACATCCCGCGATCCGATGGCCACCTCTTCGCGATGGGTGTACGAAAGTGTACGTGAAGCTTGACGAAGCGACCTTGGAGAGGGTGTCTTCCCTCCCGCGCGAAGCTGGTCAAGCCGCTGAGATACGACCTAGCACCTCAGGCAAAGAAGTAATGGAGCACGTGTAAATGACATACAACATACATACTGGGCTGCAGTAGCGATGGCGGCCCCCTTAACTCTCTAGTTTAGCACCAACCTCTCCCCCCCCCCACCCCTTCTCTATCCCATCTCCGAATTAGCGATGTCTCCCGCAGAATTGTCACCCCCCGGGCCTGCTAGCGGGCGTCAAGTGGTCTGGTTTAAGATGGGGGGATGAGGTTCATGGTCAGTGCTATGCCATTTAACTTCACGCCAGCTACTGCAGGAGGTCGTTGAGTTGAAGAGCCATCTCACACAAGTGGATAACTAGGTGTCCTTATTGCAACTGTACTCGTTGGTCAGATAACGGTCTCCGATGGACTCGCGGGGGACAGTGCCAACCTTACATACCTGCATTTCCTTATCTTGGGGCTGGCCGAAGGACTTTCAGAACATTGTGAGTCAACTGCTAACAGGAGCTATAGCTAAGACATCCCCTAACAATGTCAAGAGAAGATGTGAGTGTCAACCTAGGTAGGTATGGATACTGCATGCGGTAGAAAACGATCATAGGGCAGCAAAGGTAAGCTGGCATCTGCAGGATGGAAACGCGATAGGTGAAGTAAGTTGTCAGAATGGCATTACAATCTCTCTTGAAACCCAACATACCCCGAGGCACTAAGCTACCACGCAATTCATGAAGATCCACCAGGTCACCGCTCTTTACAGCAGAGATGAAGTTGGCAACCTTAACTCAACAGCATGGCAAGCCTTATCGAAGCCAAACCCTTGAAGGTTTATATCACACTACTAAACTCAGTACTTACATCCCGCCCCCACAGATCGAGAGGCCCAGCTAATAGAGCTCAACGGAACCAGAGCCCATGTCCAAGCGGCCGCCAGGAACAGACTCGGGGTAATCGGAACACATTTCTCGCAAATTGTTGTGCAAGGTGGTGAGTTCTAAGCCTACGGTCAAAGAGCAGCGAAGAACGAGCTTCAAATGGAGAGAAGAATCTGTTGCGCAGGAATAGATTGTCAATAATGCTGGTCATCATCCAAGATGCCCAGATTAATTAATATTACACAGCAATCCAAAGGTGAAGTACATAATTTTAGCTAACACGCGACCAAAAGAAAAAAAATATGAGGCTTGGGAAGGAATGTCAAGAGATCCGTACCAGATCCGGTGGCTAGCAAATTCAGTCAGTCAACTCTCCCCCACTGGCACCAAGGCCAGTCCGGTATGTCCACAAACTCAATCAATCACTCACCCAAACTGCATCACTCGCCTATCCAATCTGGAAGGAATACTCGAAGCTATATCCATGATTCACGTCGGCGAGGACATCTCATATGCATCACTGTTCATAACCACCCAGGCAAAGGTTCCTTCCTCTTCCCAACATAGTTTACACATAGGCGCCACACACAAACTCAAGCACCCAGCAACCCTTACCCCAGCATCGCTATATGGCATGGCAGTGGCTATTACTTTGCCCTCCGCGAACAGCACAGATTACGGCGACCATACAGGATTTTATAAAGCTGGATCCCAAAGACCTTCGGTCTGGACCATTGTACAAGTCAGCAAGCCATATTCGAGATGGATAAGCAAATGCCTGGACGGTTGGTGCCGTGGCCGGTCTGTTGTTTAAAGTTAGCTAAGGGAGTCAACACTTTCGGAATGAGAAGATGATGGTGCTCATGATCGAGTAATACATTAGAGACGAACCATTACTAGGGCTGATATTTAGACTAGAAAAAAAAATCTAACAAACCAAGACCAGTGGCATAAGCCCAACACACACTCACCTCATATGCCAAGCGGGAGTGGCATTGACACTCGCATGCTCAATGCTAGGTGCGACGAACCATCTCCTTCCCTACCTCGCTCAGCTTACGTCAATGCAAAGTCTAAACCAATACCATCATCGCTCTCTCATGAATCATCATAGTCGTGTCACAGGAGAAACAACCAAAGCAAATCATATTCCCTGGTAGGGAGTTGATCAGAAATCCAAAGTACAAATGAAAGGCGTTGACCTACCCTGGGTTGCACTTCGCAGCCAATAACTGTGCTCGCTTACGGTGCCAAAAGTCGGTCCAGCAATAAATAAGTCCATTATATGCTGCTGACCCGAGGAAGCGCCAGAGCAACACTATCGCACTCGCAAAAGATATATGGAACGAAAGAGTATTGTTTGCGAGCTGCAAACCAAAAGAGGTGAAGATCAAAATGGAGCCGAATTCCCCGTTTCAAGAGCGAACAAATCAACACCTTTGCATGGGAGACTTTTGTTTTCTGTTGGAACTCCATTTATTTCGCAATCATCTAGATCCTGCCATTCCCAAACTCGGTTTCTTTTTCCTTTTCGTTTTTCTTTTCTGATAACACAGCGAGGAAATCGCCAGTATTTCGAATAATAATAATAACAACAAGTGAGGAATTTTATACAACATGGTGCCCGGAGACCGACCTTCTAGCGCGCCTACAAAGGTCGTCATCCTAGGCGCCGGTTTCAATGGGCTCGCAGCAGCGAAAACATATCTCCAGATCAACCCGCAAGTTGAACTAAGCATCATCGACAATGCCACCAGTATCGGCGGCGTCTGGGCCAAAGATCGAATCTATCCCGGCCTCTTCTGGGAAGTGCCTACGCCGCTGGGCGACTTTTCAGATTTCAGCATGTGCAAAGAGCTGGGGATGGAGATGTTTCAAGATATCTCGGGCGAGCAGATCAATGAATTTATTGTAGGTTCTGCTCCTAGCCATGAGCGAAGTCTAGCCCTTAATATTTATGCGATAAGCAGACTAATTTGGAAATAGAACAAGTATGCGGAGAGGTTTGATCTGCTCAGGTATTGTAGATTGAATACAACTGCAACAAGCATCACACGCTCGAGTCCTGGGTGGAAATTAACGGTGAAGCCAACGGGGAATCCAGGAGCAGAGCCGGAGACATTGATCTGTGACAAGTTGATCATAGCCACGGGAATCACCTCCCGACCCAAGGTTCCAGATCTGGACCTATCCTCCTTCGATGGTCTACATATGCATTCCGTTGCGCTGGGTAAACGGCACGAGGAGTTGCTTTCAGAAAATATCAATAGTGTGACCATAATTGGAGGGCACAAATCTGCAATTGAAGCTGTAGGCCACTGTGCCATGGCTGGCAAGACAGTCAATTGGCTTGTGAGAAAGGATGGAGGTGGAACGACGTGGTTGATTAACGCAAAGAGACCCGACGGCTCCTGTGCAGCCAAACCGTCGACGAAACGGATACTCTCCATCTTTACACCCAGCGTCTATTTTTCAAGTCGTTGGATAACTCGCTTCTTTTTCAGCGGTCGTTTCTGGCTAGGTACTTGGATTATGAACACTTTCTGGAAGAAGTTTACGAGCATGCTACTCTCTGACCACTATATGAAGAGTGAGAATGCGAAGAAATTGAAGCCGAATGTCCCAAGGTGGGTCATACACTACATCCTCTTGCATGGATAAAGACATACTTTATCAGTTTGACTATTATGTCTGTAGAAAAGATGCTAATGATGCCGCTCGATAAAGCTTCTTTTGGATTGTCCCAGGAGGCACTACAGTCCACGACCGCGACCAGGAGACTCTACGACTGGTAGATGAAGAGAAACTCATCCATGTAAAACAGAACCATATCGAATCCGTACAAGGACGATCAGTCACTCTAGATTCAGGAGAAGTACTTGCAAGCGACGCCATAATATTTTGCACTGGCTGGCAAATAACAACAACAGATCTCTTCGAGCCAGAACTTGCACACGAAATAGGGCTTCCAATTGACCCTATGGACGAACCCGTTTCCTCGCAGAAACACTGGCAAGCAATAGACAAAGCCGCAGAAGAGACCCTTCTTGATTTGTACCCGATTCTCCGGGACCCGCCAGGAAATCTGAAAATCAGACATCCCCAACTGACTCCGCAGCGTCAATACCGCTCTATTGTACCACTTGAACTGGCAATGCAAAACGATCACAGTCTCATTTTCCTCAACCGAACTATTACTGGCCGTCTCCAAGTCAACGCAGAGCTAACATCCCTTTGGGGAATTGCATATCTGGAAAATATGCTTCCAGAATCGACTAACAAGACACTGCAAGATAGAGAAGCAATGGAAAAGGACATTGCAGCTGTGCAGGCCTTTCAGAAGATGCGATACTTGAGCTATTATCCATTTAGGATCAGTATTCTGGAAACCCCTGAGTTTATAGACCAACTCTGCGAAGATATTGGTGTTTCCTCAAAGAGGAAGGCTAAAAATATCCCGAAAGGTTGGAGAGGAGCATGGGGTCTCCGAGGTTGGTGTCTGGAATGGTTTGACGGTTATTTTGCCAATGACTATTTGGGGGTCGTGGATGAGTTTCTGCAAAGTGCGAAGAAGAGACCTTGAGATCTGCTATTAACGGCCAACATTCTCCCTGGTCTTTTTTACTTGCAACAAATTTTCTTCTAACATATCTAGAAGCTTCGAGTATTCGTAAAGCATAGAACCGTTTCTGTAGATAGTAACAGCCATCACTACCTGTCAAGTGCTTTGTAACAACAATATGGTAATCCTAGCCGGTCTTTACCGAGTGACGCGAGAGGATAATTGTGTAGTGCAAAGGCCTTCCTCTGTTTAAATCCTTCTTTGATGCGATTACTTTGCGCCTGTCTGGCTTGCTCGAACATCCTCACCTGCAAGAACAAGCTGTGAACAGGGACGTGGAGTTTGTCGTCATTAGACTGTGTAAATAAGCCAGGTCTCCTTGAAGTTAAGGATATCGAAATTCCTCAAGCTCAATGAATTTCAAAAGCATTCTCGTGAAGCAGCCCATCCCTCAAATAATCCAAAGCCTCCCCGTTCATAAATCCATGCACATAAGCTTCGCCCACTAGAATATAATGATTCTCAAAGGGCCTCAACACAACTGGAAATCGACAGCCATACAGAACAACCACTAGATCACTCTCTTCCATATTCCAAGGTCCCAGTCCAACAAAGCCATGCGAAGAAATGAAAAGTCTTCTTCTATTCATTGTTAGGTTTGCTGATAAGATCATGGCGTGCTGGAACTTCTCATAATCTTCTTCACTGCGAGCAACGATCGTATCTGTAATTTCGTCGACCGGGAGTAAGGCCATGATCCGCTCTGTTTCAGAAAACAATTCGGTATTGTGGAGTGAAAATATAGCATTAAGTTTGCTCGTGTAATTGTCGTCTTCAACATGCCAGTTTCCACAAGAAATTACTTGGCAGAAAATTGCTCGAGAAGGAAGAGAGTCCCCCTTTTCAGGGAGAAATATACTCCACCATTGACGCAGTGTCTTTAATGCAGGTTTCGTATTGCTTTGTGATCCAGTACGTTTAAAAGACCACGAGGTGAGTTTCAAAGTGTCAACGATGATTCCTTTTGTCTTCAATATGTATCCGCTATCTAAAAAGTCAAAAATTGCCTTGGTTTCTCCAGCAGCAGCGAAATCCTCCTCACTATGGTGTAGACCGATGACTGTGTGCTCAGCATTTGGTGGTGGTCGAGTCCAATCAGGCGCCCAGCTTGGTAACTGGAATTGATCCAGGTCATGTTGTTTGACGCAAATGATGTCGAGCTTTTGGGTGGTTGTGATGATGTGTCTGGCTGTATGGGTGTATATCTCTCTCACAGACAGTGAATAATCTATAGGACCAAAAGATTTCCGGCTACTTGAGATGCCGACAAGTGCGTAGACCTTGTCTTTTGGATCCGTTGACTTCTTGCTCTTGTGTGAAAGTAGCAACTCTAATAGGGGAGGTGCAAGATCAGTCGACGAGTATCTCGAGAGTTGCAACCCACGAGGACCACCAGAGATCAAAGTGCGGATGAATGAAGGCGATTTGTAAAAAATCTTCTGTAAATGTATCTCCTCCTTCCTCAATATATCGCACACCTTATCAAGGACAAGCCATGGAATGACATTTGGTCCACAGTATACCACAGCTTTGCGCGCTGACTGTACCTCCTGAATAACCCAAATGCGCCACCAGTACTGTCTTCGAAAGAGAAGTACTATGGCTTTGATCTGATCTGCTCGCTGAGGATCCTGTACAATATGGCCGACTTCATCTGGTGAGCAAGTATTCAGTTCATTGACGAGCGTAATAGCGGGACCGGAATCATGGTTTTGTAGCCCAAGCCAAACATTGACAGTCTCGGCATGACGATAGATCTCTCTCATATTTCCTGTTTGGATACCACGCTCAGAAACGTCGTGCTGGTTAATACAGATAGCATCGACCCAGAGAACCAACCCCGGCTCAGCGTTTGGGCGTAGACGCCGCAAGGCGTGTCTGAGATTTTGCGTAGCGGGTAGATTCATGCCATCAACACAAATGGGTTTTTCACCAGCAGTATCTCCCCATGTATACGACAATGCTTGGTATGACGGCGCTTCTTCTAAAATGGTGTGCAAAAGCTCGCACTGGATGGCATCTGTGGAGTTGGCGGCTGGTAGAACTTTCATCAGACGGATTTCGTTCCTCCCTGAGTTAAGTGATCTATACTGGTACTCAGGCCCGGAATCAGCACCTGCAGTTCGCAGGTCTTGATTGCGGTGCTTTAATGGCATCATCTGAGAGTTTCTTTGGTTGCTCATGGTTGGGATGTGAGATAACAAACTGGTTTTGTGTCGGCTGCGGAGACTTTTGTGGTTATATTCCTGTTGTGGCATTAATGTTGGCAAGATTGATATTAATTTCTTCTAGGTTTGCCATCGTAACATAAAAGCCGACTCACGTCTCGATTAACGAGCACCATGCGCGTACAATGTAAGAAGGCACATGCATGATATTAAAGTAAAATGCGTGGGTTTGTCGTTGCTAAGCGTAAATCTAAGCATAGACAATATCAGGTGACCAGAATGACAAACTCGTACCGCTATAGCCCTATTGGACCGCAACAGCAAGTTAAGTTTTGTGGCCTACGATACGATTTTAGAGGCCTATGTCAAGATGATCTAAATCTAATCTTCATTCTCATAACTTTATACTTTGACTCATAAATAAGAGCCTTCTAATCCATTCCAAATATGGATCGCCCATCTCGCACAATAACATAAATCAAAGCATGCATACGCCTTTCCCTTAATAAACAATGAGCAATCATTCATGCAGAAAGAACCGATGTACACAACAGATTTTACTCCGTCTAAAAAGTAGCAACAGCAATAGCAATAGCCTGGCTGTCCGAGTGAGAAATGGATATGTTGATTTCCTTGACTCCTGCCTTCTTCGCCGCAGATGCGGCATCACCGTGAAGCTATAACCATGTTAGTTGGGGGTTTCCAAATAAGGGCCAGTAAAACTTACAGTGACAATTGGAGCACCCTTGTCATCATTGGTAATCTCAATATCCCTTAATGGCGCACCTGCACCCTTGCTTGAGACACCGAGTGACTTGAAAACAGCCTCCTTTGCACTCCATCTCCCAGCAAACGATGCCTGAGGGTTGGCTGCCTTCTGACAGTAGCTTTGCTCCTTATCTGTGAAGTTGCGCTCGATAAAAGTATCGTTCTCAATGTTGATAGCGGAAATGTCCTCAACATCAACTCCGACTTTGTTACTGGCAGTAGCAGCACCCTTGGCCAAGGACTCAACCATCTTCTTTGTAGCTTCGGCCTTCTCCTTGTTGGCGGCTTTCTTCATGAATTCAGGGCCATATGTGAGCGATGAAGATTTCTTGTCCATGGAAACACGAGCATCTGGGTTAAGGAAGACGGCTTGCTCGTCCTCATCTTGATATGGTGAGTGGGTCTTGGCAACGAACAAGGTATTGGTGATCATGCCGTTGTGGAAGTATCGGTAGGCCTTCTTTTGTCGAGCCTCCACCTTCTTGCTGTATGCAGCAAAGGTTGCTTCATCAAGAGTAGCAAAGAGGTATTTGGGGTGGATACCAATAGCCTGGGCACCCTTTTGACCGAAACCGAAAGAAGTGACCGAGAAAGCTTTCACTCCGTCTGTTTGGATGGCTCGGCTTGGGTAAACAATGTAATCGAACTGCTCCATGACAGCATCAACATTGTCAGCATTTCGGTTACCTGGCACAAGACCACTGTTCATGACTTGCAAGCAACCGTTAAACATCCAAGAACCGGCAGCACCCTTAGGATGTCCCGTGAGGTACTTCTGGAAGATACCCATGACAGCGTTACCCTTCTTTCTGCCCAAGTGCTTGAGTTGTTGACAGATAACAGAAGATTCGTTCTTGTCATTAGCAACAGTGGAAGTACCGTGGAATGAGGCCACATCGAGGTCGTCAATGGTGAGACCCCAGGTTGCCAAAGCACCACGGAGAGGAGCGATCGTTGGATCCTTCTTCCAGAAAGTGTTACCATAGCTGTTGAGTACCTCTGCCTCTTGTCTCGCGGCCTCACGCTCAATGTGGTTCGCACGTTCTTGAGCATACTCTGATTCGTTGAAGATGCTGCCCTGGGCCTTCATAGCAGCAATCTCCTCGTGCAAGTACTCAAGCTCCGACTCTTGCCACTGCTTGATGTTCTTCTTGCGCAGTTCGACTTGTCGGCGACGGTATTTGATATCAAGAAGAGGCGATGGGAATTGACCTGGGTTCTCACGAGCAGTGGTGAGGACACCCTTTCCGGGAGCCGGAACAGATCGGCCAATCTTATCGGTAGCAGTGGTGGTGAGACCAATGATACCGTAAATTGGAACACCCATATCGAGCGCAAGCTTGGCAGTCATGATGACCTGGATACCGCAACCTTGAGATTCCATGAAACCGTTTCTTGTGGTTGTAGTTGGTCGAGACATCTCCTTTGGTGTGCGGCCGTGGGCGAACTCATCAACGGCGTTACTTGTAGCCTTCATGTTTGCGAACTCGTATGAACCTTCTTCTTGGAAGTCATCAAAACCACCAACAAAACAGACGCGAGCCTTGCCCTCGACAATGGTCTCGTAACCAATGTCAATAGACTCGACGGCTGTGGCGCATGCACCAACAGGAGTCTTGATAGGACCAGTGGAAGAAATGAGCAACATATTGACCCAGGCGCTCATAGTGTTGATAAAGGACTCTTGTAGGATATCCTTCTGGAGAGGCTTATCCAAGAAGCGGTCCTTATACATACCCCGAAGAGCGGAGGTACCACCAATACCGGAACCAATGCAGTTACCAACCTCAGATAGATGGACATACTTGTAGAATTCGTATGGGTCGGTGATACCCGAAGCCAAGAGAGATTCGACAGTGCAGACAAGGACGAAGAGAGTGACTGGGTCGACTTGTGAGATAATGTCGTCTGGAATACCATACTTCTTCGCGTCCCATCCCGTTGGGATTTGACCAGCAACGAGGCGGTCGAACTTGAGTGCCTTGGGGATGAGAAGAGTGGCACCCTTCTTCATGCGGACAATATACTCGCCTGACTCGGGAATTTCAAAAATCTCAGCCTTCTCTCCATGCTCTCGCTTGAACTCCTCGGCAGTCTCCTTGGAAGTCTCAAACGGCTCCAAATCTTCCTCGATGACAACTTCTTGCAGAAGTTGCTTCTTGTTAGGATCATAGCCGTGGAACAATTCAGGCTCGATGAGACGTATACCAGAGTGTTCGAGGATGTATTTCTCGTACTTGCCCTTGATGTCCTTATCGTCAACTGGCTCACCAGTCTTGGCATCAACCCAGCCAGCATATTGCTTACCCTTGATTGGGCCATTGTGATTCTTGATAAGACCCATAATCCAGGCCATCTCAACACAACCCTCAAGAGAGAACTCGCCATAAGCTTCCATCTCCCATCGGGTGCGGGAGTTACCCCAAGGTCCAACTTCAGCAAAACCGGTGACAACGACAACCTTCTCGAGGTCAACCATTCCCTTGAGATTCTCATTGAGTGGCTTGACCTCCTTCTCCCAGTCTGGAAGCTGTGGGAAGTCGAACTTGATGTTGGCGCGGGGCTGGATCGTGACCTTCTTGTACAAAGCTTCACTGTCCTCACCATTGACAATCTTGTTCTCAATAGCAGTCTCCTTAGTGACAGCTTGGCGGACCTCGCTGGTCTCCATGATTTCCTTCCTCAACTTCTGCATAAGCTCGTTCAGGTTGGGGATGAACTGGAGACCACCGTTCAAGTCTGCAAAGACAGGCTCAGTCTGGCAAAGGTCTACAATAGATGGTGACATCAGGCCAAGGAGGTTGAATGCCATCTCTTGTTGGGAGAAGGTGCGGACACCATAAGCCTCAACACCTTCTGCAACCACGTTGTTACCAGCCATGAGACCGGTACCACGGGTCCAACCGATAACAGCACCGCAGATAGTGAGGAAGTTGCCCCAGTTCTCAGAGTGCCATCTATTGAAAAGGGTCTCGAGACCCAACTTAGACTCGGAGTAGAGACCATCATTACCGAAGGTACCGTGGTTGGGTGACAGCGGGATGACAACCTGAGCAGGTCGAGTCTCGAAGCCTCGCTCGGCCTTCTGAGTCTTGACGCATCCAAGAAGACGGAGGAGGTTGGTCAACATGATACGATGAGCAAGTTCAGACTTGGAGTCAATGCTGTCAATTTCACGACCGTTCTCGGAGATGGCAGCGAATGGAACAACGAAGTCCAAATCCCAGCCCAAACCCTTCTTTGTATCATAGATGTACTCAACGAGATTCTCGACATCTTGCTTGCTACCTTGGTTGAAAGGTACAACAATGAGTTGAGATCCACGAGAACCATATCGTGAGTACATGGCTTGGTAATATTCCGTAACCTCACGGGAGAAACGGCTGGTGGTGACAAGAACCTTGGCACCTCCACTGATCAAGCCTTGAAGAACGTCGGCACCAATCGAGCCAGCTCCAGCGCCGGTCATCAGAACATTTTTGCCTTGGAAAGTAACTCCATCCTTGGCTGCTTGCTCCAAACCTTCGAGGTAGAGTCCAGTGAGCTTCTTGCTGTATTCCCAGCCGTGCTCATCCTTTCTCTTCAGATGCAAGAATGGAATCGTCTCAACCTTGCCAGTCTTGTTGGCACCGTTGGTTAGAGGACGGGCAGCGGCCTTCTTGGCACCGTTAATCTTGCCATTCTTGTCCTCCTTTGGTATAATTTGACCCTCATTCATTGCAAGAGAGCGAATAACATCGCCATACAAGCTCTTGATCTGAAGTTGAGAAGACTTGGAGAGCTTGTGTTGTTGCTTTATAAGCTTGTAGATGCGGCTCAAGTCGCTTTGGACCTTAGTGCGATTACCGTACTCAGAAATCTTACCACCATCGGCCATCTCGCGAACATAGTGTTCAAGCTTACGGACACTAGTTCTTGGAACCTCTTCATAAGACATGTTACCACGAGCATCGATCGTCGTATGAGGTCCAGTGGGAATGGTAACATCCTTGTAGCAAGGAGCTCGGTCCAAGACCTCTCTACAATTCTCAATCAATTGCTGACCAAGTTCCTTCGCAAGCTTGTACGTCTCTCCACGCTCGGTAGGGCAGTTGTCAATGTGATACTGCATGAAGTCGAGGAGGGTTGGATTGGAACGGTTCATGATGCGGATACACTGGCTGACAATCTCACGGTCAACGGCTTGCAATCTGCCGAAGATAATATCGTAGTACATGGTCAAGGCATCTTGACGAGCCCAATTCCATGAAGAGTCGTAAACACGAGCTTTGAGAGAGCTGAAAACAGGCTCGATACCTGCAGCGTAAAACTCTCCATGCTCAACATTCCACAGATCTAATTGTGCTTGCAGAGCTTGTTGTGATTGTTGGGCTCCAACGAAGGCCTTGTCTCCGGCTCTCAAATCCATCTTCAGGTATCTTGCGAATAACTCGAGTTGTTGCTTGAAGAGAGCTCTTTGATCCTTGGTGAGCGCATCGATCGCGGCGGGATCCATCATCATTCCACCACCTTCTCCGCCACTGGCAGCAGCGGTTGGAGCGGCCAAGCTGATTCCTGCATTTGCAGCGTACTTGTTCGAGACATCATCCAGGAAGGCCTTGGCGTCGTTTTCAGAGCCAAGACGTGCAGCTGGCTCCATGGTCAGTGCCAGGAGGAGTACACCATCTTGTCTCCCAGCTTGCAGTCCCCATCTTGTCTCAAGATACTTTCGTGCCGCTGTGATATTGAAACCTCCAGGCATTTTCGAGGAGATCAATCTTGCAATAAGAGATGAGGATTGCTTTCCGAGCTGTCCATTGAAGGTAGCTTGCATTGACGCTCCCAACTCATCGAGAGGAGTATCTTCTGGCTTTTCAGGCGTTGAACCGAATTCTTTGCCCAAATCACCAAGGATTTCGTTTTGAAGTGTAGATTTTCCTGTGTTTCGATTTCAGTTAGTTTCCAAGTCCAATTGTCGGTAAGCGGGGTTTCATTGAATGCGTACCTCCAACAAGGTCTTTGATGGCCTTGCTCAATGGAATCTCCAAGAATGGCTTCTTGAGCTTCTGAGCAATAAGGGATCTCACGATATCTACTGCGCCTACTGGGGCATCTGGTACTTGGGCCGCTGGACCAGCCGAGGCAGGTGCAGGAGCCGCCGCAACAGGAGCAGCACCAGCAGCTGGGGCAGCTGCGGCAGGTGCTGATTCACTGGAAGATGCTGCTGGAGCAGGCTCATCTTCGACTGGATCAACATCATAGTAAATTTCCTTCGCATCCTTGTTGTAGCACAAAATTTGTCGCTGAACAGATTTTGCTGCGTCGTAGGCTTCGTACTTGGAGGCAAGCGTTCGCTTTGCCATGACACCGAGGGTGTCTGCGGGACCGATCTCGACAATTCGCTCAGTAGTCTTCTCAGCGAGAATGACATCTTGGGTCTCAATCCATCTCACGGGTGAGGCAAATTGGTATGCCAAAAGCTCAACAAGGAGCGTATGGGCGAGCTCTTGCTCGACTTCGGGAGTCATATTTGCAGTGTATTTTACGTCCGAAGACGGTTATTTCGAGCTTTAAAGGGGATCCAGTTGAACTACTCGAGGAGGGAAGTAGAGGCCGTGTCGTGGGGAGATCGCGGTTGTTCAAGTTTAGATGCTCTCCTCGAAGAAAGTGGTAAGAGGAGGTATGGGCGAGCCGCTGGGAAAAAACGGCAAGAGTGATGCAATAAACAAGTGGTATATGAAGAATGGGTATTAAGGAATTGGACAAGTTCCCAGGGTTGATGGATGAGAATCAAGTTGTTAGGTCAAGCCAAATCGACAGACATGGACGAAGGGATGGGGATATTAGACAGAGAAGAAGCTTCACGGATCCCTAGGCCACTGGACCGGGTTTCCTAAGTTTGTTGGATTGAGCATTTTGTGATGGAGCTCAACGATCTTGCAGCTAACACAGAATAGGCTAGCGTTGGCAACATCGCCCCCCTACCTTGCTCCTCGACAGTAGCACCAACAATGCATCTACACGCTCTAACACGCTCCCGCATCCACAAAAGCGAGGGCACCGCATCCGCAAGAGTCGCCGCACTGGAGATGTTGTTGGTATCTCGACGAAGTACGCAGCCTTGTTTGTGCAAGGTAGGCTTGGCCTATTACGCGCTCGGTATTTACTATATCGCCGTAGCTTCCATTTCGCAACATTCCGGTTAACTGTCCGGCTCATAGTTCAGGTGGATTCAGGCAGGCTAGCTGGGTAGCTCAACTCGTACGATGTTGGTCACCACTTTACAATGGTTGACCAGCAAGGCAAGGAAGGCACTCTGTCCTTTGTTCTCTCCTCGATTAGACCGCAGACGTGACCCCTTTACCCACCGTCACTCAAAAAAAAAAAGTATGCCAGGGTACCTGAGGTTTGGAGGGTCGCTAAGCGAGGTATCAAAATGAAATTCCACAGCCTTGGGAGGGATGGATGGAGAGTTGTGAGCGACTTCTAGAGCAGTATTGTACCGTAGTCAACCATCTTAAAAAGTCAATGCCATGCTGCGAGGACTTGCGGCCACTTCCAGCCAATGCCCTCTTTCCCCAAAGATCTCTTTGCATACTATGTCTTGCGTGCGGGTTCTCCGCATACATCCACCCGTATCCTCCGGTTTATCCTCCGGTTTCCGCCTTCTAAGGAATCCAATACGTTCTCAACAGAATCCATTACATGTGTGTAGGGGAATGCTGCTTTCATGATACTCACTTACGTGAAGGAGTCGCTTCATTTGCGAGGGCCGGTACCATGCTGCCGGAGAAGGCTGAGGAAAAGAACACCACAGGGTTCTCCTTCTGGGCAGTACTTTGTAATGTAATGGCCACATGACCATGGCGGGGCCGGCGAATTGACCCCTGAAATAAAAGAGTCGAGTGTCAAGAGCCATCACTTGATGGTGTTTTGATGCGCTGATGACGGTGTAGAAGAAATGCATCGCTTCAACCTGCCTCAGTCTATTTTAGCTGTCGTCGTTGCCGTCACCGTCACCGTCAAAGAGGAGGTGTGCTCTGTACTGCGTATTCCGTAAGTACGGCTGCTGCGACTCCGCTGTAGGAACAGAGCGAGGGGCATAGAGCATGGCGGCGAGAAAGTGCGACCGACCAGCGCGGCAAGGCTCAACCCAACCTAATTGTAATCGCTCTTTATTTTATTGCCTGCCAATGCAATCCAATGCAGCGCGATAACGTCTGCGCCAAAAGTAAGTCCGCCGCCTCAGCAAAGTTCGTTAAGCTCCCCTCACTCCTCACTCGCTGTTACATCACTCCACCGCATTGACGGCCAATCAAAGACCCGCGAAAGATTTTGGTGGTATGCAGCTTGATCGCTCCTGCAGCTCGCTGTCCCCAACGCATGGCGCTAGTTGGAATTTTGGTTGAGCATCCGACTTTGAGCTTCCCGCAGGCAGGCCCGTTGCTCGCTCGCCTGTCTTTTCATGTAAAGAAAGTCAGCCCTTCAATTGTCCAGACACGAGAATTGTCCTCTCGATACTTCTCTCAAAGCAGTGCTCTCCTCTCCCCCATTCAGCCTCCCACTGCTCTAAGACATTTTCCTGTTTATATTTCTTTCCCTCCCAAGAGCTGTCCTGCTTCTATCCACCATAATCCGCTCGTCAACACTTATACTAGACGCCTTTTTTTCCTTTGGCAACTAGAGAACCCTGCTGCAATTTGCAGCCAAACTGCCATTACTTTGACTCCTGCTCTTGATTGAGTATCTGGAGTTTTCGAACAGGTTTGTGGCTATTCCTCACGTGGCGGTAGCTCTGAGCTACGAACGACCATTTTTTTGCTGACTGCCCCTTGATGCATCCAGTCTAATACCACCGGCATACTCCTCAATATGTACGGAACCTCTACAGGCCCTCAAACGGGTGTCTCGACTCCACGATCCTCCTCCTCTCTCCGACCTCTTGTCCTTACACATGGCTCCCTCGAGCACTCCTTTTTGATACCCACAAGTCTTCATTTTCACGCCTCGCAGATCAAGGACAGATTTTTGGCATCCCTGCCTGCACCAACAGACGAACTCGCACAAGATGATGAGCCATCATCTGTAGCAGAACTTGTAGCACGATATCTCGGATTCGTTGCCGACGAAGTCGAGGAAGGCGAGGATGATGCACAAGGCTCCTATGAGGAGGTTTTGAAGATTGTTCTCAACGAGTTCGAGCGGGGATTCTTGAGAGGAAATGAGGTTCACGCTTTGGTTGCCACTCTCCCTGGCATCGATGCAAAGAAACTCGAGGTTGTTCGAAGCTACTATGCAGCTCGTGCAGCCTTGCAGCGCCCCATCCGCGCTCACGAATCTGCACTTTTCCGCGCCGCGTCGGATGAGAAAGCGAAAATCTACAGTGTTTTTGGTGGACAAGGAAACATTGAGGAGTACTTCGATGAGCTTCGAGAGCTGTACAAAACTTACCCAGCCTTCATTGAACAGATGATTACCTCTTCCGCGGAACTCCTTCAAAATTTGTCCCGCGATCCCCGAGCGGAAAAGCTATACTCCAAAGGCCTTGATGTTATGACATGGTTGCATGACCCAGAATCAACACCGGACGTTGACTACATGGTTTCTGCGCCAGTTAGTTTCCCTTTAATCGGTCTTGTACAATTCGCCCATTACAGTGTGACCTGCAAGGTCTTGGGGCTTACACCTGGACAATTCAGAGAGCGTATTAGTGGTACCACTGGTCATTCCCAAGGTGTTGTCTTGGCCGCAGCAACATCTGCTGCAGATTCTTGGGAGTCTTTTGAAAAGATTGCAACTGCTTCTTTAACAGTCCTTTTCTGGATTGGGTCTCGCAGTCAGCAAGCCTACCCAAGGACCTCTTTGGCTCCTTCAGTTCTCCAAGATTCATTGGATAATGGCGAGGGAACGCCCACTCCTATGTTGAGCATTCGCGACCTATCCCAAGAAGAGATCCTGAAGCACATTGCAGCTACCAACCAATATCTTCCCGAGGATCGACACATTGCAATCTCACTCATCAACAGCGCCCGAAATGTCGTTGTCACTGGACCTCCCATTTCTTTGTACGGTCTCAACCTGCAGTTGCGCAAGGTTAAGGCCCCTACTGGACTTGACCAGACTCGAATCCCTTTCACAGAGCGAAAGGTCCGGTTCGCGAACAGGTTCCTGCCAATCACCTCCCCCTTCCACAGCCAATACCTCAAGGAAGCAACTGCAAATATCAATGAAGATCTTAAGGATATCAAGATTGATAGCAAGACCCTCGCAATTCCTGTTTATGATACCATGACAGGTAAGGATATCCGTGAGGATGGTGGAAACATTGTCCCTACGCTTGTGCGTCTCATTACACACGACCAGGTCAACTGGGAGAAGGCAACTGTCTTCCCAGGAGCCACACACATCCTTGATTTCGGTCCTGGAGGCATTTCTGGTCTGGGTGTCTTGACCAGTCGCAACAAGGATGGTACTGGAGTCCGAGTTATCCTCGCTGGCGCAATCGACGGCACGGTACCTGAAGTGGGCTACAAGCCTGAGATGTTTGACCGCGATGAGGAGCACGCTGTCAAGTATGCCATTGATTGGGTCAAAGAACATGGCCCGCGCCTCATCAAGACCACCAGTGGTCAGACTTTCGTTGACACCAAGATGAGCAGAGTTTTGGGCGTTCCTCCGGTTATGGTTGCTGGTATGACACCATGTACTGTGCCATGGGACTTTGTTGCTGCAACCATGAATGCTGGCTACCAAGTCGAGTTGGCTGGAGGTGGATATTACAATGCCAAGACCATGACCGAGGCTTTGACCAAAGTCGAGAATGCCATTCCAGCCGGACGTGGTATCACTGTCAATTTGATCTATGTCAATCCTCGCGCCATGCAATGGCAAATTCCACTCCTTGGCCAATTGAGAGCCGAGGGTGTTCCAATTGAGGGATTGACCATTGGTGCTGGTGTGCCTTCCATTGAGGTTGCACAAGAGTACATTGAGACCCTCGGACTGAAGCACATTGCTTTCAAGCCAGGATCTGTTGAGGCAATTCAGGCAGTCATTAACATTGCGAAGGCAAACCCAACTTTCCCAGTCATTCTTCAGTGGACTGGAGGTCGTGGAGGTGGACATCATTCTTTCGAAGATTTCCATCAGCCAATTCTACAAATGTATGGCCGCATCAGAAGAAGCGAGAATCTCATTCTTGTCGCTGGCAGTGGCTTTGGCGGTGCTGAAGACACTTACCCATACCTTACTGGTACTTGGTCCGCCAAATATGGATATCCACCAATGCCATTCGATGGATGCCTCTTCGGCAGTCGTGTGATGACCGCGAAGGAAGCTCACACCAGCAAGAACGCAAAGAAGGCCATTACGGAAGCCGAAGGTCTTGATGACAGCCAATGGGAGAAGACATACAAAGGTCCTGCCGGAGGTGTCATCACTGTCAGATCCGAGATGGGTGAGCCAATTCACAAGCTCGCTACTCGTGGTGTCAAGTTCTGGGCGGAAATGGATGCCAAGATCTTCAGCTTGCCAAAGGAGAAACGTGTAGCTGAATTAAAGAAGCAACGCGCGTACATCATCAAGAAGCTCAATGATGATTTCCAGAAGGTTTGGTTCGGTCGTAACAAGGCCGGCGAGACAGTTGATCTCGAGGATATGACTTATGGTGAGGTTGTGCGCCGTATGGTCGACTTGATGTATGTCAAGCACGAGTCTCGCTGGATCGACAAGTCCTACGAGAGACTTACTGGAGACTTCATCCGTCGCGTTGAAGAACGTTTCACCGCAGGCCAAGGAAAGCCTTCTCTGTTGCAAAGCTATTCCGAGCTTAACGACCCCTACCCAACTGTCGAGCGCATCATGTCCGCCTATCCTGAGGCTGAAGACCAACTCATCAACGCTCAAGATGTCCAGCACTTCCTCATGCTGTGCCAACGACGTGGACAGAAGCCAACTACATTCGTCCCTGTCTTAGACGAGAACTTCGAATTCTTTTTCAAGAAGGACTCCCTCTGGCAATCTGAGGACTTGGAGGCTGTTATTGGCCAAGACGTTGGTAGAACTTGTATCCTGCAAGGTCCAACCGCCGTAAAGTACTCGAAGCTTGTGGATGAACCCATCAAGGATATTCTTGATGGTGTCCATAACGCACACATTAAGGGTTTGACCCAAGATATTTACGGCGGTGACGAGTCTACTATTCCCGTTGTCGAATACTTTGGCGGCAAGCTTATTGAGGCTCCAACTGAGGCCAACTTTGAGGGTTTGACTATATTGGAAGACGGTACCGGTAAGGAAACCTACAAATTGTCTACGGCTCCAGCTACGACACTTCCATCTCTCGAAGCTTGGTTGTCCCTCCTCGCTGGATCTAAGCGATCCTGGAGACATGCTCTCTTCACTTCCGAGGTTATTGTTCAGGGACAGAAGTTCCAAACAAATCCAATGAAGCGTATCTTCGCTCCAGTTCGTGGTCTTCTCGTTGAAATTGACAACCCTAAGGATTCATCAAAGACTGTCATCACTGTCAAGGAACAGCCAAGACCTAACCACTACGTCACGGTCATTGAAGTCAAGATGGTTGGCAAAAACGAGATATTAGTCAACATGATCAAGGATACTACTGCTGTCGGAAAGCCTGTCGCTCTCCCTCTCAAGTTCACCTACCACCCAGAGGCTGGCTACGCACCAATTCGTGAGGTCATGGAGGACCGTAACGATCGTATCAAGGAGTTCTATTGGCGCGCCTGGTTCGGCAATGAGGCTCTGGACCTGGATGCTTCCGTTACTGGTCAATTCAACGGTGGCAAGGCTACCATTACTAGTGAAGCCATCAATGATTTCGTGCACGCAGTCGGAAACACTGGCGAAGCATTCGTCGATAGGCCAGGCAAGGAGGTTTTTGCGCCTATGGATTTCGCCATCGTTGTTGGATGGAAAGCTATTACGAAACCTATCTTCCCAAGAACCATTGATGGTGATCTTTTGAAACTCGTTCATTTGTCAAATGGTTTCCGTATGCTGCCAGGCGCTGAACCCCTGAGAAAGGGCGACGAGGTCGAGACCACTGCTCAGATCAATGCCGTTATCAACCAAGACTCTGGCAAGATGGTAGAGGTCTGCGGTACTATCACCCGAGATGGCAAGCCTGTTATGGAGGTCACCTCCCAGTTCCTTTACCGCGGTGCTTACACCGATTTTGAGAACACCTTCCAGCGCAAGAACGAGACTCCAATGCAAATCCACCTTGCTACCAGCAAGGACGTCGCTGTTCTTCGATCCAAGGAGTGGTTCAGCTTGGATGAGCCAGACCATGAGCTACTTGGCCAGACTCTGATTTTCCGCCTGCAAAGTTTGGTTCGATTCAAGAACAAGACTGTCTTCAGCAATGTTGAGACTAGAGGTCAAGTCCTCTTAGAATTGCCAACTAAGGAGATCATCCAGGTGGCAAGCGTTGAGTACGAGGCTGGTGTTTCTCACGGCAACCCTGTCATTGATTACCTCGAGCGACACGGTAGCTCTATTGAGCAGCCCATCAACTTCGAGAATGCTATTCCTCTCAGCGGCAAAACCCCACTGCTTCTCAGAGCACCAGCATCCAACGAGACATATGCCCGAGTTTCTGGAGATTACAATCCTATCCACGTCTCCCGCGTCTTCTCTAGCTACGCAAGCTTGCCAGGTACTATTACTCATGGCATGTACTCCAGTGCTGCTGTCCGAAGTCTTGTTGAGACCTGGGCTGCTGAGAACAACGTCGGTCGTGTCCGCAGTTTCCATGCCTCTCTTACTGGCATGGTCCTTCCTAATGACGACATTGAAGTAAAGCTTCAACATGTTGGTATGGTTGCTGGTCGCAAGATCATCAAGGTTGAAGCGAGCAACAAGGAGACTGAGGACAAGGTCTTGATTGGTGAGGCTGAAGTGGAACAACCTGTGTCTGCGTACGTTTTCACTGGACAAGGTTCTCAGGAGCAAGGTATGGGTATGGAGCTTTATGCCAGCAGTCCTGTTGCCAAGGAGGTTTGGGACAGAGCTGACAAGCACTTCATGGACAACTATGGTAAGTTTAATTATTCATTACTGCCTTTATATACCGTACTAACCTGGTTAAGGCTTCGCTATTACCAACATTGTCAAGAACAACCCCAAGGAGCTTACGATCTACTTTGGTGGACCACGCGGAAAGGCTATTCGCCAAAACTACATGGCAATGACTTTCGAGACGGTGATTGCAGATGGCACGACCAAGTCCGAGAAGATCTTCAAGGAGATTGATGAGAAGACCACCTCGTACACCTACCGATCTCCAACGGGTCTGCTCTCTGCTACACAGTTCACTCAACCTGCCTTGACCCTCATGGAGAAGGCCAGTTTCGAGGACATGCGTTCTAAGGGACTCGTCCAACGAGACAGCAGCTTCGCTGGTCACTCATTGGGAGAGTACTCCGCTCTTGCAGCACTAGCAGATGTCATGCCAATCGAGAGTTTGGTATCCGTCGTTTTCTACCGTGGTCTTACCATGCAGGTCGCTGTCGAGCGTGATGCTACTGGCCGATCTAATTACTCCATGTGCGCTGTCAACCCCAGCAGAATTGGTAAGACCTTTAACGAGCAGGCACTTCAGTACGTTGTCGAGAACATCGCTGAGGAGACTGGCTGGTTGTTGGAGATTGTGAACTACAACATCGCCAACATGCAATACGTTTGTGCCGGAGACCTCCGTGCTCTTGACACCCTCACTGGTGTCACGAACTACCTCAAGGTCCAGAAGATCGATATTCAGCAATTGATGCAGACCATGTCGCTTGACGATGTCAAGGCTCATCTTGTGGAGATCATTCAAGGATGTGCTAAGCAGACCGAAGAAAAGCCAAAACCTCTTGATCTTGCACGTGGTTTCGCTACCATTCCACTCAAGGGCATTGATGTTCCTTTCCACTCAACCTTCTTGCGTTCAGGAGTCAAGCCATTCCGAAGCTTCCTTCTCAAGAAGATCAACAAGACAACCATCGATCCAAGCAAGCTGATCGGAAAATACATTCCCAACGTGACTGCTCGTCCTTTCGAACTCACGAAGGAGTACTTCGAGGATGTCTACAGATTGACAAACTCACCCAGAATTGGACACGTTCTCGCCAACTGGGAAAAATACAACTCACCACAGACCAACGGTGTGAACGGGGTTGAGGGTGCGCATGCGTAGATATGATGACTTGATTCTCCTGGCGTTTTGGGATCCTTCTTTATAAGAAGAAAGACATGATTTAGCATTGTTAGCAAGCTTTTGCTGGTTTGTAATTTGATAGAAGGCTTCTTTTTTTTTCTTTGCGACTGTATACTTAAAAAAAAGAGACAATAGATGCAATGCATGTTCACATTTCAATATTCGATGTCTGAACTCGGGCTTTTATGTGAAGTGATATTAAAGTAAATTATGACACAGTTATGTCGCCTCGTGCTGGTTGATGTACCTACCCGTTGGTACTGTCTTGTTTCTTACTCGAAAAGCCACAGCGTGGCGGTCTTTTGCCAAGAGGCCGACCCTTCCCGTCAGACTTCCACGGGCCGAGGTGCTACAGAAGTGCCGCAGTCAAATTCTGATGGCCTTCCGCCTTCTCTCCGTGACGATGCGGTGGTGCCGGTAGTGCTTGCTGCAGGGCAATGCAGGTCAGGTAACCAATGATCATTCTAAATACCTCCCCAGCAAAGACTCGCCTCGGTGATGTCTGGCAAATCAGTTCAGGACCCTTAACACCCGTCCACTTTCTCGTCACATATTGCATTTACCGGAATCTATGCCAGACCCATTTCATTGTCTGTCGTCAACATGATTGGGTAGGAGGCTATTTTGTTCTTCTCCGGGGATGAGGTCTTGCCTATGCATAAGGTATGAGGGAACATCCGGGGAATGGCTTTGGAGATGATGTCCTCGCGTTTATGCAAAGAGCTGCTGCGGGGAAGAGTATCCAGGTGGAAGGAATGGCCCGTCGGTTAGTGATATCTATCGCATCCTTACTTCCTTGTGCGATGGCGAGGATGGTACGAAGGATAATTCCAGGATTGTACCCGGTCGTTCCTACGAAAGGAGGTGACATCTCCAAGAAGCTTCGGACTAGGTAGGTGCAAAACGAGTTCCCGATGTTTCTCCTTGTATAGATGTATAGGTGGGTTTTCAGAAAGGCTCTCGATGGTAATAACGAAGTGCTTCCGAACAACTCGTCCGATTGCTGCTTGGTATAGCTACTACCACTCCACCACTCCTCTAAGATTGCTTGCGAGTTCTCCACTCTTTAAACTTCCAGCACCCCGAGAGACATGTTCTGTTTACTCGTTACGAACAGAGAGGTGGGGTAATGTCGAAGACACCAGGGGGCAGATGCAAGCGAAGCTTTTTTCTTGAGATGAACAGGCTGATTGACTTTCTACCTGGATATATGCTGTAAACTGATCTACGCTTTGTAAGAAAGGACACAACCCTTCCGGAAGATGGAATATCTTAGCGTCTTAGCTCTTGCTCTCATGACGCAGGTACGGCAAATGTATTTCCCAGTTCCAGAGTGAGTTATAAACCAGCCCGACTCCCAAGCTCAAGGCCTCGTTTTCCTCCTTACCTCTCCTTCTCTCTCTACTCCCCCCTTCTCGTCGTCGCCCATAACACGATGTTCTCTCTCCTCCGGCCGCTCGGGCTTCTAACCCTCCTCACCACCAGCTCCCTCGCTACAGCGCAAAACCTCACCGTTACCGATCCCGCCGCCGCCTGCACAGCACTTGGCCAGAGTCTCGCTATCGAAAATGTCACAGTCAACTTCGTTGAATATGTGCCCGCCGGTACCAATTTGAGCTTGACCCAGGATTACAATCTCTCGACTTGCACAAGACCGAGCCAGGTTGTGCCCGTTGATCTGTGTCGAATCGCCATGTATGTCGCCACAAGTAACCGCTCAGGTGAGTTCGGGCCTTTTTCAGTTTACGGGGCCTTTTGGTTCTTTCTTCCCCTCTCGAACCATTTCTCTTAAGATTTTTGTGGGGTTCTGATCGGCAGTTGATATGTTGGCTTGGATCGCGTGTTCGGATATACATTATATATAGCTTATATGTTATGGATTTGTGGATTTTACTAAGACTTACGTGATAGGGATTACTCTTGAGGGTTGGCTGCCGACAAACTGGACCGGGAGATTTTTGAGTAAGTACACCCAAGTTCCGAGTATTAAAGAATTATGCTGACGAGATTTTAGTGACTGGCAATGGTGGTGTCTCGGGATGTCTTCAATGTAAGTGATCAATGGCCATTTGAACGACGGTGCTAAAGGGTTTATAAAGATGAGGATGTGGCGTATGCTACCTCGTTCGGATTCGCAGCTTTTGGTAAGCCAAATTATCCTATATACTTGGATTATTAGGTTGTATACAGGCTCACAATTTGCAGGACAGAATAATGGGCACAACGGTACTCGTGGCTACGTAAGTAATTCTCATGACCACCAAGTAATCTTGTCAGCACCTGACATCATCTCAGGCTTTCTACCAGAACTCTGATGTAGTTGAGGATTTCGTCTATCGAGGCCTGCATACCGGTACTGTGGTAGGAAAACAAATCACAAATACGTACTATACCCAATCGCTTTCCACCTCCTTCTACTTGGGATGCAGCACCGGTGGAAGACAAGGATGGAAGATGATCCAAGACTACCCAGAACTTTTCGACGGTGTGGTTGTCGGAGCTCCGGTAAGTTTTCTTTGTTCCTGAGCTGGACTTTAACTGACTCTTATGATCAGGCTCTATATTTTCCCGCCCTGACCTCCTGGAGTGGGACATTCTACACCATCCTCGGAAACAGTAGCAGCGACACCTTCGTCTCTTCTGACTTATGGACTGCCGTGCACACTGAGATTTTGAATCAATGCGACGGTATCGATGGTGCTATGGATGGGATTATCGAGGATACACTCCTTTGCAACTTCCGTCCCGAGGCGATGCAATGTGCTCCAGGTATCAGCAACTCAACATCGTGTCTCACAAGCGCGCAAGTTGGTGCCGTTAGACAGGTCTTCACAGACTACTATGGTCTTGACGGTCTACTCATCTTCCCAAGAATGCAGCCAGGCTCGGAAGCCCTTGCAAAATCCATCTACTACGGAGGTACCGATTTTTCCTATACCACTGATTGGTTCAGATATGTTGTTTATGGTAAGATTCTTACAGCGTTATAAACTTTGTAATATCTCTGACTTTTGAACAGAGGATCCAAGCTGGGATCCAGCATCTTATACTCGAGCTGATGCAAAGGCTGCTATCGACCAAAACCCCTTCAATGCTCTGACGGGAAGTGGAGATCTCTCTGCATTCCAAAAGCACGGAGGCAAAGTCTTGCACTGGCACGGAGAGGCTGATGTAAGAGAATTCTTTAATTTTCATTTAAACTTTACTGATATAGGAAATCGGCAGTATATCATTACCTCTGACAACAGTCCTCGCTACTACAACCACGTTTCTCAGACCATGGGTCTACCATCATCTGAACTCGACGAGTTCTACCGATTCTTCCGAGTTTCTGGCACTGGTGAGTTGAGCACTATTTTACCTATACAGAATTCTATAGTCTTCATAGACCGAGAGGCTGATATAGATACAGGACACTGTACTGGTGGAGATGGCGCACACATGGTTGGGCAGCGAGCAGCTGAATCTGCGGCCACTGATCCTCAAAATAACGTCCTAGCCCGCATCATCACCTGGGTCGAAGATGGCAATGCACCTGAGACTATCACCGGCACAAAATACGTCAATGTGAGTGTCGTTCTCTCCTTACAGGTTTGAGCAGAATTTGCTGACATTGGTTTCCCTATTAGGATGATGTTACCCAAGGTGTCGCATTTGTGCGGAACCACTGCAAGTACCCGCTTAGAAATGTGTACACCGGTCCTGCAAACTATACACAACCAGAGGCGTGGACTTGTATCTAGCGTTCTCACCAGATATACATATATATGTAATATTCCCTAGGAAGAAGGAATCTTTGCAACTAGGGCTTTCATCCTGTATATATAATATTCTCTAGAAAAGAAAGAATCTTGAATAAGGAACCACCGAGTCTTGGTTTCAGACTTAGCTTAAACCTGGGACCTCAAAGTTGTATCTAAAGGCAATGATTGTGAACAAAGATGCAGGTGCTTGTTGACCCATCGAGCACGTTATGTAATGGACAGTACCCATTGGGTCTGGGGATGTGAAAGCGCAAAACATGAACCGTGTTATGGTACTTGGTGCAAGCAGTTGGACTCTTTTGTGCAAAGCTAGAAGTGGGAGCTGAGCAGCTGTCTCTATGCTTGGTATAAAGGATAAATGGCAACTGAAGCTATTGACAACAAAGAAAATCACCTCAAACTATGACGAAAGTTTGTCCGGGTAGCTGTCTTGGAAAGCCACGTGTAGCAAGGAGGCTGATCGATCATTATGATGAGGATGGTGGCTTGAATACGAAGGCAGGAAACTGATTTACCATTGCAATTTACACCCACTGTAAAATCCCTGATCTCTTAGTTACAGCAAAACTTATATGGACTGATCTATCACAAATTTTATGTAACTTTAGGTCTATACGTCTATGCATCATAACCTCGACCTCGCCAACCACTTCACCGTGTCCATTCACGACAACACCTTCCTGGTGCTTACCTTTCCGTCTCGGAGTTCCTCGGTCGTGTCGACCAAGATATCAAATGCTTTCTTGATATATGGTTCTTCGGCGAGAGGATTGGCACTGACGACACGAATGACATAAGTGCTGTCAATAACACTGTGGGTAATGTATATCTCGCCTCTTTCGTTGATCAATTCATAGACAGCCTTGGTAATCTTATCTTGCTCTTCCTTGCCTTGCGTCTTCGGCACGATATTGAAGACCGTCAATGCAAAAGAAGGGCCTGTAACAACCTCGAACAGATCGTTTCGAGACTTCAAAAGACTGTGAAAGAGCTCTCCCAGCTTGACGTGTTTCCGGATGTGAGCTTGTAGGCCAAGAACACCATATGTTCTCAACACGAACCAGATCTTGATACTGCGGAATCGTCGACCGAGAGGAATTTGCCAGTCACGGTAGTCCGTGACCAGCCCACTCTCGGAGAACTCATTTCGCAGGTACGCAGGTGTGATGGAGAGAGCGTCGATCAGATCTTTGCGCTTGCGAACAAAGAGACATCCGGCATCGAAATTGGTGAGCAGCCATTTGTGCATGTTCATCTCGAAAGAATGGAAATGCTGGAATGAGGCAGTAAGGTGCTGGTATTCGGGACAGACAAGTGCTGCACCAGCATAGGCCGCGTCAACATGCACCCAGATTTCTCCAGGAACATCCGGGGGGGCATGCTTGGCAAGAGTAGAGGCAATGGAGCCAAAGTCATCAACGCTACAGGTTGACGTCGTTCCCAAAGTCGACGTCAAGAAGAATGGCTCGAGTCCTTGAGATTTGCACTCTAGGATGGTCTTTTCTAATGCGTCTCCAGTCATGGCGAAGTTATTCTCTCTGGTAGTTGGTACAGAGCGGTATCGGACACCGCATATCTGAGCTGCTTTCTGTGTAGAGCTATGCGCCATTTCACTGCCCAATGCAACCATCTTGCTTCGCTTGTGCATGATTGCATCTTCGAGGGCAAGCCCAGATAGCTCTGCAGTTGTTTCTCTGAGATACTTATCTCGAGCTGCTACCATGACTGTGACAACTGCCTCTGATGCTGATCCTTGAATGACACCACCGCCATGAGTTGTGGACAGATAGCAGTCAGGAAGATTGAGCAGCTTTGCCAGCCAATCCATCACCACTGTCTCTAATTCAGTGACAGCAGGAGAGCAGATCCAATTGAAGGCAGGCGCTGTGAATGCTGCTGAATACAACTCTCCCAGCATGGCAGGGTAAGTGGACGAGGCCGGGAAGAAAGCCATGAAATTTGGCGATTGCCTGACACGGTCAGAAAAAGACATATACACTGGACAGAAAACTTACCAATGAGTCAGACCTGGCATGATTTTCGATTCGATATCTTTCTGTATCTCAGCCCAAGATTCCCCTTCCTGAGGAGGAGCATCCGGCAAGAGCTTCTTCAGGTATCCTGGTTCCACATTGGAGACGACTCTACGGTCTTCAATCGTATCATAATAGTTGACGACTATCGAGGTTCGTAAACTTGATATTCAAACAGTATTAGGAGCACTTACTCTCGTCAATTGCTGAGGCAGCAGCTTCTCTGAACTGGTTTGAATCCATGATGTTGAGATTCTTTATGGCAAAAGTGGGTATCTTGAAGATAAATACAATTGATCAACTCGTACCACCTTTATACGATCTGGTTCCACCCACGTGCTCTTATACTTCTGAGGTTTCCACGGAGCTATCGGGATTATTTGAGGACTCACCCAGTGTCAATTAAAAGGCGTATGTCAATATTCAATGTCAACGTCAGCCACCCCGAAAACTCAAAAGTGATCCGACCGGGTAGCAAAACATTGCCGTCGGATAACGGGTAGTAGGCATCACAGCCGGTTACCAACTACACGTGCTACAGTAAGTAGAGGCGGCCGCTCGTGCAGCTAACGAAGTCATGGTCATTCACCGAAATTCGGATACGTTGGTGCAAGACTGCTTTGATACTTGCAGAGGAAGAAGGCATTCATGAAATGAGAGGTTGAGGTCCTGCTGTTGACTGGAAGTAAAAGGCCTGTTGCTCTCCAGAAGCAAGAAATTTGGCTCTGGCGAACATACTTGAAGAAGTCCTTTGGAAGATGGAAACTTTAGCAATGGCTAGCCAGGCATGTCCACAGATTACAAATGTACCTTCGTGCTTAAGGTAGTGCAGCCAAGCACTTGTTGAAGGGTCTGTGGTCTCTGAAGTTTCTACTGAGGCTGTGCAATCCCACTGGTTTCGTATCTCTAGTGCTAGATATATAAAATATATTTCCTTCATTACTATCATTCACTAGCCGTGCTGTGCTCAGCCAAGCTCTCCCCGCTCGGCTAGCTGGTGGGTGGGTCTTGCTCGTCAACAGGAGCTCGCCCACAATGAAGACATGAGCGGACACAAGATCGTGAAGACTCCATCTCCTTAACGTGAATCATGTTCCCTCTATATAAGCGAATTTGACAGATGTCCAGTATAAAAAAAAAAGTTGCAAAAAAGAAACTCCGCTAGGAAGGCTTGAACTTCCAACCTCTCGATTAACAGTCGAACTGTTTTGAATTAGTTTGTGAATACTGATGAATTGATTACTTTGAATGCTTACCGCGCTAGCCAATTGCGCCATAGCGGATTGGATTTGAACATGTTAGACCATCTGAACCAATGATCTGTTCTTTTTGTTTCTCAAGTTGTTATCTCAGGTTATATCCGGTAGGTTGAAGTAAGGTCATAGACAGGTTTTAGAAATGCTTGAGCACGTGTGTAAGAATAAGACATGGCTTGCCACTTGGCAGACGACAAAGAGTGCTGTTCAAAGGGAGAAAATGTTGAGGCTTTTCTTTTTTTCTAGAAGCTCTAGTCTATGAGAGAAATATCTGGGTAATCGATGTCCACACTCGTTTACTCCCCCCCCCCCCCTCCAACGGTCCCTCGACATATCAGAAATATTTCTTGGTACTAGGCAACTCTCAGCTCTCCCCTCTGCCTGAAGTTGCTTACATCCAATGGGATTTTTTTCTTATGCCTTGCGATAATCTAGGTCTTCTGAACTCTATATTATCTTACAGTGAAATGGTGATACACTACAATGTCTGTCAAGAAACAAGATTGAAGGTAATTGGTATAAATAGTTCCGGGTTATCAGCTAGAAAGGAGGAGAATATTAAGTTTGCACCAGACAAATTAGATTTGACGATATTATACTATTTCCGCATGCCTAGGACAATATTGAACCAACAGTACTTCGATCTAGTGCCAATGCCAAATCTGTTGCTATGAATTATTGTCTACACAACTCTACCTCGCTTCCGTTTCTGTTGTCGATGCCCGCTGAAACAATTGCAACATGCTGAGCAACCACTCTGCCAACATTGATGAAAGGAAGAAAAAGGGATAAAAAAGGTTGGTCTTCTTCCTATGACTAAGGACCTGTTACCTCTGAAAAGCAGTTCAGGTATCTCACTGGTAAGCCCAAACAAACAAAGGCTTCATTCAATAAGGTAGGATGGTGATGGGCCGTGTTCGGCAAAAATAATGTCCGGGCAGGACGGGAACAGGGCACATCCCGCTTAATGCAGCACCACTCCCACCAAAAAAAACGCAAAAAATTTAGGAGATGAACTCTCCCGGGTGGGCTCGAACCACCAACCTCTCGATTGCATACTGAGTAACAGTCGAACTGGATAATGAATTAGATTTGATTCCTTGAGCGAAGATGTTGAGGATTACATACCGCGCTAGCCAATTGCGCCACGGGAGACAAGCTTGTTAACCAAGCTGTTTTTGATGCTGGATTCCTTGTTTCAATATATGTACTAACAACAAATCTGTGCACACAGCGCGGCGAGATTCTCATCAAAGCTTCTGCAACAGAAAATAGCCGGTGGGTAAAATGATACCTCTTACTAGAATCAAACAAGTCCCCTTTATCAGGTTAGCCTATTATGTTCCCTTTGATCTAATCTTCTTTCATTTCATCTTATTAACCCTGTGACCTCTCATTGCTTCTGCACAAAAGAAATCCAAAATGAAATACCTTTGTAGTTCTAAGAGAGAGCTGTTCAGTTCCATGTATTGTGGCGGAGCATACTCATGTACGAAAAGAAAAAGCATATATATTTTCTTTTTGAAGCGCTATAATAGTTTGGGGTTGTATATATCAAGGGGAAAAAAACAATTGTCATGTGGGAGGTTTGAACACATCTGAAGAAATACGACCGAAACCTATATGCGCAAAAGCACTGGACTCTTCCTTGATGCTTAGTGAAGTGCAAAAATCCATCGACCCTGTTCAAGAAATTGAATATATTTTTCACATTACTATTGGAAGTCTGGGAAAAATAGAACACAAGACCAAAGGCATTCGCAATACTTGGCCGTTCATTATGCGGATGCTTGCTCATTTATTTATTTGAAAACGAGCCCCCTCTGGTGCCAACAAGTAAATAGTTGGCCTCATCCGATGTGTCGTTTTAATATTTGAAGAAAGTTATTTCATGTACTTTAGTATCACCGTCTTGAACTAGGACGGCAGAATCCGCCTTTTACCTAACAAGGTCATGAAATTCAGTATCAAAAATGTTACACGGAAACAAGTCTACGACAAAAGATATTTAAAGATAGTGTACTACTGATGACATATTTGACAAGTAAGCTGTATTTCGAAAACAAGGAAAATTGAATGCTATTGTCCTAGGTGCTAAGCCCTATATTCTCTCGTTATCTCCTAGAAACATCCTTGAACTTGTGACCATAATTATAGATGAGCAAATTTGACACAAAAGTTCTAGATGCTAATCGTATATTGTTTGTCTAAATCCATCATGGGATGGTAAGTGTTTTTTGGGGGATCTTAGGTGGTGAAGCAGGAGTAAGTCATTTTAGCCTCGCACTAGTTTAGCTCTCCCACAACACTATTTGAACCCATTCCTATCCATCGATATTCACGTGATAAGACACGTGACGACGACGTTGAACGCAAACTGGACTCTCACCGCCTTTCACACCGCCCGCAATCTGCCGAGTTATTTTCTTCCAAGACTCAAGATGCCGATGTCACCAGAAGAAAGCTGGCTTAAGCTTCGCGAGGACCTCGACAACTTTAACAAAGAGCCGCACACCCTCAAAGAGTACGAGGTTTTCTTACAACGAAAGAAAGCAAACCACAACGACCGCTGTCGCAAGAATTCTCAGTGGCTCGCAATTCAAGGAGAAGCTGAGCGCCTCGGTCGTCGCGTACAAAGCAAGCCTCAAGACCTTGTTTCTCAAGCCTTTCAAGACGACAATCCTCTACCTCATCCAACAAGCATCGTATCATCCTCACCTTCTACTCCTGACAATATGTCCGAAGCAACATCAACCTCGCGTAAGCGCAAGGTTTCCGAGAAGAAGCGTGAGAGCGAATTGTCCGAGAAGAAGCACGAGGGTGATCGCGCCGCCAATGTTACTCCTGCGCCAGCCGTCGAAGATGATCCTTCCCCAGTCGCCCTGTTGTATGAACCTCAACCATCTGCTTTCAATGCCCCTACCAATCCAGTTGCGATTCTCACCGAGGTCCGTAACCAGATCCCCGAGCATGAGTTCTATGCCTTTGAGTAAGTAACCCTATCCTCTTCAAGGCACATCAACGCTGACTCTCTACAGGACCGGCAACGCCCGTAACAGCACACGACGAGGTCTTAGATTTGAGCACAGTATTGCTGATCCCACATTCAAGCACTTCCAGAATCGCACAACTGAGATCGAGCCTTATGGCCCTCGCTGGAACTACATGGATCTAGCTGTTGACGAAACCTACCTCAACATTGACCACACTGTCGCGACGACAGGCTCCGGCTACCGATCTATCAAGGGTAACATTTGGGTACGCGAAGGACGATACTACCTCGAGTACAAGATTGTCAGAGGAATCCGTGAGAACGAGGAGAAGGAGAAGACTACCGGATACGTCCCCCGCGTTCGTATGGGCTTTGGACGACGTGAGGCCAATCTCAACACCAATGTCGGTGCCGACTGTTACGGTTATTGTCTTCGCGACGTGACTGGTGAGGCAATCTGGAAGGCATCACCATTGAACACTGAAGGTGTTTACAAGGGCGAACCCTTGTGCGAAGGAGACGTTATCGGAATGGAGATCAACCTGCCATCTCTCGAGTTGCACATGAAGATCGTCAACGGTACATACAACCCTGCTGTGGACTTTAGTGTCATATCCAGCACCCCTTGCGCTACCAATATTGTCCGTGATCGTGCTGGATATGCCGCCAAGAGCAACCATTTCCTGGAGACGATCGAGCCTGTCCCGAGTAAAGTCTTACAGTCATGGGTCCGTAACCCTGCTAAGACGCGGACTGGCGACTTCGCAATTGACCCCAATCCTACTCACCCTCTTCCTGAGATGAGAACCCTCCCCGGTTCCTACATCAAGGTCTACAAGAATGGTGTCTTGCTAGGAAATGCCTTCAAAGACTTGCTTGCATTCCTTCCCCCAGCTAGCCACGTCAACCCGTCTCAACGACCATTGGACGATGGCCGATATGGATACTATCCTATGGGATCTTTCTTTGGCGGAGGAGCGGTCGCGATCAACTGTGGTCCTAACTTCGAGTTCCCACCACCTGAGTTCCAAGAGGAGCAGACCAAGGGAAAGGAAGCCGCCAAGGCAGCTGAAGGCGAGTCGCAACTTCCAGATCTCAAGCCAATTGGAGACCTCTACACAGACCTGATTGCGGAGGACATTGTTGCCGACTTGGTAGATGAGACTATCGCATCTCTGTTTCTCTAAGTTTTCAACAAACAACCTTGGCAATAGTGAAGGCGCAGATCTTTTCAGGAAGTTCTTATCGAATGTTCTTCTTTCTTTTCAGATCAAGCCTAGAAATCTCGCTTCTACACTAGATGTCGGAGAGGGCCATTGATTGTTTTCGGTGAGACTAAACTATGGATGGTCGCTGGATTTTATGGAAGCTTTCATTTCTGCATTGCATCATGGGGAGTTTATGGAAGAATGGGAGATACCCAAAAACATTACCACGTTTGTGGCAGTTGTTTATTACTTGCATTGCTCAAGGAGTTGCGACTAAATGATAGTCCTCCAATACAATTGCGTTGATTTTATAATTGCATGTCTCTTGATTGTGATCTTCGTCTCCTTGATATGCTCACAATCACCATCTCTTTAGCCTTCAGTAGATCCCAATCGGTTTTTCATGCGACATTGCGAGACCCTTGCACGTACAGAACAAGACTAGATTAGTGTAGTCAAGTGAAACATGCTCTTGCTCCCATATTTCATTGTGTAGACAAACAATATCCCTTACTATATCAGTAAGATACTGGACTTTCCACCGATAGTGACACTTCTAAATCACCATTTGGGGCACGATGACTAAGAATATCAGATGTATAAGTTGCAACAATTCTATGCCTGGAACAACTGGCCTGACTTTTCGTAAGCCGGAATACCACATAATTGATGATAACTCCGGCTTCCGAATGGCAGACATGCAAAATCATCCAATCCTCGACATCCGTAACCGATCCTCAATAGCATGCAACCGGTCCTCGGAGTCACGCACCATACCCATCATATCGCGTAACAAAAAGTGTACGTCTGTGACCTCCTCGGCAATCCTCCGACTCTGCAAGCGCTGGAGACGGGTTGCGATGTTATTAATACCTTCTTTTGTCCGGAGCCACAAGATGCGGTGGTGCAGATCACAATTATAGTAATTCTGCGTAGCGTCGAAGCTCCATTCTAATTCCTTCTCTCGGCCCTCATGCAGAGGTTCCAAGAACGGCCGTTCATAGTCCTTGAACTCTCGGATTAAGTCCTTCACGGCTTCGTTGATCACTTTCTGCGCGCCGCCCTCGAGATACAGGGACTTCGACTTGCCGGAATGGCTTTGGCTGCGTCTGCGAGTGCGTTTGAGGTGCTCTCGTTCTTCGTACAGACCTTGTCGTAAGGTGGAGAGCGTATCGCGCACCTGCTGTGGTGCTTTGCCCAAGGTGAGGAAAGCATCCCAGAATGCGTGCAGCCAGATGGCTAGGGTGAAGGAGAAGGAGATGAAGCCGATGATGATGGAAGCTATGCTTATCGGCGCCAAAGCGGTGGTCATTGTGCGAAGTCTAGCTCGTGGCAGGACGTCGTCGCAGACATTGCTCTTTGTTTCCTTTGTTGTCCGGCAGTGCGGGATCTACTCAACTGAACTAAGTCGCTTGGTGGGCTCGGTGGGGTGGGATAAGGAAGGTTTGTGCTAGGAAAGCATGCTGACGACGAACCCGTTGCGCTAAGGTAGGTAGCTGTACTCTGTAGATGCTGTAGAATAAAAGAAAAGAAAGTATCTCCACCTCCTAGTTGAGACTACATGGCATACAGATCATTTTGGTAGAGACCGATTGGAAAAATGGCTGTGTAATCAAGAGATTGTACTGTGTACCTCAGTTGGACAGAGCTCCCACTCACTTATCGACGCTCCCTTGTAAGGAGCCTACAGTAGGTAGCTACACAGTAAGCCAACGCAATGAGGCATTTTTGAACTCGCACTTGTAAGCCATGTTTCGAACGACACGTATACAGAACTCGTCTGCTTCTTCACCTCAGCTCCAAGAAGATGTCTACAAATTATAATTCAATGCAGGCCGGCGGCAAGCACAAGAAATTGGTTGTACTGTAGAAGGCAAAAGCAGAGATTGGGTTATCTGGCGCTAATCCGAAACAAACACAATCACGAGGCGAGGAAGCTTGAGCGTAGAATATTCCCCGATTGGCCAATCGTAGATGACGTAGTGTGGCTCAGCAGGGACCCTTCAGTGTATGGCATTGTGGCATGCTCAGAAACAAAGGAGCATGTGGCGTTGTGTGCAGTGACATTCATATCCAAGCAAGATTCCAACGACTCCCTGCCTCGAGCATTCTTCTTCTTTCATCTTATATTGTTCTTTTCTGCAGTCCAACATCACTCAATACCGCCAAGATGATGGAATATTTTGCCTACAAGAAGATCAAGAAGCATCAGGCAGAGAAGAGAGCCGAGGCTGGGGCCCAGACGCCTATTATCAACGACGAGGACGAACATTACCTCGAGCGCATTATTTCTGCCGAGGGCACACCGCCGCCCTTGCCAGCGAGACCTTCTGCGATCGACCATGGTGTAGCAGGAGATGCAACAGGGAGCAAATCGCAAATAGTGGTCCATAACGGCGAGGCTGAGAGCGGGAAGGAGAACAAAAGCAAGGGCAAGTCGAAGGAGAACACCAAAGGAAAAGATAAAGAGACGGATACCAAGGGGAGCAAGCTCGGGTTCATACAGCGGACATTCACTAAAAGGGTATGTATCTTGGAACTATGAAAGAAGGCTTCATGTACTAACAAGCACAGACGAAGAAACCAGAGAGCCTTAAACCCACCGAACCCGTACCAGCAGATGAAGCAGAGAAGGAAGAAGAAGACATCAACAAAGTACTCGACGAGCTGAATCTCGCAGCGGTAAACAACCGCGCGTTCAGCATTTCACAAGAATCCCAAGTGCTCGTCAAGAAATTCACCGTCATTCTCAAAGACTTAATCAATGGCGTACCAACTGCCTACGACGATTTAGTCAATCTGCTCGAAGATTCACAAGGCACCTTGGCCAAGAGCTACGACCACCTCCCCAGTTTCCTCCAGAAACTCATCACGCAACTACCCAACAAGTTGACGAGCAATCTTGCACCTGAATTGTTGGCCGTCGCCACCGAGGCTCAGGCTTTCAATGTAGCAGGTGGTGCGAGTGCCGCGACAGCAGGCGGGCTGAAAGACGCCGCGATAAATTTCCTCAAACCCACGAGTCTGAAGGATCTCGTGACAAAGCCAGGTGCCGTGGTTTCTTTGTTGAAAGCAATTATGAATGCGTTGAAGTTGAGATGGCCCGCTTTCATGGGTACGAATGTATTGCTTAGTCTTGGTCTATTCGGTAAGTCCTTTCCCTGCTTTCAAATGACTCGGTGGCGGTCCAATATCTGACAATGTGAAATAGTCCTTTTGTTCGTATTCTGGTACTGTCACAAGCGCGGTCGCGAAGTCCGTCTAGCCAAGGAAGCAGTCGTGGACAGTGAAGGTCGCATCGTAGAGATGGAAGACGATCCCATGCTCGAGGCGGGCGGAGCAGGAGCTGCAGGATCAAGCAACGTGAATGGGAACTTGCGAACACCGCTGACAGGAAATACTCCACGGGGCCCTTCTCCAGCTGGTAGTCGAGCAGCTTCGGATAACGGCAAGGGGTTGGAGACTGCACCTTCAGGGAACAAGAAATCGAGAAAGTGATGATCTAGTGATGGAAGATTCCCTTTGTCCAACGAATGATTCACCCAGCGATGTCGGGCTACATGGCGAGGTCGAAGACGCTTTGCTACGAATTTTTGATGGAACGGAATTTATGTTAGATACCCCCCTTTTGCACCTGGTAACGGTCAAGATGACATGATAAACGGATTGGCGACTCTTCTCATTTGGGATTTTATGAATGAAGGGGAACTGAAGAGGAAGCAAAGCAAATGTTGCTAGCTATAATGTAGATCCTGCAAGCTTGGCGTTTGGTAATGCATGAATTAGATAGCAAAATAACGAAAATACCTCCAATCATTTCTGTGACAACAAGTATTATGTATTTACTTACATGCGTTTTAATATGTGACACAGTAAGATGAATAAAACATTAGAGAACAGCATATCCGGAGAGGGACTTATGAATTGGTGGAGCAGCGTGACGGAGGTCGTGGAACGTAGCACCCTATGCAGTAAACAAACCGAAGCTTCATCTTCCCTTCATTTTCCTTTTACGTCGTACAATACATAAGTCTAGACTGTCTGCTACTGCTGACCACAGACAAAAAGATGCCGTTGGTACAAATTCCATTGGAACGCCTTCTACAACCCATTTACTTCTTAAAATACTAACCCACTGTGAAAGAATTAGTAGCCGATCAGATATGCATGGTAGCAGAATTTAAAGTGGCGAGAAGAGGGATCGAAGTGGGATGGGGATTGTAGTAAAGAGGGGTGCGAAGAGACTTACAGTTGATGAATCGCCTGAGGACCCTCCTCATTGAACTCGACACGGGACAAGAAGCCTTTAGAAGCACCTTGATCCACCACAAAGATGACCTTCGATGCCACCTGAGCACCCAGGAAGACAGCTTCTTCATACGACTTCCACTCTGGAAAGTAGCCGGGAGGACTGGCAATCTTAATACTAGTTGGCGATTGAGAATGCGAGGAGTGAGAACTGTTTCCGTGCATGCCTGAAAAAGATGCTGCCATGTTTGGGTTAAGTGCTGGGTTCTGCGCGGTGGTTGCTGCGAGAAGAAGGGGGTTGACGGCACTAGCTGATGGTGGACCATGGGGTGTTGAGAATGAGGCATTGGGTGTCTGTGCACCTGTACCACTTGGGGTAGCAAGATTAGATGGCAGCTCGCTCATGAACATTGTTGCTGAGCTTGGTGAAACCAGATAGCGGTTATTCAGCGTGCCTATCAGTGCATCCCTGAAGCCTCGGACTTTAGATCCAGACCCACAGATTATGAGGGCGTCCCAAGCATCTTGTCTTTTCGATACATCGTCCACTGATAAAATCGTCCTATAAATTGTATCCGCGATCGTGTCCAGGTATTCAGGACTTGCAGCTTGGAATCTCTCTATTCCAATTTCAATATCTTTCCTCACGCGACCAGGATTTTCATCCTCCTTGGCTTTGCGCTTTTCATCTCGCCGGACGGCCTTTGCCTGCTCGCGCTTCGCAGCCTCCTCATCCTCAGGAACTGGGGCATCCCCGTTAGTAGGAGGTGCAGCTTCGGAGGCTGCTGGTTCTTCGGTAGGAGCAACGGCTGGCTCTGTGGTTGCCGGTGCAGGTACTGGTTCTGTAGCTGCTGGTGCTTGCGCAGGTTCTTCGACTGCTGGAGCAGGCACTGGCTCAGGAGTCTTTTGTCGCTTGGCATCTGGTGTATCAGACACAGTTTCTTCATAGTGGAACATGGCTCGAGGTCGCTTGGAGTTTGGAAGCCTAGTGGGTTTTGCAGCCGCCGCCTCTGCGGCTTCTCGGGCATCTTTTGCAGCCTTTCTTGACGCAGCTTTATCTGCCTTTTCCTTCTCTTTCTTGGCCAAGAATTCCTGTGTCTTGCCACTCGCCACAATACTTGCAACGTCCAATACACCATCATTATCAATAGCACCCTCCTCAGCCGCTCCTTCCTCTTCACCAACTTCTGTATCTGGACCTGGACCTCTCGGTGCTTCAGTGATCTTAGCACTAGGCCCCGAGGAGGATGCTCCTGTTGAGGCAAGCGCCGCTGGATTGCTGACAACTTCTTCTGGCGCCTCAGTACCAGGGTATGGAGTACCCGGTGCAAGAATCTCACAAATCGAGCTCTTCTTCAATTGCTCAGCCATATCTCTTGTGAAGCCCTTAGAAGCCAAAAGCTCCATCAATCTTTGTGTCATAGCTTCTCCTCCAGACCTTGGAGCTGTACCTCTTGCAGATATTTGAAATTCCGTGACCGCTGTGACATCCACCTTCTCAAATCCAACATCAATAACTGTAGCATTTCCAATTCCAAAGGCATAGGATGTAGCCAACCCACTGTCCATTATACAAAAGGCTGGCGTTCTGAACTTTTCAAATACGAATTGTGTAATATCCTCGTGGTCTTTTGCTGTCCAAGCCGGTTGCGCAATCAGCATCACTGGCGTATGTAGCCCAGGAGAGAAAGTGCCGTGGATGAATTGTAGGAAAGCGAAGAAGGCTGGCATGTTGTCTATCCGACCCTCTGCAAAATGTCAATATGAATATGCCAAGCTCGAAACTGGAGTCGCATACCTTTCAATGGCCATATTGCACCCTCATCATCTTCTGGATACTCAATCAATTCCTCGTCTTCCTCCACCTCTTCCTTAGACTCGCCATCCGCAGTACCGCCCATTTCTGTATCGGCACCCTGATCTTTCTCCTTCTTCCTTGATCTAATCTTGTATGGCTCGAAACTCTTTCCATCTGGCGCTTGGAACATACGAGTCGGGAATCTATGCGACGCTGGTGTAAATGATTCTGGAAGGCCCAATTGCGCTAGGGTAGTTTGGGATCCTGGCGCAATAATGAGGACGTTTTCATCCTTGAATGGAGGCATTGTGCTGAATAAGCTGACTGGTCAAGCAGCACAGAATGAGAATGACAATGTAAAGTTTGTAGGACTGGCAGTGACAAATTCAAGGTTGTCCGCAACCTGCTGGAGTGACCGTCAATTGGGAGCGAACGCGACAGACGAAGCGCGACGCTCTCAAAAACCTGGCGCTAACCTAATTTGGCAACCTCTATGCTCGCAGGTGTTCCAAATTCATAAGCTTTTCCTACCTCAGCGCTGATTTCTATTACTATAGCGATTTCATTTCCTGGATATCTGTTGGAGTCTATCTCGTTCGAACTCTAAAGTTCGTATCCACACAAATCGATTCGGCTGATCTGTAATTGCTGTGATGGCAACGAGTGAGTTTTAAAAACACTGCACCAGGTATATCATACAAAGTAGGTATTCCCTTAAACGCCTCCAGCTACTACCCTTGCAGCATTACCTTTCATAACGCCAAATGGATTTTTCGTTCCCTGCGTGCCGTTTCCAAGCTCTTACTCATCGTCTCCCTCTGCATCAGGGTCTCCGTCTTCGTTTTCCTCTTCTTCTCCATCGACAACCTGTTCTTGTCTTCTCCTGCTTCCACTCTTCCTCTTGCCCATTTGATAAGACTCCCTTGTTGTCTCTGCTTTTTCTCCAACGTAGTTCTTACCTGTCCACTCTGTCCCACATTTAGGGCATTTATTCCCTTCTCTGGTCCTGTGACCCTGCCAGTATGCAGCCTCGCAGATATCGTGTAATCTAGCATTACAATCCAAATTGGGACATCTCTGCCCGATCGTGATGATATCTGAGCAACCCATACACATCTTTACCCTTTGCCATTCACTAGGATCGTCAGAGTCGTTATAAGCTTCCACAAGCCAGCCTCGAAGCTCCATTAATGCGTGTGCAGATAATGTGTACCATCCTTCTTTGCTCCTCTCAAACCAGCCTTCTACCACCATATCGTTTAGTATCTTTTCAGCCTGGGAAGAAGTCATGCCCTTGTCCACAGACTGGGTGGCTTGAGATTCATCGTCTCCAAGAATTTGTCTTCCTCCTTTTCTGACAGAGGAGTTCAGAGCCTGCATGCTCGTAACCCCCATTATTTCTCGCCGTGGTGTATTAAAAGTGTCAAACATGGCATCGATAAGTCGCTTGACGTATGCGAGTTCCTCCCTCGTTCGGGTCGTAGCGCCTTGAGTTATCAAATCACTCGTACTATTCACAATAGCCCATATTCGTGTCTTTGTGACCTGATGTGCTGTGCTTCGGATTTCCATATCAAAAGGCGAAAGGGCATCCGCAGCCGCAGCAACATATGAATCAAAATCATCTTGTGTCACCTCTTCGGCGCTTGCTTGATCACCTGCGAGAGTTGTCAGTACTGGCTGCTGAGGAAGTTTGTTATGCGACTTACCTGACGCTGTAAAAATGCCAGCAAGAATCGGTCGAGCCTCTTTCAAGGTGAGAGAGCCCCGCGCAATAAACGCTTGAAGAAATGCACGGTTCGTATCATCGTAGCGCTGAGGAGGGTCATCGTCGACATCCATTTTCGCAAACGAAGATATCTGAGGTGCTTTCGGCGTTACATACGTCTTGATCGGGGGGAGACGCGACGAGGGGAATCTACGCGTTTTAGCGCGTCCCGGTGACTAATCACGTCATGTTGATCTTACAGGGCCCTTTTTCTCGACAATCCATTTTCATTGTTATGTCAAGGACTTTTATATTTAAGGCATGATGCTTTTATTTCTGAGAACTAGATATCTCGAACCAATTTAGACGGCCACGATCAACCAGAACGCTATTCCAGCACAACCATGACTTGTACATGATGGCTCCCATTTCCAGGCAATCACTAATCGGACGATGTCACGGTGACCATATTCTTATCTGTTTCGAGCAATTAGACATGCCCAGATAAGTACTGGATTTTGTCATAAGCTCCGATACTTACAGAACGCAACATAGTTCTCAATGTTCTTGGCCTTTTCTTTTGCTTGAGGGTAGTACCAAGCGGCATTCTTCAGCTCAGTTTCTGTACTGAAGTCAGTTCAACATTAGGCCTTGCCATCCAAATGTACTTACTATCAAGGTTGATAGTGTAGTAAGAAGCATCGCCCTTCCAGGGACAGTGAGTAGTATGATCGGTCTTGGTCAGGAGAGACTGGTTGACAGATCTGGAATCTCTTGAGCCACTGAGCCACGCAGGATATTTCAAGTTGGACCTTACGATGGTGGAAACTACGGCAGGGCATCAGCCTTTGCTTTATGTTTATGAATCCATGTTGACCAAGCTTACATAGACATTCCCCTCTACGACCTCATAGTTGTCAGTCTCGGCAATGACTCGGCCGGCAACTTCAGCTTTGGCGTGAGGCATCTTGTAGACTACGATTCTGTATTCTATGGACTTCAATAAGACTGAAGAGCTGGAATCTCAAGAAAGTTCTTTTGAATGTGTTAAATGTGTAGGAAGGGCGAGAGTATCTGTAAGAAGCTTACAAAGTTGAAGCCTTCAAGAGGGGTTATATTCGTCATTATCACGTGGGCGCTAGATTCAAGCCAAAAGTTACTTTTCCATTTCTAAGCTGTCTGCTGTACCATCCAGTTCGCATTACACAGCATTTTCTCGTGTCTGATGTCAGCATCCTTGGGAACCAATGTGTCCCTTTGCCTGGAGGTAATACGGAGTCACTGGTGAAGCTGGTTGACCACATCATATATAGCGACAGATTGATTACCTCGGGCTTCTAGGTCGGTCTTGATAGTGTAGCCTGCGTTCACCAATCATTGTCAATATTTTTTAGGGTTGAAGAATACATTCGGCTCTGGCATGGTACATCCACTCTCATATTCTCTTTCTTGGCTTCAACAACTCCGTGGTCTTCACCGCATTTCTCTTCCAATTAATATCTACCAGCTTTAATATCTGACAGAAACAAATGAGGCCAAACGTGTTTATGCCTATTATGTGGGTATGTAACTTATCGCACCAAACAGCACTGCAGCTGACGAAGCCCAGAGACCTTCTGACGTTACTTTCGACAGATTTATGCAAGTACTTGCTGCAGACCACAACTACTTAAGCGATTCGGCAGATTTAGTATAGCCTAACTAGGAGGAGTTCCTGAGATTAACCGCTGATATGTGCGTAAATGTCAAGTCTGCTATCAGTTGCTCCTGTTCTGACCGGTCTGTCTCAAGCGCTACTACAACCTAGCGGGGCATACACTATGGAGAATAGTGAGGATAAAATTGCTCTTCTGCATGCGCAGCTATGCACGGCTTGTGCGGTGTACCAAACCTGCTAGCTACAGCTGCGGGCGTATCGCTGGTTCTGACGTCGGGCTGTCAAGAACGTCCACACATGGCAGGTACTGTAGGCGTTCGTGCTGTGGTAGTGGTTATCTTATCGTTCCCTTGCCAATATATCCAGGTTCATGACATCGACGTGGAAGTAGGAGATAAGATCAAGGAAGCTGCAGGTAATTTATAAGTGCGAAATATTGACAATCATATGAGTTGCACTATAGCCGTGCTCTGCTCGCTCGCTTTGGTATTTACTAACAGGGACGTTTCCCTCTGCTTGCAGCCAATCACTGGCTTGGTCCGACTTAACTTTCGGCTGCTTCCAGGTTGCACCTGTCTATTGAAGGATCCCCGTCGAAGCTCTCTGAAGTATTGATAAGTGAAATTGCCGACCGACGATTGGTGTAAATTCCACCCACTGCTGCGAAGACTCGCTGCGCAGGCCAACGGTCACCCATCACCGCCGCAATGTCGAGGGTGTATCTCATGCACACAGTACAGAACCCCTCCTTCACTCCGTGCCTTGGCCACATGTGTACGGTCCAAACCAAGCCGGTGTCTGGTTCTGGAACTGTGGTGCGCTGCAATGGCATGCCATGGTTCGTGGGTGACTGCCGAGAAGCGATCTCAGGGTAGTAACGAGGGAAGTGGTCGGCTGATTGGCCGCGTTGGGAGATTGATCACCGCGTCGCTTCCTTTGATAAGAGGATGGGCGCTGCAGGCTTCAGGTCGCTTGGGGTGTCCAAGATTATCTCTGGCCGTCCCGGCATGGCATCTTCTGCGCAGTGTGGTAGACTTCCTCTTTGCTGGCTGCAGGTACACGGCCTAAGAGATTGGACCTGAGTGGCCATGTGATGCCAATCACATTCTCCGTGTCTTCAAGCATCCATCATGACGGAGAACGTTACATGCATATATCTATTGGTGCATTCCTCGTGGGAATCCAAAAAGTTGATCTTGTACCTTGTCTTGTCTTTGTCGCAGCTATGCAGCCCCTCCAGTACTCAGAGCTTCCGCAAGATGAGAGCGTGCAAGTCCAAGTACAGCATGAGAGGGTTGTTAAAAAGTCAAGTAGACAACTTTCTCTAGCGACGGCAGTTTCGTTGCTAACTATCGCGCTACTTATTGTTATTATTGCTTTCACGCGAGCCTCCAATTTCAGAGTGCCTCTCAGTATTGCTCTCGAGGAGACGGAATGGCTTCGCAACAACCGAGCGCGAGCTACTGGTGACGAGTATCTTGTAGGTGTTGGAAAGGCAGACATCACTGGGTACGTACTCGAAGCTCAAAGAAAATGCCCTTCGCTGACTGCCGTTAAACCAGCCCCGTTGTTGAGATCAACTTCATGGGATATGCAAGTTTGTCACAAGTCGGCACTGGTCTTAGACAAAGAATCTACTCTCGGGCTTTCATCGTTGGCGATGCTAGCAATCCTGATGATCGATTTGTTTACTTAGTCCTGGATACACAGTCTGGAGACACGGCTATTCGCTATGGAATCCTCGAAGCTCTCGCCAATCTAGGTGATGACTATGCCATGTACACTCAGGAGAACGTTGCCGTCACGGGAACCCACCAGCATTCTGGCCCCGGTGCCTGGGTAAACTATCTCCTGCCACAGATCACCAGTCTAGGGTTCTCTAAGCAGAGCTACCAAGCAATTGTCGATGGAGCTGTGTTGTCCATCCAGCGCGCCCATCAAAACTTGACCACTGGTTATTTGAGCTATGGCGAGACTACCATTTTAGATACTAACATCAATCGAAGCCCTTATGCCTACGAAGCCAATCCCGCTGAAGAGAAAGCTTTGTATGACTACGATGTTGACAAGACTTTGTCCATGCTAAGATTTCAGCGTGCTTCTGATGGCTTGAACATGGGCGTTCTCACCTGGTTCTCCGTTCATGGAACATCAGCACTGGAAAACAATACCCACGTCACTGGAGATAACAAGGGTGTTGCAGCCTACTTATTCGAACAAGCAGCTTTGACTGATGACACTGCTGCAGACGGCTTCGTTGCGGGATTCTCGCAGTCTAGTGTTGGTGATACAACGTGAGTTCATACCTTAAAGTGGAACTTAGTGGGAGTTAAAGACTAACTTTAATAGCCCTAATGTTCTTGGGGCATGGTGTGATGATGGATCTGGGGAGATGTGCACATATGAAAACAGTACTTGTTCCGGATCCTCAGAGAACTGCCATGGTCGTGGCCCAGAATTTCAGAAGCTTGATCTAGGCATTTCAAGTTGCTACGAAATTGGTCGCAGGCAATATGCTGGTGCTTATTCTTTATATGTAACTCGCTGCTCAGGATCATATTGAATGGTTGCTGACAATTCTCATAGCAAACCTTTGACTCTGTCTCTACACCAATCATCGGAACAAGCGTTAAGTCATTCCATACTTTTCAAGATATGGAATATTTCAACTTCACACTTCCTAACGGAACCATTGCGCAAACTTGTCCAGCGGCTCTAGGCTACTCTTTTGCTGCTGGCACAAGTGATGGTCCTGGAGCCTTCGACTTCACTCAAGCCGACTCTGGCGATGCTTCGGCAAATCCACTGTGGGCAGTTGTCGTTGACGTGATTAAGGCCCCTGGTGCCAAACAAGTAAGATAAACAATAATCTAATTATATGTCCTGATGCTAACTAACTGTCTCTATAGACTGCATGCCAAGCCCCCAAGCCGATTCTCCTAGATACAGGAGAGCTGACCACACCATATGACTGGTCGCCAAACATCGTAGACATGCAGATGCTCCGAGTCGGCCAACTCTTTATGGTCATATCCCCTAGTGAAGTGACCACGATGTCTGGACGCCGCTGGAAAGCAGCCGTTCAGTCGGCTGCGATTAATGCTTCTATCACAGATGATCCAATCGCCGTTGTAGGAGCGCCAGCAAACACATACGCGCACTACCTCACAACTGAAGAAGAATACGGTATTCAACGATACGAGGGTGCCAGTACTCTTTATGGTCCCCACACTCTCCAGGCATACATCAACGTTACAACCAGCAATATCGGATATCTTGCAGCAGACTCGACCAGCAGCCCGCCTCCCGGACCGTCTCCACCCAACTATTCCGACAGCTCGCTAAGCTTCATCACCGATGTTGTCTTTGACGGCGCCGTGTCTACAACCTTCGGAGACGTCACCTCACAGCCCGATGCAAGCTACTCAATTGGCGATGTTATAAACGCAACCTTCACGGGTGCCAACCCCCGCAATAATCTCAGACTTGAAGGTACTTTCGCCGCTGTAGAGATGTTGGGATCCGACGGCACGACCTGGACACAGGTTCGTAGTGATGCGGATTGGTTCCTTTCTTATACCTGGTATCGTGACTCGACACTTCTTGGCACAAGCCATGTTGATATCAGTTGGGAAACGGAGGACTATGCTACTGCGGGTACTTATCGTCTGGTATATTATGGTGACCACAAAGATCTTGGTGGGACGATTACCGCCTTCAATGGCACGAGCGATAGTTTTACCCTTTCTTAAGCGCTGCTGGGTATTCTCATGATCATGCTCTGAAGTATTTAGGAGCCCTTTTCTTTTCCCATATGCCTAGGCGTATATAACTTTTCAGATGGTTTGTCTATGGTCTAATGCACATAATATTCCTATATCCGGATCTAGACCTCCACGATCTTGTCATCATCATCATCATCGTTATCACTCTCTTCCTGACTTGCCCAATTACCCGGCTGTGAATTTGGAACACGAGAAAAGGCTTTGTTACTAGTCGATGGCCGCGGCACCAATGCTTTCATATCTCCATCCACCTTTTCTTCACCCTCCTCATCACGCATGAGCACCTGCACGAATCGCTCACAAACCTCTCGCACCTCGTCGTGCTCCACTTGTAGATGCAATTCTCGAATAATCGGATATACCTTGATCTCTCGCATTAAATCTCTGCCCTCGCGCGTTGTCGTCAGAAGCATGAGTGTCTCGATGTGTGTTTGTATAATGGTAGGATCACTGTCTCGTTCTTTGTCGGGTGGGAGGAGTTGCAGATCTGGGAGCATGGCCATGGTATCATCTTCGTCGAACTCCTCGCTACCTGTGATGGGCAAGAGGAGGTATGGCAAGATGTTGATCTCATCCTCCGATAGAAATGCTGGATGCGCCGGAATCTCGAAGGCGACGTTCTTGATTGTTGAGGCTACGCCCTTCCGTCTGATGTCTGATTTGTGCTCTGTAAAGACAGTAAGTTTGGTCAGAGGCACGGCATCATCGTAGCTTTGCTTTGTGACAAAATACTTTCGCCCTTCCTCGTACTTTGCTAGATCGGCAAACAAGTATGCTAGGTAGTCGTAGTCGGCTTCTTTGTTGTATGTACCATCGGCTCCCTTGACGAACAGGTCCAATAGTTGATCGATCACTTTTGTACTTGATCCCAACTCCTCCGGCGCAGGCCGTTCTAGTTCGAAGATCTTCTTCAGATCATCCCACTTCGCAAGGTTCGCCAGAAGCATCGCCAACAAGTTCGCATTTGGCTCGGTTGGATTCTGCACGCAGTACGGCTTGCTTAGTTCCTGAGTATTGTGGTCGCAGGAAAGGAGGGCTTACTGTCACTCGGCTGAGAAGAGTACCTATGAATTCTTCATCTGAGGCGAGATCCTCCAGAACATCGCGATCTGTGGAGAGGTTTATGAGGATCGTAATGGCCTCTTTGGCGATTTGCTTGAAGAGGTTCAGTCGCATATTCCTGAGAAGTCGCAGATACTACTGACCTTGTAATCCCGCACCAGCAGCTTCAGGTCCTTGATAGGAAGCAGCTCGTTGGTTTTGAATATGGCAGGCTGTGATAGGGAATACGGAACCAAGTTCTCGACAGCTAGCAGTTTTCCCATCAGTCTCAAGAATGAGGGGAGGGGCAATACCAAAACTTACCAAGCTGTCTTACTTGAGTATTTCCATGGGATATGAAGTCCACAAGCTATGAGACATGTCAGCGTTTTCAACACGTCTTGGTGACACAGGTGTTTTACCTCTTCTAATTCTGTAGGCATTTTGTCGGTCTTGCGTGTTTGCTTTGCGGCGGCGACATCATTGCCAGCCAGAAATATTTAATTTTTGGAGGGGTTCCGGACCGAAAGCAGTCTAGTGTGAAGGCAGAATTGCAGACCGCCCCTAGCAGCATACCTCAATAATTAACCTCATTTCAAAGTTCTGTTGGCAGTGGCCCGTGTCCAAGTCGTGACGGGGAACGTTTGTGCATGAGTCAACCAACATTATACATTGGGTAATTCTGAGGTAGTCGCTCAAGTGTCCAACGCCAGAGAATTCTGATTTGCAAAAACAAAAAAAAAAATAGAAAAAAAATACCCTAGCCAGCTTAACGTATGCTACTTGCTGAGTGGTATGCACTCAAACTACAAAGTATGGTCCTCTGATGTTTCTTTCTTTCAACCAAAACTGTAGACTCGACATATTATTTGCAGTATGCACTCCACGGTGTCCAACCTTTTGGCTTTGGACATACTATTTATTCGGGAGGAACTAAAAAGGAATAAGACTTGGTACTTCAGAAAGCGAGAGGTTTGATTCATTTGTTTTGAGGATTTGATATACAGAAGGTCTTTGCTAAACCAGTATTGAGTACTTTTACATTACTTGAAACAAAATGCCGCTAAGGAAATGTCTCTAGTAGTTACCTTTGCCAGATCGGTGCATTCGATGCATATTCAATCGTTGCTGGAGGCTGGCGACTACAAGAAGTCTCTCCCAAATCCTAAACGCCCGCAGAGGTACTTGAAGTAATAGAACCAAGCGAAACAGAAATACACAGAATGGTCTAAAATTCCAGTATGATGTAGATGGAACATGGGCCATTCATACTTGGGATGGCCCAGCCAGGAGATTATTTGCGAGACGAAATTTTGTCCCGTCGCCTTGTGAGGTCTTTACCAGCACAATGTTAGGTTGTCATTCAGACCGAAGCTTGCACATTATATGCCCTCCAAAACCATCAGTTTATCCACGTGCCCACGTTCATCCAAAATCCCAACTGCTCTGCCCTTGTAGTACAGAGGCAGCGAGGGCACAAAGCTCTTTGGAGACTCAAAGTAGAATGTTCGCATGGGAGTGTTCTTGGAGAACTGCACTGTGACGGTCTCCGGGTTGACAGATTGAATAATGGCAGTGTAGTCCTTAGGCGTAAATCCTTCTCCCAGTCTATCTTCGCCAGCGAAAGTGGTTGCGAGATCCTCTAATTCATACCACCCTTGCGCGCGAAGCTGCAGTAGCCATTGCACCTCGGTCTTGCCTTGGATGCGGGTGAAAGCAGGGTGTCGCTGGGGTGCAGCATCAGGTTCCTTGAACTGAAGCTCGAATAGCTTCTCCTGGTATGTGGTGACCTGATCGCGAAGGAAGTCGACGGCTCGGTTCTGCGCACCAAGTTCCTTTTCTAGCTCTTCGAATTTGCTTCCGAGCTCTTCGAGCTTGCTCTCGAGGATCTGGTTGGTCTCATTGGTGGCATCGACGTAGCTGTCGGCTTCTGCCAGACGGGCTCGTAGATCTTTGATGATACGGTCCTTTTGGATCAGCTCAGCGGCTTGTCGCGCGACGAGCGTCTTCGAATTGGTGTTTGGCACGTCAAAGCCAGCCGGGGGTCCGCGTAAGAAAGGCATTGATTTACGGGCAATGGGATAACTCCTTTGAGCAACGAGGCCACTGTTGCTACATCGTGGTCAATATTCCAATCTCGCGAGTCGAAGGATGCATTCATTCATGCCAGCAAAACTCACCCTTGATCCATGATCCTTTATAAGTCGTTGTAGTATATGCAGTTTGCGCGCGGTTCGTTCGGTTGTGTAAGTGGATGCACAAGAAAGCTGTCGCCACCAAGGTGCAGGACAAGACGCACGAGCTATGTATGTATTTCTATCCCGCCTCGAGAACCGGCTCTGTCGATGATCAGGCGTACAAAAGGAAATGAGGAATGGGAAAGGGGTTATCTATGTGATACTCGGGCTTTAGATTATCCGCCTGTTCGGTTCGTTCTCCACTTCATCTTAGTGTGTACAAACAAACAATCGCGCTCAATCGCGCAAAAGTCGCGTGCAAACAGACTTTCATGGGTCCTTGATGTGGCAACGCGTGTTCCCAGGGCTGGGGATTCCAGGTCCTGGAATTCAGCAAAACCTTAGCATCTTCCCAAAAGTCAATCGCACTATTGAAAGACACCAAAGAACAACTAGTTTGCGCTTAGTGAGAGGACTTAGTGGTGTAACCCGGAGGCGTTCCTGTAAGGTACCAGGCCTAGCCGGCCTAAGGGGCCAGGGGTGCAACCTTAGGACTAAGCGACCCGTCCGCCACCTCGCGTGACTTTTCCCTCCCCAATCCGTTGTGTGCCATAGATCACAGTTGAGTGGTAAGTCCATGACGTGGTGCATCCTCAACCTGCTCTATCTTCTATTCTATTCTTACACATGTCCGCCACCACGAGTATGAAATAGCTTCTGTCGTAGATGCCGCGCAATCCCACTCTCCAAGCCTCGGCATTCGCAAGCCATCTCCAAGTCTGCCTCAACTTCTCCGCAAAATCTCGGCCAGCCTAAAGCTTTCTCAAGCCCAATCACCCTCGCTCAAACTGCTTCCCTTCCCCTTACCTGGACTAAGTTGAAAGCTTGCCAAATCGTTGGGGCCTGGAAGCATGTCTAGGCATGTTCCATAGGGACAAGGCCTCTGCAAGGCCCACTCACGACTTTGAACTTCTAAGTCAATAGTGATAGTCATCGTTAGCCTTTATTTTGAGATATTTCCGCGTAGGGTTCTTACGTGGTTGTTCTAGTCTCCTACCTGTAATCCGAAACCAAGAAAGGCGTTGGTTAGTATTGCGTAACCCCGAAGACAGATTCACGGTCATATCAAAAGAAGGAACTCTATCAGTGCAAGTCCTGCTTTGTGGCCACCCCTCAACCAATAAAGTATCTTCACTTGCACTGCTAAATATTGAAGTCAATGACAGTAGAACTCATCTGTAGCGACTTACAGACAGTATATCTAAGGTAGGTAGGCCGGTAGTCGGTGGCTAAGCGTGAAGCGGCAACGGCCAAACTCAAAGCATCTACCTATCTAGCCATAGAGTACGTAACTTCTCGCAGTTTTGGGTGCAAAGATTCCCTCATACTCTAATAACCTTGCCCTTGAATGTAGCTGCAACAGTGCTTGCTGATAATACTTCGCACTTTTCTATTGCTTACTAGCTCCATATACCCGAAACGAGTAGTTGCTAGCGGTGCAGGAAACTTCACGGGTTTGTAAAGACTTCGATATCAAAGTGGATTCCCAGGAGCTGTTAAAATAAGTACAGTCACGAATTTGGCAGGGTTACTTCGCACGAGATATATTTGATAACCAAGTTATACAAACTCAAGATAGCAATAACACAGCCGCAACCCTCTTGCCATCTTGGTCCCAAATGCTTCTGCATGGGACTACGCCTGTCATTTTATCAACTGGCATAATCCCCATGTCGACATAGGAGAGGTATGCTTTTGGCATCTCCACACTTCCAGTAAATATTTCGGCAATGTGAGCTTCGAGATCATGACCGCCGACATCCATAGCGAAGGGGATGACAAGAATCGTTTGTACAATTTTGCCATCGACGGTACAATGATAGACCTTCCCTCTGCCATTTGCGTCGTAGAGGGCCTGGAACTTCACAGTGCCACCTACAATGCCTTGATGGGCGTGCCATTCTATGCCACTTTGACGCGGCAGTTCTTCGACCTCGACCGCAAATATTGGAGGGAATGCCTTCGTTTCCTCCTCAATTGAAACATTCTCCCAGTCAGGCAAAGACCTCGTCGTTTCTCTACCTCCATGGACCCGCATAGATCCATGGTGTTTCTCCTCCCAGAGATCTCGTTCTTCAGAATCCTCGTCTTCATCATCGCTCGGCGGTTGCCTGTGGAGATACGACCATGCTTGAATCGCTATTCTAGCTCGCTGTTCAATGAGTAGTGCAGACGTGCTAGGGAGATATGCTATAACGCTCGTCCACCAGCTGACATCCATCTCGACACCAATTCGCCATAGATGCTGGAGTGAGAGAATTGTCTGGAGTCGAAAGATTGAGAGGGTTTCTTCCTCTTTTCCTTCTATGTATGTCTTGTTAATAAGCAATTCAAACTTTATGAAAGGGGTTCATATACCTTTAATGGCTGGCAATGCCATGGAGTGTGGTATCAATGGAATCTGTCCAGCGATAGTAACAGTCCATCCCTTACTTTCCTGCCCATCCACTGAGGAGATGGGATATGAAATTGCTTGAGAGTATGGTCCAATGTTGGCTGGAGCCCAGTATGATTGTGATTGCACATGTAAACACCTCTTGAGTACTTGTGTCTTGGAAGGTTTCAGAACTTGCAAATGAATCAAAAGGCTCTTGCCCGTTGGAATTGCATCTCCGCAGGAGATAGTGACGCGAGATGGTGGATTTGGCTCCGTAAAGAGTGAACCATAGATCTGATTGCATTAGTTTAAGTGCAGTATCTATAATCTAAGGAACCAAGAGCATCTAGACAGTTTTCTTACCTTGTTGATCGCTGCAAAGTCATCCATAGCTCTCAAGATAATCATAGTGGAGACTATGTTGGTAGCTTGAATTTGTGCTGCTTGCAGCTTTTGCTTGATCTGAGCGACTACGAGATGTGTCTCGTCGGCAATAGAAAGTTCTCCATTGGTCTCTGCTGAAACCGACCAATGCTCTATCACATCTCTCGTGCTTGAGCTTGGTGCTTTCAACGGCGGGGAAAATTGATTCCCATGCTGTGCCTCGTTAATAGATAGGCTTGCAAGACTGTTGGAAGAGTCGTTGGCGATTCCGAGATCCTCAAGTGCTTTCTCAAATCTTACGTCCAGCAGATCAGGTACACGCGCAACATCCGCCACGACCTGATCTTCAGATTTTATGGCAACCTCAGCATGTCGAATCTGCAACCAGGATGAACCACCACCCTCATCGACCACCCTCCTATCGGATTCAGCAACCACAATCCTAGCCTTAAATAAGGTCTTTGGACCATCCACAACGAGAGTCTCAAATTCCCCTCCCTCTCCAAGTACAGCACCATTTCCATCAGTACCAAACCTCTTCATAGACCTTTCCACCCTTGCGACAACACGAGTGGAGGCAATATTCTCCCATAGATAGCTCTCATCAAGACCACCACTCGCCACCTTGATAATCCGCGCATCCAAACCCACGGCTTGCATATCACTTAAGAGCGAAGACTGCACCGCGGGCGGCAGAATCGGGTATTTCCATAAGTACGAGAGAGGAGTGAGTCCGAGGCGCAACGCGACGGATTCGACCCTGGTTCTTTGATAGGTAGACAGGATAGCACCAGTGCTGAGAGCATTAGCAGAGGGATGTGCAGCGATGATTCTCTTGAGGAGCGGAATCAGAGATTCCGTCTCATCCAGACTTTTACTATCATTTCCCTCCGCAACGGCGTGACTATAGCTCGTACCCGTCCGCACGGCGCTTCCGGAGATCTCCTGACGATAGAGCGGAATTCCGAGAGCTTGCTCGTATAATGGGATGACAGTATGTCCCACGGTCTGGAACATGAAACTATTCAGGTCATGTTCTTCGTCGGCATCCGCATTCCCGTGTTCTGAGACAGACCCGGTTGATGCGGAAGTAGTGGGCGCTGGATACAAGTTCCCAAGCGCAATGACTTTGTGCCCGTTCTGCTGGCAGTGGAGAATAGAGTAGAAACTATCCTTGCCACCAGAGATAAGAGCGATGACATTCAGAGACCCCGCCATAGCATTTGGTTCGGTGCCTAAGATTATCAGATCTCAGTACCCCTTGCGACTGAGCGATGAAGGAGACCTTGTTAATTCGGTCACGGCTTAAATGCAAGAAATTTTCGCGAAATCAACCACTGTTCTATCTGAACGGAGACCTCGTGAAAAGTGAGTTAGTGACAGGTAGAATAGAGGCCATAGCAGAGATTTTCTCAACTTGACGAACAAAAACAACAGCAACTGGACAGGTGCTGATCCTGCATCGTTTTCAGGTCATAAGTCTCGGATATTGTGTGTTTGCTACTCGTCTTGAGGTTCGCAAGCTTGCTTAGTCAGGCTGCCACTTGCCGAGAACACAGAAACATGTCTTCTGCAGAACAAAACCTATGGATCATCGAAACGCACGCTCAAATTATGAGCATGATGTCTCGCGATGATGTCTAGCTCTGTATCGCTGTATTAGTAAGGTGCATTACAGAACAGAAAACATCACAAGGTTAACTTACAAATTGATGTTTTGGCTCCAGTTCCATTCTACTAATTCATCCTGGGAACCAAAATGGATTGTGATATGCTGTGGAATAAGGTTGATCGAGAAGAATCACATTCAGAGCTGAAGGAACAGTAGTAGACTGCGAAGAGAATTCTATACATTGCTAGCAGTTATGTCTACGGCCCAGCAAAATGGTAGCATTTGACAAGCACACAAGTCCCATAGGATCTCGCTTTAAAAGATAATCAAAGGCTACAGAAATGAAGAACAGCTATGCAAACACATGACGGTTGACCAGCTCCCGCCTGGTAGGATATTACAACGAATGTAAAGAAAGGTAAAAACGTATTCGCCCAACCCCTTTGATGTGTTCCGTTGTACAGTTGCCTCCTCCGAATGTCCATCCTCATAAAACCCAATCGTCACGCTAAGTTGGCACAAAAAATGTCTTGAAAGGAAATTTGGTACAAGTGAAGAGTAAAAAGCGACACACAAGCGCGCAAAGACGATAATCAACTTTTGAAGGAATTTTCCGCCCTCCGTCATAAACAACATTGTGGTAGTAGGACCGGTTCCCTAATGGTCAACCGCGTAAAATATAGCGGTGATCCGAATACGAAGCTGGAGTTGCCTCTTTGTTTTCATAAGATTCGTAAAGCGACAACGTCTGTGACGAGTCGAGATAATTCGAAGTGCTCTTACTCGGAACGCTTGCGCTTCTTGCGGGTTTGGCTGTCATTGCCACTGCTACCATCGGATGATCGTTCAGTGTCACTGCCAGAAGCTGCTGCGGCGACGTTGAAGAGAACGTTGCCCAGAGTGCGGACATGCTCTCCATCAGGTGCATCCATATCGTCAGCAAGTTCGCCCTCCTCCAAGACACCCATGACAACGGCACCGCTGCCGTGTGTACGAGCGTGCTGGGAGAGGTTGTCACTACGCGAGAACTTCTTTCCGCACTCGTGACATTCAAATGGCTTCTCTTGAGTGTGCAGGGAACGAACGTGGCGCTTGAGATGTTCTTGACGTCTGAAGCGGCGGTTGCAGTCAGTGCAGACAAAGGTCTTGGAAGGATCCTCAGTCAATGATTGCTTGCGACCACGTCGGTTAACTGTTGGTTGTTGAGTAGCGCCATTGTTGGACTCAGTGCCAGCGTTGACATTACCAGTCGTGCTCTCAGAGCCAGAGTGGCTTGGGGCCGTTGAAGCTTGTTGACCTTCGGCACTCTCGGGTGCCTTGTCTCCACTGGCGTTGTTCATTGGAGCCTTGAACTTTCTTGAGCGGACCAAGTTGTCAAAGGCTGAGCTATCTTCAGAGCAGTTGGCAGACTTAGCAGCCTTCTTTGACTTCTTACGGGACTTCTTTTCTTGCTTGATCTCACTGTCGGATCCCGAAGCTGGTGGGCTTGGAAGTGCGACAGCTGCAAACTTCTCAGACTCCTCGAAGTCTTCCAGGTCGTCCTCGCTGACAAACTCCTCGTTGTGGATAGACAAAAGATCAGACGCGCTCAAGTCAGAAATTGTGCGTTGTCGCTTAGCACCCAAGTATTGTACGTGCTCTACAGTTGGCAGATTGACCAGGCCGTTCACGAAATCTTCTTCAGAGTCCAGGTCAGATAGATCATCAAAGGCTGGAAGTCCGTCGATGGTGGAGGCCACAGAGAAGTTGAAGCTATGTGCGTGGGAGTTGTTCTTAAGGAAAGTCTCACCTCCAAGCATGAATCTATGCTCCTCGTCGTCGCCGGAGCAGAGTGTGGGCAAAGGAGGAAACTCGACAGCAAGTGTGGGGTTAGAGGTCTGGCTTGCACTGGGGGCGCTTGTGATAGCACCGACAGTGAGGTTTCGGGGATCGCAGAAATCGAACTCCTGTTGCTGAGGCTCGGAGGTAACTGAGTGGGGATATGGAGAGGGAGACGGTGAGAGTGATGGGCACGATGTTGCGGAAAGAAGTTCGCTAGCGTTGGAGGTCATAAGCGAATTGGGGTGGATGAAGACTGAAAAGGTGATTTTGTAAGTATTCGCGTGCTAAAGTCAATAAATTTCCGATTCGAGTTACGTACCTGGAGTCATTGGTGGAGATCCACATCTTGCCCACTCGTTCCCAGCAAGGTTCTCTGCCTGAACCTCTCCTTCGCACCCTTCCTTGACGCCTTCAAATCGCTCGAGTCCAAAAAAGGTTGAGTTCATGGGAGTTGGCAGGACTTCGCAGTTTGAGGGACTGCTGATGGCACTTCCTGAGGCTGAAAGAGGTGGTGTGGCTGGGTAGTAGTACATCTCAGCCTCGTTGCACTCTTGCTCCATCATGACTCTGGGTGAATGGTGTTGGATCAAGATGGTTGGCTTTTGGTACATGGGTTGTGGAGATGCCATTGGGGTCATGTTCATTGCGTACGCCTGGTTGTAGATTGGCATTTGTGGCTGCGAAGTTGCAGAATTGGGCCTCGAGTAGATGGGAGTCGAAGGCATTGGCTGCATAGCCTGCATCTGTTGAAACTGGTAGTGCATTGGCATTGGCACACTGGGCTGCTGTGAGAAGTGGCCATGCTGACGGTTGTCAGGCTTTGGGTCTGGGTTGTAGTAGAAGAAGGGTGATTGTTGTCCCATGACTTGGGCAAACTGGTAGGACGAGTCCATTTTGAATCTCCCTTATGCTTTAAACTTCTGCCGAAACGTCAGTTGCATTCCTCATGCACGATAATTCTCTCTCGCCAGAACGTACCGACTAAACGCTGGAGAAGAAATGGGATGATTAGTGCACGCAGGCTGAAAGACCCAGTGAGTGTCTGGACAGCCGATAAATGCAGGTGCTAGACAATGACGGTAAAGTATATAGCGAGTGAGTGACTGTAGGACGGTTGCTGAAGAACCAAAAGTGTCTAATATCTGTAACGCTGGATGTGCTGCTGGTGATACATGTGCTGACCAAAACTGCTATGAGAGACAAGCAGGTGGAGGACGATGATGACGATGGTAGAGAAATCCTAAGGAGGGTACGGAAGCAGATCGAGGTGGTTTTGCAGGAAAGACCAAGTCGAAGGAGTTTCCAAAAAAGATTGAGATGAGAACCGGGCAGACCACGGGCAATATAAGAAAGTTGTCGATAGATGATAGACCTGAAAGAGGGACGAGGGAAGGAAAGTGAGTGACGGGGACCCTGCGAATAAAGTACAATACAGAGCACAAAAGAAAGATGATCAGAGGCAGAGGTGTGTGATAGAAAGCGAGAGACAGATAGGCCGGGTGGTAGTAATGGTGGTGGTACCAAGTAAAGCATGGACAGCGGCGGGTGGGTGGAACCCGACTAGGAAGGGCAGGCTAAGGGTAGGACTGGATGGACTGGATGGAGCCAGGAACAGGACAAGAGGGTAGCAGTCTAGCAAGTTGGGTTGGTGGATGGCGAGAGAGTCGCAAATGCTGCACCCATGTCTTCTGGGGGAGCCGGCAGCAGAGATGGGATGGATACGCTACAATCATTTCTAAATCTAGTCGACGGAACTCTGTCTGCATGATCCATGGTGGCAGGGCAGGGGACAGGGACAGGGGCCCCAGGGGCGACAGCAGCGCGAACAAGGCCAAGGTGCAAGGCCCATGGGGCAGGGGTGCTAGTGGTTGACGCTACCACTCAGACTTCCCGGAGAATCATGGTGGATGGAGTGGGTAGATGGGTGCTTAGCTGGTTGGATGAATGGCGGCGGATGGATAAAGAGACAGAGAGAATAATGGAGTGCTACTATTGTCCGTAGAGTGGTTGATTGTCACTTGCTTGGGCCTAGCGGGACTTGACCCAACTGGGATGCACTTACGATGGATTGTATCGTAGACAAGCCGAGCATTACTGTATGAGGTTACGATGGGATTTGGCTCTTGGCACTTGAGTCTGCCGGGATTAGTTCCATAGTGGACATTTTTGACTGCTGTTGACTGATTGACTGCACTGACTGGCGGTGGTGTGAGTCGGCCAGTCTGTGGGCGGTCGTGAACGGCTGTTGTCTCTGTCCTGCGCCGGCGCTGGCTCAGAGTCAAGTAGCTCCCTCCACCAATCTATAATCAATATCGAAGCTATTCCAACTCTTTCGAGCATCATTTGCTAACCAGAAAGCCATCGTAAGCCCAGGGTTTGATGGTCTTTGTTCGTATGTCTGTCTGCTGGACTTCGTGTCCTGAAGCCCAGCAGGGTCCTCCATTGCTAGCTAGGGCTGCCACGCTGCCACGCTGCCACTCACCATGCACTATTCACCATTCACCCTTCACTACTCACCACCCACCCTACCACCACCCACCACTCACCACTCACCACGCCCGGCTTGACAAAGCGGCGACTCTGCTGGCCTCGTACGGCCAAAGAGTGTACCTTACCTGACTAACGAAAAATCAAAAGAAGTACGAGGTAGAATCAGAGTGGTAGCATTAATCTAGATGTGCATGCATAAGCCTCCCCCCAGCCAGTACCACCCATTCTGTCCACCTCATACGCTCATACGAACGGCGACGAACACCACGAAACCACCCTACCCGTGCCCTTTGCTAGCTGTACTGACAAGGTAGGAGAGCATCGCGCACCCGTATCGCAAGACAGACAAGACTCGCTCGCTCGCTCGCTCGTATGGCAGCGCACCGCGTCGTCACCTGTCGCCGGCATACTAATTGCATCGTAAAGTCAAGCCTCCTCCACTGGCCGGAGCTGGGTCTTACTGGATGCCAGCTTAATGATTTGTATTCAGGTGTCGTCTTGTTTTCACACAGATTGCGCGCCGATCAAGGATGGGCACAGCAGAGCATGGAATTGCATAACATCGTAATCATGCTGTCAGAAAGTCTGTCTGTGACTGTGCCGGTGCATCTTTTGGTAACATGCTTGTGGACCAGTTGATTAAGAGACGCGAGGAAGGAAATTGGGAGCGTCGAAATTCATGCAACTTGGTTGGTGTGAGACTCTAGGCGAGTAGGCGAGTAGAGAGCCTGAGAGGCACCATTTCAGAATTATTGGATGTGTTCATCCATCAATCAGCGCACAACCGTCTGAGCCCACATTATTGGTTTGATCCAACCAAGGAACGCATGGAAGTTCGACCATCGAATGTCTTGCATCATCCGCATCACACACTCAGCCACTGCTAGTCTATTCAGCCCTCACGGCATGGGCCTCAGAAAAGTTCTGTGCCGAAAAGGTAGTTGATATGTGTACATGGAGATAATAGCATGGAGCCGTTGGGGTTTGTTCATGCGATCTTGCCATGGCGCCCTCTGGTGCGGCGGCCTCTCCGGTCTCAATGCAAGCACACGATGCCGGCCGGTGAAATAACTACGTGGAGTGGATGAGGTGGAGAGAAACGCAGTTCCCGCCATGAGCTGAGTTTTTAGCAATGCAGCGACCGAAGGTTGTGATCAATATTTCCGTGTATAGGTCTGTAAGTCTATGCGCCGTCGTTTGCCCCACGAGGGCAGAAAGAAAATAGACTACCGCCCATCACCACCACACTAAGAAACACTATTACTACTACTATCACCACCGCCATCATCATCACCCGCTGCAGTACGACCGAGCGAGACGCGTCGAGAGCCATTCAGCGCGTGAAGCCCCCCTCCCATATGCACGCTCAACGTTGCTCGAGCCCGAGTATGCTTGGTGCACCGGCAGAGCATGCAATCATCCCCTAGTTCGCGACATCTTAACTTTTTTCGCCCTCTCCAATGCGTGCGAGAGAAGCTTTGCGAAATGAGCTGGGAGACGACGACGTGACTGGCCATCTTGCCATTGTGTGTTTACTTCTGGCAGCGCGTTCTGCCGCGTTGACCACCAATCGATAACTTTTGCCCCTCCTTCATTTTTTCGTCTCCCCTTCAGCCTCACAACGCACCAGTGCGTCAGAGACAAAGTTATGCTTTAACTTCCATATCAGTCTATCGATAGGCGCTCCGTGGCTGCTGCCATGTCCAGGTCCATCATGCTTATCCTGCCGCTGCGTAAGGTACCAGGGCGAGTAGCCTGTGCCACTCAGCTGGCGACTACATGAGGATTTTTTGCCCCCGCAATCACTATCACACCCCATCCTACCTTACTGTCCTTGTGAATTGCCTATGACCCAGTCTTACGGATCGCCGAACGAATGGAGACTTGATCCGATGAGAATCCTCGAAACTTGAAACACTCCTCCAAGACCCGTCGACCGCCACAGGTAGAGGAGCTTGTTTGTTATGAGGACTAGGCTTGCTCTATTGGCCTGGATGCCATCTATCCAGACCTTCGGTTGTTGTTTGCCCACGACAACTTGTTTCTTTCCAAATCAATGACTCGTCATCTCGGCAAGCCTCACGCATCCATTTATCATGGGCAAACATCGGTGCAGCTCCTCTGATATAGCACTTCAGCTGTGGTGCACCACAATGCGGATCATGCTGCTGCTATCCAGCTCCAAAATTAGGTGACTTAGTAGGCGGCTTAAGGACAAGCTGGAAAACCCAGTCTCTCGCCTCTAGAGACATGAGGTAAGCTGCAGATACATTGAGCAGACAGACTCACGTCTTCACCATTTTAACCCAGGTTCCGGGTACTATGGAACCAGTCTCGGAAGAGAGAGACGGAGCTCTGCTATCATGACGGCGGCCTTTCTCATTTTTTCACGTAGTCAATGGCCAGGTTCGGAAGTCGAAAATTCCCGTGGTCTGGATCAACCGGAGAGGCTAAGTGAGCTGCTGTTGATCAACAGCTTCAAGATATGAGTGATTGAGGCAAGAGACCTAATACAACCCTCCCTCCGAGGAACCCCTCTCTTCCACGTAGCCCTACCAGATATGAAATTTTCTGGAAGAGACGTTTAAAGCGTGGTTGAGGCTTGCTGCAAGCCCCTGAGTGAATTCGTCGTTGGTGCAGGTCTACAAATTTTAGGAAGGAGGAACCTGGATTGATCCAAGAGCTGTCAAGATGCAGCCCCGGGACAGATCGTCCCAACTTCTCGTTTTTGCCATGATATGCCACGCCGGTGTTTGAGACACTGTTGAATGACGCGGGGCGTGGCCCCAAAGCGAGGCCTATTTACTTTTGGTGCGTAAGAGAGGGGCATCCAGTACAGTAGCTGCGAGACCTCACTAAGATATTACTTATCGCGATAAGTAGCATCCCGAGACTTTTCACCTTCCGCCGTCATCATCGCCGACCATGACCTGGAGCGCAGATGGTTCCCTGGTTCTTGCTTGACTTTGGGGCTTAGGTGCTATTGGCGGTGCTCCGTTGACGGCTACTACAGGTACAGATCAAACACACTACAAGCCTCTATATGACCATTCTCTTGACGGCGTCACTCCCGGCTAGCGTCTCATCCATTTTTACATCACGAATCGTGGGCAAAGATTTCTGTCATCAGATCATATGCGTGGTGTGTTTATTTGTCTCTGATTCTTACTTTCCGTTGCCTTGAAATGATGCCCGTTATCACGGCTGCCCATTCACGAGCGATGAGAATACGAGGGTGGGAGGCGACGGTTTTCTGATTGATGGCTTAGGGCGGCTGAATTGAGTTACGAGCTGCCGTGCCACTGCCACAAAGGACTCGTTCTGCGCTGTGCCTGTTCCTGGCAGATTGCATAAAGTGATACTCGACAATGCATTAGCTGGTGCACGTTAATCCTTAGCACACCGTATCTTATGCACGCGTTCCTAAGTATAGGTCAAAGCGCTTGCCTCATCCAGAATGGTGCAGGTTGGGCCCACCGCTCGCTGCTTTAGCATCCCGTTGCGTGTTAAGCAGCAGGGACGGTTCGGAGCAGCCTCGCTGCTCCGTCGCTGCATAAGTTTCGTGGCCACGACGCCTGCATACATTGCATAGTATCCAAAACTCGCCTGTGTGCGCATTATGAAGCAGCACCTCGGTGGAAGACTTCCAGAAGGAGCGGTTCTTTGGAAGCGACAAGGCACACACACACCACCCATACCACCCATACCATACTGCTGCACACGCTTGCTAGCTGGCCGGAGCAGTCCGCCTTATCAGTCATGCATTTCATCCAGGTCTCCAATCGGGGATGCTTGAGTCAAGGAAGGTCATTCATTCACTCGTCGCTACTCCACCCTGCCACGCCTGCTAGACCTGACCTTTGGGTTTTCTGGGTGGCCGTCGGAGCCCGCTGGCCTGCTGCAGGTACCATGCAGGTACAATAAAGTACAGTACAGTGCTAAATCGGACAGTGTGCAGCTTCCTGCACCTCCAGAGTTTGCCGGCGAGCAGCTTACACCCAATGTAACCGGCTGCTGCTGCTGTGGCATATGTGTTCTCGACAGCTTTACCTTTCCTCCGTCTGCACACGTTCATCAGATGTCTGAATCGCTTCTTCCCGTTTTGCTATCGATTAGCCATTGTCCATGTGGGGCGTTCAGTTTGGTCAGGGTCCAGGGTCTAGAGAGTCTGGATTGCCGGTAGAGAGCCAATCATCAGCCACCGGCAGCGCAACCACATCCGCGGGACTCGGGAGCATCTCGCAAACCCACGCAGTACAGTAGTTCTGAAGCCAATTTGACACTTGCTACCTTCCCTCTCCCATATAAGCGACCGGTCTGAAATCCTCTGGCGCAGGGTGTTGGTCTAGAGGAAACTACCGACCCATTGGGACGGCTGGTGAGTACGCCATCAGAACGTGCTGGAAGAGACTTCCGAGACGTGTACTTCTTTTCTTGTCTGGTCTTGCCCTCTATTATACCTTCATTGTACAGTAATAGCTCCGCCGGCCCCGAAGAGTTTTCTTCCGTGGTTCCATCAGGAATGGGCCATTCCCACTGCAGCTACTTGCACCCCAAAAATACTTCCGATTATCTTAGCTCTTACATTATGAACGACAGATCTTCACCTAGGCTCAGCAGCCGGCGACGGTTGAAAAGTCGCTGGAGAGCCGATCTATCTCATTTCAACCTGCATACTCTAATTCGGCTGGACCGTCGGTGATCACGTTTATTCGACAAGGGACTGTTCCTGTCCTCATGAGTAAAGAGTGGGCAAAAAAATTACCGATGCTGGTCGATAATCCCATTCTGCCCCAGATTCCTTCTGCTAATCACCGGGATGCACAGCTATTGGTTTCCACGCAGGTCCAATGTTGACTGCCCCGCAAGTCTGCATGAGGTCGGGTTAATCGAGGCCCGTTGCCTGTGGTTGAGACCATGACGGTACAAGATGGCGGTCTCGCTTGCTCAGGATAGGAAAGTTGGGAAAGCATCAAACATCGACGATGCAGCCAGGCCATATATAGAAGGAGCATAAAACATCTCTTTATCCAGAAAAACGCCTGCATCGGTCACTTGTTTGATATACATGCACCTCACGCAGTTACCCATGGTCTTTAGCATGACATGTTCTTAAACATGCTGTCAATCTGCCGTGGAAGGAGCACCGTTCTTAATTGCGATCATCTGAGAAGCGATACCTCGAGACCTGACCGAGTGGAGCCACTCCACGGGAGGGTCTGATGAAGCCAATTCGAAGAAGGTTGGAAAGCTGTCCCGAAGAGAAATGATGGTCGATTCAGGGTTCAAGATAACCCTGTGCCGGAGAAGCCATCACGAATCATCCATCACGTTGGCGAGATCTTTGGACGGCCCACGTTCTTATGAGGCCTGAGATCCTGTCGACAGCTGGTTTCTTCCCCTGCCCGCCTGCACCACCGTTGTGGCAATGTGTTGCATCGAGATATACCAGCAGCGGATCATCACCTCAATCAGGGTGGCAGGCCCGAATGAAGCATACCGACTACAGGCAATGATCCAAGAACTCTGATGACGGGCCTTCGAGAACGTTTCACGCCACAAAAAGAAGACTTTCAGATAACGCGGTGGGTCAATTGGGACGGGCATGTTAGAAATTGAGGGATTATTCTAATTTGATGGCGTTATGAACCATCGAATGATAGTTGCTGTCCGACCATTTGCAATCTCCTTCCGTACCGACCGGTTGGGCGGTTGCTTCCGCTGACCATGGACAAGGAAACAGAGTGGAGAGGCTCGAGTTTCGAAGACATTGACGAACCTTCTATCGCCATGGGATGAATTCTCTAGAAATTGTTTGTGCTAAATCTGAAATTATGCATTGTCGAAGATCTCTTATGCATTTTGTTCGTCTGTTGTTGGCGATAGGACGACTTTGGACTCTTGCCCTAGCATGACAGGGAAGACCGCGGTGAGCCAAGGCACTTTTCGTTCTCAGGCCAAAACAGCACCGCGTTGTTCTTGTGCGTGTTAAGCGACGTATGCATCGTCTCTGTGAAACATTGCATTACGGTCGAAAACGACATCCTTCCTTCCTACTTTCCTTCCCTCGGTTTCCGGTCCGGCAGGCACGTGTTCTCCATCGCCGGGATGCCTCGTTACAAACATCGATAAGTCCCTCGGCCTAAGCTTGCCTCTCACATGGAACTTCCTTGAGAGCATGTTGCGGCTCGCAGACCTGAAGGGCGCACCCATCCATCCAAATGATGTGTGCCAGCCTAGTCACGCTGCGTGTGCGCTGAATGTCATGCATGAAATAGGATTCCCTCAACCCCGCTCAAAAGGATTTGCCCACACTCACCACCAGCCAGCACTTCGTACATCACGCCTTTCTCAAGGCTGACAAGACTCTATTCGAACACAACTCAAAACTGACTGCTCGACTTTCTAAGGATTTTAGGTCGCTTTTTTCTCCACTCCACCTTCCTTCTCCTGCAAGCTGCACCCTTCAACTCACAGCCATGACTTGCGCTTTATGGAGGATGTCATCCTGACGATCGGTCGAGCTTTCGGGATATAGAATCCATATCTTACTGAAAGTACCGAGTGATACAATCTTCATCAGAGCTTAAATCCTGGAGGAGTCTTTGTTGCTATAGATAGGCCTTGTAGTCTGGCACCGATAAGAAAAATGCCTTGCTTGAAGTTTGACGTCTTGATTCTTTTTTACAAGTGGGTTGGCCAAGCCACCATACCTTTCCATGCATCCTCTGTGTCTATTGTGCGCCCGAATGTCTTATCTGCCCTTTTTGCCTTTCTTTCTTTTCAGCTCCAATTCGTGCTGCTGCACGAATGCTCTCTTCCGTGTACAAAGTCAAATGCTTGTAATAAGCCCTTCAAATACACCAGAGCTGCAAGTACTACCAAGACATGAAAGATCTGATGACTTGCACCCACCAGATCAAAGCGTCTTTTACACCACCTCTCGGGAAACTAAATGTGATTAATTAGCATACCATCCTTCTCTAATCTCCAATCTCCAATCTCCAGTCTTCTCCTCCCCCAACCCCCACAACCCCAGAAAGTCAAAACAGATCAACATACCTTCACAGCATAGGCTGTCGCCCCCGTGACATTCAGCCCCAGCGTCACCAAAACCCATGCAATACCCATCCGTTGGTTTTGTATCTCCCAGCTGTAAAGGTAGATCCCGTGCAAAACCGGTACCATGGTGAAGATGGCCAAGCTGCCAAACGTAGCAGCCCGGACGGGCCGTAGGTACGGATCGCGGAAGCGTGGCTGGAAAGTTGATATGGAGCACAGGATTGCAAGTAAGGCGAGCTATTTGAAGCGAAGGGGATTTGAGTCAGTCATTTCTCTCGTTGTTGTGGGTGAAGTTAAAGCTGGCTTGGCTATGCCCATATGCCATGGTAGTAGCCGACGAACGAGCTACTTCTTGTTGAGACGGAGATGCTAACTCACCATACTCCAATACCCAACCCTCAACCTTGTCTCGCATACAAACCCGTAGTAAACCAGCGGCACGGTGGCACCCCACATGAGCAAAATGACGCCCTGGAAATCCAGCTGGGCGCCAAAGGCGTCCATTTGGTGGCTGTGGTTCATGACGGTGTGATAGCTAAAGCCTCTCTGATCAATCTTCAAAGTTCTCATGGGTCCCACCCACGCGGTCCAGAAGCCCTTCAGGAGCGCCTGGCCCGGACCGTGGTACCGGGAGGGAGGGAGGGGGCTTACGTTGCAGATAAAGCAAAACAGATGGCGACCCCCGTGAAGTAGATGCCAAAGACTATCTTGTCCGCCGCGCTAGCTATGGACCATCGTGGCGGGATCTCGGTGTGCATGAAGTATAATGGGAGGAGGAGGAATATAATACTGCCCAAGACATGGGATAGAATGTTGACTGTTTGGGTTGATTAGTAGTGTGGGTATATATTGGTTGACACCAAGTCATCTTCTGATCAGGGAGGAGGGGTTTAGGCTCCTAGCTCATGCACCAACTAGAGTCGGGGTGCTGGAAGAGTCCTGTCGAGCAAATGCACTAGCACTTTGCATCCTCGGATCTTGGAAGTCTTCAGGACTTTGATGGAGATATTTTTTGAGACAAAATAATGGAACCGACAATGTTCCCAGAATTCTTTCCTCCTTTCACTCCTCATCTGATTTCAATCCTTGTGGAAACAGCATGGAATGAAAGAACAAACTTTTAGACAGTGAAATAAGAAAGAAACAAAAATAACCAATAAAACTTAAAGTAGTAGCTCTATAACAATCGCGGATAATGAAGGCAGTACGAGACTTGGCTTACCAGTTTCATTATGCCAATAACCCCAACTCTTCAGACATCCCCAGAGATCATTTGTTGCAGCTCTGAACAGAAGGTTAGCCCCGGAACCTAATCTTCACAGATCCCTATGCAAGGAGCCAAGCAGCGTCAAGAATTCAACTCACCTATACCCAGTTTCAATGAAATGATTATCTTCCCTGTACAATTACACCAAACAATAATCAGCCCCCTCTACTCTATCATAATTTACCCCAACCAATAGCCAGCAAGGGCAAGCAGGAAAGAAAGCCAACTCACTGTTGCCAGACCTCTACCAGCCATTCAAACTCAAAATCAGCCCTACACATTCTTCCCAAAGGACAAAAAAAAAGCTAATTGCCGGAACTGGTAGGGTGCAAGGGGGGCGCGGGAACGGGAAGAGGGGGTGGGGGGGTTAGAAGAAGGCAAAAATACAAACAAAACACAAAGGCCAGACCACTAACCTAATTCCTCCCAGAGTCTCAAAAGAACCACGTCTTTGCAACGCGTATATGCACGCCTACCTACATCCTTCTTGTCACCACCTCCAGCACCACCTGCAGCAAGCGAAGCCGGCGAAGCATCTCTGCTTTTTCGACTCCGAACCATTGCTTTTTGCATACGGAGAGAGAGAGCGCGCAAGAGAGACAGAGATAGAATGAGAGGTTGCGGCCGCCTAGATGCAGAGGGAAGGGATTTGCATATACCCCCCGGTTGTGCACAGCAAGGTGCAAAGGGAAGAGCAAAAAAAGGTAAAAAGCCAAAGGGGTTAAGGGTGGCTACGGGGAAGCAACAAAGAAAGTATATTTTGCGTGGTATGCTGCGTGGTTGGCGCGTGTCGTATATTGCGAGCGCATCCGGTCAATATGCACGCAAGTTCGTTAGAAGGCAAGAGAAGAAGCAAAAAAGAGCCGCCGGGACGCCTCCCCCCACAGATGTATTAGGATGCTTGCTGCCTTGTCGATTCGCTTGAGCAGGAGGACGGCGAAGAGGTGGGAAAAGCGAGGGTTTGGAATTATTTGATTGATCGTCTTTTGAGGATGAAAGAGAAACAGAAAAGAAGCGGTGAAGGGGGGGGTCAATTGGTTGTTGTTTTCTTTGGCACCATAAGTGTGTCACAAGAAATGGCGCGAGTGTTGCGCTTTGAGCCTCTAACACCTGCTTTTTTCCCCCGCTGGCAATTTAGAAAGGGCTAACTCGGAGCATGTGATTTCTGTTTTCTTCCTTATAAGTCGTGCCAGGTTCTATCAGTTTTTTTGTTATACCGTAGCTTCGAATTCAAGTAAGTTTATTTTGTTTGACAGGCGCACTTAGTAACAAAATACGCGGGCTATGATGATGTATCGGTTTTATGCAGATGCAATGCACCACGAAAAAACTATCGATGAAAAGAAAAACATATATGCATAAATTTCAAGTCTCAACAATTAGATAGATGGCTAGCTACCTAGTTTAGTAAGCAGAGGTATAACCTGCTGTCAGCATTGATCATTGATCCTCATTGCTTTTGCCAACTAAAACTTCAGCCTCCCGGATATCTTCCTTCCCCTCGTTAGCGATTTCCGATGCATAAGGCAGTGGCTTTGAGGATGCATAGTGGGAAATCGCGCCATTCCCCATAAATGATGTGATGTATGCAGAGCGGATGGATAATGGGTGGTTTCGGCAGGCTGTAGATATTGATCATAAGCGATAGATCTCTGCATGTACCCGACGCCGTGGAGTATACGCTGCGGCCCGTGAGTCTGACAACACATCGTTGCGTTTTCAAAGCCAGTAGGATGCCGCGTTTGCAAACCGGCCATGCGTCCTTAAGTTTGCTTAAGTTTGTTTGTGGAGTCAACATGCCGGTGGCAATTACGATAGATGATATATATCTCCTCAACTGTCTAATGCCATGTGATACCAGCCGCTCTAGTAGCCACGTCTCTCACACGAGTCTTATATTGGCAATGGACGTCACTAGAATAAAGAAAAATCAACTCAAGCCCGTTGTGCATGATGACCAATCTCCAGCCTTCAGTCTTTCTGCAATTTGGAGGTGGAAGTGGGACATAGGTATCGGATGTGATATAAAACATGCTTTCGTGTGTTTGACTGCCTCAGTCACCATGCCGAGGCGGGAACAAAACGAAAGCCAACGGCATGCCAGTAAAACGTCATTATTCATGATGAGTAACAAAGGTAATAAGTTTACTTTGATTGTTTTCAACTTTGTTGAGTTCTCCAGTGTCGCACGACTCCCCAATAGGCAAGCAGTGCTATCAGCAAGAATTTATGACAGGCATGCCACGCTCTTGTAATCAGCTGTTATTTCTGCCCAATCTGAATGAAGTACCAGAAGTGGCCTCATCCCAATTCTCGTCATCGCCCGATGCTATCTTCAAGTTGCTCAACGTATACCGAGGTGTTGGGTGTTGGATGCTGTGAGCCACCTTCTACCATACCACCCATTCCTTGAAGACTGACAAATCTCTTTGACACGCTCTCAGCGATTCTCTCTCTTTTCAGGTGACATAAACATATCTTCCAATACTGTATCTATAATCCACCTTTCGTCTCCTGCCACAGTAACTTGAGTGGACTTTCTACTACTCTCTGATTTCCTTGCGGGCTCATTCTCCGGGTCGTCCAAAGCGGAAAGCTCTACGTCAAAAATTTCCATAATATTCTCTGGTGATGAAAATACGCTTGCATAATGGGCCATTTCGCGTGCATTGGCTGTTCGTGCAAGTCGATTATTTTGAACTAGAGAGTCCTCGGAATCAGGCTCAATAATGAGTGGAGGTGAAATGTCCTTCGAGACGTTCGTGAGCCAATTTATAATTAGCACGGTCCAAGTAACTATCTCCAGCTGTCAGTTATGAAATAAGAGAGGATAATCATGCCAGAAGGGTTCGTTTCCAAGTTCGGTGATCTTTCTCCATGATGTTATGACCACAAATGGTGACAAAACTCACCATCCAATGTACAGAATGTAAAACACATCCATACCTGCTCGTGGCCATGCAGGATAGTAAGGGCAAGACAATTTGCGACTGTGACAACGCACATAGCAATGCACCCAATGAGCGTGTTTCGTATAACCTTTATAAGGTCAGCCTGGGGAATAGCAATCGAAATATCCAAATCTGTGTTCTTCGTCTCATGCTGGAAGACCCGTGATGTCATTAGATCACCAATTCCTTTCGGGACAAAAGCTTTCAAGACTCCTTTTGTCAGGTACGGTCGAAGGTAGTACACAAAGACCCAGGTCAGCCATACATTGACAAAAATATCGAAAAGGAGGAGTGCAAGAGCCACTGACAACCTAAAGCCTATTAAACATTGTCCACTGGTCGGCTCATACAGCCACATATCCCAGATACAGAGGCAGATGGCGATGCTGCCAAACCCAAAGGTCACTGATAGCATGCCAGAGATATAGAACCAATCCTGCAAGCGTCTCCTCGTGATTGATCTCACGGCATGGGTCCGTTCAACAAGAAAAGCATATAGAGGCAATTTATGTCCCATATAGAACACCAGACAGATGATAATCGCAAGCTTACACGGGCGATCGGCTTGAGTACCGTATCCAAAAACCAGAATAGCAGAGAAGAAGCAAAACAGCAGTCCAAGAATATAGATTAAGAGAGTAAGGGAGTGTATCGCAGAGAACCGATGCAGTGAACGACATTGTCGAATTGAGGATAATCGAAGGGCTGTCAAGTATCAGCTAGTAACTTGACAAACTTTCGCTGAACGAATTGAGACGTAAACATACATAGACAAGACGAGATGATTGCGATGCAAACTACGACAATGATGGTAAAGACAAGAGCACCTGCTCTAGCCTGAGGATCTGTTTCGGTCAAAAAAGAGTGTCGCCTTTTGTCCAGTCTTGCGTTCGCCACTGCTTGCATATTCGGATCGATCATGAGCTGCGGATTTTATCCACCTCTGGGGGGGGGTGTCGTATGCAAGGATATTTTGTATTCTGGATAGGTCGAACTGGATAGGTCGAACGCATTACATGTGCAGCTCGTAGAGTTGGATTGAAGTGGCGAATTTGCTGAGAAGCAGCAGCAGAGGCTCACAAGATACAGCAGGTGTGCCGATAGCCCTGCATTGCTCAGAAAAACTTGTTAAGAATAAAATGTACTGGTTAACACCGGAGAGGAAGATCTTGAACCGTAGGCCAGGAGTCAAGGCTAGGGGTTCGTGTATAGGAAGATAAGTATAAAAAGTGCTGCTGGGGGAAGTTCATCCTGTCCTTTGAAGCAAACCATTTTGTGGTGAGGTTGCAAGGACTACACTTGCGGAAACAGTTTGTTTCTCAAAGCGGAAGGAATCACTTGTCTCCCTCGCCGTTATCAGGCCATCACGAAGCGTCTCTTGCTTCTCAAGTATGTTGCACAACTATAAACTGCGACCGCTTTTGAAAGGCCTCATAGCATACCGAATTGTGCAAAAACAAAGTAGATGAAGCCCAAGATAGGTTTATGACAGAAGCCGTTTAATACTTCTGCCAGACCTCGTGCCACGGACACGTAACTTCACAGCCAACGACAACCCAGGAACAAGAAAACAAGCAAAATGCTGAAAACTATTCAGCTATTGGGCTTGAAACGATCAAAATGCCCAGTCCCGAAAGAATATGCAGTTCACAGCTATGCAGTACATTGTAACGTACGTGTCTCTGCTGCTTGAAGCCATGAGGTGGACACAGAGAGGCAGTCATCTCCATTCTGCAACACCAGCAGCTAGAAAATTGAGTAGCTTCAATGCGGAGCGCCAAAATAAAGCATTGTATCGTACGACCACTCTGGTTCCACAAGCCTCCTCTCTATACGTAAGGGGCTGTGTGGAAGCAAAAGTACGGCATCCAGCGGATATGGTTGGTGTAGCAAAAGACTTTTCGAATAGACATTGAAGCTAAGCTCCCTTATCAGCTTGGCGGTGCCGTTCCTCCACGACTTGGCTTGTCTTGTGTTGCTTATGTCAAGCTAGTTCTACGGGTGCCAACGGTAGATCACGAAGATTGCCCCCACTGGGCTTGTATGGGTTGGGTTGCCTTTCCAGATGACAGTGAGCTTGGGGTTGGGGTTGTTCATGCGGTATTTCAGAAGATAGATAAGGTCGTGATGTTGCGAAGAATCCTGGATGTTGCACCTTCGATGTAAGATAGACAGTTGTTATGTAAACGCAAAGCTCTGCCCACCATGTCTTATCAATGGCCACTCCACGGACCGGCCCCATCTTCCACAATGTAGCACTCGATTATCACAGCACTAGCCCGCGATAGGTATTATTTTGCGGAGCCCCTGCCTCGGCCATTTTCCCCACCTATGGTAGGCATGGGCAGATGGATTTGCTATCGCAGCTAATCAGAGACCTCGTGTGCGAAGGCAAATGGGCTGTCAAGACAATCAGGATGTCATGGAAATCTAAGACTACCGCGACCTGGTAATCGTATTGTCGGGCACGCCGTCGATAAGTCGAGCTTGCAAGGCGGCTTAGATGCAGGGGACCTGTGCATGCATAGCTAAAAGCACCTACCTTCCCCGCGGATTCTTTCTTGACCTTTCACCATTGCATTGCTGTATCGTCCATTGATCTTGCTAGAAGTCATTATCATGGATGACATTAAGCACCCGGGTACGGTGGACTATGAGCCAGACGAAAAGAATGCCGTGCCAGCCTATGAATCAGACCATGTAGCCGAGGGTGCCGTCGAGAATGTCGACGACCTCAAGAGAAGGCTTAGTGGTCGACACATCCAGATGATCACCATCGGTGGTTCAATTGGAACAGCCCTGTTTGTCAGCATTGGAAGTGGCCTCACAGCTGGAGGCCCCGGAAGCTTGTTGATTGCCTTTATTATGTATTGCCTCTGGTTGGCTGCGGTGAACAACTGTATTGCGGAGATGTGTGGTATGTTACAGAAAGCGCTGCAGAATTGCAGTTCAGATGCTGCCTGCATCAGCTTGCAGCTCGGCAGCCTCCAGCCATAGAATAGGATATTGGTTAATACGAATTCAGTTTTCATGCCCGTTTCTGGTTCCTTTATCCGAAGTAAGTTCTCTACCCGGTCAGAGCCAGGCGCTCAATATCTGATTGTGCTCAGTGGGAAGTAAATGGGTTGACGAGGCATTCGGTTTCATGCTTGGCTGGAATTTCTTCTTGTATGGTGAGCAGTGGATTTCTATTCATCTTTGCGGAGACCGAACTATGTCGGACAGCTATGAGTTTCGAATAAGAGAGTGAACGAGGCATTCTTTCATTCCTATTGTTTCCGACCTGGGAGAGCTTCCACTAACTATCTTCGAGAGGCTATCCTCATTCCTTGGGAAATGACTGCTTTGAATCTCGTCTTGACCTTCTGGAGAGATGACATCCCTATTGCTGCAGTGTGCGCTGGCTGCATTGTCCTCTATGGGTAGGTTTTGGGTTCTGGATATATGAGACAAGTATTGATATGCGGTAGTGTTATTAACCTGTTTGCTGTAAAGTGGTATGGTGAAAGCGAGTTTGTAAGTATCGTCGCCCGTTGATATAGAATCATGACTAAGTAGTATTCAGTGGCTGTCTAGCGGAAAACTCATTCTCATCTTTATTGTCTTCGGCTTCACATTCGTTACTATGGTTGGAGGAAATCCCCAACATGATGCATACGGCTTCAGATATTGGAGGACACCCGTGAGTGCTGGGGAGAAAAAGAAAAGGGCAAATATCACAAGCTAACGCAAGCATAGGGCGCATTTGCAGAATATGTAACCACTGGTAATCTAGGAAAATTTGAAGGTTTCCTAGCAGCACTCTGGGAGGCAGCATTTACCATCGTTGGTCCCGAATATGTTGCAATGATGTCCGGAGAAGCCTCTCATCCACGCAAAAACCTCAAGCGTGCCTTCAAGACGATCTATTGGCGATTCGGCGTCTTCTTTATTGGTGGTGCCCTGGCTTGCGGCATTGTCATCCCATACAACGATGAGACACTTATCAACGTCTTGAGCGGATCTTCTGCCGGCAGTGGAACGGCTGCCTCCTCACCATATGTCATTGCAATGCACAATATGGGCATCGGTGTCTTGCCGCATATCACCAATGCTCTACTTGTCACGAGTATTTTTTCTGCTGGTAACAGTTATGTGTGAGTATTCAACCCCTCGCAGCTGCGATAAATCAAAACTAGAGTAAGCAGAAAGCTAATGTAAAATCATGCAGATATGCTGCTTCGCGTACTTTGTATTCGCTCTCCCTCGATGGACATGCGCCCAAGTTTCTCCGTAAATGTACCAAGAAAGGTGTACCAATCTACTGCTTTTGCATTGTAATGCTGTTCCCCTGTCTCAGTTTTCTCGCAATATCAAGTTCTGCCGGACAAGTAATTACTTGGTAAGTCAACTCAGACCATAGATCCAGACAAAAGAAAATGTATGAATCGTGCTAATATAATTGCAGGCTTGCCAACTTGACGGAGGCTGCTCAAATCATTGACTATATCTGCATGTGCATTATTTACATCTTCTTCTACCGCGCCTTGAAAGCGCAAGGATTCGACCGAAAAGACCTTCCGTACGTTGGTTGGTACCAGCCATACTGCGCATGGATCGGTCTCGGCACTATGACCTTCACCGTCATCATGTACGGCTATAGCACCTACCTGCCGGGATGGTGGGATGTGGGGACCTTCTTCTCGTACTACACCATGTGTTTCGTCTGTCCGATTCTGTACGTCTTCTGGAAGGTGTTCAAGAAGACCAAACTCGTCAAGGCTGAAGAGGCGGATTTGGTCTGGGAACGACCAGTCATTGATGCGTATGAAGCTGAGAATGTAGAGGAGCATATCCCATTCTGGGAAGAGATCAAAATCATGATGGGGTTCAAGAAGGCTGCTGTTGATGTTGAGTAGATTAGACGAATAGAGGGTTTACCTTTGTACAATAACAGTAGCATGGACGTGCTGGTCATAAAATTAGGTTGGAGAGAAAAAAGTGTATGGATTGGGAAAGAAAAAAGACAACTGAGAGTACTTATACCCATTTACCTAGCTAGGTATTTATTATAATGCTAAACTTAAGTTTGAGGGCCCATTCGAGGGCTTTTGCTTAGCCTCTGCCTCGTTATCGGAGTGATGTCATCTAAAGGAGCCCTATAGAGTATCTAGCCGGCAACAAAATATAAAAAACTTTTCTATATAACAGACACACGTAGTCGCATTTAGTAGAGTGAGTGGGGGGGGGGTGGCGCATAATCTACAGTAGGGAGACTTTTAATTCTAGCTAGGTTATTTTCATATCAATTTTCCTCTTACCATTCTTTTTTTGTTACAAAGAATAATTGATTAGTGGGCAATGGAGTTATGTGGATTTGACTATGAAAGGAGAGAGGTCATAGCTGCTAAAGGAGGCTCTACTACAACAGCATGTCGCACAGACGGCATGACGTTTTTTTTATTTATTTCAACACCTGTCATACCTCTATTGGGGTTATGTACACAAAAGAGTCACTCGGGGTGTTAAGTGGATGTATATTCGAAAGCCTCCTATTTCATCGTCTACCACGTTACTATTGAAGTTGTTTATGTTGTTAGAGCCTGTTGCACTTGTCTCGTTTCAACCAACTCTCATTATGAGCCAAGATGACTCATTTTTTAGCTAGGAAGCTAGGCCCATTATACCCGAGCCTTAAAACTTTTGGGACTTCAATTGCCGTCGCTTAAATAGCACTTGCGGGCGCTCAACTGTGGTTGTTCTATATCACCTTTCTTTCATTTCAGTATTCTGTATAACTTTTCTGCTTGTAATCTTATATGAATAGGAGAATAACTGTTCTGCAATATTTAACTTTACTTTCTTGCCAATTCCTTCGCTCATAATTCCCTTGGTCATCGATGGAGATTTCGAAAGACTCGCCTGAAGCGAGACAAGCGAGACAGGAACATGGGGAGCATGGAGAACTAGAGAAATGCAGTTCTAAGAGTCCAGTGCCCGAGGGTCTGACTGACAATGGCAGTGTGGAGAAGCCTCAAGATTCAGAGGAGCAAGAAGAGATATACCCAAAGAAGATCAAACTTGTCCTTATTGTTCTGGCCTTGAACCTATCGATGTTCCTGATCGGCTTGGACAACACGATCCTCTCAACTGCTATCCCAAAGATTACCGACCAATTCCACGCTCTCGAAGATGTCGGCTGGTATGCAAGTTCATATCTACTTACAGCCTGCGCCTTCCAATTAATGTGGGGCAAGCTCTTTACTTTCTACTCGACCAAGTGGACCTACCTGGCGGGGCTGTTCATCTTCGAATTAGGATCTTTGATCTGTGGTGTTGCTCCAACCTCAACTGCTCTGATAGTCGGCCGTGCTATTGCTGGAGTTGGAAGCGGTGGCGTTAGTTCTGGGTCGTTTGTTCTCGTCGCTCATTCAGTACCCCCGCGACAGCGACCTACTCTTGTTGGCCTGATTGGTGGAATGTATGGTTTTGCGGCCATTGCAGGTCCTCTGATGGGAGGAGCTTTCACGGATAATCCAAAACTTACCTGGAGGTGGTGCTTCTACATCAATCTGCCGTTAGGGTTCATTACCGCGCTTGTTATTCTCTTCTGCGTGCCTTCTTCTGGGGCGAAAAAAAGCCGCACAGCTGGCTTCGTGGATCGTCTTAAGCAAATGGATCTTCTTGGACTAGCTCTTATGCTACCCGGTGTTATTTGCTTGCTTCTTGCTCTACAGTGGGGCGGCACAAAGTACGACTGGAAGAATGGACGTATTATCGTCCTCTTGATTCTTGCCATTCTTCTATTGGCCGCCTTTATTGCTGTCCAGATTCGGAGCGGTGAAAGTGCAATGGTTCCAGTACGCGTGTTTGGCAACCGGAACATTTGGGGCTCGGCGATCTTTGGCGCCTGCGTTACAGCTTCTTTCTTTGTCGTGTTGTACTATGTAAGTCTTATAAACTTTGGTAATAGGCAAGCTATAACTGACTACAAAAATGTAGATTCCTATCTGGTTCCAAGCCATCAAAGGAGCTAGTGCAATCAAGTCAGGCATCATGAACCTGCCTATGATCGTCAGCTTCGTTATCTTCTCATTCCTAGGCGGCGTTCTCACTTCTGTTACCGGTCACTACGTCCAGTTTGTATATGCAACCGTGGTTCTCATGGCCATTGGCACCGGGCTCCTCACCACTTTCCAAGTCGACACTGGCCACGCGAAGTGGATCGGCTATCAAGTTATATTCGGCGCTGGGGTTGGATTTGGTCTACAAACAGCCCTTACCGCTCCTCAGACTGCCCTGGCAGTGGAAGACATCTCAATCGGCACATCCAGTATTATTTTCTGCGAAAACCTCACCGCCGCCATCATGGTCTCAGTCGCGCAGAACGTATTTACGAACCAACTCGCGACGAATCTCAGCAAGTACGTGCCCGGAATTGATTCAAGTATTGTATTATCTGCAGGCGCAACCGAGATCAAGAGCCTCGTGCCGGAGGCATTTTATAGCGCGGTTCTCTTTGCGTATAATAAAGCGTTGACCCATACGTTCTTTGTTGGCGTTGGTCTGTCCTGTTGCTCAGTGTTAGGCGTTGTCTGGTTAGAATGGTTATCTGTTAGAACAAGAAAGACAGATGCTGTGCCTTCTGCTTAGATAGAATCTTTGATATCAATAGTAATGACTGCATTCATGCTTATACTTGGTCTTGAAAATTGCAGAATAGTCAACAGCATGGAACACTGAGCTCGACATATGCACGAATGCGACGGCGGTGAGAACCGGCAGGACTTTTAAATAGCCATCTACGCTTCCTCCACACTCTTTTACCCTGCTCTTAGATTCTTGTTAATGGCAGGGAATTGGTTAGGTATGCAACTCGTTAGGTCACACTTGTCGAATTAACTGGATAAACCCATCATGTTTCTTCTCTCGCTTATTATCTTGAGAATTCTCTCGTTCAATTTTCGGTATTCTTACAACTCTGTAGGCGAAACATTTATTTCTACTAAATATCTTATATTGCAGAAAGGAGAATTTGAAGATGAATACACTGCCCATGTCTTGATCAAGTATACTCGAGATTTCTTTCAACAAGTTAGTGCGAATAATTTACCTGGTTATGCTATTAGACGCTGACTGGCTTTATTCAAACTGCGGGCTTTGGACAATCATTTAAAGTAACAGATGAATACTATGCAGCTATTGCGTAAAAGACATACTCAATACTAACATGCTTGGGCTTGAGGGAGCAGTGAATCACGTAATCAAAGAACTGTTTGTGTCCGAGCTCTATTTAACTTTTCCAAATCTTAGGTATCAAGCCATATTGCTCTGTTTCGACTAGGCTTTCTTTCCAGAACAAACGGACAAGGCTCAATCTCGGGAGAACATTCGTGTCATAGGAAAGGTCACACTTAACACACTGACTATTGACTTTCTTTTTCAAAACAGCATGGTTACAAACGTGCTATTTCTGTCGCGTGTGTCATTGCAGGCTACATTTGTGCGGTGTCAAGTAGATGTGTGAGCATTGCAAGATTGAAAGCTTGGGTGAGCGCTTTGATATTTCGGTGAGAGAGAGTGTGAGAGTGAGATCTCACAGACGCTGGACATGGCTATCAATAGCGGTGGGAGCAGCAAGTAAATCCATTGAGTGTGGGTGATTTACGTTCAGCCAGAGCTGGGCTTACTATGTATGTGTCGACCACCTATACGTTACCATTATGGGCTGCGATGATGTGATCATCATATCCCATCCCATCTCTCCCTGTTCCCGTGCTCCTGCATGTGACATGTGCAACGCAAAAGTGTGGGAATACAACACCTCCCCAACTTTTGAAGGGCAGAGTCGTTGAGGACATCCCACGTCGGTCATATGGTTTCAGATGTAACGAAGGAGTTCAGCAATGAGCGTCCGAAGGTTTTCATAGTGCTGCGTCTCAACGGATCCGAAGCATAGCAAAGCATCTCCCTTGCCTATCCATCACATGGACCGAGTAAGTGGCTGACAGAGTTTCCCGTAGTGCTCATGGCAATTGCAGGACGTCATCACAGCAGGTTGGACCGACGCAGCAGTTTCTTTTGTTCCCGGTAGAACTAATGATGGGCTTGTACAATAGATAGGTCTATGTATGTACAGTGGCAGCTGCCTATCCACTTTCGGATGGATGTAAATAGGACGAATGGGTGAAAGTTGGCTTTGACATGTGAAGAAGGCATACTTGGGGCTCAGAGGACAAGCGATGCGAGGCGAGACGAGGCGAGGAGCAGAGGTAGCGTAGAGGTCGCACAGCCAGGGATAGGGTACGGTAATGAATGAATACCACAAGCATTGGCGATTGCTGCCAACCACCACCCACCAACCGGCAAGGACGACGTCCCCAGTACCAAGTACGCCGCGTTGACTTTTGCCCTTTGCCGTCGCTCGGCGTATGAGAAAGTACAGGTCAAGTAGCCGGGGTTTGCACTGGCATTTGCATGTGTTTGGGTATGGAGCAACGGCGAGTGGCAGAAGGTTGGGTCGGCTACCAGATTAGATTACACGGGGGGACCCTCGTTCTGCAGGCTCACACCGCCTCGGATGTCACCCGCACCCCAACAAAACGTCTCAACGAAATATTAAGCGACGAAACGTATAGTAGTAGCTCGAGCAGTTCAGGCACAGGGTGTTTTGGCTGTCAATTGGCTCTCACATGGTTCTTCGCTGCAGCTGATCCCGAGGGAAGCATCGCAGAAGAAGCTGAAGCTGAAGCAGCAGAGATTGGCATGCATGATAAGTATGTAGCCTTGTGACCTGCGCCTCTTCGTTGTCGGGACGTCTTTGCATGTGAGCTTCTTGCTGTTTGCGAATCATAGCAACGTCAAGCCAGCGAGCGAGTAAGTACGCGACTTCATCGAGTAAGGTATGGAGGGAACGCATGCATCAACAAAACCTCCCGCCCGGCGTCGTCTTGGCCCCACCAAAACTCCGACTCCTAGCCTTATGAAGAAAGCACAAACTTGATTTCCTGGAGAAAGTTCGCTGTTGTGGGAACTGGAAGATCCATGGCGCAGGAAAATACCTCGTTCGGCGGTGTGCATGTCCCCAAGTCAAGTCAAGTCAAATCCCACGCTGGACACCGAGGCCAAAGCATCTGATCATTCTCCGCGAGTGAGGTGAGATATCTCAGACCACGCAAGAGGGCGTGGCGTTAAACAAGGGGAGTTGTCACGGTCAAGGGGAAGATACAAATGAAAGCGGATGAAGACGAGCCATGGTTAAGGAGACAGCTGCGGATAGACTTCCTCTAGCTTTCCGTACATCACCCAGCTGAGTTCGCTTTGCTCAAGCAGGGCTGCACATCAATTGACTGCTCTGGTTGTACTATCCAACCCCGAGAAGTAAAGTACTTGCAAGCAGACAAACAACCAAGTAAGGAAGACCAAATAAAGTGGGAGGGGGAGTGGAGGGAACAGAGAGCAAGTTCCACATGGGATATACCGGGATCAATCGAAGATCATTTGTCTCCGGCCCAGCAAAAGCGCATGCAATTGGAGGCATCTGATTTGCCTCCTCCTTTTTGACCAGTTGACGCTTCGACAGGGTAGAGTAAGGTATGTTGTACACACACAGAGAGAGGTAGGCAAGCTGAGGCAGAAACTTAGTCAGTCTGTCATTCTGCATTTCAGCTGTAGTGTAGAACTTAGAGGTAAAAGCAAGCAATGTAAATTCAGACAAAGTGCGTAGTAATAGCATAGTAGTAGCAGTGCATGTGCTTGTGCTTGTGCTTGTGCATCTGTCTCTGGGGGGTTGTGTTGCGTTGGCTTCCTGGCACCGTCTTCTGTTGTGCCATTGGACTACTGGACTGGGTTGGACTGGACGTGGGACGAGACGAGGCGAGGCGAACAACATTTTCTGGCGCGGACCCTGAAAATGCACCACATAACGAACCACGGATCACCTTTAAAGGCCAATCCCTCCCTTTCCCCCAAACCTCTTTTTTTCCTTTAAAATCCCGATCTCTCTTTGGCCACCCACCTTCCCTTTGGTCCTTCTTGTATTGCCCTTCTTTCTTTGAACCTGGTGAGTAGAACTTGCTGTTACTGTTCCTTCTTGTGAAACAGGACACTGACACCTTCCAAGCATCGAGCTCTCCCTCGTCTGTGGCTCCCCCGTCGGCCCAACAAACTATAGTCCTCGTCCAACTCTAGAGGATTGCCGCAAATTTGTACGACGAGCCTAGAGCTTTTGTCCATCCTTTGAAGAATCTGCATCAATTCATATACTCCGGAAAGCTTCACCCACAATGGCCTCGACCGCTCTCCCCCCAAAAAATCTCTTGAAGAGGACAGTCACCTCTACCACTGCCGAATCATCGCCTTCAACCGCCCAAGGTTCTCCCAGCGACACCCCAAGACAATCTCCTTCGTCAACCTCACTCTCATCCATGTCCTCGTTGGGGGAAAACAAGGGACACAGCTATGGCAAACTTATTGACACCTATGGAAACGAGTTCGAGATCCCTGATTACACAGTCAACGATATTCGAAATGCCATTCCCAAGCATTGTTACGAGAGGTCAGGTTTGATCGGTTTGAGCTATGTGGCCAGAGACATTCTCAGCCTCGCGACCACATTCTATCTTTTCAACCGATTTGTTACCCCAGAAAACATTCCTTCCACACCAGTTCGTGCAGCTCTATGGGCAGTCTACACCATTGTGCAAGGTCTTTTCGGCACTGGTCTATGGGTTCTTGCTCACGAGTGCGGTCATCAAGCCTTTTCAACATCCAAGATTCTGAATGATACCACTGGCTGGATTTGCCACTCTGCTCTCCTGGTTCCTTACTTCTCATGGAAGATCTCCCACGGAAAGCATCACAAGGCAACTGGAAACATGGAGCGTGACATGGTCTTTGTTCCAAAGACCCGTGAGGCTTATGCCAACCGCATTGGAAAATTCGTTCACGAGCTGCACGAATTGACGGAGGAAACTCCAATTGCTACTTTGATCCACTCTGTCGGTCAACAATTGCTCGGCTGGCCCATGTACCTCCTCGCCAACGTGACTGGTCACAACAACCACGAGCGTCAACCAGAAGGCAGAGGAAAGGGCAAGGTCAACGGTTATACTACCGGTGTCAACCACTTCAACCCATCCAGTCCTCTTTTCGAGGCCAAGGATGCCAAGTTGATCGTCCTGAGCGATATCGGTATTGCCATCACTGCCTCCGTCCTTGTCATGCTCTGCAGAACTTATGGATTCTCCAACATGGCCATCTGGTACTTTGTCCCATATCTCTGGGTTAACCACTGGCTCGGTAAGCTCTCCTCTATTTGCTGTTTTATAAGTTGCTAATTCCCCGACAGTCGCTATCACCTACCTCCAGCACACCGATCCAACTCTTCCTCATTACGCTGCTGAGAGCTGGAACTATGTTCGTGGCGCTGCCGCAACCATCGACCGTGAATTCGGCTTTGTCGGACGTCAACTTCTCCACGGTATTATCGAGACCCACGTTCTCCACCACTACGTTAGCACCATCCCATTCTACCACGCCGATGAAGCTTCCGAGGCCATCAAGCCAATTATGGGCCGTCATTACCGTGCCGATGTTGAGGGAGGATCTATCGGATTCCTGCGAAGCATGTGGAAGAGTGCCAGATGGTGCCAATGGGTTGAGCCATCTGAGGGAGCTGTTGGTGAGGGCAAGGGTGTTTTCTTCTTCCGCAACCGCAATGGTCTCGGTACGCCACCATTGGTTTTGAAGGAAGTGAAGCCTGCTGTTGGAAACTCCAAGATGAGCATGGCCATTGGTGCTGATGAGTAAATGCATGCTACACCCGTGGTTATATAAGCATATATAGAACTGCTGAAGAAGCCAAAAATGGTGTCGAGTAGTTTGATTTGATTGTTTTTCTCAGAAAAGAGGCGTTCATGAGGCGTTTCCGGCAAGGTATATTCTGGAGTGGGTTTTGGGGCCCAAGTGCGAGAAATACAAATACGGAGCAGCCGGAAGACAAGACTTACATGCTCATATAAGCAAAAGTTCATTCTCGTACGAATCCCATTCTGATGGTGATGTATACAAAGATGATCTGTGAAGCGAAACGAAACGGAATGTTTAGAGAGAAGACTTTACCCTGTCTTTTAGAGTAGTTTGTTACCTTCAATTACAATTCTATCGTACCTACCTATAGAGACCTAATCGCGCGCCTATCCTGTATGTGATTTTGCCGACCCTTCCACATATATGTCGCCTCATCCGTTCGACTTTTCCGGATTTCCCAGCACTCGCAGCTCTTGTCAAACAAGAGAAATTTACCAAAGAGGACACGGGAGATACAAGTGCTTGACATTTAACTCCATACATATACAGTCCAGCCTCCCTCTGACCAATGGGAGTGTTTGATAAGTGAGAGTGTCAGGCCTTGTCATGAAGCAGGGCCAGCCAGGATACAAAAGAGAAATACTCACTCCAGGGTGACTTAATTCTGCTTGCGGCTTTCCATCAGGTTGTGGTAACTAGGGGTTGAGAGGCAGAGCAGGGGGGATTGGGGTGTTTCTGCCTATAGGCATCAAATATCTAGCCGTTCCTTGAAATTTGTTCTCTTTGTATAGTGCAAGGGTTCCCACGCGGTCTCGCCGGTAAACGAGACGGGGGAAACGAAGAGAATTGGACATTCTTCGTAGATGGTAGAGATTTGTTCCCAACAGAACTGTGATGGATGATAGCCTTTGTGCTAGGGTTGGAAGAAGATATGATACACAATCATCGACTATGTATTCTTCGTGACAACTAATAGACCGAAACACCATGACCAACCATGCATGCATCGCTATAAAAATGCTACTAAGATATATATGTATATATACCCGTGCCTGAAAGTATCAAACAACAACGCAAAGAAAGCAAGTGTGAAAAATGCCTTTTAATCATTAAGAGCAAAAAGGTAACCTCCTGTATGAACTTTTCCGGTCTCTCCTTCAAGCTCTCACGGACCCTCCTCCTTACGTACTATTAACACATGTGAAGAAATTGGTCGCTTATCTACCATCTTCATCAAGACTGAAATATCACTAGCCAACAAAACGCGGGGAAATGCAAGGGAAAGTTAAAATGAATAGATGGGCAAACAATGCATGAAAAGACATGATAATGAGGGGACAATGACAGAAAAAAAATGGTGTTTTACAAGAAACAAAAACAGGCCAGCCGCAGACCATGATGTGAAAAGAAGTTCAGTAGAAAAGTCAATAAAAGTGAAAGCTGCTCGAAGAACGAGATAATTCAGTACGGGGATCGCTTGGAGTCCCATTCATATGCCCATAATAGCTTGGGGTATCATAAAGGAAAGAATATAAGTTTTGTCGTATTGCCTTGCTCGGCTTGCTCAGAAGTTTATGCTGGGATGAACACCACCATTAACTTGTTTCATGGTCATTTGACTGAGGCTCAAGGTTCTTGGTGGCATCTTGACCTCATTCTCAACGAAGTGCTCCTCATTAGGGCTGAAAGGACCTTGCTCCTCTTTTGGCGTCAGGAAGTTTTCTGTGCCATACTGTTCCTCATCGTCGCTGCTATCATCTGGGTCGAAGCTCGAGAAAGTCTCAATGTGTTGACTGTCTAATGGATTGCGAATCTGTTCCGACTCAGGTATTGTGTAGGATGGGATCTTTCGATTGGGTTTCATAACACCAAGCTGTTGTTGCAGGATTAGAATTTGCGCCTCGAGATTTCGCCGTGCTGCTTGCTCAGCTAAGATCATGTTTGTGAGACTTTTGATCTGATCCATGCTGGGCGGCTGAGACTTCGACGTTATGGGCGAGCTTGGGGGGAAGCCTCGAATAGTTGTAGATGTGGAGAGTGGACGTGAGGTATCTTGGGCAGAAGTTGGAGGCGCCGATGACAAGAAACTAGGAGGAGAAGAGCGCCCGTCAAACGTGGGTTGATAAGAGTTGCTGGTGGAAGTAGTTGATGGGCGACTGCTGCCATAGGTTGACCCTGCCTGGTTGTATGAGGTAGGATTTTGAGGAGTCTGGTTCTTGAGATTAGGGAGAGAAAGATCTCTACCATAATGAGTAGGCTGCTCATGTCGGGAGTTCCTCTTTGGGGGATCTTGAAGTTGGAGATGTCCCATTTGTGCACGATGGTGGAATTGAGAGATTGCCTTTTCCATACGAATCATTCTCTCCTCCAATCCTGAGACTCGAGTATCAAGACTAGCAGCCTGTGTGATTTTCATGCCTGCCATCTCGCCCATTGGTCCAAAATTGAACGGCTGAGGCGGCTCTTGAGGTTGGGCAGGAAGCTCTGGGTGATCCAGTATGATTGGCTCATCTGCATCAGCTTTATTAGAAGACATAGGAGACAGCGCTCCTGGGTCATAGCTGGCTCTCCAGTATCGGATCTCATCGCTCCGCCGCCTAGATACATTGCTCGCTGCCGCCGCTTCTCGCAATTGACCGAGTGATCTACTGCGTCGGTTGGGATGACTCCCCTTGGTTACAGCATAACCAATGTTCTCTGCGACCTCCTCGGAAATGCTCTGGCTGGCCCTAGCATGACTGCTGACAGGCCGTGGTGACAATCCTGTAAAGTCAGAGTAGCCTGGTCCCCTGCTCGAGGTGAATATCCTGCTCGGCGTCGTAGCCCCTCTTGGTCTCGTCTGCTCAGCCGGTTGAATAAACTGATCGTTCTGTTTTGCCTCGTTTTCTGGCTCTTGAAGGATACTTTCGGGGCCAATGGAGTGGGAACGAAGTGCTCGGTTGAATTCGTTTATGGGTAGGGATGCAGATCGTTTCTGGGAAAAGCTTGAAGCTTTCGTGTCTCTTGTCATATTTATCATAGCAGACGGATCCTGAGATAAGGAGTAAGCTAAACTGTATTCTGGTATTTGAGGCTGAAACTTACACTTTGGTGCTGCTCATGCCGCGTCCCGTTTGCAGTATTCTCCGGAACGCCACTCTTGCGTTTCTTTCCAAATATCTTGGAGAAGGCGGACTTAAAGGTGGATTTCTTTCTCTGCGGTGGTTGCTGCTGCTCATCCAATGGTTTCTCGTCCAGCACATTCAACTCAGAGTTCCGCAGTCCGCTCGGCTGAGGTGCACGACGTGCAGGCGCTGGCGGTCCTTCGTTCGATTGACGAGCAGGTGAGAATGTTGAAGAAATGTCTCTACTAAGTGCGCTTGCAGGTCGTGCAGAGGTCGTAGAGCCTCTCACGGCCAGCATATCCAGCCCATCATTTCCGAGGGGAGTAGCAATGCCCGTTCCAGGGGACCTAATAGGAAATTCGTCATCATCAATGGGTATCGGTGCAGAGATCCTTCCTCTGATTGTAGTTCCTGTATTCGACCGAGCCGGACCTTCTCCCTTCCACTTTGCCATGGTGTAGATAGCTACCAGTCTATGCTACCGGTCTGTTCAGCTTACCACTCACACACACTAGGTGCAGGACGTCGAGTCGAGGGAAGTGATGGAAGAGCTGGCACAACATGCATCTCAAGAAGGCTTGACGCGCGAAAGAGTCTAAGGAGTGCAGGGCGGGGTGCGTAACGCTACAACACACATATCATACTCAGTATATATATGTGAAGAGGCTTGTTGTTCATAATTGACAGGTTGACCCCTAAAGCAGAATAGGCAGATACCCAAGGACTGAGAGCCGTCTGTATTGGGCGACGGCGGCGGAATACCTTATGCAGAGATGAAGGCGCATCACGTATCATATATGCTGCGACGCTCCTTCAGCGACTGAACAGGGAACGTCCTATGAAACAGGGTGTTGGGGACAACGAGGACTGGGCAGGGTAGAGGCATGAGGCGTGTGGGTGCGAACAGAGACATCTGGAAGGACGGGAGAATCATCGACAAGGGCGAAGAGTGGTCTGGCAGTGGATGAATTGGGTGGTTGTGGAGTGGCTTTGGTGACTTGGTCGTGCTTGTCGTGCAGATGGTCGTTGCTTAGAGCGCTTTGGGATGCGTGCTCGAGCTTTCGACAGGCCCAAGATAGCCGAAGAGGCCGGTCAGGGCCAGGGAAGTGGCCGGGTGAAGTGGAGGGGCATTGAGGCGCCCGTTGGTTACCAATAGACGACTCGGAAGTTGGGTCAGGACAAGAGGAGCTTTGGAGGTGGAGTGAGAGAGAATGTGTGTGTGTGTGTGTGAGTTGAATGCGTGGTTAAGCCAAGAGAGGTTGAGCAGGTATGAATGAGCTGCGGACTCTGTGCTCTGTGCTTCACGTTGCAAAGGTCCTGAGAAGATTGATGGTTAGCGACTCTCTTCTCTTTACTCCTGCCACTGACTACTACAACTCCTATTACTAATACTACTACGGCCAACACCATCAGCAGAACTATTCGCCTACCCTACTAGAACATCGGAACAGAATACTCACCACAACACCTTTCTGTCATCAAGTTCTCTTTCCAACCTGAAGCAAAGAGGATCCTCCTTCTCGCCAAAGCAAAAGGTCCGAGGTCTTGATCCTTGCTATTTGCATACGCTGCTCATCATGCCCACAGCCTCTACCCCACGGACAGGCAGAAGAAAGGAGCCAATGTACTCAACGGGGAAAGCACAGAGGCACAGCAGAAGCAAGTACAAAATCAGTATAGCGACTTGGAGTTTTTTCTTGTTGCCTCATTACTTGCTCACCGTCTCCTATGCCCACCCTCGCCCTGGTGAAGGGAGCTTGCAATGGAGACGTATGATATTTGAGGTGATCGCCAACTCGAAACTAGTGGCAGCCACAGAGAGTAAGCATGTAGGCGATGCCTTCGAGGCAGGGAGAGAAAACCCGCAGCCTGGCCAGCCATTCATCCCATCCTCCATGCTAATCCATCCGCGACCCAGGCTATCGTAACACTGCGGATCCTGGATGGCCTCAAGAGATTGGACACGAAGTGACCTTGAGCCCGTCGCCTCTGTTGAATCTTTGGTACTGGTATAGGTGAACAGGGAAGGAGGTATAAGATCTCCAGACTAGTAGCCGATGTTGGATCGATAGTCAACTGGTACAGCAATCGGAAAATACCGTCCTAGCACAACCCAGATCACAGGCTGTCAAAGAATCAGGTTTAATCGACGACATTGTGTCTCTTGGTAGCTTCTGCTTTTCTCCCTTATCTCCTCTGTACACTCGTCCATACCCACAAGTAGTCTAAAGCCCCGTTGCTAACCACATTCTATGCAGATGGCCGTCGTGGCGCATCGTAGTCGCGTCAAATGTGCACGCACGCGCTCTCAGACATGCAGCCGGCAATGCAGTCGGTCTCCTGTACTGCGGTCTATATCATGCGGCCCACGCAAAAAGACGAATGTGTTATCAAGAAACCAAATCCAATCCAAGCCACCACTACCTTATCCGACATCCTGTATGGTTTGCCCAGTGTCTGCTAGACCAAAAATCAGCGATTCTCCCTTAGCCAACCAATGCCTAGCTGCAGGTTATTCCTCCCTGTTGACCACCGAGTAAAAAGCCGTACCATTCATTTCCAGTCAAAGGTAAGAAACAGCATTGAATGAAGCGCATCTGATCGATTATGCACCCCACTTAAATGGCAGCCCCAACAGTGGCATGAAGAATAAGAGAAAAGCAAAAGAAAAGTGACCGGCAGTTTTCTTGGGGTTTACCGTCAATGTCTTCCAACCCATCATGCTCCGACTTGACTATCAGACCGCCAAAGTCCAGGTTTAACTCGCTTGCTTGCTAGAGTACTAGGTTGTACAAATATATTCATAAAGTCCTGGTCAAAGCAACCAGGGCGGCACATCCTTTTCTTTTTATGGGCACAAATCATCCTAGCCGGTACGGTACAGAGCTGTCTACAAATCACACGAGGCAGACAATGGTAAGGTAGAGCGAGGTTCCCAATCCAGCAGGATGTGATACAGAAGTCGTACCTTACATGAACACCCCTTCCCTTCCCATCACATTGTTTATTTTTGGCACATTGCACATCATCACATCGCATCACCGTCACATCACCCACTCTACATACCTTATTCTCCCCATGTACTCTGTTCTGTACATGAAGAGCACAATTCGATGTTTACTTGTTCCGCTCCGGCCGTCCACGTTCGTCCCTCTGTCTCTTGCCGTTACGCTGCCTCGTAGTCCAACAGTGCCCTAGCCCGTCCCGTTCATGCCGTCCAGCAGCACGCATAAACGTGTTCATTGACAGGTCTTTAAACATTCATGCGACCACTCAATCCCCAAGACCCCGCCGCGGCTTCAGCTTCTCTCTACGCTCACAGCTCACAGCTCTAAAGTAAGGGAACATTAATCATACGACGGGAGAAGCATGGCAGCTATAGTATCACTTCGTATCCGGACACGAAGAGGGTAGGCATGTGCAGATCTCAATGAGTCTCAATCCATTTCGAGCTGCGTCCGGCGATGACAAAGGAAGTCCAGAGCCTGTCAAGAGAGCGCGCGAGAAAGAGATGGGGGTTCCTAGAAGATGAAACAACACATAGGGCAGGGATGGCAGGGACCGCAAATCATACCCTGTGTTTGTTGGTCTTGCAGCCCGCCCAAAAAATAACCGAAGCTCAAGAGACCGACAGGGCACGACTACAGTAGTATCCAGGATTTGGCTACGTTCAAGTCTTTCACTTGCACCGCTCTTGAGAGGATCAAGTATTTTCATCGCAACGTCAGTCAATATGTCCAGGACTCTTTGACTTCTTCCCAAACATCTCGTGAACTCAACCTGCCTTCTTTTGACTTTCCTACAAATGAGAAGAAAAGTCTCAAGCTGCTCTCTCCCTTCGCTCATCCAACCTCTTCTTCCGCCTCTCCCACCTCTCTACATTCTCCATCAAAAGTCTCTTGTAAAGACCCTTTACCCAAAGACGAACTTCCGTCCGAAGAAATCCTAAAAAGAGACCACCTCGGTCCCTGAAAGACTCCTCCGCACTAACCAGGGACCCTTTGTAATTTACATGAAACCACGCGTGGCATTGGTGACGGAGGAAACCTCCAAAGGCACACAGATACGTACAAATACGTACGAGAGGATTACCAGGGGAAGGGAAGACCGCCAAAAAAAAAAGGAACTCCGAGGGATAAAAAGTATCCCGACGATGGTCGTGTGGCAGCAATCTGAGTAGTGAGAGCAAAGAAAGGGAAGGATAAGGCGGACTTGGATCCCTTTGATAATTTCTTTGTTCATGCCATGAATCTTCGGGGATATAGGCTCTTGTCTATTCTCGACCCTTTACGAACCTTTATTTCCTTCCCGCCCTCTTGAGACATGTCGTCATAACGGGTTCAGAGCGTCTGTAGGAAAATTTTTGGTTCTTTTGTTCTGTTTGAGCGTTTCTGTCTCGGGGGCACTCTGGTCTAACTTTTACATGGGCGTGCTTGCGCCCAAGCTGAGTCGCGTGCCTAATTGGGAATTTTCAGCTCCTCAGGCGAGGAAACTCTCTCTAAGAGAGCAAGTGCTCTTTGCAATGTCATGCCCAACACCAAGGAGCACCATAGGAGCTCTGCAATGCATATCTAACATAGTCCGAACTCCCCCTTTCTTATCCTCATCTCCCGCGACCTTAAAGTCTCCAAAGAGCCTTTTTTTTGCTACGTCATTTCCCGTAACGCAGTAATGGATCCCATCTTAACTCTATTCCCTTCAAGGCCCAGCATTTAATTCCGCAGCCGAGGGATATCTGAGGTCGGCATGTTCTTCAAGGAAGTCCATCCAGCGTTTAAGGAATTTGCTACCACTATTTATTTTGGTTTCGTCGTTAGCCAGAATTTTTAAGAAGATTAATCAAGTGATCAAAACTCTGGGGGAAAAAGAAATAAAATGAGGGAATAAAGGGGGAATAAAGATGCAAGAGACTCGGAATTGAGACAAGCGAGAATGTGCCTGCCAGAATCGCTGTGCGTGCAGAAGACAGCGGCAGGTGCAGAAGAAGCAAGAGCTGCAGAAAAAGAAATAAATATTGTCCCAGGATCTTGGGTAGATCCACAAATTCCAAATCAGCTCATAAGGGATCAGGAAAGAGACGGATGTAAGTAACCGGGAGTTAGAAGTAGAAAAATCAACAGAACGAAAGGACAAAGAAAAAGAGGAAAGATGAAGCAAATATCCTCTATACTTACGACGAAACTGTCTCAGAATCACCAATTATGGTTAGAGAGCGACGAGGTCTCGTCATTGCGACGTTGAGTCTCCTCTTCTCGCCCAAGAACCCGACTTCCTTGTTGCTGTTACTTCGCACAAGACTGACAATGATGGCTTCTTTTTCTCGGCCTTGGAAACCATCGACACTGCCGAGTTCGATGCCGGGAAAGGCTTCTTTTAGTGTCCGGGACATGAGTGCTAACTAGGGATTTTCTTGCGTGTTAGTGAGTGTGTTGAGTTTTGTTGTCATGGTTAGATAGAGGTATTCCAGTTTGGAGAGGAAGGCTCGTCGTCTAAGTAGACTTATGATACGGCTCTATACTGTTTAACCTCGTTGAAGTCGAACATTCTATAATACGCAGCTTAAGTTGACGCGATACTACTCATTTTGTTGCATGTGCACCGCTCTCCAAACCAATGGAAAAACTAAAGGCCAGACCAGAAGCTGTGGCAAGTCGGTACTCTCAAGATAAGCATATATAGCTGCAGCTGAGCTTTCAGCCACCGCGTATAGCTAGTTGGGAAGTTTTCCTTCTTGTAATACCAGAATTGATACGTTGGATACCTAGAATCCAGAATATCCACACAAGAGAAAATGAACAGATTGACATTACCTGGGCATTGTAAGGCGTAACAACAGCGATATCCTCAGGCTTGACACCCGCATCAACCTATATTTGTCAGCATATATATTAATCAACACCCCAAGAAGGCAGAGTGCCTGGGAAATAAGAACTCATAAATACCAAACTCTGTACGTGCTTCTTCACCAGCACGGCCTCCATCTCATTACTCTTACTCTCACCCATCAACTTCCCCTTAACAGCATCCTCCTCCTCCTCGCTCTTCTCTGGGAATTCTCCACCTTGCGTATCCCAAAAGACCAGAGGCTCGATGGTATCTTCCATCTCCTCAACTTCATACTCCAGATCCTTCAGCAGTCGCTCTTTTACTGCCTCGGCCGCAACGAGCTTACCCTCATATAGTTCATCAGAGGGGAAACGCATGATTTTCTCATGCATACGATACTGTGTAGTGAGCATCCGTTTGATGTCCGGGCCGTGGATAGACAAGAGTCTATCGAATAGCGTCGTCTCCAACGTCATGCCCTTGATAATATCCTCCGAAGCATCCTTTGCCTTCACCGGCTTGCTTTTCGAATTACTGGATTTAATCGTTGGTGGTAACTGCAAGTGATCACCGGCGAGGACTAGCTTCTCTGCTCGCGTCCAGAGAAGAGGCACCCAGCACTGAGCCTCCAGTGCCTGACTTGCTTCGTCGATAATCACGACATCGAACTTCTCATCCTTTAACTGAAAACCACCACCGCCATGCAGCGTTGCTAGAACAACTTTACTCTGACCCACCAATGAACCCACACACTTCTTCTCCCGCTCCCGAAACTCTTTCCGCAGTTCTTTTAGTTCGCCATAGACGGCTCTTCGCTCTCGCCCGCTCTTGGTCTTGCGGATTGAAGCCTGCTTGCTGTCCATCTCCTTTCGAACATCTTTGACGATGGCTGCTGCTTCGGAGGTTTGGGTTAGCACGTCTAGGGAGTGGTTAAGTACTGAGGGGAGCAATCTGGCTGGGTGACCAAGTCGCACGATGGGAATCTTGTGTGGTGCGAGACGTTCCACAATGTTGTCAACGGAGATGTTAGAGGGTCCACAGACAAGGACGCGCAAGTTTTGTTTGAGCATTTGGAGGATAAGCTCGATTAGAGTATGTGTTTTTCCAGTCTATAATTTGGTGTGTCAGTCTTGGTTTGGTGAAACCAGGTGATTTTCTCTGGATCTGGTTGAGTATTGCAATCCAGAGAAGATATTGATAACGTAGAGAAAGAAGACATGAGCTTGCGAGCTAACATATTGATCGGCTTATTCTCTAGTCCTTGTAGCCCATGGAAGGGGGACATTGAGTGAAATAAATGCCTGCTCTGAGCAGAATTTATGGCAAGACGCATCGTTATACCAGGAAATGCAAGGAAAAAATACTTACACCAGGCGGACCATGAATAAGAGCAATCTCCCTACTCCCCATCGCAAAACGGATAGCATCCTTCTGGCTTTCATTAAGACTTGGATCAACCCAAGCCTCCTGGGAAATAATAACTTCCTCGACAGGTGAAGGAGTCGTCAGGCCAAACAACACTCTGACAAAGCTAGAGTACTCCTCCGACTTCATCCTCTGAAGCTTCATCATATTGAGATTCATGCTATGCCACACATAAACCAATCAGCTTGAACAACAAAGATAAAAGAAAACGGAAAAGAAGAGGAAAAGAGCCAGAACCGTTTATAAGTAACATCATTAGCCAACTTCACAACCCACACCCGCTTCCCACTCGCCCCCGGAGCATCATCATCCTCACCATCCAGGGCCACAAGCACACAGTTCCTCGCAACCCTCGTCACCACTCCCCTCCCTCCCGCATCCTCCAGCGCCTTGGTCTCCCGCTTTTTCGCACTACCTGCAGGCTGCTCCGCAACCCGCACAATATCACCCGCCCTCAAACCATGTTCTGGCAAGTCTCCATCCGCTGACGAACTGACGGCGGGATCTGGTCCTAGTTCCAAAACTGTCTTGCCTCCCAGCCCGGTGCGTTGCGAGACAAGGAGCAAGTTTGGGAGAGCCAGTCCAGCGCGGAAGAGCGCGGTTGGTGTGCTGTTGGTTAATACGGAGCTGGTCTCGTGCAGCTCACTTTGCAGCTCGGCATCTAAGAGGCTGAGTTGCGTCGTTGCGAAGTTGGGGATGGAGATGGCTTCTCTGGGGGCCATGGTTTCAGAGAGGGTGGGGTTGGACAGTGAGGCTAAGAATAGAAATATTCTCAAGCTCTTCCGTAAATTTAATGATAGTTATGTTATTTTTGTGCCTTTAAAGAAAGAAGTTGGCGACAATTTTGATTTCTGTTTGGTTATTGGTCATGTGAGCGGAATTTTGATGTCACGAGAATTGAGGTCTTAAATGACAGGAGTAAAGAATTGGTGGTAGCCTTTTCTTTTCTGAACTCCTCGAACTTTTGAGATACTTAAAGTTGAGGGTCTCATATTGAGGAAGTATCAGGCAAGTTTTGAATAATACATCATTCAGATGACCACTCTAGTACGGAATGTCTTATAGTTCAAACCGATATAATATCACTATTTAGTACAGAGAACAATAGCCAATATCCAAGTTACCACCCAAATTATCCTCGCTAGAACGCCAAATTACACCAGTATACAATAATTAGTTTAACAGTCTCATCATATATGATGAACACCTTACCAAAACCCTTAAACACTCCATAAAGCCTAAAAATCAACCATCTCCATCTCACTCACCTCTTCTCAAAAGATGTAGGCTCAACCACAACCACAACAACCAGAGAAGTGACCATCAACGCAAAAGTAATACTAGCTACAAGAACGATGGAGCCTCGAGAGGCAGGGAATTTACCTCGGATGATCCAATGCTGGGATTCGAAGTAGCGGTGGAAGCCAACAAAGAGCATAACGATGCTAATTCCGAGGAAGGTGGCACCGAGGGGTTTGCCTAGTTGTCGTAGCCGGTGGTATGAACCGCCGTTTGCCAATGAATCCGATACTGTGGTGTTAAGGCGAAATCTGGAGAGGTATGAGTAGGTGGTGGTCGCAAGATTCGAAGTTTGGAAACACTTACAATTGGGTGATGGCTATGCCAATTGAAGCAAACGCAAGAGAGGTTCTCAGCCAAGCTAAGAATGTCCGTTCTGCCAAACCGGTCAGCACGGGTTCGAAGGAGTACTCCCGAACCATGACAGGCAAACATACCCAATGCCAGATGGTCTCTGGCAACACTCCCCTTATTCTCCAACTCCATGGAACCGTACTCGGAAATCAGCCTCTGCCACCACCACTGCCGATCATCCTCATGTTCCTCTTCCCCAGATGCATCTCCAACCCTGCCAATCTCCCCAGATCTACGAATGCTAGCCGTACTCGGCTTCGTCTTCGGTTTTGGTGCCCCGTCCCTATCGCATTTATCCTGGTGCGATTGTGCCGTGCCCAAGTAATTCATAGACTTGCCCTTCGAGCCATCACGGCGGAAGATGGTCGTTTCTTCATCAGCGCTGCTCTCCACATCTCCTAGCACATCGAGAGACTGGTCAGAACGAACGGCGCCCCGTATCGGGCTCCCAGCGGTTGCTGGAGAGGCATACCCACTTCCACCACGACTATTAGCAGCGTTGTTTGCCATATCCATAGAAATCTTTCTGCCTCGAGCAGTTTCGAGGATGCTATCGATGCGATCTCGAGGCGGGGTATGGATCTTCAGGGATTGGGAAGAGCCGTTTCGAGTCCGAGAAGTAACAGCAGTAGGTGTTGGATGAGCGGAAGAGGTAGAAGACATTGTGAGTCGGATGCCGGGACAAGGTAAATTTTGATCGAGGTGCTCTAGTGCGGGAAGGATATAGCACAGTACAGTGGACTCTCCCCCAGCACCTACAGAAACCGGCGGTAAGTACAAGGATCAAGGCAAGAGTCAAAGGGTAGTTGTGTAGTATTCTCCTCGTGGTTGGTGGGGTTGGGCTAGAAATGAATCGGTATGATGTCTTGGAATATCTTCGCAATCTAATCATCCGATTCCGTGATTTCAATCCAGCAGAATTTAAGGTTAATCCGCAGGCGGTGAACAGTAGTGCAGCGTGCTCCAGAAGCAAAACACTCAGCGAAAAGCTTACTCGCTAGACAACACTGCCCGTTCTACCGTGCAAAGGGAGCTATTAAGACTTATATGAACCTGTATATCACCAAGTCATTCCATGCTACCTAATTTAAGAAGATCAGTCCCGGACATATTCACGGTCACAAACAGCTCTATCCAGCGAAGTTATTTTCAGCACAAAGACATCACTCGTTTCAGATTTTTAACCCCGGAAATATGTACAGGAATCAGACTCGAAGTGAAGTAAAATTCAAGTCGCTATGCTTGTAAAGCAAAAAGATCAGGTGGAACGAGACCAACAGGTAAGGTAATGTGTACACGAAGTCAAGAGGGTGAAGAACCACACATCGTATATCTTTCGCTTGCTTGCAAATTGGAACAAAAGAGTTAACACTGGTGCAACAGATCAGATTATCAGTCCTTCCCCCATTGCCCGTCCATTGATAACCATGCTGGATTGAGACCAAAGGAATATACCCTGCAGGCCAGCCACAGGCAAAAGTACATTGGGCTTGACCTCAACTCTTAATCAAGTGATTGCTCAAGGGATGAGGTTAAGTATGCAAAGATTGCCAGCAGCTTCCAAGGGCCGTAATGAGGGGTACCGCCAGGACATGATCCCTCGAGCGGTAACACAAAATGCTCAGGTAACCAAAAAATGAACAATGGTCTAGGAAATAGGCACCTGCATTCGTACGATGCCCATCTGCTGAGAACACCAGGAACCCTTTCACACAAGCAACAAGATTCCACCACTACACAACCAACATCATCCCATATTTTGCCGCAAAGCGTACCGAAATACAGCCAACGCACACAATAATTTAACAAACATTAACCACATGAATACAAAAGAAAGTAAAAGGCCGAAGGATGGTTTGAGGACCAGAAGACAAAAAAAATCGTACTCTTCTAGTGGGGTATATTTGACTCAGGTCGATATTGCCGAATGTAACTGGACGAAATCGACGACATGCCTTCAAACAGAATGCAATAACTGTCATAACTCGCAATCGTAAAGGCGCGCGAGCGATAAATATTCTTCGCCCGAAACGAGACGCCGGGTATTTTATCGTCGTGAATGCTTAAGACTAGGAGAACTCAACAACTGCGTTACCCGTTACGGTAATCTGGTTCTCATTAGTTGTACTCAAGAATGGTGATAAAACAGTAGACTTACAGTGCATCCTGTGCTCGACTCTACGCCATTGAGATAGTATTTGCAGCCCGAGTACGAACACTTGCCAGAAACACCTCCAGTGATGGTGATGCTATAGTCAAGGCAGCCATCAGTGTTGGTTGGGCTGTTTTGGAATAGAGATAGGTAAGTGATTCCACTTGAATCCTGTCCAAGACCCATGTTGGTTGGGGCCCAGTTGCCGATGTTTGTACCAGAAGTTCCCCACTTGCAAGCGTCAGTAATGTCGTATCCGCTGGGGTTGATGTAGTATTGTGCGGTGGTGGACGATCCCTCCCAGGTGTAAGATGTGGTGGAAGATGGGTTGCAGACTGCTTCGGATGCACCAGCAGCCACAGCAAGTGGAACAGTTTCGCTCTCGGTACCAGGGTAGTCAGTTCGGCAAATGGAGACGGTCTTGCTGAGCGAGTTCTTGACAGTGACACCACCAACACCTGCTACACACAGCGTCTTGTAAGTAGGACGGGAGAGCTCAAGTTTTCCGTCCGAGTTACAGTAAAGACCTCCGACAGATTGTCCGGTGGACCCCTGAGCAGTTGGCCATTGGGATTTTTCGTAACCAGCGGGGCAAGCATATGAACAGAAGGAGTTTGCGCTACATGGACCGGAGGTTCCAGTTACGATGCTGACGATATCAGTCGCAGCAGTGGTGTAGTCGGGAGTCTCTTGAATTCCAGTCCATCCACCAAGACCAAGGTAGGTGTAAGAAATTGGTCCATAATCACTTGGGAAGGTACTGCAGTCCAGCTCACCACTTGGGAATTCTGCGTCGACACCAGTACCGGAAGAGCTGGTCGAGGAGGAAGTGGCAGCAGCCGATGTTGTGGTGGCCGCCTCGCTGGTTGAGGTGGTAGTTGGAGCAACGGAGGTCGAGGTGGAAGATGTTGTTGGTGCAACATAGGTGGATGTCGATGAAGATGAGGAAGAAGACTTCACCTGGTAAAATTGAGCTGCCTCGGCGGTAGAGCTAGAGCTTGGGGTAGGAGTCGCAGAAGTAGATGTCGATGGAATGACGGTGGTGATGGTGTCTCCAACGACGACCAAGCTTCCGTCCTTGAGTCCGGCCTCGACTTCCTCCCAGGAGAGTGTTTGTCCTCCCATCTCATACACAGTGGTGGTTGGGCCAGCTGCCGTCTCGGCGGTGACAGTGAGGTCGCGCTGCTCGACGGGAGAGCCACGGCGCCCGGGATGGCGATGCCCGTGACGGTGGTGTTGGGCTGTGACCAGGCCCGCAGCGCTGCTGAGGAGCGCGATTGTGGAGAACTTCATTGTGAAGAAGTGAATTCGTGGAATAGCAATAGATTCAAACGAGGGACCAAAGTCTTGCTGAAACTACCGTGCTGGGAAGATGTTGTAGAAAGCGAGAATTGGATCAAGGATGTCGAGGTCGAAAGGGCTATTAGTTGGCCACAGTTAGCATTCCTATCGCCGTCAAACGCGCATGGTCGACCAAGACGGTGGAACATAAGAAGATCAGAATCAATGATTAGGCTTCTCTCTCTCGCGCTCGATGACAGTAGCTGTTTCAATATTGAAGGGTAGTAGTATAAAAAGAAGAAAACAACAAGTGGGTAGATGATGATGAGATGGTTTGGGTTGATCACGGCAGCACATACATTGACAGGTCGACCCGACGAAGTTCGTATGATGCAGACGAAAGTTTGGAGATGGCGGGAAGGTTTTTTGAATTTCTGATTGGAATGGATTCGCTGTGTTGATCGCCGAAGTGAAATCGAGATTAAGTCGCTGCTATTCCAAATGAATGTGATAGAGAGCAAGCACTCTCAAGTTGGAGGAAGGGCTGGGAGGAGGAGAGAGAGGGAGGGAGAGGAAGAAGAAAGATCGTGGGATAGTGACGCTTCAAGAGCAAACACAGGATGTTGACAATGGGCAGTGGTGGAGAAGGGAATGAATGAAATACCGACAGGGGGGAGGATGGAAACAAGAAAGGAGCGAAATTATCGAGGTGAGAGCAAGCGCACAGGATTGGATGATTGGAGCGTCTGCGACTGGGCACGACTAGGAAAGCGAGCGAGCCAGGGGGTGGGAAAGTAGACGACCGACTAGGGTGCGGCTAGGGTCGAGCCAGGCTAGCGACCGACGACTGGAGGGGGGAGAGAAGGGCAGAAAGGGCAGGAGAGGCAACGGGCGAAAGTCAACGTGGAGATTTGCAGCGTTGCAGCTCCCGAGTCACGCTGTGAGTGGCTGCACCTTACGTTGGCGTTCGTCCCAACTCGGACAAGGGCGGGTCAGTAGTCAGCGGCGACGACAGACAGGACGACCGCTGTGCAGCCGTTCGGGGGGGGCTATCCAGGTACCAGACAGGGATGCCCTCCAGTGTGTTCGTGGCTGTTGCAGTCCGGCTTGCGACTCTCTTGGCCTGTGCTGCACTGGCTGTACTGTCCGTCCTTTCCAGATTGGCTTGGGGGAGGATAATAATAAAACATTCGAGATGAGGTTGCGAGATCATCTGGCGCTGCGCATCGCGTCTGCGCTGGCTTGGCGACTGCGCAACTGCACAACTCAATCGCCGTCGGTCATTCATTCCTCTTATGATTGCCCATTCCTGCTGGCCACCTGGATTACCTGAGAGCCCCCTTGCCCGTCAAGCGAGCTGTTCATCTGAAGTTACGGTGCCCTACCGACGGTCGCTAGCCTCCTTTACGATTGATTCATCAGAGGGAAGCGCTGATCCAGAGGCCGTGCTGAGGGGGGGATAGTAGACTGGACGATGCTGGATGGTGATATGATGCGATGTGATGTGATGTGATTTCTTCCCTCTCCTCTCCTCCACCCTACCAGCCTACTCCGTACTCACTCACTTGCTCAAAAGGGGCCGGAGCTTGAACACCCAATCTCGCTTGTCCCCCCGCCCTACCAAATTTCTCCCGTGCCCTTCCTTGCAAGCCTCCCTTCGCTCACCCAGTCCAGTCCAAAAATGAAATGAACACTGCAGCTATTTGGGCTCCTCTCATGATCTTATCGCTCTTATCCATCCCGTCGTCAGCTCGTGGGTCTTCTGTCGGCCAACGCTCTCCTAATCCAGCAGAGAGGCGACGACGACTTACAAGACCTCATTTACATGTCTCATTCTCATTCTAAAAGTGTTGAAGCTATTCGAGCTGGCAGTATCTGTCTTAGACTTCATTGCGCGTAAGCATGGCCAGCGGCTATAGCATCGACGCGAAAGACTTACCACTATTTCAGTCAGTTAATTTCCCACGACCTCTCTGCGCTCCCAGGGTTCTTGGTCCTTTTCTGCTCTGTGCTTCATCGCCCTCAAGTTTACCGTACATTATCCCACCCGCCCTCTCGCCCATCCATCTGCCGGTCAAGCCAATGCCCCATGTTTGCCCGAATTGGTACGAGAGATCTTCCAAAGGTAATCTTCCAAGTCGTGCTAGAGATGGGCAACTAACTATTGCCACACGGCCATGCCGTAACTTCAAGAAGCGCTGAAGTCGCAATACAACCCAGCACTGAATGCGATAGCTCTACTCTCATGATATCAACAACGATGTTACTGTAGGCTATTTTTTGCACCAACCGGTTCACACCGTTGCTGGGCCTAAGAGACGGATCTCCAAAGCTCAAACAATCTAAAGATTTTGACTTCTTGCGCCTCCACTGGTTCCTGACTAGAGTCCCAAGGATCTTGCTTCATTGGCTCGTCCGCAGTCCGGGTGGCGCAAGGGCTTGCATAGCCGATCGTCGCTGGAATTATGCACGCCAGGATAAAGTACATTAACATTGCAGTACAGATGAACTGTTGGACATTATTGGCCCAGCGATGTCGATCCTCCTCGCATATTGTTGTTGCGTTGCATGACAACGTGAGTGAGAACAAAACACCACATGGGATGCCATGAACACAAGCACGTACTACCTGTACACTTCGTGGCCAGCAGACACCACGGCGCCTGGGCTTTCTACAACCAAACATGCAGACTGTCTATCGTCATTGCTAAGCCTACGTCCAGTCTCTCTCTCTCGACGCTGGGAGCAAACCCATTCTCTTAGCAACGCTGCAGTGCATCCCTAACTTCATGACACAAGTCATGAAGAACATTCTCCAGTTCCCTTCATCATTGATCTGGAAGATCGAAGACACCACAAACACGCACCAGGCGAGGCTCGACCTGCATGTATGGCGAGGTGGAATCTGCGAGAGTTCAGCCCAAGCTGCACGGCATTCCAACTTGCCAGGTCTCGTTCACGCTCGCTGAAGCTCGAAAATGACGACAAGTGCATGCCAAGAGATCGGCCCGTTGCAACCCACTTAGATTGCATCGAGATCTGTCTGCCGGGAGTTTACAGTTATACTTCTAGCGGTTCCCATTGCTATTGTCCGATCTCAGACTCCCTACATGCTGTAGGGAGTCTTCAGAGTTCGGATGATCCCTCCGGCCAGAAAATCTCCTACTCCGCCAAACTTCTGGAATCCGTAGTTAATTGCTCCATGTCATACACACAAATGCAACATACCTTACGAAAAGCCACATCTCGGGACTTCATGCTTCTATACGTCTATCGCCTCCACGAAGCCTCACGTGCGAAGTTGCCGTTATAGGGACCTGGTGTTTACATTCAAGTGGAACTATGATGTCGACTCGTATCTGCAACAATAGTCTTTGAATGCTGTCACTTTTTCTCTTTACAGAACGAGCCTCCTCCTGCGGCTGAGTTCTCGTATCGATTTCGTAAAGTGCATGGAACATCGTTTCCTTTGCATGAAATGCTATGCAAGGCAATGCAATCCTTCGCCTATACATCCGTAAGGCTACCCCGTGACCATGTGCGGATACACACAGTTCCCGCATGATCTTTCGGAGTTCGGAAACATCCAGTCTACTCTGACAAGCGTCAAGATTAATGTTGTTCGTGTGGCTAAATATGACGCTCGCATCTGGCAATAAGATGCAGCTCAAGCGCAATAGCATAGCTATTGTAAAGAAAGTGGAGTATCGTGCATTTTATTTGATATCTTTTGCAAGGTCCTCTGCTCTTAATCTTTCGCCTTTGTCATAATCGTCTCGAGTGGTTTTTCGGATAGTGCGGCTCCTTCTTGTGGCGCTCGAGATAGCATTCTCAGTACTCCTTTGCTTGCTACCTCGGAATAGGAGTACATAAGTATCATTCTGGTTGGTATTTGATGTATCTTCTGCTCAGATGGTTTCAACTTCGTATCAATTGCTGTGGATACGAGACATCTGCAGATCTCATGTGTCCTATATAGCTTGTTTCTGGAGATGGGTCTGAACAGGCCTAGAGTTGAAGATTTGAGGACAAAGTCCGAAGTGGAGTATTAGATCAAGGTAATTGATTGCTAGCTGGTCAACTTCGTGGCTTTTGTTAAACATCTATGCAAGGACACCTCCTTAGTGAAGAATATCATATGTAATGCAGGCTGGAAAGTAAAAAGGATATTCTATTGGATTCAAGATGTGCATTATGCGTACAGATCATTTTCAATGCCAGGTGACTCTAAATAGAAAATATTAGAGATTAACGCCTCCCGTCTTCCGTACTTACACATATATCCTCTACCATGGCTTCAATATCTAGTTTTTCCCGAAGAAAGGCCTCACAGATCAGGATGAGTGGCCTCCAAGGATAAAATAAAGCTGGCAATGGAGAGACTGAGAAGTTCAAGTATAGTATTGCATCGCACATTTCCATAATTAGAAGCTCTCCAGGCAGGCCAAGATAAAGAAGGTGTTGACTGAACACTTCACAAAATCTAGAAGATTTGTAGAGTGTTTAATCTCAAGCCCTTTAAAGGGGGCTGTATTGAACCAAAGTCTCCGTTGGACATATCCTACAAGCATATGATTACATACGAACTGTAGTGTAGCTTAGCAGTTATATACAATAAGCCAGTCATAGACTTAATCCTGATTCGATGAGAGACTCAAATATCCCAAGAAATACTCTAAGAGCCGTCAGCGTTACCAATGGTAATGCAGCGCTTGGGCTGGTCACTACAGTTTACCAGAGGATGTAAAAATCTGTTGACGTCTTTCAAAGCGGCTGTTCAGAGTAAAGAAACCGATTAGACATGCGCCGGGACAGAGAGATACTTGCATAGTGTAAATGTAACGAAGTTCAAGGGTGCTTGGTAAGAGGCTGAACAGTGTCCGAAATAGAATGCGTAGAAAATCTAGCAGAACTATTGCCCAACAAAGTATTTGGATTGAACAACAGGATTACGTATGAGCCACAAGTGCAAAAATTGCATATTTGATAAATCGCTTGATGATAACATGCGGAAGAGCGGTTTTGTCATGAGAAAATGGCAGCATGTGTCTATTAAACATAAGGGGTATTAGGCCGCTAGTCGGTTGGGTTTGAGAATTGAAAGGCACCCTCGTCTTTTGAAATAGTTAATGCTCACTTACTGGCCATTAATCCTTCCTACCCAGGCTCCTTTGCTTATCTGCATCAAGCACGGTACCATTTCCTCGTTCGACCGAAGAGGAAGCTCTCGTCTAAAGCAGAGGCTTCAAGCGCATCCTTAGTCGAAGCCTTTTCCAATATCAAAATAATCAAACAAATTTATGATATGGAAGTAAGGAGCTGTGCCTACCTACAACTATGACTTTCTAGAAATAGAGGGCATACTCTTATACCATCTAAGGCGGCTTATCCACTTCGGAAGGGGTTTAACCGTATTTCTCGCCTACAACTTTATAACTAGCTCTATCTATCGCAGCGAGACCAAAATATTCTTCTGTGTTATCATTTTCCTCTTCGTGGGTTTATATTTAGGTATCAATAGCAGAAGAAATAACGTAACTAGTTTGAGGAACTTCAGCGTGCAATGAGAGTGCCCCCGCACCGGTAAGCACTTCCTTGGTGGCCATTTCATGGACTGTAATTAACATTCTGCCATAGCGAAGCTTAAGAAGTAAAAAAGTCAAAGATATTGAAATAAAGAATGGTGGTAAAGCAGAGTGAATGTATACAGTATAAACGCCATTAAGAGACTGGGTACTTTGGTCAAACTCCTAATTTTAGAATGGCAAGCCATGAAGCTCCGTATATCAATCGCTTAATTAACTAGCATAGTCTTGGCATGGCGTGAGCGAGTATCTCATACACCATATCCCACTTTATCATACCCAAGAGCTGTCATTGGGTGTCTTCACCGAGACTAAGTGGGAGCATCATTAGGACCTTGTTACCGCCTCGAAAGTTGAGAGAATATATGTCAGGCATTTTTCTGCAGATTTCACAATCTTTTGCTCGATCATTATTATTGAAAATGCCGGAAACATGGCCATACCGAGATGCTTCCCTTTCCATCGATGAAAGGGTTGATGACCTCCTTTCTCGCATGACTCTCTCTGAAAAGTCGGGGCAGTTGTTTCATAACATGATTTCCATCGGACCAAACGGCGAACTGTCGCCAGGAAATGCAGCATATGGAATCCCCAGCACAGAGGAACTCGTGCAGTCGAGATTGATGACCCATTTAAATCTGGTGGGTGCTATCAATGATGCTCGACTAGCCGCCGAATGGTACAACCGCCTGCAAAAACTGGCTCTCTCCACTCGACTTGGCATTCCTATTACTCTCTCCACGGATCCAAGAAACCATTTTGAAGACAATGTCGGAACCGGCTCCAGGGCTGGGGTGTTTTCTCAATGGCCAGAGTCTCTCGGTTTTGCGGCTCTCCGCTCGACCGAACTTGTCCACTACTTCGCAAATATCTCAAGGCAGGAATATCTCGCTGTCGGCATTCGTTGTGCCCTGCACCCGCAAGTTGATCTTGCCACTGAACCGCGCTGGGCTCGCATCAATCAGACATTCGGTGAGGATGCTGACTTATCCTCCAAGCTCGTCCAAGCATATGTTCGTGGCTTTCAGGGCGACAGCCTTGGCAAGGAATCTGTCTCAGCAATGACCAAACACTTCCCTGGTGCAGGGCCTCAGATGGACGGTGAAGATGCGCATTTCACCTACGGCCGCGAGCAAGTCTACCCAGGTAATAATCTTGAATACCACCTCAAACCATTTATCGCCGCAATTGAAGCTGGCACTTCGCAAATAATGCCTTACTATGGTATGCCCGTTGGGACCGAGTATGAAGAAGTCGGTTTCGCCTTCAACAAAGGTATCATACAAGGCATACTTCGTGACAAGCTTGGCTTTAAAGGGGTTATCTGCACAGATTGGGGGCTAATCACCGATGCAACGATTCTTGGCCAAGATATGCCGGCTCGTGCATGGGGTTGTGAAAGCCTCTCCGAAGTTCAACGCGCCAAAAAGATCCTTGATGCAGGCTGTGATCAGTTTGGTGGTGAGAGTCGTCCTGAACTGGTGATACAGCTTGTAGAATCAGGCGAAGTTCCTGAATCTCGTATTGACCAAAGCGTCCGCCGCATACTCCGAGAAAAATTCCAGCTAGGCTTGTTCGACAACCCTTTTGTGGACGTCGAGGCTGCAGCAAAGATTGTGGGCAAAGACTCATTCCGTGCGCAAGGAATGGCTACTCAATGCCGTTCATTTACTCTTCTCAAGAATGATAACGCTATTCTGCCAATACGTATCTCCGATGAGCCCCTCAAACTTTACCTTGAGGGTCTATCATTAGACCTTTTAAAAACCCGCCTCTCCAAGCAAAATATCGAACTGGTTTCCAGCCCAGGCGACGCTAATCTCGCTCTCCTCCGCCTCAAATGCCCCTACGAACCCAGACCCGGTGGATTTGAAAAGAAGTTCCACAGTGGCTCACTTTCCTATTCCCAGTCCGAGCTGGCACGTCTGCAAAGCATATTCTCCTCATGCCCGACCATTGTCGATATCTACCTCGACCGGCCGGCCATTATCCCAGAAATTGCAGCCAGTTGCACCGCGCTGCTCGTCAACTACGGAGCTGAAGCAAGCGCATTTATCGATATTGTATTTGGAAAGGCAAGTCCAGAGGGCAAACTCCCTTTTGACTTACCTAGATCCATGGATGCTGTGAAGGCGAGCAGGAGTGATATGCCATATGATACTGCAGATGCCGTATTTAAGTTTGGCGATGGGTTGCGATATGTATGAGCGGTAGTGTCCCAGCCCAGCAGACAAGGCTTCAAAGCTGTGTTAGAAGTAGTACTCTAAATCATGGTTCTGCCCGGGGGTCACTCAATTCTCTCAAATATCGTACCTTTTAGCTATCGTTTCTCCGTTTACTATGGCCTCCTATGCCCAAATTACATCTGCCTGAAGTACTACTGCTATTGCTTATATGTTCAATGCCGATTTTTCATCCTGTCAAAGTCTGTTGATTCTGTTTTCTTCCATAGGGGGAGGCTAAGTTGCTCATCCTGCATATCCTGCATGCTTCGTTCTCTGTTGTTAGAAGCTATAACTTACCAACCTGCCTGATTCTTGTTTAATGGCCTCTATAGGAGACAGGTCGCAGCTAGCAAGGTTGCGTTTCGTTTCTGGTCTATATGGCTTCTACATAATCCTAACATAAAAGATATACACATCCAATATAGGAGGTAAAGGGTTACTGGCGCCTTAGTATCATCTGGATAGACATGGCTACCTCGACGGCTTGAAGGGCTAGTGTCTCTCAGAGGATACTGCTGTATATTCGATGAAAAGCTGGGGAATGTTGATCCACAAAGATTTGGAATTCTCAGCGACCTGGGTCATGCCATTATAGATTCTACTTCTAGACGTAGTGGACATGGAGCAATCTTCCTGTCCTGAATAGGCCCAACCAGGGAGGGGAGAGGCAGATATAGCATTACAACACCAAATACGATCGCTTCAATAACAAATCCTTACCATGATATTTTAAATTTTTGAAATACGAATCATGTCCAAGAACTGTTGTTATAAGGCTTTAAGGCGAATATTAAGCACATCTTGTTTGCTATTGTTGAAGCGTTGCAAATTCACCTCCAACTAGCGACAATCTTCTCGGTGTAAATTCGGTGAGATCATAGGAGTATCCACAATGCTAATAATACAATGAAATGCCTCCAGCCTGTGTTGGAAAATGCTGCTATTTGGATTAGCAAGAAAAGATTTCCTGGTCTCAATGACTGACATTAGCAAAAGCACAGCCTCCTCAAAACACGATTCTCCCAAACAACTCCACTCCGAATACATGTAAACTTTTCCAAAAAGTGAAGCCTATACTAAGCTATACATGGAAGCCATGCCATGTTACCTTCACTCTCCTACTGGATTAATTGAGTAGTTATGAAGGTCTGCAAATCGTGTTACACCCTCTCTCGCTAAACGGTTGGTAAAAGGGGGGGGTTAGTAGTAGGACAAGAAAGAGGAAGCAAAAACAAAAACAGTTTAACAAGGTCAGAAATCGAACCCGAGCAGTATGTACTGCCTAATTTCTAATCTTCATACCCTTCTTCCACCTCTTCCTTAACAACTTCCTAGCCATTTTTCCTTTGTTTTTTCTCTTGCCTTTCCTGTTCGGTGGTCGTAAATTTCGATTCCTATAAATTCTTCCAATCATCCTCATCAGGTTTATCTAATCAGATTGTTAAATCAAGCATCGTAGACTGGGCTATTGCTTGTAAGACTGATAGTAATACTTGTTGTAGTCCAGTCAAAGTTACATTATTCTCCGAGTCCTTGACAACGAGCATAAGCAATGCCCGCAGACTAAAATTGGCATCATTACCACCTATATGTGGGTATTTAAATGGGTATCCAAGAATTGTTACGATTTTCTCTAAGCTCTGTCGACGGATTACTTGAAGAATTGTTTGAGATGCCTTTTGTATGTCAATGACACAAACAGGAAGAAGTTCTATACCGATATTCTTGAGGAAAAAGAGGTTTTGATGACCACTGCGTACCATCTGAGTCAGCACGTGCTGAAAACCGAATTAGATACCATATACCTACGAACCACCAGCACAATATTCCGATCTGTAGCAATGATAGCATTGAAATTGGCCTTGATCTCACCCGCAAGTAATATCTCACTTTCTCCGAAGAGGAATCTTCTCGAGGCCGTTGCACAGTAGTTTTCAGCTCCACCACAAAGATTGTACGCCGTAAGAGCATCTGCCGTTTGCTTTGCATATGACTCCTTGGTAGTGGAAAATATAGATGGTAGGGATCCTGTGTCAAAAATAGCCAAGCCAACCTGGAATTTCTTAGATAGATCCATTTGCTTTCCATCATTGGCAAGTGGTACTTCAACGTCAAGTGCGATGAGAATTACATCCTTTATCGTGGATCCTAGGAGTGTTGGCAGGGCCAGAAGGCGTTGTGGTAGTAGGGTTTCTGGTGGTGAAATGTTGTCCAAGCCGAATATACAGCGAAGCCATGGGGTTTCCTCTCGAAATGTTTCTTTGTGGTACATCGTCGTGTTTTCTGACATTGTCACTGTAGGTGGATTGATGGTTGTTGAATATGCTTGTATCTGGATATGTTGGTGTTTGGAAGTGAATGTACTTTGAAGTGATGGTGATTGGACATACGAAGGGTGGTTAACATCTAACAGTTGCTCGTTCTATCCTGGGTAGTGCACCGCTAAGCGCACATTGTCGTTCCTGTGCACCAGCCGAACGGGGCGCCCATAGATCGGGCTAATTGAATTCACTCTTAGACGAGCAAAAGTGCAGCGAGCTATTATACCTTACAATATGACTAGAAAGCACAAGTACTAATTAAAACGATGAGAGCAGAACTGCTGTCTCACCTTACCCTAGGTTGCTTTACAGCTATCATCGAAGATAGAGTTTTAAGTTTAGAACTAAGACTCTGGTAGTGGTACACTGCTGTCTAACCTTACCTTTAAGTCGCCGTACAGCTAAATCATAGGTAGAGTTTAATTTTAGAACTAAGATTCTGATAGTCGATACTGCTATGGCATCGCTTACGATGTCTGCGGCTTCCTGCGGCACCCATGGGTGTCACAAGTCATGGACTAATCAAAGTATATGAAGAGTAATCACATAAAAAGCCCTTAGGTTTATACAATAATTTCATATCATCAGAATGGCTTATTCCATTCCATTAATCAAGACTGATAAGGCCTTAACTTTCTGGCGTGGTCTGGGGTACTAGTTGAGCACGCTGAAAATCTGGCGATTAGACTGTGGAAAGTATCGCAGACCCCGGAATCTCACATCTCCCACACCCAAATGGACCTGAAAAAATCAGACGTTATCGCCTTCCATTTTCATTCATCTGTTAATAAACCGTGAACGATAGAAGCTCATCAAATATCCGGGTTTTCCTCACATGAACACTCACGGCGATGCTCGCTTAGCCACACGCTCAGCATAACTCCCACATTCGACGTCCTTTCCAAGTGTCTCGAAGTCTCCAACACCCATTGTAACGTTGGGCCTCAAAGATGGCAGGAAACCCCAGAATATTATTTTAATAATGGCCAGGAAGAATACCGATCTTTGTGAAAACAGATGAGAGGTGAATCGTTGTCGAGGAAGCTCTTCTAGTGAAAGAGGGACTCACTATAAGCTGCGGTATCTTCACCGGTTATGACAAAAGCGAAGGATTCTTCCAATAAATCATACCAGGGTACGTATCATATAACGCGGAATTTTGAGAAAACTAGTTTCCTTGGCTAACAGCAGCCTCCAAGGCGTAATATTTGACCTTGTACGCTCTGTTTAAAGTCTCTTGAGCGTTTCCAAGACGCTCCACCTCAGCATACTGTTCAGTTTGCACCACTGTCTGAAGGGCAGCGAAACTATAGTATCCATCGATCGAATTAAGGTCCTTCTGTAGCTTTAGTTCTTTAGGATCTTCCCCATATCATTCACGTCATTGCCTTTTTATGCAGCTTGAAAATGCTGAGCGACCATTTTCGTTTGGTACCAATTTGTGTTGAGAAATCTCAGAATCTGACTGGGGGCACATATATGTCATTCCCATCTTCCCCAAACAATTAGAAATCTGTTAGTATTTAAAAGGACATCCAATACTCCCATTTTGAAGCAGCAATATATGGTACCGGATGTATCGGCGAAATTATGATGCGAAAAATCTAGGAGTGAAGGGGTGGTGTCGCCTGTCGCTTCAGCAGCCAGTCCAGGCAAGGGACTCTGTCAATTATTAGTCAGCCTTATCTCTTATATTATCCAGTACAGTCAACTGACGGCTGTAGCTAGAAAAGTCAACTACTTTTCACCAGTCAAATCACACCCCTAACTACAGTATGAGACTCGCTACCGATAAAATGGGCATGATACAGTAATGAGGTAGCCAGTTAAACGTAACAGTGGAGCTCGGTATCCCCATTACATAAATCTGTCTTCTGTCCTACTATCAAAACCCTGCGATTAATTATTGACAGACTATCGATAAGCACAAATCTTTCTGGCAAGGCAAGTATACCAGAAGAGTATATATCCTTATGATGTTACCTATATTGCAGCTGCCAGGCCTTCACAAAGTCCAAGTAGGCCTCGCTTAGCATGATCATAGAATAAAGGCGCTACCAACGCCGGCCTTATCATTTTAGACACCTTCAGTAGTGTTAACGTGGACGACAGTCTCAGAATCATGCTCATCCTCATGCTCTCCAAATTGCACTTGGGAGCCTGGTAATAATGGGAGCGCAATTCAATGGGGCGACGAGTACTCATGGGCTGCAGATGCAGACATGCGGGGATCTGCTATGGAAGCCGTTGATATGACCTCATACCCCGAAAATCAGGGATAGTAAGCGAGTTGAAACAGGAAAGTATCTCGATTCCCATTTCCCCCCTCCCTTAAATGTTCTCGATCACCGTCGTCATTTACCTGTTCCTTTCTCTAGGTGACTGCTGGTGATTTTGTGAATCCTGTCCAATTTATCCTCTTTCACAATCTGTCCCCTCATCACTACCAGCATATACTCATTAGCAGAAGGTATGTAATTGTATCCGGCGTCACTTATTCGGAGGTCGCTAACCTTCGGAAGCTGTAGTAAATACGCAAATCAAGTCGAATCAGCACTATGTCAGCCCAGCACGGAGAGCAGCTTGCGCAGCAAGTCACCCCACAAGTCCAAACTCCACCGCCTCGTGAAGCTGGAAGTCCATGGCGGACACGACAAAACTCCGGTCAACAAGGCATGTATCCACTTCAGAGAGGAACAGAGGGACTTCCTCCCCGAGCGGAGGGTTACAGAGAGGCGCCCATCAGAGAATCGAGAATTAAGGATAGACCATATTCACCCATGAACGATAACTTGGCTATCAAAATTGAGTTAGACTTGGAAGTCGAGGTAAGTTTATCTAGTCTTGGTAAATGGCTTTCTTTTATTTAGCATACTAACTGTGCACTAGGTTGATCTGTACGCCCGAGTCAAGGGAGATGTCACGATTGGTTTACTGTGATCTGGGATTATACTATTCAAGCTCTGGAGTTTGCAGGAGGGAGTATGCATGAATTTGGTTGGGCGTGTTCTGGATATTACGATCATTGGGAGCTATTGGATTATTGGTTTTGGGGTGCATGTGCAACTATGTAAGATCTTTCAAGAAAGAGCCACCTTTCAACTCGTCGGTGGTAGACACACCATGATTATCACGAATGATGATGCCGTTACACATTATAATTATTTTCTCTACTACCATATTTTAAAATACTTGGTCCCCATGAACCCATTTGAGTAAAGCAGAGAACGTTCTCGCCTCACTATTCACTATTATTGTCACGGCTTCAGCGTACTGTGCACCAGTGAGCTCTTTATTTGCATCTTATCGTACCAAGTTCTTTAACGGTGAAAGGATAATGGAGAGCACGGCGATTGCTGCTGGGGAAGCGACGATCACAATGCTTGTACAACCAATTGAGCCTATGTACAAAACATAATAAATGTTGGAACCCTGCCTTTCACCAAATCCTTGCTGCTTAATGGATACATTGGCCTCTAAACATAACAGTAACAACAATTTGTTGTATACCATCCTATCCCGCAAAGGTACTGCGGAGCATTTGCAAGACTTGGCTCGACACACTGATGCCCGTCGCACAGGCAACTTTGGCACTTTGCTCAAGCCATGCGCGAGTTAGGATCCATCAGATTGAGGCGTCAGGTGATAAACCTTTTCAAGTATGAAGCCCTTTAAACAGTTCGGGAAATGGGCCTGTGTGATTCGGATGTAAAGTCTATTGGGGGGTCATTAGAAGGGCCTCGAAGCGGACGAGCAGTGAGGAATTTGAATTTGCGTCCGGTTAGAGCCTTGCTTCAAATCCAGATAAATATACAGTATCATCGCTGAAACACTTGTGCTGTTCGCCGGACCATTATTGTTGAGCTTGATCGAACGATTTTATACACGTCCATAAAAGTACATCTCTTGTAAACTCCTTGTCCCATGCAAATCCTCCATTGTGTGTTGATTGTACAGATATTGCGTTCAGTAATTGAACACCGGTGCCTCTTATAGTCCCGACGCTCATTTTGGCCACTTCTTCCACCCACGACCATGACCTCTCTGCCCAGGGGTATTAGTATTTGCAGGAAACAATATGGTTTATAACATACCTCCTTCCACGTCTGGATCATTTGTGGCATATTTAGCATGGCTTGTCTGCGCTTCTCCAACCTGTTGCACGCATCATCAGTATTCCTTCCTCCATGTATTTCAGAATCCGGTTCACTGCGTACCTCGCCTTCATTGTTCGCTCTGACTCCTTTCCCTTGACCTTTTGTCCCACACCTGTGCCCTTGACCCGCAAGCCATTCTCAGCTCTCCTCCTAAGTCTCTCCTCAGTACCCTTGACCGTAAACGGAAGCAATTCCTCCACGCCATGCTCTCTGGCAAGCTTCACAAGTTCTGCTTGCCTTCTCAATGAAAAGGTAGGATCATGCCATCGGCCCGTCACTGGGTGCTTCTGGGCCTGGAAAGGATTCGTGAAGCTGTACGCATCGGGGTGAATGCCACTCGTCGCGGATGAGGTGGTTGCTGCCGTAGGAGCTGGGTCGGTGGTTGTGGTGGTCTGAGGAGAGAGGATCGCAGCAGGGGGGTAACGGGCAAAGAATCGTTGTAACCGTGGTGGCAATGCTGTTGCCAGCTTGATATATTGTTTGGAGCTCATCTTGATCCTCAACGTGGCACGTAGATGATACAATGCCTCAAGATTGAGATGAGGTCGACGTCGTCGACTTTTCTGCGGCCGCTCTCTGATTGGGCCTCGCGTAAAGTTTTTGACGGGGTCGACCGTTCAGCCTTGCGCCTGAACTGGATTACCAGAAGCATCATCAACTTACAACCCAGCATCTACTTTGCGCACACAACTTCTACTACAAGTTCTAGGAGCATTTCTCGCGTGACCTCGAAACAGCATCGCACCATACTTTCCCGAGGGCTGCATTAGCCTGTGATGGCGAGCTTCACGAACGGCCATACAAATGGCGACGACATACCTCCAGCTCCAGTAGGCACGAATGAGCATACCTCATTACCTCCTCCCCCTCCTCCAGACAGCCTCGCTCCGCCGCCTCCTCCAGATTCAGAGAGACCACCTCCTCCGCCAGATACATTTGCGCCGCCTCCCCCGAGCGATTTACCACCACCGCCGCCGCCTTCAAAGTTCGCTCCACGACCTGCGCCACAGTCTAATGGGCGCGGGCCTTTGAGTATTGAGGAGATTCTCAAGAAGAAGAAGGAGGCAGATGATGCTAAGGCCAAGGTATGTTCGTAAAATATTCTTGCGTTCGATGATAGCAATGTTCACATTGAATGTCTAGTCCCTTCTGAGACCAATACTGACTGTCTAAACTATAGCCGAAGTTCCTATCGAAGGCCGCCAGAGAGAAACTAGCTCTAGAAAAGAGAGCGAAGGAAGTCGAGGAGCAAAAGCGGAAGCTGGAATCTGAAAGGAGTGAAATTTTAGGTGATTTGGGATACGGCGCTCCACAGAATGGCAGAGGACAGCAATCGTCACCTCAGCAGAATGGTCGAGGATCCTCATCATTAGTGCCCACTGGTCCTCGATCGATGAGAAATGGTGATGCATCTTCCGGACCGGTAGCGGGGCGCAATGGCCAAAAGAACCGAGGGGGCGAGACTGCTGCTGCTTCAAAACAACCTGCACCCAGTGGAAAGGGCTTTCTAGCTGGGGAGAAGCGTCCCACAAATGGAGATGATACGGAATCAGCGTTGATCAGGACACGTTACATGGGAGCAGAGACGAATCAGTCAACATTTTCAGCGAACAAGAAGCGGAGACGTACAGCAGAGAAGAAGTTTAACTTCGACTGGAATGCCGAGGAGGATACCAGTCCAGATTATAACCCATTATATACAGCACGTGCCGAGGTCAACTTCTATGGTAGAGGTCGCTTGGGAGGGTTTGCCGAAGACGAGGCTGGCGCTTTGAAATATGCGAAAGCCTTGGAAGCGCGAGATTCAGAAGCCGGAGGGGCTCGAGCAAGAGAAATGCTAGAGATGGAACGACGAAGAAGAGAAGATGCTGGAGGCAGAAATTCCCTGGATAAGCACTGGAGCGAGAAGAAACTGGAGCATATGCGAGAGCGAGACTGGCGCATTTTCAAGGAAGATTTCAATATCAGCACAAAGGGAGGTGGAATACCAAATCCTATGCGAAATTGGCAAGAATCTGGGTTGCCGAAACGATTGCTGGATGTTGTTGCTCAGGTTGGGTACGATGAGCCCTCAGCAGTTCAACGTGCAGCTATACCGATTGCATTACAGGCCCGAGATTTGATCGGTGTGGCTGTCACTGGTTCAGGTAAAACTGCAGCTTTCTTGTTGCCACTACTGGTTTATATTTCGGAACTTCCTCCTCTGAATGAATACACCAAAAACGACGGTCCATATGCTATCATTCTTGCACCAACGCGTGAATTGGCTCAACAAATCGAGGTTGAAGCCAAAAAATTTGCAACGCCACTCAATTTTACTTGTGTTAGTATCGTTGGTGGTCATTCACTGGAAGAACAGGCTTACAATTTACGCAATGGTGCTGAGATTGTCATCGCCACTCCCGGTCGTCTTGTTGATTGTATTGAGCGACGAGTCTTAGTGTTGGGTCAATGTTGTTACATCATCATGGATGAAGCCGATCGTATGATCGATCTTGGTTTCGAAGAGTCTGTGAACAAGATCCTCGATGCACTGCCAGTAGGCAATGAGAAGCCTGATGATGAAACTGCTGAGGATGCACAGGCTATGAGCAGACATCTTGGCGGTAAAGATCGGTACAGACAGACGATGATGTACACAGCTACTATGCCTCCTGCGGTTGAGAAGATTGCCAAAAAGTACTTAAGGCGACCAGCAATCGTCACCATTGGAAATATTGGCGAGGCTGTAGAAACGGTTGAGCAGCGGGTAGAATTTGTGTCTGGCGAGGACAAGAGAAAGAAGCGACTCAACGAGATCCTCGCTTCCGGACAGTTTCAACCTCCTATCATCGTTTTTGTTAACATCAAGCGAAACTGTGATGCTGTTGCGCGAGATATTAAGCACATGGGATTCTCATCCGTCACTCTCCACGGTAGCAAAACCCAAGAGCAGCGAGAGGCAGCTCTTGCATCCGTCCGCTCCGGCGCCACCAACGTGCTTGTGGCAACTGATCTGGCAGGAAGAGGTATTGATGTGCCAGATGTCAGTCTGGTTGTCAATTTCAACATGGCCACTAGTATTGAGAGTTATACCCATCGTATCGGTCGTACGGGTCGTGCAGGCAAGAGTGGTGTGGCTATTACATTCTTGGGCAATGAGGATGCAGATACGATGTATGATCTGAAGACTATGCTCTCTAAGTCATCTATCTCCAAGGTCCCTGAAGAGCTGAGGAGGCATGAAGCCGCACAACAGAAATCTGTTAGAGGTGGTGGAGGGCAGAAGAAGATTGAGGAGAGTAGTGGATTTGGAGGCAAAGGTGGTGGATGGTAGGTAAATCAAGTAGTTATTTTACAGACCAATTTCTACTTTTAATGAGAGAGATAGAAACTGAGTGTTACTTATACCCAATTCTTACGGTCATTACCACGACGTGCATTGATTTGAATTACATTCCACTTTTGCTGTAAAGACAACCCTTATAGATTGCGCCGCCCATTTCAACTTTTAGACCTAATTTGAGGTCCAGTCCTCAAGGTTTAGTTACCAAAAATCAAAATTTCCCCTCCCAGTGATTGAGAATGGCAAAGGCAACTCCCTTTGAAACAACACATGCACTCGAGTTTTCTAATACCCAGTAACCAAATACAGTCGAATCCGATCTAAACCCCCTTCTCAATCTGGACATGCTCACCATGAAAATCAGTCTCCTTCTCAATTCCCTCAGAATTCGGATGTCGCTTGTGGTAGCCGGCAACGACAGTCCTACCACCTTTAGCCCCAAAGACACCTCCACTCCAGCCACCAGCCTCAAAGAGATGGTCTATATCCTCCAAGTCCAACTGGTTCGTCTCGGGGAAGAAGCAGTAGACAATTGGACACCAAAGAGCGCAGAAGACGGCGAAGATGATGAAGGTCCTCCATCCGATACTGTCGATGGCGATGGGGGTGATTTGAACGACAGTGAAGACACACATCCAGTTTATAAAAGCGCCAAGGGCTTGGCCGCGCGAGCGGATGCGTGTGGTTGTTACTTCGGACGGGTAGAACCAAGGGATAGGAAGCCAACCGATGCCGAGGAAGATCTGGAAAATGAAGACAAATGCCGTTGCTGCATAGGCGGTAGGTCTGCTGCCGATGGACAGGAGGATCGCGGCCATCGCGAAGCACAGGCAAAGTCCTGCTGCACTGAACATGAGCAGATTTCGTCGCCCATAACGCTCCACTGTCCAGAGCGGGATGAAGGATGCCGCGAGGTAGGTAAGTGATGTGCAACCACCGAGGATCAGTGACAATACTCTCGATAGCCCCATCGCGTTGGCATAGACAGTTGGGGCGTAGTAATTGATCATGTTGCTGCCAGTGAACTGTTGCATAAGGTTTATAGCACAGCATAAACACATTCTCCTGAAATTACCAATCTTGCCTCCGCGAAGGAGTTCGCTGTAGCGGAACGGACCACCAGCACTCTCGAGTTCGAGGGAAGTCTCGATCTGCTTCCGCTGAAACACGACCTCTTCCGAATCAATGGTGGCATCTCCTCCAATAAGTCTTGCAATTATCTCTGCGGCCTCGGTATTGCGACCCTTTTCGATGAGGTAGCGTGGTGTTTCCGGTAATGGAAGCGTTTGAAGGACGAGACAGATGGCAAAGAAGGCTTGGAAAGAGATGGGAAGGCGCCACTGTACTGGCCCGGCGACGAAGGAAAGACCGAAGTCTAGCCAGTAAGCTATGCAGAGACCTACAATGGTGATAGTGCCTTGCATACTAAGCAGTATACCTCTGTTGCCGGGTTTACAGAGCTCCGACTGGTACGTTGGAATCGTCGAGCTATTGAAGCTACATGTATCTATGCGTTAGTCTCAACTAGAAAAAGGTCCGTAGCAATTGCGCTTGGAGTCTGCTTACCCATTGCCTACGCCCGTCACAATACGTCCAACGAGCAGCTGGGAAAGTGTAGTCGAGGATCCAAGGAGGATAGTCCCAATAATCATTGTAGTTCCACCTAAAGCACGATCAATGACCTGAAATAACGGGTTTCAATGGACATAATATACCAGCAAGAATCATATTCCGCCTTCCAAAGCGCTCTCCAAAGAAGAAAGTGAATAGACAACCAACAGCACAACCGATATCATAAAGAGATACGATAATCCCTTGAAGACGAGCACCCGGGTTATTAAAATCGTTGCCAAATTGATTATCAGCTCCGATCAACCCGCTCATAACACCTTGATCGTAGCCTAGAAGCAGGAAACCTTGACAACTCGCAGCTAAATTGGCACATGAATGCTTAGTTGAAGTGTATTTATATTTTCTACCGTACAACTGACCTGTAATAGCCCAATTGAGGGCTCTGCCTCTCATTGGTGTCCCTTTCCCGAAGATGCCCATAGTGACTCAGTGACTGCTTCTCAATAAGAATATCTGTGCTAGATTGCAAGATGTGAAATTGTTGCGGCAAGTATGAGAGAATAAAGAGAGCTGAGAATGAGGAGCTGAGGATGAGGGCTGAAGCATTTTGGCCCACGGCAGACAATGGTACCATGCAACAGTGTCATTTCGTTACGCTTAACACAAAGTAACTCGCAGTTCCGGTCCAAAGTCTGGCGATTACTTATATATCATACCTCAGCCTCTTAACAAAGTTCGTAAATGACTTGGAGATACATTGGTTCTCCCCACACTCCCCGGCCCCCTTACTCTAGGAGGAATAACCGAGCCAGAAACTTAGTGGCGACAGAGTACAAGCTGGAAAAGATCAGCAGCATACGACATTATGCATCTTCCCCCCCGAAGTCTTCGGGTAGATGTACACCGAAGAGAACATCTGCCGGTAACTTGTTAGTGACTGACACATTTCGGCAGTTTCTAAGTTATGACAAGTGGTATGTTTCAAAGTATTAGATTAATTTTCTAAATGCTCTCTTGAGCTATATCTTACTTAACGCTCATATCTAGGTAGACTCTCATGCTGCGACGCTGGGCTGGCAATAGACAGATGAGCATAACGCCCTCCATACTCATCTTCTTCTGTGAGAACAGGAGCTGTCGGTGCATGCTGCTGCGAACTGGACCCCTCCCCACCATTCTGATCGTCATCGTCGGGAAAATCTGACGGAGCACTCGCCTCAGCGAGTAGGCGTCGATGTTCGAGCTCTTGCTTGTCATCGTTGGGATAAGATCCGGCAGCAGGATCCAAATCTTGCAAAGATGGTGCAGATGGTGCAGATGGCGCCGATGGCGTAGCATCTGAGTATATTGATCCAGAGCCATGCTGTGTGTTTGGGCGAGCTGTATTGGTGCTAGCCCCCGAGTCAGCTGTATAAAGGTCTTCATCAGTCTCGTCAACCACCAAAGGCGCAGATGGAGCAACGACTGTTCTTGCAGAAGAAGGACCAGGAATATCAGCTGATGGCGGCTCACTTGGAAGCAGTCGTTCCTCGGCACGACGAGCTCTTTCCTTCTCGCTCAACCCTTCTTCTGCCAGGAAGTCTGGAGGTGGAACATGTATCTGATTGTGTATTGGTGGTGGTGGATATTGCTGAGGATATGTTTCATAGTATTGATCATATTCATAATTTCCATTGCCAGATTCGTCTTGATAGTTCTCATCATAGGAATTATAATTTTGATCATAGTATCCAAAATTTTGCTGGTCGTCGGCATAATCCCTAATCTGGCTCTGGTTCATCCCATAAGATTCCTCGTAAATTGGCGCCTGTGATGGAGTGGGGGAAACCACGGTTTCATTCGGCCACTCGTTCCTTTGGGACATCGCAGTTCCAATTCCACGGCCTTTATGTCGGAAGCTATCAGTGGTGCCCACAGTAACCTCAAACAGACATGCCACCACGCTTTTCTCCCTTCGGATGTGATCGGTGTCGACAATACTTCCACCCCAGGCTGCAAGCAAGTTGTGGTTGGCCCCTTCAAGCTCTCGACTTCCAGACGTTCCAGCTGATGGAAGTGTGACTTGGCCTACTCGTGGGAGATGTCGCTGTTGGCCAGCTAATTTGCCACCCAAGTCCACAACAACTTCCACTTGGTACTTGAAGCTGATCATCTCGCCTGGGACGCCTGAAATTGTCGGGAAAACATCTTCAGGTACCCGTACAGTTGCGTTGACTGTCGCTGTAAGAGTATGCGGATCGACAATGATGGGCGCAAAGGACTGCGAAAGATCCTTTCGAAAGACACTACTAGATCCTGCAGATGACAACGAAAGCCCGCCCAACCCAGTTTTCGATTTTGGATAGTATTCTTCATGCTTCAGCCTCTCCGCTGCCTTGCCCTTCAGATCTACAAATAAAGAGAGAGGTGGAGCAGAATCGATTCTGCCTTGTCTATATAAAGTAACAATAACACCGTGCATACTTTTGATAGGCTTAGTGTGCTTAATTGTTATTTTTACCGGAAGCTGGTCTCCTGGCAAACATCCAGATTTAAGAAGCTCGATCGTAGCGGTGATTGTCTTCTCGTCTAAAGAAACCTTGCTTCCTGAACTATCTCGAATTGACCTGGCAGTTGATGGCACTGGCCCGAGTCGGAAGCTCAGTCCAGTACTGCTGCTGACCGTACTTTGATCGCTTGCAACACTGACCTCGCTGTGAATCTCACTGGGAACGGGGCTTTGAAGGCTTGCATTATCACCCGATCCGATTTGGCTTGCAGAATCATCTGGTCGCGGTGAACCTGTCGTCCGTGTCGCCTCACTCCCTGAGCCAGTATCTAGAGACTCATGAGTCGTCCCCTCCGCTGACTTCGTTGTCTTCCTCCGTCTGGGACGTTTCGAAATAGGTTCGAGAGATATTGTCCGTGGCCTTGGAGGCCCAAGTAAGCCAATATCAACATTCTCTACAAGAGCGACTTTGCGATCGCAGGTGGACGTAGCTGCTATTGATGTTGGTCGTGTAATGGTAGATGTAATCATATATGATATCGTGCCCCTCTCAAACTGCAACTCTTGGTCAGTAGGCTGTTCAATCGCGTGGTGGACAGGTATTCTTACGTCGATGCTGGTCGGTATGCCTTTGCTGGGGAACTCCAATTCGAAATTGAATTCATAAACTCCAATATCCAATCTTCCTTCTCCACATAATGTGACCTCATCTTGGAATAAAGACGCATATCCATTCCCAAAGTACTGCGATTTCGTGGTATTTCTGTTATCTGCTAAGCTGGCTTCGGTCGGAATGGGCTCGTTGACGCCGTTGGGATGCTTGAAGACGCGCACAAATCCATGGAGGGCGACAGTAAGGTGAGTTATTCGGATAGGTTTGGTAACGGTCAGTACGACGGCGCCTTTGACCAAGTCGCCAGGTCTGTACTGTCGATGAGGCTCATCGGGACGGATATGGAAGTCATTGAGGTTTCGCGAGCGGGATTTCAGAGGATTTGACAGTCTCGAGAACAGCGATCGGCCAGTCGAAGGGACTGGCGACGACGAAGCCGTGTGAGAGGCATTCGCGCACATGCTAGGATCAATATCAATAGCAAGATAGATTGGTATAAAGTCGCCAAGAGATGGATCGTGAATGCCAAGTAATTGAAATATGAACGACGGAGGAGGAAGCGGTATCTTTCGTTCGGAGGCAGCCCGTCGACGCTGCAGACCAGCGACTCAATACAGTAATCCGATACGATCCAAAACGGCTTCTTGATTCGTAACCGCTCTGTCTCAACAAGTCTACGCACGGCAGGGTGATGGCCAGCATCCACGCATGCGTGTGGTTTGGATAGCACCTTCACGCCCCGGGACACACGAGTTCGGATTAAGATCAGGATCACAGCCAGTTCCAGTTGCGCAAGAAACATACAAACAAGATGTTTGTCGTGAGGTCGGAGTCGGACGCAAAGGTTAGGAGAGTGGATTCGAGGTGTCAGTGCAGCCCTACAACGATCTCCTTTGTACGCGTGGATGCGATGCGGCGTTTGGTGTCCGAGTCAGAGCGTTGAGAAAAACAGTCGCAAAGCCTACGTAAACAGACAAAAGGCACTTTCGGCGCACACTCGAGGGGAACCCATCCCACTATATTATAATTTGCTAGATGTTAATTGCACCGTTGTCAGTGCAAATCAGCATCTAGGCTGCTGGACGGCCTGGACGGCCTGGATGTTGGGCATCCTGGTGAGAATGGATGGATTAGGCAAGTAGGGGTCCTCTAACGCTCAAAGTGGTGCAGGTGCAGAGCCAACTAAGTTGTTGGGTTGGTCGCATTTCACGAGCAACAAGGGCCAGCAGCAGAGACAGTCCATTGCGAAGAATATTGAGAGGCCCAGATTCCAGACTCATTCTCTAACGGATGAATCCCGTTCCATGTCCTTTCAACATGCGTCTTGCGTGGGAAAGCCTGTTATGCCTCTTCACTAAGCTATATTTCAGAGCCCTCAGATTTGACTTCACCAAATGCTGACCGGGGTGGTGGGCTGTTGACTAGCTAGACACCTTAATTTGTGCCTTTTTTGCCTGTTCTATTCCGCCTTGCTGTGCAATTCACAAACTAAGAACCATCAGTCTGCTCACCTTGCTTGGGGACAACACAATGTCGCGTGCCGTTCTGGTATGGCGTCAAAAGCCCGGCACTGGATAAAGTCTAGACCTGAGCCATCAAGCGGCCCGTAAGAGCAATCCTCTCAGCACTCTCTTCGCTGAAATTCACCTCATTTGTGCAGCCATTCTACCAGTATCATCAGATTCACAGATCAAGACCACCCGTGCGAGTGCACGGAAAGCCGGTCCGATTGGACTAGCTGAAGAATCGGCACAATGCAGCTTGTAAAAGCGATGTATGCAGCCAATTCCTCCTCTCCTCCAACCTAGTGCAAGTCTGACGTGCATTGTGAGTATGTATGCCTCAGAGACCAGAGAGAGAGAGACGACCAATGTCGGGCGAATTTCATCTCTCATTTAGCCTTTTGTTACTGGGTTAATCGGGGAGCGCGTGCCTGCCATCTCAGAAAGCTTGATTTTTCTCACACACCCAAAGTCCACATCGCCAAGGCCGTGGCAAAGGCTTACTCCAACTGCGTGCAATGCCTACTTTCAGCAAACCTCGGATCACCGAGCGGAATAGCTAACACTTGTCCTTATGCTATGTCTTGGAGGCAAGATGCCGCAACATGCTGGATTGCTTAAATGAATTTGCGCCACTGTGTTTGACCATCACGTCTGGCCACGTTTAGTCTGCGGTTGTGGCTCGCGGGAGAAGGGTGAGTTCTGGTGACAGCGCTCTCTGTGCATTAATACGGTGATTCACTTCGAAAGTTCAGATGAGGATAAAACAGTGGTGAGAGCAACAAACTTTGTAATTGTTCAATCGCTAGTCACCGTTCTGCAACAGAGAGAGCTTAGATGATCCAGCCATATCAGAAACTCGTATGCAGATCCGCGACAATCCTTATATCATCCGTTCCTATCCTTGAAGTCGAAACCGTTTATGGGTTGAGCTCTCTGAATCCTTCTCCAATAATATACTCCTCGCCACAGGCTGTGGACATGAGGCTCTCAACTGCATCACGATCGTTGTTGACTAGTCTAAGGAGGAAAGTCTCAAGGTTTTCAATGTTTCCAGTCCATTGTTCTGCAATGCTTCTGAACCTCTTTACCTCCTCAACCTTGCGATTGTATATCTCGGGGTCGTTGTCGCGATATGCAGCGAGTTCTTTGTCCAGCATCTCCTGTTCCTTCACAAGTGCTTCGTGGTGATCCAGTAGCTTATCCCTGCTCGTTCCTTGGGCCTCCAGGACTTCATCATCTCCGCTGCGAAGCCCGGTCTCCTGATTGAGCTGTTCTTTGGTCTCCACAATGGATACCAACAGGGCCTGTTCTTCGCTCTTCAGATTGTTGATGGCACTAACCTTGCTCTTCTTTGCATCTGAGGCGAATGCCCAGTACCAATTACCACTTCCAATCCTCTCGCAGCGTATGTGCTCCTCATCAACAAGGTTCTGGATGTAGTCTTTGGTCTGCATGGAATTAACCCCGGCGACTGTAGTAAACGCTTTCTCAAGCTCTTTGATATTATATACACCTGCAGTGTCTCTAAACCATTCTGCAAGCTTTGCCATTTTCGCTGCTGGCGGAAGGCTTTTCGGTGCCTAGATTTGTTAACAGAGACATTGCGTAGAGGATAAGCTGAGGCTACCATTTTGTAGATTCTGGTTGGCCGCGTGAGATGAATTGCCGCTTAATATGGGAGCTGGATGTACTGGATGAACTCGGTCTGACGATTAATTAGATTTTGCGCGTGATCTACTTTCTCGACATGAAGAGGGAGTTGAGGATGAGCGCGGTCAAGCGAGCTGAAAGGTAATTTCACAATCTACCTCGAAAAGCTAGGTAATTTGGACGTGAGAGTTCTAGTCGCTACACAGATGAAATTATTTTATAAAATATATAGTCAAGCACGAATATAATATCTGGTCTTGTGCCTTTCTGTGTTTCTCCTGCGGAGATGCATAGGATTCAAGAATATTCAAGTCTCTGCATATCTACAGGTGATTTCTACGGTAATACAAGATAAAAGTTGGGTTTTGGTCTACGTCTACAATCTCTATGTTCTGTTGCTGCTGGCTTTGTCGCACAAGAACGCTATCTTTGGCTCAGGTACCATTAGGTTGCAGTATAAATAAAATACATCACTTGCTGTAACCAAAATGACACAAAGAAAGCATTACTTCTTTTTGTCAGCTTCAAGAATGATCATGTGTCAGATGATGCATATTACAACGTTCCAAAGGAGGATATAGATGACGACCAGTGTAAGGATATTTCCCAAGAGGCGTTGAACTCCTGCCTGCTTTATCTTGGGGTCATGCGAGGCATCTCTCAACACGCAGAAGGAAGTGCAGAGATGATATCAGGACTTTTTGAGAACAGAAATAAGACATGACTTGGCAAGGATTACAAGGCCTTTGCCGCTACAGTTGAGATGTGTCGCTTGCTCATATCTTGCCAACAATAGCAATTGAGTTGCGAGTATATATTTTTAAAGCGTATATGCTATGTATATCCAATCCGGTATGGTGGAATCTTTACTTATAATTCGCTCTTGATGCTTTTTCCCTTGTTTGCCTCTACCCAACTCTTCACATCCTCTCTATCTCTATTCAGCCATGCACTCTTTGCACGGATTGCATCAAGACTTTGTGCTAAGCCCTTATCGAATCCCTTTGTGCTTCTATCCGCAAAGAACTTCTCTATCTTCTGAAGAGCAGCTTCACTTGTGAAGCTCGAGGTGCAAATCGACACCATTGTACCAAGCATAGAAAGACCAGCTGGAAGTCTTCGGGTCAACTCGTCCCAGTTAACGGTCATCCAGTCATACACAGCTTCAATACCCTCAGGGTGAGTTCTGAGGGAAGCGATTGGGAGGTAAATGTCCTGTTCCTTTACTTCACCGCCGAATGGCAGGGTGAGTGTTCGCTTAATGAGTTCGGGATCCTTTGCGCGGCCTAAAGTGCGTAGAGCAGTGTTCTTCTCATCGCTATTCTTAGAAGTGCGGTAAGTTTCAAGAATGGTATCGTACTAGATGCGAATTAGTCTATATTGTATTTTGGTTCATACTTGTCACTTACTTCTGCCTTGCCTCCATATTTCAGAGCAATGGCGAAAACGCTGCCACGAATGTTAGGGTGAATCGCAGACTTGTCACCCTTGGCGAACTTGGCAAACATATCTTGAGCAGCCTTAATGATCGTTTTATCGCCAGAAAGTCCTGCACTACCAAAAAGCATAGCCTTAAACTGTTGTTCAATGTGATCATCGCTGTCCTTGAACTCCCAGCCAGCCTTGTGGGCTTTGTCGCTGATAAGATCTCGTTGGAAAGCCTCGAGACCATCCTTAACACTTTGGTCCTCAAACACCCAAGCGCTCTGGATGGAGCCAAGACGAGTCAAGATTTCATTCCAAACAACAAAGTTTGACTCAGAGTCAAAGCCCTTGAGAAGATTCAAGACACCAGAGGTCTTTTGATATCCTGAGGCGGCAAGGGCACCCGCATCAGCGATCATGCCAGCCCTGTCCTCTACGCTCAAAAGACCTTCCTTTGCTGACTTTCCGAGCTTCTCCAAACGCTCAGGAGTGTACGAAGTTCGGTAGATACCACTGTGATCGGCATTCAGCTTGAAGAAGTCCAAGTCCTTTACTTTAAAGTTGGATTCACGCTCCGAGAGCACAAGCTCTTCGTTAATACCCTCCTTAGTGCGCAATCCAAGGAACACAGGATATAAGACCTCGTCTTCCTCAGGCTTGACATCTGCGGTTCTGAGGAATCGGTTTTGCTTTAGATGAATGCTCTTATCCCCTTCGTTCTCGGTGACAGAGATAACAGGGTATCCAACATGCTTGGTCCAGATGTCCATGACCTTCTCCACATCCTTTCCACTTGCAGCGCTAAGTGCTGCCCACAAGTCTCCAGTTTGAGTGTTTCCGTAGGCATGCTTCTTTAGGTACTGTCTGATACCCTCCATGAAGACATCCTCCCCCAGAAATTTCGAGATCATTCGCAAAACGCAAGAGCCCTTAGAGTATGAAATAGCATCAAAGATTTGATTGACCTCGTCAGCCCGCTTAACCGGAACTTCGATGGGATGACTGCTGCGTAGGGAGTCCAATGAGAGAGCGCTTTGAAGGTTATCGGTGACATAGCTCTCCCAAACCTTCCATTCAGGGTAGAAGACGTTGCAAGAGTACCAAGACATCCAAGTAGCGAAACCTTCATTGAGCCAGAGTCCGTCCCAAAAGTCCATGGTGACCAAGTTACCGAACCATTGATGAGCAAGTTCATGTTGCACAACCTCAGCAACTCGCTCCTTGGTGGAGGCGCCACTAGTCTTTTCATCAAAGAGAAGGTCAACAACACGATAAGTAATAAGGCCCCAGTTTTCCATGGCACCGGCAGAGAAGTCGGGAATTGCAACCATGTCCATCTTTGGAAGGGGGAACTTGCTGTCAAAAGTCTTCTCGTAGAATTCCAATGTTCGGGCGGCGAGCTCGAGTGAGAAACGACCGTGCTCAATATCTGAAGATGGAGGCGCGTAAACCCTGACAGGTAATCTGAACTTGTCTGTCTCAATGTAATTGAGCTCACCGACAATGAATGCAAGGAGATACGTTGACATAAGAGGAGACTTGTTGAACGTAACAGCTTTTTTTACGTCCCCACTCATGGCAGACTTGATTTCAGATTCGGAGGCTACATCCATATTGCTTAGGCAAGTAAGCTTCTTGTCCGCGATAAGAGTGATTGTAAATTCGGCCTTCAGTGCAGGCTCGTCGAAACAAGGAAAAGCTCTGCGAGCATCAGTAGGTTCCATCTGAGTAGTTGCCAAAATTCCCTCGCTACCATCCTGGTTCTTGTAGGTTGATCGGTAAAAGCCAGCCATCTTGTCGTTGAGTTGCCCAGTGAACTTCATTTCCAATTGCGCCTTGCTTCCTGGTGAAATGCTTTTGTCGAAAGCTACCATGGTGGTTTGTGTGGCTTCATTGTAGGTGAGTTCTGGAGTGGAGCTATTTTGAATTAGATTGCTACAACATCTACACCTATGAAGACTGACCTGATTGTTTGAGAGCCGGAGAGAATCTTGGTGCTGTGGATGTCAAGTTCCAAAGTGTTCAGGGAAATGGAGGTGGTTTCCTTCACAACATCCAAATCAATGGTTACTGTGCCGTCGAAGGTGAACTTCTTGAAGTCTGGCTCCAAGGTGAGGTGGTAGTGTTTTGGAATGACGTTTGCAGGTAAGATCTCTCTGCCATGTGTGACATCCATTCCGCTGCCCTCCACCCCTCCATCTCCATGCATTTTGCACATCTCGTGTCGTCGGTATGAGCAGTGTCGAAGAGCTAAAGCTGAAGAGACAGTGCTTGTGCGATGGGTGAGAGCTTGAGGGCGATGTGGGTTCGTATATGGGCTGAGAAAGCACGTCAGTGAAAGAAATAACCAACAGTACCGACAAAGTGATTAGTTACACAAAACAGTATGGCCTGCAGTGTACCGAAGGTAGGGAGGGAACCTGGGATACGTACGTTGATTTAGGGAAGGGAATGAAAGAAGTTGAAACGCTAGATGTGAATGACCTCCGCTGTGTGACTGTAGCAAAAGCGTATCCTGCTGGCCAGAGAGAAGAACTTGAAGGCTTAAGGACCGCACATTCGAGAAGGGAGCTGATGACACGCATTGGCTCGGACGAGCCCCTCAGTGAGCGAAAGGCAAAAGAGTGGATGGAATGAGGGGACCACACTTGGCTACTGGAGGCAGGTCCAACGATCAGAGGCGCAGAGGCGGCAGCTACAGAGACACACTTTCCTGTTGCAGCTGATCCACTAAGGCGGTGAGCATAAAGATCACGAGACTAGCCTTTCTATCAAAACTCTTTTTTCCGCGTCCGTTTGCTGCTTCCTTTTCTCCACGCAACTCAAGTTCTTTCAACATCACTCGATTCCTCTCCCGCGATGTGTTGAGTTCTCCGAATATCTTTTGGGCGTTGCAAGAAGGATATACCGCAAGTTTGAGGCGACCAATAGCTCTCGAGCTCTGATTGGAAGTCATAGGAAGTCGGCACATTTATATTATACCTCTTCAGAGACATGGGCTGTTAATGTTTGGGATGGTTGCAAGGACACTGGCTCTATCTAAGCTGTCTCCTCATATCTGATCACGCATGACCATGCCTCAAAGTAGTATGAATCGTGATTGGCAGCGACTCTTGTTCTTATGAAGATTTTGTAGCAGTGCTTCCGTGTTGAGCCTCGCTATCAGCTCCAACACTATCGTCCTCCATGACCCCGAAAAGGACCTTTAGCCAGAGACTGCATCCTCGGCAGCCTACACTGATCTCGCCCTCGTCTACAGCTTCTTCTAGATCTTCTTCTCTGACCAAAAAACCTTTATCATCTCCACATCTGCAACTTCGGTACCATATGTTCTGCGCTTCGTCGACCTGCATGTCATCCAAGTCCACTATTTCAACACCTGTGCGGAATACGTCTTTTTCTCCGTGTCCTCTACTCGCAGTGACTGCAAGAACCTTCAGTTCGTTGTCATATTCATTTTTGAGTTTCGTGTTCGAAAGCGTAGAGAACGCGTGGGATATCTGATCGATAGTGTACGTCTCTGTCCCTGTAGATTTCAAGGTGATCGGCAACTGTGACTTTGATTTATCGGGGTGGTGTTGCAGGAGCGCTCTTCGATATGCGCTGCGAATGGTCTGCGCCGAAAGGGCTGGGTCATCTTGCAGAGCCTTGGGGATGCCGAGAATCTGGTAGTGGGTGGTCATCTAGGTTCTTGACCCATCTGCGAAGAGCAAATACGCGCACTTGAAGGCGAGACCGTAGAACTCTGAAGGGTCTGAACAAAATAATCCAGACTTCTGGATTGTGACTTAGCCTGCTTACGTAACCAATTTAGTAAGGTATCTACATACCCATCTCACCTTAAGCAGTGCTGGTAAAGCTCATGCACACACTCACTTTCTTTTTCTCCTAAGCGTACTTACCTACAGTATAATAACATGAGTTCCTTATAAGAATACCCGTCCTGTATGTACTAATCATTCGCGTCTATGATGTCCTGACATAAACATGTATAGGTCTATTAGGAGACTAGAAGCATTGCTCTTCCCGAGCCAGTCAGCTCTTCATGCCGACTCCCACCTTTGGGAGATATAGCGCGAGCTAAGTGGCAGAGATTGTAACGTTGGTGTTGATAATGGTTGCAAATCTGCATTTTCTCTATATTTTCTTTTTAAACGGCTTGCACGATGGATGAGAACACCGCTCTCCTTCACGATGTGTCTGCTTCTGACGAACAAACCGAGCATCCCACCCTCACGTACAGATCAGAAGTCTTCAAGTTAGCACGTAACACTCTCCCTATCACCCTGTCATTTGCACTGCAGCAGGTCATACAAGCTTGGAGCGTGATCATTGTCGGACGTCTAGGCACGTTTGAGCTCGGCGTTGCATCGTATGGATATAGTTTTGCAAATTGTACAGGGAGTTTAATTGCAATCGGAGGAGCGACAGCTCTTGATACATTATGCTCGCAAGCCAAAGCTTCCACTAAAAGTGCGAAAGATTCTCACATGCTAGGCATTTATTTACAGCGTGGACTCTTGTTATTATTACTACAATTCGTCGTCACGATTGCCCCTCTATGGTGGCTGTCACCATACCTGTTTGATGCTCTAGGCCAAGAAGCTGAATTTGCAAGAACAACGGGACTGTTCCTTCGAATCTTGATCCCTGGTGGACTGCTGCAAATCTACTCCGAATGTCTAAAGCGATTTCTACAAATCCAAGGACTAAGCGACGCAGTCGGATGGATGATCGTCGCAGCAAGTGCCGTAGGGATTGTGGCCAACTACAGCTTTGTTCTTCTATTGGACATGGGTGTCTTGGGGGCTTCTTGTTCCCATGTCATATACCACGCATCAACAGCGATCTTCTTGACAGGCTGTGCTTGGAAAAGCAAGACGGCTCGTGAAGGATGGGGAGGCTTCTCTCGAGAAGCGTTCTCGAATTGCTGGGAATTCATCAAGCTTGCTCTCAGCGGAATCTTAACTGTTGCAACCGAGTTTTGGGGGTATGGGCATGTCTCTACTACTGGGTATATTAGATTAACCTCGTTAGATTTGAAACCATAGCTTTGATGGCTGCCAGACTGAGCGAGACCTCCATCGGAGCACAAAGTGTAAGACATGTCTGCGCATCTATTCTACCTTCTCCACATCTTCTACTGCGTTGCAAGTTTAAAGACTAATAGACTTTGCTAGATCATTATGGCTTCCGATCAAATCCTAGCCTGCGTCCCCCTCGGGCTCGGCGTTGCAACAGCACACCGTATTGGCTACCTCCTTGGATCTGGGAACGTGAAAGGCGCAAAATTCATGTGTCGAATCCCATACATCGTAGCGCTCATAGTTGGACTTACCGAAGCACTAATTATAATCCTCTCCCGGAACATCTACGGCTACATATTCTCCTCCTCACCCTCCGTCGTCTCCTTGACTGCTAGCATCCTGCCTTTGATGGCATTCTTTCAATACTTCGACATCAGCAACGGCGGCGCGGCGGGCGTACTGCGCGGAGCTGGGAAGACACACCTCGCTGGGGTCAGCAACGTGATTGCGTATTATGGAGTGGGTATTACGAGTGCTTATTATATGTGTTTTGTGAAGGGCTGGGATGTTTTTGGCCTTTGGGCTGGAATAATTGCGGGTAGTATGGCACTACTATTGATTCAGTCGAGCTGGATATCAGTGATCAATTGGGAGGGGGAGAGTAAGCGGATTGAGGAGAGGTTGGAACAAGCTTTGTTGAGGTGATCTGAAGTGAGGGTGATCGTTGGAAACTTTTGACGCTTTTCGAACCGCAGAGCGTAGAGAGTGGATAACAGTTTAAAATTCGAACGATTTTATATTTTAGACTTCATTTATTCTCGGCGAGTAAAAAATTTCATGGTTCGAATCACTCTGGCATGTACATGGTACGAGTATTACAGAAAATATATGTTGGTGAATATATCCAACCCAGAACCTATAGAACATCTGCAACATCGTTGAATCAAGCCGCAAAATTGACCTGGAAGACAATATCACAATAACGATGTCTCTATTATACAGAAGTTAAATGAATCTCCCTCTTCACCACGTAGTGCATTCTCTACCCTCGAAAGGGAGCAAAGAACCAGTGGAGCAGAGGTATAGTCTGAAGGCCGTTTTGCTTTTAACCTGACATAAATTTCTTGCGACAGAAAACTTTGGGTTTTTGTCTACGAATGTGAAAGGTAGGAACGAAAAAGAGATGACAAAATGAAGATACCGCCATGTTGATAAAAAGCGAAAATAGCTCTTCAACGCCTATGAACGCCAATCTGTTCCAAGTAAAACTGCCTCGTTGATGATAAAAGTGCCACAAGAAAACAGAAAAAACAGAAAAAGTGAGACCAGAGAATATCGTCAGAAGCCCAAAGCCGACAGAGATAAAGACACCAGATTTTGCGATGTATTCCGTACATCGGTATTTTACCACTCGACGCCTGCCTGTATAGAAACAGAATGGATGACCACCGGAACAAGAGCACACATGAGACACCCCGTTTGCTTGTATCTCACGGAAATTGTTATTATGAATGACCACTCGCCGCTGCGTTGTTTTGAGATTGATTCCTAAGGGCCATAACATCGTCCTGGAGCCTCCTTATCATGTCCTCTTGGCTCTTTTCTTTATCCTCCATAGCAGCTACCTTATCGGACAGGTGTTTGACCCGATCCTCTAATGTCTGAACATAGGCCCACACTCCACGCTCACCAGCCGCAAACAGGTTATTACTACTGTCGGCACTTCCACTACCCTGATGATGAGGTGCGCGGCCAGAAACTGGACTTTGTTGAGATTGGTGCATCGGGTTTTGTGATATCTGTATTTGCTGATTTTGTTGTCCATTTGCAGGATGCTGCTGGCCTGGAATCTGACTTTGAAGCGTATATCGATTGTCTGGAGGAGCTAGACCTGGCAACGGAGGAAGTTTAGAACTATGGGAAGTGCCATGTGGAGAGGGCAACGACATACCCGGAGGCGAAGGTCTATCGGACTGTCGACGTCCGAAGTGTTGGTGCTGAAATTGTGTAGTTAAACTTGGTGAACGTTGCCTATTGATTGACTCGTGCCCCAGCTGGTGGGAGTGCATGCCTGCTGGACTCAGTGGCTTTGGACTCTCTGTCATTCCTCCTTGAGAGAACATAGAGCCACTACCTGAATTGAGGGGTATGGAAGACATGTTCGCCGTTGGGGCGTGACCGCCAATACTACTTTGCAGGCTTGCTGAGCCAGAACTTGACGAGTTGCCATGATCTGTCCCAGGCGGGTACAACCCTCCTTGGGGTGGAGCTTGTCGAGGTCCTGCAGGTGGGTATGTACTGGGTGTACGCATATGTGAAGGATAGTTATCCTGTGAAGCATGAGCGCTTGCCACATGCTGTGCTTTTATGCTTGGAAGGCTAAAGCGCCTTCGGTCCTCCTCAGTCATCTCAGTCTCATTACGCTGCGGGGTTCCATTCGTATACATCACTCCATCCATCTGCCGGTCGTCACCCTCTCCAGTATTAGATTCATCGAAATCCTCATCACCCCCAAAACTGCCCATACTAGCTCTTCTGCCAGCACAGCCACCGTTGCCTTTGCTGTGACGGGCAAGTGCATCACCCCTTGCAAATTTTCGATCACACTTCGGGCATATATGAGGCCTCTCACCCGTGTGCAGCTTCATGTGTCGCTTGAGATCGTGCAGCCTTCTGAAGCGCATTGCACATGTCTGGCAAACATAGGGTTTTTCTTGGCTGTGAGTTAACAAATGGCTTTTAAGGTTGTGATGGCGGGTGAATTCAGTGTCGCAGTACGGACATTTATGTTTCTTTTGAGATGGTGATCTGGGTACAAGTTGTTGGGTTTGGCCAGCCATCGGGAGACTTGCTCCGCGTGGAGGTGCCCTAGGCGGATTTAACTGACCCATTACATTTCCTGGATATGTTAGGGCGCGATTGGAGGACTGTAGATCATCAACGGCCTGCAATTGCTGGTGTTGAGGAGCAGCTCTCAGTTCTCGTGGCTCGTCAACGACTCCTGCCATAGGGACAGGACTAGCCACGACCGTTGAACTTGCTGTCGCAGTCTGCGCTGTACTTCCCAGGCTTGCAAGACTGGTTACACTTGCTGGACTTCTCTCAGCCTTCTCTTCGAGGGGTATTGGACTCGGAATTGTAATCGCGTTCGCGGCTGCTGACATTCCAGCACTCATGGTCGTGGTAGATACTGGCGCATCTTGTGGTTTACTCATCGCAGCTCCACCACCAGCCATTAAAGATGCCAGAGCTGTGTGTCCAGGATTTTCACTCATTGCCCGTCCCTCGTTCTGCTTAACTTCTTCCCTCCTCCTCCTCTCGTCTTCTATTGCTGCTGCGCCTGTCAGAGGAGCTGCTGAGAAAGCAGGTGAAAAGTTCCCCCCAATTCGAGGCGACTTCGCCGGAGGTGAGGCGCCCAGGCCGGCACTGGCGATCGAGCTCAAGTTCGATGGCGTCTGGGACAATTCTGATCGACCGCGTTTAAGGGATTTTAGTCGTGCCGCGTCGGATTCGAGCTGGTTGATTGCTATTGAGTTCGCTACGGCTGGGTCTGACAAAGTCGCATTGAAAAGAGGGGCGGAATTCGACACCGTTCCTTGCTGCGATGCCATAAGGCTAGTTGCTAGGGATCGAGGTCGATGGCGGGGGTTTATAGAAATACAGAGTTATTTATCTGCTACAGTTATGTTGCTCTCCTCTTAGGCCCTCAATATCATCTCGTGTGTTCGCGAGAAAACTGGGTGTGGCTGAGGGAAAGTTCAATTGCAGGTCGCAAGGCTGATGGTTCGGGGAGCAGAATCTGAACAGGAATGAATTGGAGACGATAAAAGCTGACAATGAAGTATCGCACTGTGCGTTGCTGACGGAATTTCAATGCGATAAATTGAGACGAAAGGATTGGTCTCTGCAACAATCCAAGGGCGAAAGTATTGTGTTATTGGCTTGACAGAAACAAAGATCCTGAGGCGTCGCTGAGCATCATACCTACTCGGTAAGTGGCGGAAAGGTATTGTGAGTAGCGTGAGTAGCGGGCCTTGCTGTCAGTATCGGTGTTGAAGAGAGCGCGACAAAGAGGGAATCGCAGGTATCTTGCAGAGGCGACAGCGATGATGGTGACAGAGGTTTGCAGAATTGGAAAGCAGAGACGCTGACAACGACAAGTCGGTCGGGTCTTTTCTTTCAGCCAGGAAACGAGGAAGGTAGGCGTGGTAGGCAAAGGTATTGGTAGCAGCAGTTGAGCGATGACACAGCCTCAACGAGAAAGTGGCTTTTCATGACCAGTCCCGTTGTGGACATGTAGGATAATCCGTACGAGAGGGAGTGGCGTGGAACGGAAGCTGGGTGTGTGTTCCTGTATGGGGGGTCTGGTCGGGTCGGAGGAAGGACAGTGGAGAGTGGGTGGTGACTGGGACGATGGGGCACGACTGACTGGCTGGGCACATTCGGCTACGGCAGCCACGATGCTTCTTACAGGAGAGAGGCACAGAGGGTGAGCGGCGGCCTACCGAATCCCTTCCAGAGTAGGTAAGCAGCGCTCGCTGCCTCATGGGCTTCATGGATCATGGAAGTCCAGGTGCGCCGCCATCATCGTACGAGGTACAAGCATGGCAAATCTGGGTGCTGTCCTGCCCGAGAAGCAGTTATTGCTACAATGTACAATATAGTACCTTCCTTTCCTTACTGCTTCTGCCGTCCACTAATAGCATTTGACTCAGGACCGACCAAATCATCGATAGCACCTGAGCCGCACATCATTATTTGAAATCATGAGAACCATTTGCCTGTCTCCCCCTTCTCCTCCTTGCCTTTTCCTTGACCAGCGCAACTATTCTTACTCGTCACGCGTGGTTGAGCCAAGGTTGGCTGGTCGCTAGGGGTTGGACAGTCGATCTTCTGTACGCCGTGGAGTGCGACAGGAGTTTGTTCTCAATGCGGACATGGTATCCTGGCAAGTTGCTCCAAAAGGGAACAGCTTATTTCTCCAGCGCGATGAGATAGGAATGGCGCCTGTTTGCTGGTGTGCTCAGCGCCACACAGATCCATTCGAGTCGTTGACTTTCTCCGGGCTCATTTCACCTGGTGCTGAATTGGCATGCTCACAGTGATAATCGATTACTGCCTCACGATCCTTACAATTCCCTTGACGTCTTTTCTTGCATCTCATTTCTTGCCCCTCTGCCCCCTTGGCAAACTTAGACGCATGGTACGTCGCTATAATTGGCCCGTCAGACAGCCTCCACAAAAGCCACATCACAAGTTCTCAACTCAGCCACTGAAAGGCTGGTGATCCGCGACCATGTTCCGTGTGCAGACATCAACCAATGATGCGGCGTCACAGCTCGCGACCCTCCTCACTCTCGCTCGGTGACGTCCTATGGTCATGGTCGAGAGGGGTTTGCCTTCATACCAGAGGCAGGTCTTCCTTGAGCTCAGCCTTAAAGAGTGCTTGATGACCTACGTAGTCGGCTATGCTGCTCGATCTCGAGATCTGTGGAGCGGCCTCTCCGTAGTGCCAAGAAATCTGATCGATGGTGGACAAGGCATTGGCTGTCCACTCTCAAAATCCGGATTCTTGCGGTGGTGATACCGCTACAACGTAAGACATGCACACCCATGCTTCTGTACCTGAGAATCTAGATAGAAATGTTCTTAGTTCATGGCAGAATAAGGCACTTGTGTTTGTGGTGGGCAGGTGTTTGAGAGGGTTGGGTAAACAGCGAGGTCAAGCCATAAAGCGGGAACCATACAACTTTTTATTATGGTGCATTCGAAAAACTGACATCTAGTACCCTGACGGCTTTACTAACTTCGGGCTGGGTTTAGCAAAACACCACATATAAGCCACATCTACGTTGAAGACCCAAAATTGAAGACCAAGAACTAGAGTGTTGTAAAATCGCCTTCTGAGCAAAGATGCAAGCCGCAGCAAGTGATTTGCCTATCTAAAACTCTAAACCTCATTATGCTGCAACCTCTGTTATACTGGACTTTCATTAACAGGTTCTCCGACTGACTTCTTTGCATCTTGAGCTGGAGGCCACACGTTGGCATAATCCTCTGGTGTCATTGGGAAGAACCCTTTAGGGCTTTTCCCAAGACCGCCGCCATTTGACTCCGTTAACTCCCACTCGACTAGCCTCCCGCCAAGCTCTTCATCGCCGTCACCAAAATCAAATACTCTGAAATCTGCATTCTCGTACTTCTTACTGCTCACCCCGCAGCGCAAGAAACCCGCATGCGAAACCACCGCAATGACTTTCTCGGGCCTTTCTCTCAGCCACTTTCTGCACTCAATCCCTCGTTGAGTGAGGCCATCCCGTGAGAACTCGTACAGACCAGTCTTTGCGGGATATTTAGGATCTACTGTAGACCAGTCAAACTGGGGCCATTCTTTGGCCATATCAGGTATTGGGGTTCCAGTATCACATGGTTTGGCCGAATTCTCTTGCCATTCAGGGCGAAGGATTACAGGAACACCACGGTCCATCAACCACCCAAGACCTTGCTGAGCAGTTTGTAGTGTTCTCCTCATGGGGCTAATGACGATAAGGTCTATCTGTTGGGCAAGTGGCAACTTGGTCTGAAGATGTTGAGCAAGATTATCACACTGGGTTCGGAAGCCGAGCTCAGTCAGTGGAGGATCATGGAGTGTATAGTCTTGGGCGACATCTATATAACAGAATAAGCAATGACTAGAAGAATTGACAATTTGGTCATCACGAACTGTGCAAGGCCTGGGCATGGCGGATCAGAATGAGTGTAGGGGCCATATCAGAAAAGCTTCGTATTGTAGACAAAAAGTTATAAGTAAGAAGACATTAATTGAGGAAAGATAAAATCAACATGTTCTTGTGTGGTAAGTAGTAAAGGTAAACCAGGAAGACCTTGAGCATCTGTTTGTATAGGTAGTTACATAAGCAAGAAGCGATGGTAGTTACATAAGCAAGAAGCGATGACGAGCGATACCGGATAAGAAACTACTGCTCAATACGGCTAGTTGCCTCTTACCCCAAATCGTCGTTAGGCAACCTTATTTATTTACACCTTCAACTGGTTATTGCAAAGCATATCTACATTCTACAGTTTTTTTTATAGAACGGAAATGAGTTTCAAGTTTTCAGCTGCACACTCAAGTAGAATCAGGAAACCAAGCAAACCACCGTCCTTCAAGAGATCCTCTGCAGCCTCACCCTTCTCGTCTTTACCTCGTCGCAAACCGATTCGAAGATCATCTGCGAAACCTGACGCATCCGAAGCGGACGATGATGAAGGCTTCTTTGACGATCGACTGGATGATGTGGGAATTTTACAGGCTCTTGCCACCGATATGAGCCTCCGCGATGTGCCCCAAGCAATAAAATACATAAAAGCGCGCATGTTTGATGTCATACCAGATCGTGCTGCAGGGATGAGTTCCACACGGATTGCGGAGGTGCTCAACTTTCGAGCATCGCTACCCCCTATGGTAACAGTATCTCACATCCAGGCATTATTGGACTCCCCAACAGCCGTTGAGAGAGAGATAGCTGAGTTGACAAGAGCTGGTGGAATCAGGAAGATTGTTGTGCCAGACAGAGGTGGCATAGGAGAGACTTTAGTTCTGATACATGATCTAGAGTCCATGATTCAGGCTAGTGCTCTGGAGCAGGATGTCAAAAGTCTCTTCTTGGGATTGTTGCACGAGGATCCTGGAGCAATGAAGATTGCTCGCTCAAAATTGTCTGCTGAAAATACAAAGGCCCTTATGCATGCTGGATTTCTCACCTCGTCTACCAATAGCTGGTCAGCAACGGATGTCTTTACCAGGCCCGAAGATGGATCTAGAGGTACGATGACATCTCTGAATAGCATCTCGAAGGCAGCATCTGGTTCTATGGCTGCGGTAGGTGGAGAAGGTGCCGTACATCTATCTGGAGGGAGTGGAGGTGGTGTCAAACCGCTTTCTGGTACCGGAGATTTCTCTCTGGCACTCCCAGCCACCGGGTCATTGCTCAAGCTACTGTCAAGCGCAAGAACGCATTTACTATCGCTTCTGGGAAAGTCCAGGTTCAAAGAAGCTCCCGAGAGTTTGCTACGAGAGAGGTGGAACGGCGGTATCGTGGCAGACGATGTAGCTAGTGCTGCACGGAAGAACAGAGGAGAATTTGCAGGTGTACCACCGGGGAAGACTCGCAAATGGAAACAATTCTACGGGATTAGTTTCGACTGGGTGCTCGGGGAATGTGTTGGTGCCGGACTAGTCGAAGTTTTTGATACAGGAAGTATTGGACGAGGCGTACGAGCAATACAGCGGTGACCTTGGGCACATACTTCACGCGAAGAATTCGCCTCGCAACTGACTTTTGACATGAATATGTGCTTTGCGCTGTGACACGACTGATGTATGAGACGGAGGCGTTTTGTGTGCAGCGTGCAGTGCCCTAAGCGCCCGAGCTGCATGTATTCTGCACAGAATGCATATTGGGAGCCTGGAACGTGCTAAAGAACGATGAAAGAACTGTGCTTCTTGCCAACGCCCAAAGAGAAGCAGCAAAAGCACGGCGAGTTAAATGAAGGATCTGGTGCTCCATGCTCCTAGAAGCTCTTCTGGACCTAGCCTGATCAGAATGCACCAATCCCATGGTCGGCCGGTATTGGTTTGCTGGAGCTTGTCCCGCGACCCGAGCCTGTCAAGGGTGTGACAGCAACCTTTCGTCAACCTTTGTCCAGGGGTTGTCAATAATCACAAGGAAAATTGTTCTTGGAAGGATATTCATGATGTGCGGAATGCGTTGCTATCACACCCTACAGCCAACACAGGCCGGCATATTGTGACGAGCCCCGCTAGATAGATGCAGTACTCCGTGCATGAAGTTTTTCCTCAATGATGCTCGTGCCTTCTCGAGGACGTGCGACTGTTTCCTCCGCTTAAGCTCTCTGTCTGTGCCCGTCCCCAGTGCTTCAAATGCCATAACCTTTTATTCATCTGATGATCTGATCCCCAGCTGGCTGTTGTGGCTGATAGCGACCGAATCTGCCACACCTTACTCTGGCGGGAGTCGTTCTTGGGACCGACAGAGGGACTTCCGTACGTCGATAAGGAGAGGGGCCCTTTCTCAGGAAGGAACGCTAAGACCAAATTACATACTCCAAATTGGGCAATCGCCCGATCAATCGAGCTTCATTTACCAGTCCTCCCCAGATTCATGACAGAAAGCCCAACCAACGGTCTTTTCGAGTTCTACTTTACTTGCCATCCGCAACGACGTTGCCAATCGCCGTCCGCACGTCTACTTCTGTGATCTTTACATGATCTAGCGATTGCCCTCAATTGTCGCATAGTACCTCTTATTCGTTCTCGGCATCGCACTTCAATTTAGGACCCTGGCTCTGTCATCTAATCCACAATATTCCCCTGCTTCGCGCATCGACCAGATTTCTCCTTCCCTCTGCCATAGACTACGCATCCTAGATCTCAAACCACGGTTCCTCTCCTTCATCGCCCATAACGATCATCGCCGGTCGCATTCATTCCTTCTATCGATCTCAGCCGCTTCTGTCGACGCCTTTCACTACTTTCTTCCCTATATCGAGAGTGGGCGCATCTTTTTGTGACACGAATCTGCAACTGCCCATCGGCTTCCTACATCTCCAGCACCAGGGCACGTTTCCTATCGTCTTCTACAACACCAGCACGTCTGCCATATCCTTATTACCCTAATCTATACGTTTTGAACTGGATTTGGTTCTCTCCGACAGCTCCTTCCCTCCCATCGGACCCTGAATTTCACGCCACCTGCAACACATATCCAGGTCCAACCTGGTTCGGTAACATTTCGCAACTGGTACATTACACGCGGCAGTCCTTTAGAGCATGAGCTATCGGTAGACACAGCCTACAACATTGAACGAAGGGAACTTTGAGAGGATCGGATCCTGGGGGCATAGGTTGAGACGTACATTCAAATACCCTTGCACTCCCAGGTTACCAACGGCGGGCGGAGCGATAGTTCCTTCGAAAACTACAAAGGCTTTACGATACCACAACCGTTCTTACACAACGGCTGCAAAAAGCAAGAGTGCGGCAGTGGATTTTGAAGCTGCAAGAAAACCTCGCGTGTGACATTGGGGCTGTACACGATTCAAGTCCCGTTTTGTGAGTTTAAGCTTCTTATGTTTCGATCTCATTTACTTCAGCATGAAGATCAAACTCCTACACCCTTTGATTGGCGTCTCTCTTTGACTCGCAAACTCCCCCTCATCTGCAAATCACTTGAATTTTTTGCTGCGAAGATCGACGCACTGACTCTTGTATAGCTTCAGCAGTATCGCACAAGTTCACTTTGCTTAGGCATAGTGACCTGCATGATATAGCGTTTCACATTTACCGGAACTACGGGTGGTAAACTACTGTTATTGAAGCCAGCGTTTTAAGCTTTGTGATAGGATAGCAGTCTGTCATCCCTTGTTCTTTGGCCTCAATTGACGGCTTGATCAACCCCCGGAGTATTTTATCGTTGATCTTGATGTTTCATGGAGCCTAGGTTACCTTGACTCTCCGTCTGACAGCTCCGCATTCAGTAACTGTATATTATCATTGTTGCCTACGACATTTAATTCGAGTCGACAACGGGACTGCATCATGGCTGCTGCTCTTCCACGGCCGTCACGGCCGGCTAATGGTCCTCCTACGTCGGCACTACCAGCTCTACCTACAACAAAAACTAGGAAGGTGACGGGAAATATTTCTCCCACGGATGGGAAAGCAGGAAGCAATCTCCCAAAAAGTGGTCTTCGAACTCCATCATCATCCCATCTTACTACATCAACTACGCTACCGAAATTACGTACTACACCTGGCGTGAATGGTGCGCCCAAAACTTTAAGGAAAACTATTAGTATTAATGCCTTTCCACAGCCTCCTCGAGGCGGCGTGAGTGGACATGGGGTGAGGACGTCAAGTCTGCCTCCGAGTCCTCTAATCGGTAGCCTGGCTCCAGCAGTTGCAACTCCAAGCACAGGCTTAAACAGAAAAAACTCTAGCACCACCAGTCCTATTACTCCGGCTCCCAAAACCAAGAAGCGTTCGAAGCCTCCCAGCGCCCACGCAAGTTACAGCTCTACGCCTAGTTTATTGAACGGTAGCGGTGATACCAGGTCAATATCAAGCGGGCAGGGTGCGCGTGGATCTGATGGCCTTCTAAGCTTGCCCTCACCGCCGCAAAGTCGCAGTTCCTCTGCTCAAGATTCATACTCAACTTCAGCAACGACGTTCGAAGATACTGGCGATGGAGTTAGGGGCAGAGATTCATCTGCGGACTTAGGCACTGATAAGCGTGTTTCCAAGGGCGAAGTAAAAGGAAACGTCCTCGTGAGCGTGCGTGTACGACCGGACGCTGGAAGCACCGGGGATCATTCCAAAAACGAGGGCGAGTGGATGGTAGATGGCAGGCGATCCTTGGTTGCTTATAAAGGCAAGGAGGGAGGGGACTACTTTTATGGTAACGTCTAGCTTGCTGGCTGGATTTCCTGCGCTAATACTTTCAGATAATGTTTTCGCAACACACGACAATAACGCCAAGGTGTACGACTCTTCTGCGAAGAGATTAGTTCGACGAGTAATGGAAGGCTATCATGGCACTGTCTTTGCCTATGGAATGACTGGTACGGGCAAGACGTTCTCGATGCAAGGCACCACGACATCTCCTGGTGTGATACCTCTGGCAATCACAGATATTTTTTCTTATATCCGCGAGACACCTTCGCGAGAGTTTCTACTGCGAGTTAGCTACCTGGAAATCTACAACGAAAAGATTCACGATCTGCTTAGTGCCACGCCTGGTGGTACTGGTCCTGGAGCAGCCCAACAGGAGGAGATCAAACTCCGCGAGGACAGCAAACGTGGTGTTTATGCTAGCCCGCTAAAGGAGGAGATCGTGCAAAGTCCTACACAATTATTGCGTGTTATTGCCAGAGGAGATAATGCAAGGAGGACTTCAAGCACTCAGTTCAACTCCAGGAGTTCACGCAGTCATGCTGTCGTGCAGATTGTCGTTGAAAGCCGAGAACGTATACCAGGTGGTGCAGCCATGGGGGATAATAAGCGCTCTGGACTACTTCCTGGTGGAGTGCGGGTGTCAACTCTCAGCTTGATCGATCTTGCAGGCTCTGAAAGGGCTGCGGAAAACAAAGAACGCCGAACAGAAGGCTCCCACATCAACAAGAGTTTGTTAACACTCGGAACAGTCATCGCTCGATTATCAGGGGACAAGGATAAAGACGGCAAGCCAACAGATAAGGACGGCAAGCATCTACCGTATCGGGACAGCAAACTCACCAGACTATTGCAGGGTGCTCTCTCTGGAGACTCGCTGGTCAGTATCCTTTGCACGATCCAGATTGGATCGGCAAATAGTGCTGCGGCCGCCAATACCCATACTAATGAGACACTTAATACACTCAAGTTTGCAGCTCGAGCTAAAAACAATATCGTCAGCCATGCCAAGAAGGCCGAAGAAGCCCTGGGCCAAGGTGGAGAAGGTGGTGCAAGAGTTCTTCTTGAGCGTTATCGTATGGAAATACAAGACTTGAGAAGTCAGCTTGAAGGCAAAGCGAGGCTTGAAGACGATGCCGAGGAGAAGGAGCGAGAGAGGGAGGCTGAGATACGCCACGAAGAGCAAATGTTAGAGATGCATTTGGCACGTACGGCATTGAAAGAGCGAATTGAGCACCTCAATCGGCTCATCCTAAGCTCAAAATCAACGGGTGTCAATACAAGTCGATCATATTCTTCTTTGAGTCAACATCCAAGACTCTCGACAGCACTATCCAATGGTCAGTTGAACTCGGGTCGCTCATCGATGGCCCCTTCAACAGCTACAGGCCGACGGTCCTTAGAACGATCGATTTCCTCTGGGTCGGTTTCTACTATAGGGCAGTTACCGCTCAGCCGTCGGATATCTACCGCGCAACTTTCCGGCGACCGACATTCGTTGGAAGATGATGACTCCATAGGAGAGTTCGCCGATGGCAATGCTTCTCTTGCGGCTCAAAATCGGGCCTTGCAAGCAGACCTTGCTGATAAAACTCGATATTGCCAGACTCTAGAGAAACGATTGCTTCAAGCCCGACGTTCGAGCCAGTCTCGAACTTCAGCCGGATTTTCAAGCCCCCATAAAGGAGCTATCATGGTCGGCGAAGACCATAGTGTCACAAATCTACTAAGGGAAAAGGATTCCGAAATAGCAGAACTTAAAGCCCGGCTCGACGATAAGGACCGTATGCTCACAGCACTTAGAAGCGCCGCTAGGTCGCGAGACACCGCTGAGCGAGGTGCCTTGTCCCCTGCCTTTACTCATCTGGCGGATGGGGCTCCTCCCACTCCAGTCTCTGCACGGACATCGCAACTTGCAGGCAATGGACCTCCCACACCCCTCATTGCTGATAACTCCATGCCACCTCTCGCGTCTCCCAAAACACGACAGCGAACGAAGAGCGTGGACGAGATGTCCAAAATCCTGGATGAGATGATCCAAGACCGTGTAGAAAGTGGAGAGCTGATTAAGGGCGTTCGCGGGAGTGTGCGCTTCCCAAGTGAGCGGAAGCTGGATACGGCCAGTGAGCCAAATTTTGGCATGGTAGCACTTGCACCTGCCTTATCAACATCAGATGCACCTCTGGCTGCCGAGGCCAAGGTCTGAGGCGGAGGAGAACAAGATTTACGTTCTTTCTAGAGACCCTTCTAGGGTACTCATGGCGTTTGGGATTTTGCTTCAGTTTTCTTCTATACCCCAAGATAATTCTTTTCTCTTCTCGTGGTAGTAGAGGCCGCATCGTAGATGTGGACGGGGATGGTTATGATTAACCTTTGTAATGTTTATCGGCTTCGCTTTGGGAACAATTCAAAGGGGAAGATTCAGACGGGCGTTGTTTTTTCGGAGAGCGGGAACTTTCTGTGCGCGGCCCTTTCTTCTGATGCTCGATGGAGTGGTTGAAGTGATACCATGTTTTATTCTCTAGCTGCAGGGAACGCGGAAGGCAAGAAGTCAAGATTTATGTGATGGATGGATGGGATGAATAGAGAATGAATCGAGCAGAGCAGAGCAGAGCAGAGCGGGAGAGAGCCAGGATTGGGATGTGGATATTTGATAATGAACATCACATGCCTAAGCTTTCATATTCTGACCTTCGCGTTAAAAGGGATGTGATGGCCATGCTTAGATGGCTTGTGCCATAAATTGGGCTGGCTGATGATCCCGTTCTATTCGGCTTTTGTGACTTGTCGTTAAGGCAGAAAGCATTGAACCAAGGACAAGGTGAGTTCCCATACAGCAGCCGATGGACAGTCATGACAGCGGCCGACCTGATGGAACGGATGTGGAGATGAAGCAGTGGATTGAGGGCTGTGCAACGTACTACGGTCGAATACCAACTCCAGTACAATGGTGAAATGGGCTTCATCCATAGGATATGGCGAGATGCGGGTTACTGCAATGCGGGGCGATGCGATGTGATGCAATGCAATGTACAATGTCAGCCTGACAGAGGTAAGGACGAAGGCAAGTTGGGTAGGAGGGGCCAGTTGGTTGGTGGGTAGGGTATGGAGCCAAGTGTGTACGTGAGTATATCTTCGTGACTTGGGGGACACCAACGCCCTACTACGTAGGGATAAGCTGACGACAGGTCAGGCCGTAGCGAAGGAGAGAATTTCTTTTCGGGTTGGTTGGCGGGTGGTGCGGCGGCAGCGGCTGCAGGTCGCTACGCTACCAGGCATGTATGGTCAATTCGGTCGGCATGGGATGATGCTTCGTCATTCAGCTCGGGATGGAGTGTGGTCAGTATAGTAGTTAGCACAGACGAATGGGTTTCGGCCTTGGGGTGTCTGATCATTAGAGGGAGGGTCAGGGTTTTGCTTTGACTTTTTTGGGGGAGGGTTTTCTTTTTTGGATTGGTTGGTGGTTGGGTGAGGGGTGTCCAGGGAATGTGGTTTGATATTGATGGGTTGAGTCGGTGGTGGTACGGAATGGGTGAGGTAAGTGAAGGCGAGAGAGCGCAAAATAGCATGTCGTGTCACGAAGCCATCGTTGAATGGAAGAGGGACAGTCGCTAACACGCAGTTGCAGCAATGAGCATTGTGCACTGCACTGCACTATCACATGAAACATGGCCAGCAACGAACGGTCGACCGGGTATGAGAGGCAAGCTTAATCAGCGCCTGGAAAGGGCCGACGGCTATGCACCACGATTGGACCAGGCAAGGCCGGGGCCCAAAGGTTGGCGTGTTTCAGATGAGGGTACTGTGCTAGGGTCCAACGACGTCCCATGTTCAAGGTTCATGTTCATGTTCATGTTCATGTTCATGTTCATGTCTCTCCCGATTCACGTTCGACTTCAGGTTCAGGTTCAGGTTGAGGTTCACGTTGCTCCATCCCCCCCCCGGCCGCCACTCGCTTCTCTACCTTTCGTCTCGTCTTGACTTGTGCGCCCGCCCTGCCTTGCGTTGCCTGGCGTTGCCTTGCGTGGGATCCCCCCTGGTGCCTTTAGCCATCATCGCCCTACGTAAGGGGGTCCTGGGAGATGGAGATGTGCAGAATGCCTTTGTCTAGCGCGAACAATCATATTGGAAGAAGGTACGAGAGAAAGGTACGAGGTAAGGTGAGATCCAGTACGGGGACAATAGTCCGGAGAGGTAAGGTTAGAGAGCATCCACTGGGGTCAGGCAAGGCCAGACAGGGAAGGGGAGGAAAGGTGGTACTGGTACTGGTACTGGTACTGTACATCATTCGAGTAGAGTGAGTGGTAGCTTCGTCGTATGGGCGAAGGAAAGACGAAGAACGAAGCTCCAGCTCGCTTCTTTCGTCCTTCTCTGTCGCTCTACTTGCCCCGCAAGCTGCACCGACAGGGCTCTGAAGTCCAAACGGGCACACGTCCGCAAAGCTGCGACCGGGGTCCTCCCTGATTTGGAGCTTTGGCGAGTATCATGTCGGTTTCCTCAGCCCGAACTTTTCGTCTCTTTCCCACCCAGTCCCCCGTCCCCGTCCCCGTCCTTGTCTTCCTTCTGCCTTACTTCCTTCCACACCTCTCCCTCCTCCCGAATCCTTCTGCTGCTGCTGCTGCTGTGCGTGCGTGCTATGCTGTGCTCGGCTTGGCTTGGCACATCTTCTCATTCCGTCTTCTTTCATCCGGATGCCCTTCGTCCCTTCAATTCTCATCTGATATTGGCCTGGTGTTTCCTTCGTTTGGCCCTATCCTTGCCCCCGAGCCTCGCGCCTTGCGCCTCACAACTTTCTTCACTTCCATCCTCATTCAATCTGCTACGAGCTCTTGGTCGTGGCTTTGCACGTAGATCGTTGCAACTCGAAATCTTACCTGCCCACACCGCGCAGCTCTAGTTTATACTACCGACTCCCGTGTTCCTTTTCAGCAGGATCGTCTTGATCCTCGACGTCACCTGGCAGTACAGCATAATCTGATCGGCGGATTGATCTGCTTACTTTGTCTGCCTCGCAAATCCCTCCTCCGTTTGACCTTTACCTCGTCCTGCCTGTCCTTCAGAGGCATAATATTATCATATTCGGTTCTCCACCTATAACCCGTCACCCGGGCCATATATTCGAATCTCCTCAATCTGTTTGCGGCTGGCTCTGACCGTCCTGCGATGCTCGACATCTTCTACACCTACTAGCATTCTGGTTCGCCTCCTCACTTCACCACCGTCAACCTCTTCGTTGCGCGTCCCCTCCACTCGACTTCTTCTCTTCTGCTTCTTGTATCACGGCCTCTTACTGCATTAACTTGACGTCTTGATGTGCTGGGCAGCTTCATTCAATTAGTGCCGGCACTCAATTTGAAAACACTACTTTTCTTACCCTCTTTTAACCGCTCACAATCCAGTTTTCAACATGCCTCCTCATCTCGACCTGTCCCCGCAGATCAGCCTTCGTCGAGCAGGATCTTACAACCCGGGTGAGAAAGGTCCTCTGTCTTCCACTTCTTCTCGATTTAGCTTCAATCATCTCATCGTTTCACCTCCACCATCACCTGGTCTTCCGGCACTAGTCCCTCGACATGGAAAACCGACTCCTACTCACAGTCCCCGGAAATGTATTCGCGCCGCGTTATGGTTATCGGGGGTCTTGGTCATTTTATATTTTGGCTTCGTCGCCGTCCGGAAGGATCAATCTATCCCAACAGTAGGATGGGCTTTGAATTCTGGAGAGGAGTATGAGATGGTGGAGGAATCACAACTACCGGACTTCCCAACGCCGGTCATGGTGACGGATAAGCGTGGGCGAGCTAAATGGACCATCTCGATACCGCCGGATCAGCCATTTCCTTTGCAGCCCAAGCAGTACTCTGACTTATGTTCTCAGAGTATGGAGGTTGCCGACCACGTTATAGATCTACATCGACACAGCCATGTCGATCATGCTCATTATGGTTATTATCATGTGGACAAAAATTTCATGGATGTGGCCGACGCCGAAGCACATGGATTGTTACCCGGACCAAAGGCCAAGGGAAAGACCAGTATGGTGAATGGGCTTGATGGTCATATTATTGGCGTGGTGGAGAATAGCTTGATTGAGATGAAGGTTTGCGAGACTTCCTTGACATTCGTATTGGAATCATCGAGTGCTGGAATGGGCAAGACCTTGATGATGCTGTGGATTGCTTATGGATTGGCGGAAAAGGAAGGTCGGGCTTTCTTTCTGGACGACTCGAGATGGGCATATGGATCATATACCAACTTCTTCCATCCTCCGCCCCTACCGAATTGCCGACCTCCTCCAAGACATGAGATGATACCATGTCCCCATCATGCTCGCCATCTAGTAGTCTCTGCTGCGACGGTATATCACACGTTCGGAGGAGCATTTACGGAAGAATTCGAGGATCCGAGGAAGATGGAGGTTTTCCGCCAGAAACCTATTTTCGATATGGCCCGCAAAGGTGCTGAGGCACTCTTCAGACTGGTTGGATCTGATGCAGATTATGTGAAATCCCGCGTTACGGAGTTGAGAACCAAGACTATGACGGATTCAGAGGAGATGGAGGATGGTCTCATCGTTGGAATTCATGTGCGCCATGGAGACAGACATCCATACTCATTCGAGTATCGTGATAGCTATATTCCATTGGATCAGTACAGCAACAAGGCGAGCGCCTTGCTGCGTGACAGGTTTAACTCATCCGAGGCCAGCGGCGAAGAGAATCCCATGGCCGAGAAGAGTTTCTTCGTCGTAGCTTCCGATGATCCAGAAGTCTACGAATCGGACGAGTTCTCGCACGCCTACCGAGCGCAAGAGCAGATTAAGCTAGCTTCTAAATCGACACTAGATACCGCCAGTAAACCAAAACAAAACGTTGGCATTCGAAAGTTTGAGGAAGAAGCCGTAGGATGGGAAGGTGGCTTCTTCGCACCTATGTTTTGGAGTCTAGGGAAACCAACTGTCCTACCAGCCACGGCGGTAGAGCCTTCCGATACGAGCCTCCCACCTACGAGCGAGGCTCTACGATTGAGGGAATTTGTCGGCAGAGCGTACCTTATGGATCTTGCAGTCATTGGAGCAACAAGTGATTACCTTGTATGCACGATTTCATCTATGGGATGCAGGTTACTCGCAGTCATGATGGGCTGGGAGGATGCAATTGAAAATAAGAAACATATCAACATTGACGGCGATTTCGAATGGAGAGGTGTTTCTTGGCGTTGATCTCGACTCATACTTGTACAATCCGATGACACATTCTTTGTCTATACTCTTCTTATATGTCTATTTCTATGTTACATATTTGAGCGAAGTTCTGGTGGGATATCAGAAACTTAGTGTCCATGGGAAACCTGGCCGGCGTTATTTGTTTCTAGGAGTTTGAGGTTTATCATTTTTTTGAGCGTCTTTGAGAGGAATTTGGGGGAAAGGATGGACGGAAAACATCAGTCATACCAAAAGCTATATCCTTTTGTTACTTCTCTGGCTTTTTCTTTTCAACAGAGAAGGCATATCATTGCATTGCATCGCTGGCGGCTTCGGCTCTGTACTCAGCCACACACTCATTCACTCGCTGGCCATAACTAAAGGCGTTTCCTTTCAATTTGTTTTTGTTTGCATCATATGATATCATGGAGGGCACAGCATTTAGAACACGTGTTTCGTGTTTGGATCTCGGTGGAAGTTACTTTGAATAAGATAGAGAATTATCTATTGACATGAATTTCAAAATCCGCATCGTTTCCCCATCCCTGCATCAAATTCTTGTGTGCACAGTGCAGTCAGCTTCCTGACTACGACGTGGAGGCACGTTTAGAGTGCCATCTACCTCCAATGCATGCTTGTGGGTGTCCAGAAATGGCTCGCTACCCCTCATGGTCCATAATGTGCTTTACTTAGACACAAGTGACACCTGGGGTAAGCCGTCTGTCCACCTAAGGCATTCTACCTGCTTCGCGTTATGTACTATCACTCACCCTGCCCACCTGACATAGCAGGCAAAGGAAAGCAAGTCCTCAGTTGTCTAAAACTCTTCATCTACCTGTGAACTAAGCTGTCAAGCAAACTCACTTTACTAGGTGGTAGAGACATTGTCAATACTCTCATATCTATCTAAAACACCTGTCGTTCATGTTACTTTCTTCCCTCCCTAAAGATGAAACTTCCCAAAAACCAGTTCGCGAGAAACTCTCTTTAATCTCTAAGAGCGAGATGAACATCCGGTGCCTATCTCCTGCCTTAGCGTGGATAAAAGCTGCTGTGGGCTGTCAGGGGGAGGTTTTTTATTTTTAGTTTTTTAGGTTTCGCAGAACCACCATCACAGGGAGGCTAAAGCAAGCTCAAGAAGCAAGAAGATCATCGTACAATTGATACATTCAAAATATATACAAAAAAAAAAAAGAAAGGAAAGCTAAAAAAAAAAAAAAACGCGTGATATCCCCTGTCACTCTCGTCCCCCTTCACTCAAATATCCGCTTAGATAGTGATAGTAGAGTTGGCACGGAGGTCACGACTGCTAGCACCAACGGAGAAAGTGTAAGTTCCCTTGGCAATGGCCCACTGCTGAGCCTGCACATCCCAGTAACTGAGATCACGTCGTCGCAGGCTGAAGGTCGCGGTGCCGGAGGCGCCGGCAGCGAGCTTGACCTTCTCAAACCCACGCAGCTGGCGTGGTGGCTGGTCGGCAGCGGCTGGATAGGCGACGTAGAGTTGGGCGATCTCGCTTCCGTAGACCAAGCCGGTGTTGGTGATGGATAGGGTGACGGAGACCACCTCGTCCCAGAGATCGGTGTAGCCTCCTACGGAGAGGATGCCGGTTGGGTAGGTGGATGCGAGCGCGGTTGCGTTGGTCTTGGTTGCGGTGGCCTCGCCGTAGCTGAAGGTGGTGTAGGAGAGACCGTAGCCGAACTCGTAGCGGGGAGTGATGTTGTAGGAGTCGAAGTATCGGTAGTCGATGTTGACGCCCTCAGTGAAGTTGCACACGCTGGTGTAGCAGATCTGGACGTTGTAGTCGGACTCGTTCTTTGCAATGGTGTAGGGGAGTCTTCCGGATGGGTTGACGTCTCCGTAGAGTACATCCACAATGCTGTTTCCTGAGTTCTGTCCCAGAAGACCTCCGTATACTACGGCCGTGATGTTCTCGTTGTCAATCCAGGAATCCACGAGTCGGACTCCGACCGTGTTGATAACGACCATGGTGTTGTTGCAGTTGGCGGCGACAGTGTTGACAAGTTCATCCTGCTCAGTGTTGCGGAGCTCAGTGCGGTCAGCTCCCTCTCCACTCCATGCGTTGATGAAAACAAGGCAGACTTCAGCATCGTTGGCAGCATACGAGGCGATGGTTTGAGTGGCTTCGGTTCCGGAGTCCTGGCCTCCAAAGCTGGTGGTTTGGCTAGTGCTGTAAGTGTTGTTGAGGATCCAACTGATCATGGTTCCGTCTTCAGAGGCCCTTTGGGTAAGAGCTTGCTGTGGAGTGATCAAGAAAGGGAATGATGTTTGACCACTGCCAGAGCCTCCAGCGAGATGTCCTGTGTGGTTGTTAGATAAAGGGACATATTGACGAATTGAAGATATTTACCATCGTATGTTTCTGGGGCTCCAGTGACCTCGAAGTAGTAGTTTGGCCCAGCCATGACTGGACCGGCAGAGATACCGAAAAGAGCCATGGTGAGAGGTGCCTTCAAAGGCAGGACGTTGTTGGTGTTCTTCAAGAGGACAAGACTGGCTGAGCCGACCTCTCGGTTGATGGCACTGTGGTTTCCACGAACATCGACGTGTGCAGTTGAAGTGGCAAGTGAGGGTTGAGTACCGTTATCCAGGTTGACCTTATAGTAAGGAATGACAATACGGGTGGCCATGTCGTCCAAACGTTCTTGGGTGAAGCTGCCGTTGGCAATACCAGCAATCAACGTGCTGTTGCTCCATATCGAAGAGGATCCCCAATCGAGTCCTCCATTAGCAGAGCCATAAGCTGTGGACTGGCCTCCTTGATCAGCAGTCACGGAACCAGGGAAACCAAGCTCAGTCTTGAGAAGGGTGTTAAGGAGGAGACTATTCTCGCACGACAGAGTGCCGTTGACTTTGGTCATTGCGCACCTAGATGTTTTGTCAGTTCAGCTATAAAGGGGGCCGAGGAGTTCACGCACATTGCAGAGCCCATGCCGCTCTTGACCCCGTCATAGAAAGGCCACAGATAGAGCTCGTGAATAGTCTTGTCGTCAGCATCGGAGGAGTATGGAGCGCCGCTCGAAGTCGTATCTCTCTTGGACATGCTTCCGCCGCCACTCACAGGGGTTCCAGTGGCATCCCAATTTGTGGAACTTCTGTTGGTCTCTTGCTCGTTAAGCAGAAAATGCTGAACACTTATCAGCTGTGGACATTTGTAATGGCTGGAGTATGGATGTTTACCTTGCCAGTGGCGATAACGCCAACATTGGAAAACTCCTTGTTACCAAGACCGAAAGATATGCCGTTCAGGTATGGGTCAGCACCAAGGGTCTCAACAAGACGTCCTATACACATTTGCGTCAAAACAATACTGTGACGATCGCGCAGGTTCTCAAGATGAGTAGGGATAAGGTGCACCGATAACCGACAGAAGCGACCTCGCCCGGGATGACTTCCAATTTTGGAAGAAAATAGACTTCTAGATCAAAGATTATGGAGATCCAGGTGAGGAGAAGGTGAGAGGCAAGTATAAGGCTAACGTGAGATATATAAAAGAAATAGCTTACCTCCCCATGGGCTGCGTCCTAGTGGTTGCGTGGTAGGTCCATTAACGGCTTGGAAGCCCTTCTTATAGTATTCAAGAGCAATTGCTGAAAATTGCTTGCTCATGAGATCCTTATCCCAAGTCATGCCCAAAACAGAGGCTTGAGACCATCCAGTAACATAGAAGTATCCTTCTGGACCTTGGGTACCATCTTTGTATTGCAGAGCCGTCCAGTTAGCGGCTGTTACGTCACCGCCGGTAATAATGCTGAGTTTCTCGGTGTTGGTAAGACCAGAGACGAAAGCGGTAGCCTTGGAGTAGGCATCTGCCCAATTGCCAAGGTCAACTGTAGAAGGTATTAGTATTAATTGCAATTATCTCTTATCAGATCACGGTGTACCTTTTCCGTTAGATAGAAGCCCATCGGTAGTTGTGGCATTGGTTCTCTTTGAGAAACCGGAGCCATACACTGCAGATGGGAGCAGTAGGCCTAGTGTGAGGAGACTCCTCGAAAACATAATGAAGGAATGAAAGAAATGGTTAAAGAGTGTGTATGTTTGGATAACTTGTCTGCGAGTCAAGCACAGTAGTTAATGCTTTTGCTTTTAAGGACATTCCGGAATCTGTCGAAAGCTCTGACGTGTATTTTTGGCTCTCTGACTCCATTGCAACATCCAGTAATCTCATTCTCTCTTTTTCTCTTTCACAATTGTTCTCTGAGTTGATCCACCTAGTGTGGAATACGACTTCTTGACTGACATACTTCCGGCCTACCGCGATGAGTGGATGGGACAACACCACGGAGTGAAACAATGCACAAATCAGAACATGAACCTATAGCACATATTGAGCTACATCCTCAAGTCCCGATCCCGATATTAAAGCGCGAGAGACCAGGTCCTTGATCGGCTTTCTTGTCTTGTACTGTACTGCATACAAGATTGGGCCCCAGACTACGGGGCTGTCAATCCAGGCTTATCATTGGATATTTAAACAACTATAAAAGATGGTTTAATGTCCATAAGATGCAAATGTTAAGCTAGGGGATTTTCTGTAGATCGTCCTTGAAATTAAGAAGTGCCGCGCGTCATTTCATGAATACCGAACATCGCTACGAGCAAAACCCTGGATGTGGCTTGAGGTGATAGTTTGTCGCAGAGGCAAATGATTCACTGAACGTGTCGAGACCACTAACAGTACTCCATCATGGCATCAAGAGACGAAGTTTGAGCTCGAACCCGAGCTGGAAGATTGTGAGCTTGTCTAGAGAGTACCTATGGGATAGTCCACGAATTCCAGTCGCTTAAAGTCTACCGAGTATTCCATAGGTAGATAGGATAATCCTTGAAGGAACATCTTTTCACGCAACAAATAATTTGATGTTTCTCAGGAAAAGAGCAAGAACCAAGGCCGTGGGTTGCTGTCAAAGCTCTCCTCCGCGTAAGACGCGAAGTAGGGTGGGTATGGAATCATCATACTTCGAGAATATTCGTCCGATCTCCGCTCAATACGAAGAATGACAGCGGCATATGTCTGATTTGATTCGCCAGACAACGGAAAGCTTGAGTCTAGAAACTGATGTATCCGAAAGAACCTCCGGCATGACAGACATGATGAGATATCCACAGCAACAATTTGTTCGACCTGAAAAAGTATTGCCATTATTGCTCAGAAATGACCATACTATGCCATGTCCTGCTTTGCTTCTAGTTCAACTCCCATCGCAGCCGTTACGCCATGTACTGAGAAATCTCCTGATATTTCAACGGCCCGTGAAAGTAGAAGGATTGTTGAACTCGCCACAAAGGATCTGTACCTAGACTAAAAATACTGGTCTAATTATTTCCCGATGTCGACCCGTCAATCCCTGAAAACGTGGCCCGGTATCGCTGGAATTCCCGAATCCATAGACAAGCTTTCAGCAGTACGCCAAGTGGATCGTGTCATATCTCTAATTTGGCTCTGTTTCAATATCTCCATCTTAGACATCCACCATTGTACACTTCGGATTTTAATCACCACTCTCAGCTTCGTTGATGTTCGTCAGCTGTCTTCTCAAAGCTCCCCAGTTGTTGCCCGAATATGCAGAAATAACAGTGATGTCTGGCACAGCCCAATGCTGAAAGTCAACAGCAGTTATATTCAGGGTTCTTTGAAACTTATCCATCAGTTCTGCGGATCTTGAGTCTTCATCCCAAGCAAGGATTGTGAGCACTTTCAAATTGCAGAAATCCTTGATCTCATTCCACAAAAAAACCCGGCGACCATAAATGTCTTCATCCACATCCACAATCATAGAAACAACCGACTGGCATTCAGTGGCAGGATTGATGCCAGGACGTGGTATATAGCCAGTGCCCAAGAAAACGTTAAGCAAATAGTTCCCGGCACCAGCTTTAAGCCAAGCCTCCCGGTCGATCAGAAAGGCATCTCCAAGACCATTGCCAAATCGGAGAGTATCGATCTTGGGATTGAAATATATACTGGCTGGCTTTAGCGCTGTGCCAAACGAGGGCTTATAGTGCTTGAGTGCTTCTTCACGGGCCTCACTGTTGACCCAAAGAACTGTAGGTGGTTTATCAGGACTCATCCATCCTTTGAACCGACCACCTTCAAGCATAATACCGATTGTGACAATACGGTTCACAGGGAAGGTATGCCTCCAGATCTTGAGCCGTAGTTCCAACGGAAAATCGGGAAATAGTGAGAAGCTTTGCTGGTCGCATTCTAGGTTCATGATTCCTATCCTCAGATACAAGTGATGTAATGGGTTGATTTTTGTCCCAAGTAATAAATTCTGCCAAGACGGTCTTAGTTGATATTGAAGTTATCATGTCAGATCAAAGATGCAAGATTAAGCTAATCTCAATTAGGAAGGTTGACCTAGAATGTTTCAAGCATCAAATGTCGCGTTCTGCACATGGAAGAGAGAAGACTGTAGAGTATATATTCCAAGTTGAACCTAGCATGGACGCTATCCTATCGGTTTGGTATGGTTCTTTACATCCATTCTGCAATTCCCCCGGAATGTTATCGGGCTCGCTCTTTGTTTGTGCCGAAAAACCACCACACCTCTGCATAGGATCGCTTTGGACAGAATCAAAACTGAACACTGTCAACTCATGTTTGACGGTTCGATTAGTATATTTCCATTTTATCCCGGAAGATAGCTTGCTCAACCCACCTTGCGGCACTCACAGCTCGCTATCCACCTTAGGTCTGCTCCTTGCTTTACATTTGAGCGGGTAGCCGCTCATATTCTGCCTGGTACGAAGTAGACATCTTGAGAACCACATGTTAACAAGATAGAGTCACCAAATTCGTGGTTCATATGAAGAGGTCAAGATCGTATGCGCACGCCACCAGTGAGGCAAGGACTTCAAGGATTCTCTGGTATAGTGTGCGGCAACAATATATGCTAACGAATATTCATTGACACAACTGGTTTTGTGATCGTACAAATCTATGCTTGATGTCTCTTGTCCTCCAAAAGGCCTTGCCCTTAGATAACTTCTAATGCAGCTATGAGAAATCTCTTGGCTAAGTGTTCTACTAGCGGAGTTGGACTGGAAATAAGTTAGGTCATAATTAATCTAAAGATATTTGCGAGGACAAATCGAGGAGATCTTCCAGGAAACCAATCACAACTCAATCATAGACTGAAAGGGGACTCTTATTTTATCTAGGAGATCAGAATTATGAATTGTTATCCAGGTCTTATCTTCTATGATAACCTGCCACAGCATTTATTCGTATTCGTACTGGGCTAAGTGGTTGCTGACTAACGCGCGTCGCCTCACATTCAGTCGCGTCTTCCAACGACATCATCGTCTACGCGAGTTCAACCACAATTCAAGGCGAGAAGACGCCATCATGGTGAAGTCGAACTCAACACCTGCAAAGACTCAGCAGTCAATTGCTAGCTTTTTTACCAAGAAGACAGTCAACGGCACTGCGAATTCGCAGACACATCAATCATCGACGAAAACTGCCCCGGAAAATGACAAGGTGGGGAATATCTACGACGCCGAGAGCGATGACGATAGAAGCTCGAATGAACGACTGAAAAGGGCCTTAGAGGTACATAGGCATGGCGGAAATAACGGAATAGAACCATCTGCGAAGAGGGTTAAAGGCAATGAAGAGGGCCAAAGTGCACTGTTTGCACAGACACTACAGCCAAAATCAACGAATTCCGTCCACCGATCAAAACCATCCTCAAGAACCGAAAAATATCTGTATACCTCATCATCCGAGGTGCCTGTAGACTCGGTACTACATGATTATGAAACAGAGGATATCAAGAAGCAGAAAGAAGCGCTTCATCAGAAGTTTGTAAAAAAGTTGGGCCACCCAGATAGCATAGCACAATTACGTCGACGTAATTGGGAGACGAGTGAAGACACGCCTCTTGCAGACGATGATGATGGCGAAGCAGCAGAGGAGGATGAGACCCCACCGCCTGTTAAAACGAAGAAGAAGGGTGCGAAGACTGGCAAGTTAACACCGCTGGAATTGCAGATCCTTGACATCAAACGAAAGCACATGGATACGTTGTTAATTGTGGAAGTTGGCTATAAGTTCAAGTTTTATGGTGAAGACGCTAGAAAGGCGGCCAAGGAACTGAGCATAGTATGCATTCCGGGGAAATTTAGATACGACGAGCACCCCTCTGAGGCACATCTTGATCGATTCGCTTCTGCAAGCATTCCAGTTCACAGGTTGTCAGTTCATGCCAAACGTCTTGTCACCGCTGGGCACAAGATTGGTATTGTAAGACAAACTGAAACCGCTGCGCTAAAGAAGGCAGGCGACAATCGAAACACCCCGTTCATACGCAAGCTTACCAATGTCTATACGAAAGGCACCTATATTGACGATGCCGATGGACTCGACCAGCTTGCAGATACTCCAATTGGTGGTGTTCCTGCTACTGGATATCTTCTTTGTATTACCGAATCCAAGGCGAACGGCTGGGGTACAGATGAGAAAGTTGATGTTGGCATTTTAGCAGTGCAACCAGCCACAGGGGACGTCATTTATGATAACTTTGAGGATGGCTTCATGAGAGGCGAAATCGAGACGAGAATCCTGCACATAGCTCCATGCGAAGTTCTCATTGTAGGCGAGCTTTCAAAGGCCACTGAAAAGCTTATCCAGCATCTTGCAGGCAGTAGTACAAATCTTTTCGGTGACAGGGTACGAGTTGAGCGCATAGAAAGACCAAAAACAATGGCTGCAGAATCGCATTCACACGTCACTCAGTTCTATGCAAGCAAAGATATCAAAGACGACCAGGCTACTGCTCTCTTGGACAAAGTTTTGTCACTTTCAGAGCCAGTAACAATCTGTTTATCGGCTATGATCACACACATGACGGAATATGGCCTGCAGCATGTTTTCGACCTGACGAAGTATTTCAGTGCTTTCAGCGCAAAGTCACATATGATTCTGCAAGGAAATACCCTCACCAGCTTAGAGATTTTCCAAAACCAAACAGATTATGCCGAGAAGGGTAGCTTATTTTGGACTTTGAATAAGACTCAAACTAGATTCGGACAGCGGCTCCTTCGAAAGTGGGTAGGCCAACCACTTCTTGATAGACAACGCTTAGAAGAAAGAGTATCGGCAGTGGAAGAGCTTAGCAGTGGCGCTCAGACCGCAAAGGTGGACAAGCTTCGATGCTTACTGCGAAGCATAAAGTCAGATCTAGAGCGAAATCTTTTGCGGATCTATTATGGCAAATGCACACGGCCAGAGCTCTTGACGGCACTTCAAACTCTGCAAAGAATAGCAAGCGAATATAGTCTTGTGAAAACTCCTGCAGATGTCGACTTCAGCTCTCCATTGATAAACGATGCTATTGCGTCCTTGCCGGCCATCAATGAAATAGTTGTGCCATTCCTCGACAAAATCAACCCGGAGGCAGCTCGGAAAGATGATAAATACGCTTTCTTCCGTGAAGATAGCGAGACCGAGGCAATTGGTGACCATAAGCTGGGAATTGCTGCCGTTGAGTCAGAGCTTGAGGCTCACCGGGAGGTTGCAGCATCAAGACTCTCAAAGGCGACACCGGTGATATATGTCACAGTCGGTGGCATTGAATACCTCATCGAAGTCTCTAACACAGACCTCAAGAAGGTGCCTGCATCTTGGGTTAAAATCAGTGGCACAAAGAAGCTATCTAGATTCCATACACCAGACGTAATTCGTATGCTACAGGAGCTTGCTCAGCACAAGGAGTCCCTTTCAGCAGCCTGCGATGTCGCCTTTTCGTCGATGCTGGTGGAGATATCACAAAATTATGGTCCTCTACGTGACTCTATTTCATCATTGTCTAGACTCGATTGTCTCCTCTCTCTTGCTACCGTAGCATCGTTACCTGGCTATTGTAAGCCAGAATTTAGCAGCGAAGTTGAGATTCACGTTGTTGGTGGCCGTCATCCAATGGTTGAGCAACTTCAATCAGATGGATATATCCCCAATTCAACGTCCTTGGCCACCGCCAATCATTCCGATCCAAGGGCATTATGCGTAACCGGCCCTAACATGGGAGGAAAGTCAAGTTACTGCCGACAAGTGGCGTTGATCAGTATCATGGCACAAATAGGATCATATGTGCCTGCAGATTCTGCACGCCTGGGCATTTTGGACGGCGTCTACACCCGTATGGGCGCTTTTGATTCGATTTTCACAGCTCAATCAACATTCATGGTAGAACTTTCCGAAACTGCGGCAATTCTCAAGTCAGCCTCACCTCGGTCGTTAGTGATTTTGGATGAGCTAGGAAGGGGTACAAGTACGCATGATGGGTTGGCAATTGCAGGTGCGGTCTTGGACTGGATCGTGAGGGAGACCAAGTGCCTTTGCCTTTTCATTACCCACTATCAGGCATTGTCTAGTTACGCTAGGACATTTGCAGAAGGAAACGAGTTGAAGAATGTGCATATGAAGTTTACAGCCGAGCATAATAGTGATGGAGAAGAAGAAATTACCTTCTTGTATGAAGTTGGGAATGGAGTAGCTCATCGTTCCTATGGACTGAATGTGGCGAAGCTAGCAAAGGTGCCCAAGGCTGTAATTGATACAGCAGCAGTCAAATCAAAGGAGCTGGAATTCGATGTCAAGCAAAAGAAACTCGTTGGGTTATCCACAGCCATGGCTGCTCTCTTGAGTCCGAGCGAAAGCAGTCAGCAGCTTGAAGATCTCATTATTGGCATAGAACAACTATGAAAAACCACTTATATATACTTAGATACCCTAGCTACGACTTATGAGATTCACAATGTAAAGTTTGCTTGTACTTAGTGGTCACTCCATATGTAGTAGCTCGAATATTGGCATATCTAAGGAAAGGCAAACGATATTGCCTACCTATCAAAATCCACCATTGGACCTCTTCGGCAATCAATGCAATTTGGCATTCTCTTTCCTGATGATACTTTAGAATTGATTTAGATATCGGTCATGAAATTTCGAATGCTTGTGCGATCATCCCTCCGCACATGACATCCCTGTTATTTCACTAGGCCAAAGACGCGCCAATGTCGACCCACGTCATTCCTTAGTCCTTGTTCAAGGTTCCCCAAGTTTCACACTTTCCGCTCAACTCAACACTTACATCCTCTATGATTTCGTAAGAAATACATTGTTACTTCGAATACACTTTGCAGATAACCTTAGAGTCGGTTGCTTGTGTTGTACGAGCGTAATTGTTCAACATGGCCGCTGCTCTTGCAACCCCGCTCGCTGAGCCCGCGAAACCCGACGAGCGTGAGAGACAGAACCTGCCTCCCAAAAGCTATGCAGCAGCTGTGGAAAAGGACCCCCCTGCGAGCGACGTCTTTACAGATGGATTGGAAGCGAAATATGTGCCGAACGGTACGAATGGAAGTACGATACAGGACAGTCAGGGACCGAAGCACATGGCCTCCGTCCTAAGGATCGTGGATACGGGTGCTTCGGAAGATGACAAGAATCTAGAGAGGCCTGCGATTGGAAGGCAGGAGTCACAACAAGAATATTCTGCTGATGTTTGTTCTAAGCACTTCTTATTTGTTTCAAGCACTGATTGAATCAGCAGGGACTCGATGACTCCCCAAGGAAGGCACTTCGAAACCATCGCAAAAAGAAGAATACTTCCTCGCAAGACAGCTTGAGGGATAAGACTTCCATAGCCTCGCCAGATGTACAGAAACCGAAGGAGACTGCGAAAGCAATGAAGGTTGAGAAGTCCAAAAAAGTCGAAAAGGTCACAGGCGATAGCAAGTCCGACGACAAAAAGAAACAGGTGTTCGAGAAGGTTGAAGTGGAGCGAAATGGCAGCAAGCTAGTCAGTATCAAGCTTGATGAAGAATTTGAAAAGACCAGAAGAAATGATGTTAAGGAGGAACCAAAGCCAAGCAAGGACGACCAAAAATTGGTCAGTGGACGAAAAGCTGGTCAACGATGGGAGACGAGTGCCATTCGATTTGCGCCTCTGAATGTTCCTCTACAGCGGAGACTACAGACTTTGGTTGTGCTCTTCCATACGCTCTGTATTGCGTTGTCGGTGTCGACCTTTTTCTTTGTGTGTGCTATTCCACTATTCTGGCCGCTCATCATCCCTTACCTGATCTACTGTATGGTATCCAAAGCTGCGACTTCTGGAACTATGACGCATCGTTCGGAATTTTTCCGAAGGTCGCCAATCTGGTCTTTATTTGCATCTTACTTCCCAGCCCGTCTTCATCGAAGCCAGGAACTGCCACCAACTAGGAAGTATATCTTTGGGTATCATCCTCATGGCATCATCTCCCACGGAGCCTTTGCAGCGTTTAGCACGGAAGCATTAGGCTTTTCGCAGCTTTTTCCAGGGATAAAGAATACTCTCCTCACATTGGACTCGAACTTCAGAATTCCTTTCTATCGTGATTATGCTCTAGCTATGGGTCTGGGTTCAGTGTCTAAGGAATCTTGTGAAAATCTGCTTTCCAAGGGTGGTCCTAACAAGGTTCGTTTATGATAATGGCAAGATTGGCTCACAGAGTCTTGTATTCGGCGAAGTAGTCTTTACTGACACTACATCCTAGGAGGGTATGGGTCGTGCTATCACTATTGTTATTGGAGGCGCCCGTGAATCTCTTGATGCCCAGCCATACTCACTCCGCCTCGTGCTTCAATGTCGCAAAGGGTTCGTCAAGATGGCCATTCGAACAGGTGCCGATCTCGTGCCAGTATTAGCATTCGGAGAGAATGATCTCTACGATCAATTCTCAGCGGAAACCCACCCTAACGTTCATAAGTTCCAACTTTTAGTCAAGAAAGTCATGGGATTCACAATTCCTCTATTCCATGCCAGAGGAGTTTTTAACTACGACGTTGGACTTATGCCATACCGACGACCGCTTAACATCGTGGTTGGACGACCTATCAAGGTCGCTCAAAGCTCTAAGCCAGCACAGGAAGAAATTGACCGAATCCATGAGGAATATGTCACAGAGTTGGTGCGGGTTTGGGACACATGGAAGGACGAGTTCGCACCACAAAGGAAATCAGAGTTGGAGATTGTCGAATAGCTTAGTTCAGGTTCTTACTATTTGGGTATGGATATGGCGAGAGGCGCACCTGGAGGCAGGGTTTCTAGAACTTGTACAATAATTGAATTTTTAATGCACAAACGTATACTGGTCAGCAAACCGCAGATCATCAGATAACAATGTACCTGCAGTAGAACCAATACCCGGATGCTGGGTAATTCGTTTTCGTGAATGGCAAGCGGCAGAAGGAGACTTCCGCGAGAGATCATACGTTTATTTGAGTGGGTAATAAGGGGAAGGTAAGTATGTACAATTTGATGTCTCTTCAGCCCATTCACAGGCCATTATTCGTATGTTGCATTTCGGCAGACCCCTATCCCGACACGAATACGACGGCTTGCAAGAAAGCCGCTGATCAGGTACAATCCCATTCGCCAATCGCACCACAGAGATTGGGTGGCTACCCTGTCTGCCAGAAGCGCATTAACAAGTGCGCGAGCGACACCTTAATCTCAAAATCGTCAAAAGCTCAACAACCGCGCGATCTTTCAAGTTTCCTCCCTCACTCTCTTTCTATTCTGCGAACACACATTTTGTTACCCTATCAGCAAGATGGGCATCCTCGAGGATGTCACGGGCGTGCTCGCCCAACAACAAGCCCAACGCGGCACCGGTATCGTCGTCGCAGCGGGACTTGCCTCTTTTCTTGTACTCGCCGTCGTGCTCAACGTCCTCAATCAGGTCCTCTTCAAGAATCCCAATGAACCGCCTGTGGTATTCCACTGGTTCCCCATCATTGGAAGCACCGTCACTTATGGCATGGACCCTTACGGCTTTTTTGAGAGATGCCATGCAAAGGTCGGTGAATGTGGCAGCAAATGATATGCGGAGTGTAGCTAATCTCTTGTGTTCTAGCACGGCGATATCTTCACCTTTATTCTCTTGGGAAAGAAGACTACGGTCTACTTGGGTAGACAGGGCAACGATTTTATACTCAACGGAAAGCTCAAGGATGTCAACGCAGAGGAGATTTACACGGTCTTGACTACACCTGTTTTTGGAAAGGACGTAGTTTACGACTGTCCTAATTCTAAGTTGATGGAGCAAAAGAAGGCATGTTCTGAATCCTGGCCGTGGTGTGACTTAGAGTATGGGCTAACTTGGTTTAGTTCATGAAAATCGGCTTGACCACTGAGGCCTTCCGGTCCTATGTTCCAATCATTCAGGGCGAGGTCGAGGACTTCATCAAGCGCACTCCAGTATTCAAGGGCCAGAAGGGATCTTTTGACGTCGGACCAACCATGGCTGAGATCACCATTTACACCGCTTCGCATTCCCTTCAAGGCAAAGAAGTTCGCGACAAATTCGATTCTACCTTCGCTGCTTTGTACCACGATTTAGATATGGGCTTCAGTCCTATCAATTTCAGTCTTCATTGGGCCCCTCTTCCCCACAACCGTGCACGCGATCGTGCTCAAAGAACCGTTGCAAGGACGTATATGGATATCATCCAAGCACGACGCGCTGATAAGTCCGGAGAGAAGCTAGATATCATGTGGCAGTTGATGCGTTCAACTTATAAGGATGGTACCCCAGTTCCCGACCAAGAAATTGCTCATATGATGATTGCATTACTTATGGCTGGTCAACACTCTTCTTCGTCTTCTAGTTCTTGGTTGATCCTTCGTCTTGCGGCTCGCCCAGACATCCTTGAGGAATTGTACCAAGAGCAAATCCAAGTCCTTGGCCCAGATCTCCCAGCTCTCCAGTATGAGGACCTCGCAAAGCTCCAACTCCACCAGTCCGTATTGAAGGAAATCCTCCGACTCCACACCCCCATCCACTCTATCATGCGCAAAGTCAAGTCGCCCATGCCAGTCAGTGGTACCAAATATGTTGTCCCAGAATCCCATGTTCTCCTCGCCTCGCCAGGATTCACCAGCCGCGATGCTACATACTTCCCCAACCCCCTTCTCTGGGATCCTCACCGATGGGACGTAGGATCTGGTGGTGTTCTCGGCACCGACAATGTCAAGGAGGAGCTGCACGATTATGGATACGGACTGATCAGCAAGGGTGCCTCCAGCCCTTACCTTCCTTTTGGTGCAGGCAGGCATAGATGCATCGGAGAGCAGTTCGCCAATGTTCAACTTATTACCATCATGGCTACCATGGCCCGCCACTTTAAGCTCAGAAATCCAGGTGGCAGCAAGGAGGTTATCGGAACTGACTACACCAGTCTGTTCTCGAGGCCACTGGCCCCCGCTATCGTGGAATGGGAGAAAAGGGAAAAGGCATGAGGGGGGAATGAAGAAGCCCAACGGGCGGATGTTTTGTATGCATAGTTTGGCGTCTCGTGGAAACGGTTTCCCTATACAAACACTTAGTAATACCGCGACTTTAGTGTCGTGCCCTTTCTTAGTTTAGATGCTGCGAAGTCAATCCTAGTACCGAGGTAAAACTTGAGTGCTGGGATAAAGCATTCGAAGACGAGATGGTTTATTGGACAGATAACTTCTACCCATCGCTGCATTGTGACCTATGACGAGTAGTGTGAGAATAGTGTGAGAGGGTGGAAGCCATGTCATGCCAATCGCGGCCACCAAGAGCTTATCGGCAAAGTCGGGATCACGTGGAGGCAAGCCGCAGCATGCTGGGACGCAGACTTTCACACTCAGGGACCGTGGCGACTCTCCAATCAGACATGACGATGCAGCACGGGCGGCAACAGGGTGGCTGCAGGGCCGCGCACATGCAAAGAAAGAACCCGAGATGCTGTATATCGCCTTGATCGCCTCTATCGCCGCTATCGACCATGCCCGTCTCGTCGTCCATCCAGCCCAGGCCCGTCTTGTCTTGTCCTATCCTTCCTGTCCTGGCCTGTCTTGTCCTGTCTAGTCGAGGGCATCCATGACGATGTCGCCGCAAGACCCTTCTCAGCCCAAACCTTTCACCCCTCCTCTGCCCACTCCTCTGTCGTTCGCTGACTTTATTTCTGACTTGCGTGCTGCCGCATCTTTAACATAAAATTAAAATCTGCTGGAATATGCTTCGTATTTGATTTTCTTCTCCAGATTCCTCATCCCTTCCCTTCCGACCCCCGAATCTTGCCGTAGCTACCGGAACAGCCGCGCATCAATAACCTTGCGTACAGCTCAACAAAAAGTGGAACTCGCAACAACAGACACCTCGACTCGATAATAATACCCTCAAGGCATTTCCTGCCAGTCTCACCTTCCTTCACCTTCCCTAACCTCTCTCTTCTGGGGCATCAATCGGTCTTGGCTGGCGACGTACTCTCATTTATACTTTTCCGCTGCCACTTCTGAATTGTTTGGTTTTGGTTCTGCGTCCTTATCCATTCCTCCTGCTACGATATTCTTTGTAGCAGAGCACCAGGCCCCACCTCCGATCTTCGCCCCCTACCAAAGTCCGAAAGGCAGGAATTCACCATGGTCTGCACCTCGCCCTCCTTGACGGTAGAGTCGTACGAAGACATCACGACTGCAAAAACTACCGCCACAGATGACAGCAACCACCCAATTTACCGGAGGCGCAACTCCTCCTACCATCCGCGGCGGAACAGTTACGAGAACAGTTTCGATGGCGAGGAAGGCTTGTCATTGAAGGTTGGCATGCCACTGCAAGTGCTGCAATAGACAAGAATACTAACCTGGGTACCAAGGTCGATGCCTTCCTCCAAGAACTCGAACGCCGCTTGGATTTCCTAGAGAATTATGGAAACCTCAACATCGATGCGGGCATCTCGCGCGCTTATACGACCTTGCAGGCTGTGCGAGCTCGCTGCTCGCAAGTCTCAGAGGAGATGATCGATGCGGGGCGCAGGCGAGCTAAAATTATGGTTGAAACGGTGGAATTAAGATACAATGATGCTCTGGCTGCCAAGGAGACTCTGGCTGAGAAAGTGCACACCGGAATTACTTTACTCGAGAGCATGCTCTCGGATTACGAAGCTCGAGCTTATAAGATGAAAAAGCAAGGTTTTGCTGGTGCAGCAGGATCTCTTCTCGATGAGGGATGGAAGGCAGTCGATGGAAGCATTGAACGTGCGCAGAAGGTCGTTGATGAGGGGTTCCATAAGGCAAGAATGGCCGCTGAGACTCTCGAGGAGCATATCGAGCGAGCTGTTCTACGAGCTCGGGAACATGGTCTTATTCGATACGAAGACCTTCCTGTTCCATGGCGTGTGAATCCTCACATTGTCAAGGGTTACCGCTTTACAGAGTCCAAGATCGAATGTGTACGATCCATGTTCGGAATTTCCAACGAATCGGTCAATATCTGGTCCCACGGCATCGGCCTGTTTATTGTCTTATCGATTGCCTTCTACTTTTACCCAACTAGCGTCAATTTCTCACTTAGCACAAATACGGACGTCTTCATCGCTGCAGTGTTCTTCTTTGCAGCCTGCAAGTGTCTTGTCTGCAGTTGCATGTGGCATACTATGAACAGCGTTGCTGATCAAACACTGATGGAAAGGTTCGCTTGTGTGGACTACACGGGGATTTCGCTCTTGATCGCTGCATCTATTATGACAACAGAGTACACGGCATTCTACTGTGAGCCCATTAGTCGCTGGGTTTACATGACTGCCACCGCTGCACTCGGCGTGGGCGGCGTCATCCTCCCATGGCATCCAACATTTAACCGCACAGATATGGCCTGGGCACGCGTTGCGTTCTACGTGACCCTTGGTGCAAGTGGCTTTGCACCAGTCTTTCAGCTGAACCTGACCCGCGGCGGTGCATGGGCATGGGAATTTTACGCACCCATTACCAAGAGTATCACCGTCTATCTCATCGGAGCCGTTGTATACGCAAGCCAAATACCAGAGCGATGGTGCCCGGGTGCCTTTGATTACATTGGAGGCAGCCACAACCTTTGGCATTTCGCCGTGCTGGGAGGAATTTTATTCCACTTTCAAGCCATGCAAGAGTTCTTTGCCGGAGCCTTTGCTAGATCCGCAAATGGATGTGCGACGTACTGATTAATTGGCAATTGCGAGTCAGATGGTCTTTGTTCATGTGTTGTTTAAAAGGTGCATGGCGATGGCGTTGGTTATACTGGTTGTTATCAAGTCTTACTAGACGTTTCACTTCTTTACAAGGGATTAAATGAATAGACCCTAAATAGAGCCTTAAAATTGACTGGCTTAGATTCATTGTACGCGATATTGTATACACTAGTGGTGACAATCTTCTTTTCATAGTATGGCTATGCCGTGTGTTACTCTTCTTCCCGTCGATTATTTCAGTCTCCGTGGTCAAGCCTTCACTTTCTTCTGTTCGAGATGGGAAATGCAACCAATCTCCCTTGTACATCAACTCGTTCAAGGGGCGGATATTTCGCTGACTTCCTTAAAAGGGCACCTACTCTTGGGGAAAAGACATCAAGAAAAAGAGAATTTATCAAAGATTCGGACCTTAAGCGAGCATTGCTAAGTTCTCCTCCCATCCAGACTCTTGATCTTGGATAATATGCAAATGAAAGCCCAGACTGAACTCCGGGGGGGAATGTTCTTGAGATTGAGGTAAGATTGTTTTTTTTAACCCCCCCCCCCCTAACCCCCGATAAATCCATATCCATCTCTAAGCAAGACATCATCTCTCTCTTCCTGTTTTCATTCGCCGTGCTACGTGCGTTTTTTGAGGTCTCAGATCCCCATTCCAATGCCTGCCTGCCTGCCTGCCTGCGAATTGATTATATACCATGTCATTAACCCTCTCACGGTGTTGCCTTTCCCCTAGAAGTGTTTTCCTATAAATTCCTCCTTTCGACCCGTCGCGATACAAGGAAGAAAATTACTAATGCATCACGGCGGAAAGGCAATGGGAACAAGACGTGGGCTCGTCATGAGAGCTATCCTCCTACTCCTCTTCGCTTCCTCTCTTACGCTTGCCCTCTCATCACCCCGTAGGCGCCATCATGCTCAAGGCGTCATTGGAGACGGTGGCCGTCTGGTTCTAAGAGATGATCAAGGCTGTGCCGAGACTTGGGGGGCTGGCGCTGTGACGTGTGGGAACGAGACGAGTATTTACTGCTATGATCCTGCGGCTGGGGAGGTACGTTTTCATCGCTCTTCTTTCTATTATTTGTATTATTTCTTTCTACTCTGAGTTTTATTTTGTTGGCGTCTAGATTGCTAGGGGAGCAACTCTGGAGAGAGTTATGAGTGAGTAAGTGAGAGCTGATTATTCGATGTTTAATAGACATGCTGTGCTGTCGACAATGGATATTGCGTCCTTGGTGAATGGTGTACGTCGATTCCGGAACTGTGTTGTAAGGAAGTAAGTCCTCTCAAGACCTTCGTGCAAATCTCATCCATCTTTTTGCTCCTTGTCTTCCCTCGTCCATAGAATCTAGAAAATGCATACTCACAGCCATCTTCTTTCTTCCTTAGGGCGAAGACCTTGAGACGTGTATAGCGCACCAAACAGCACTGCCTGCAACTGCAACTGCAACCGCAACCGCAATAGCCACAGCAACGGCAACAGGACAACCTTCCGAGAGTCCTGAGATCCAAGGGACCCTCCCCGCGACCACAGCAGCAGTGTCAGTGACCCCAGCCTTTATCCTACTCGACTCTACCGCTCCCCTCTCGGCTCCAGCAACCACTGAAGCAACCAATGTTCTTCTGTCTGCACCCAGCCCGCACCGCTCGCGCAGTGTCGCTTATCACCAGTTTTCCGAGCTGCCACTAATGCCAGAACGAAGTGTTTCTGCTTTCATAAGTCAAGCTTCATCGAGGGCCGAGATTTCGGCTGCACTACCGCCGTGTCCTTCAAGCCCGGCAAACAATGCATCGAGTACCTGGCTCATGCCGTCTTCAGTCCAGTATGCTGACTCAATCAGTGCCGCGGGGGCAATCTTGAGAGGTGATGGTTTCCTGGTGCTTGTGGGGATGACTTTGGGTTTGATTGTGGGGATGTGAGTGTTTTGGGTCGTTAAGTTCTGAGTTCAGGATTAGGAAGGCTTGGGTTTGGTTTGATAAGCATTGGCAAAGTTGAAGCTTCTTAATCCGGGTTTGGTTGTGTCGTTGGTGAGGTAGCTTCTTTCCTGACAATCCGTTTGGGTGCCCGGTCCTTAGTTAAACATGTGTTGTTAGGTAGGAGAGACAACTTGAGTCGAGTCTGAATCCATAGTCCTAGATATTCTAAGCCCATGTTGCAGCCGCAGCCTCAAAGTATTGAGCACTCTATCCTCCTCTTCCGACACAGTCAACCAGGCGGGAACATCCACCCGCTCGATAGTAAGAACAATCTCTCCGTATTCCTCACTCTTCTTCACTTCCTTCACATTTTCTACGTCGCCTTCTCGTCCCGCAGCTAAGTCTTCGGCCGTCCACCAATGAAGCGGCCACCGCCTCTGCACATTATTAACCACACAGGCGCAGCTCAGCATCAGTATATTCCCCAACACCATGACTGGCACCAGAAACCATCCTAGGTCCGCAACGACGGGGTTCGTGACGGCAACCAGCGCCGTTGCACCAGCTGGCGGGTAAATCGTGTTGGTTAGAGTCATGAGTGCTGATGTCAGCCCCACAGCGAGTGCGCCTGCAACCCAGCGCAGAGACTCGAAATGGACGGAGAGGGCGAAGAGTTTGGTAATGCCCACCCCGATTAGAGATGCGAAAAGTTGGCCAAAGAAGGCATTGCGCGGCTGGGCAAGTGGGCTGGTGATGGTGTTGAATTCTAGGATTGCTGCGGCGCCCTATTTTCTTGCATCAGCAATCGGTCGATTCATCCTTTCTATTCTCTCTTTCTCCATGTTCTTCGCCAAAAGAAAATGGAGCAAAATCCAGGTCTAGCAAGATGTTTGCTGACGTACAAAACTTGCTATGATAATAGGCGTTCCTTGAGACTTAATCGGACGGGTATGAAAGACTGCTTCAATGATACAGATCCCAGCTACAGTGCCGATAAAAGACCAGAAACAGATAACTAGATTCCCAAGAGGTTTCTGTAGGGGTGTCTTTCGGTAACCGAGGATCCAGGAGAGAGGTTTGGGGAGGAGATGAAGGCATGGACGGGGGATGTATGGGTTGAGGTATTTGTCCAGGTTGAAATCAAACCTAGGGTTTGCCATGTTGGATGCCAGCATTAAACTGTGGACGTGAGGATAGGTAGGTGTAAGTCTGAGTGCATGTTGGTTTTGGAGAAACAACCCGACCTCCATGCATCACGCTTCTCGTCCAGAAGGGCGAGGAGGCGGGACAGACGGAAGGCAAGAAGGACATTCCCTAACGTTACACTTGCGGCCACCGTTCCATCCTGTGCCAAAGGTGACATAAACGGCATAGAATGGCCAGAGAAGCACTGGCCTCTCCGGGCTTGAATTGCCTCAATCCTATGCCTCGCCATGGGAAGCCAGCCTATGGTAGAAAGAGCAAACGTAAACCATGACACCAGAAATCAGCATCTCCGGAGACGCTTTCTATAAAGTCAAGCGAGAGGGCGGAACCGGTGCAAGCTCCTGGTGCTGGTTGTGCAGAGAGGGCGGGCCTTGGCCAGCAATGGCAGAGGGATCCATCCCCCGGCCGTGTGGGTAAGGCCATGCGTGTTTTGGGGCTGGGTGGGAAGGAATGCGGGGAAGAGGCTCGAAGGTTGAGGAGGTGATCCAACTTGACGTTGCCAGAGTTGGAGCGCGATGACACATAAAAATCCATGACCTAAGACGGGATGTGATGTCGACTTCTCGCTTAACTTCTGAGGGGTCTGGCGGGCACGACTGAGGAACGGTACGGTACGGTACGTACTGCTTGCTGTAGGTCCCAAAGTCTGACCAACATGAAACCTGCATGGTTCTTTTCCATCACTGAACCGGCTCTCATATTGGGCATGTTGCTGATTCAAATAACCTGGTGTTATCTCAGCAAGTTCGGTGTTTACCGCAGCGGATATTCTTTTTATTCGAATGGTCCATGCATCGTGATACTCATTGGCGAGGCCAAGACCTGCAGCTAACCTACTTTACCTTCCGTGCCTATTAAGGAACACCGTACGCTTTGCATCCACATCGATAAATTGCAGCCATCGCTCAGCTAGACTGGACGTATAGGAAATCACGCTGGATGAGCATTCAATCATGATGGCCCCGTATTCGCTTCTTGAACAGCCTTCAACTCAGTCTACATTATCATATATCCAACTTTTCTATCTCCACATCCATCTCCAACTTGTCCGGTGTGTTCACCGGAGCATCTTCTTCTAACTTGTCACTGATTTCGTGCTGTAGCGCGTTGATATCTCCAAACATAATGTCAACGTCGCCCTCCTCCATGATCCTCATGCCGCCCATGTCATCCCAGGCAATACGGCCCTCCATGGCTGCCTTCTGCAATTCCTCACTTGCGATTTCCTTTTCACCGGTGAAAGGATCCCACTCGAATCCCTCCTTTAGCCACATCCACCTTAGATAGGCTCTGAGCTCCTTATCCAGAGGCAAGACCCTCATCCATTCAGGCTGGAAGCTCTTGTCTTCTACGCCTTCGCCATTCCATCCCATAGCTAGCCCTCTGCACATATCGCGGCAGAAGATTCGCCAGCTGTCAATGGCGTAAGGCCCTTGTGTCATATGCCCGATCTCCCAACCTAGTCTTTCATCCTCATCATCAAGGACTTCGCCTTTCTTGACATCGCGTCCGTCTCCTTTGCTTGGATAATCTCGTACAGCATACCGCTTCCCTTTTGCAGGAGGATTCTCGAGCCAAATTTTGGCATATGTTTGGTAGGTTGTAGCTCGTTGATTTTGCAATCCCAAGTGTCGGATGATTGGAACGATGTCGGATTTATCCGCTTCCACAAGAGATTCAGGTGTAGGATATTTATCCATCAGTTCGTAGAAAACAGGAATTGCATGCTTTCCATGTGTACGAATGAGAAAGGTGACAGCAATTAGGAGACGAAATGGGTCAGATGCAAGCTTCTCCTGGATAAGTCCGAAATGTTCTGCGGATAATGGCGGGAATGGAATGCACGATATTATCCCACCAGGAGACCGTTTCTTCGGGCTTTTCTTGCCTGGCGAAACAGAGCCAGCTCTCTGTGGGGTTTCAGGATCTGTCTTTGCAGCCATTTTGCTTTTCTGGGGGTTTAAGGGTGTTTTTATGGGTGTGAAATATGGAGATTTAGCAGGTGCTCTTTTCGCTTTGCAGGCTGATCGCAACATCCGGTCCTCAAAAAGAAGGGAAGATTCCCCAAAATCTCCATCCATGACCTCATCAGCTTCGCACTTATGTCCTAATTTCACATTGAAGACGGAGTGTTCGTTCTTGGAAGGGGATGACTTTCTTCTCTTGTTCTTTGGCATGTCATTAAGTTCAGCTTGTTGATTATCGGCAGTTTCCCGACTAGACTTTGGTGGGAAGGACAATTTACGGACGCTATGGTCGCTCTCACTGTTTGAAGCGTCATCATCTTCTTGTTGGGCCTCCGAATCTGCAGTAGCATCTTCTGGAGTCTTGGTCTTAGACGGTGTATAGAAATTGACTTGCGATGACGAACTCGGAGTGGTTGGAGGGTCACTGAGTTCAGACGACAAGTCGAATGCTGGTTCTAAAGCCTTGAAATCTTCCTCTTCCATGCCATCCAGGGTCGGAAGGTCACTGAGTTCAGAAGAAAGGTCGGATCCTGGTTCTACAGTCTTGACATCTTCCTGTTCCGTGACATCCAGGGGTTGACTACCACTCGCAGAATCCTGGCTATCTACGAGTGGTGAGCTTTTGATGCCTCGGACGTCTCCAGATCCGCAGTGACTTTGTCACTAGATTTACGTTTTCGTGACCTAGTTGATCGCCTCGGTTGATTTGTGTCTAGAAGCTCAGAAAGTGGCTTCGTCCCTCTTCGGCTTGGCTTTGCAGGTAGCCTTTCGTCCTTAACTTGGGACTGCGGCAAGGTGGCCTCCAGGACTTCGGCAGTCGGCACTGGCTTAACCTGCACTTGCTCTACAACGACCGGCGCAGCAGCAATAGGTTCTACAATTGCGGCTAGCATCTCTGTGGAAACAATCTCAACTTCAGCGGGAACTGGAATCTCGTTGTCAAGCACCATTGGATCGGCCTGGACTGTAAAGTCGACTATCTGTGCTGGTTCACGCTTTTCCTTTGGGGGGTTGGATGCCTCAGCGACGTCCATTGGAACCGGAGTATCCTTTGTAGAACCAGTGACCTCTGCGGAAGGTATGTCTACTCGAGGTGTATCGATAACCATAGCTTCAGCAGTATCAACTAACGGAAGTGCCTCAGGTTGTGAGTCATCAGTTTGCGTCTGTCCTGTCGATCTGCGTCCCCGAGAGCGACGTTTGCTCTTCTGTGACTTATCCTCAGTGGAATCTACGTCTTCTGATTTGTCATTTCCCTGCTCTAGTGGGGCGGTCTTTGGAGCAACCTCTGTAATTGAGCTAGTTGCTTCTTCTGCCACTGCTTCTGAAGCCTTTTTAGCCTCCTTTTCCGCCTCTATTGCTGCAGCTACACGCTCCATAGGTGATAGATTAGCCTTCTTTCCTTTAGGTGCTGGCTCCTTTGTTGGATTTGCTTTTGCTGCCGTCTCATTTTTGTTGTTTGCAGTAATCGCTATCTGAGTTTTGACTTGGGGAGCAGTTTCAACTGAGAGATTCGCGGTATCATGGGAGCATTTTGAAGCGTCCTGCAGCTTTGGTGGTTCGTTAAGGACATTCTTGTTCTTGTTTCTCTTTCGCGCCTTTGTAGTACCTGCAGATTTGCTGTCTATCTCAACTTCCTTCTTTTCGCCTTCAGACTTCTTCTCCAGAGTCTTCGACTTTGAGGCGTCTGTTGCAGCGAAGTATGTTGACTCCGTTGGACCAGTTTTTTGTTTCTGCTGTTTTTTCTTCCTTCTAGACAGTTTTTCGCCTGCTTTTTGTGATGTTGTAGCGGAGGACACACCAGCTGAGCCTGACCTTTGGCTGACGATATCCTCGGTGGTAGGAGCAGTATCTTGTACCGGCATTTTCTCTGCACTTTCTTGGACTAGTATTGATTCCTTGTCGGCTTGCTTTTGCTGTTGCAGCCGCAATTTCTTTGCCTCTCTTCTAAGTCTCTTCGCCACCGCATCAGGATCGACCTCGCCTGTAGCTTCCGTAGACGAGCTGGCCGTACTTGGTGCATTATTATCTGTGCCATTTGGGATGATGGATGCGGTTTGCTTTTCAACAGCAGCAATATCCGTTTGTGCGACTGCTTTTGGTTGCCTCAAAGTCCCATCCTTATTCTTCCTCACCCGTTTCCTTTGCCTTTTTCTTTGCTCCTGGCCAATTTCCGAGTTTGCAGGCTGCGAAGAAGCATCTGAATTGCTTCTCTTTCGTTTCTGACTTGAGATTGAAGGTTGTCCCCCGTTCTTTGATTGTAGCCTCTCAATTTCTTTCCAAAATCCTGCATCCTCCATTGAGAGTGTAGCAATCAAATCGGCATTTTCCTTCGCATCGATAATGTGGAAGCCAGTATAGACGGTATCTCTAGGCAAATTTTGCGCATTCGACCACAAATATTTTCTGAAGACTGCTTCGTTGCGAATAACCTTCTCCTTTGCCCATATAACTCCAAATTGTGGACCGACAGTGCGCGCGTACTGGTACACATCCATGGCGTACATCTTCCTTCGATCCGGGCCATTTTGTCGTCGCAGCTTCAGCAGGTGTGTTCTTGCAAATCTGGTCACAAGTGCCTTTGCCTCACTGTCTATCTCCATGGTGCCAGCTTGAGAGATCCCCATGGCTGGTAATCGTTGAGAGTGCAGTGGTACCTCTGCACCAGGCAAAACACGAGGTGTGTTTTGCATGTCGAGGGTATCTGTAATAGAAGTTAATATAATGCATTGCTGCACAGCAAAATATTTTTAAGCATTAGAGATTAAGTGTGGAAGAATACTTACCAGCAGCAACAAACCAGTGAAGCAATAGGAAGGAAAAGAAAAGGAACACAAAACGAACAAAAGTCTGGCGAACAAAAGCTTTGAAGCGAGGCTGAATTTCTTTATCAATATCTTAGCTTAAGCTAAGCTTCATGGGGTGCCTCAGGCAAAAGGAGTTTCTAGGTCATCAGCCGCCACAATTTCTTAATTAAGTTTAGTTACGAGATCGATAGCATTACCAAGTTCTAAAGTATTTTGAAATTAAGAAGTGCAGGGTCTTGGTTTATCCCATAGACTAGATAATTAAGACCATATAAAAAAGATCGTAATCCATAAAGCGTGACATCCATAGGTGGAAAATCGGCGTTGTTCAAGTCAACCAATTATAGCAAATTAACATGGTAATGGTTTCAATATACTGGCACACGTCTAAAGTCTTGCTACCTTGAATGAGAGCTACTTCCAAAGTGAAGCATTCGAAACCCCCTCTTTGTACAGAAAAGCAGCATAATAAGACTAATAGCACAGAGTTTACACGCTTCTTACGTGACCACCAACTCGTCTGAATTCTCCTACTTAACAAAAGAAACCCCTCAATGCTTTCCACCCATTTGTGGAGGGTTGTATGCGATCTTCCTCGTCTTGATTGGTGACCACTTGTATCGCTTGACCCAGACGCTCAACGCAAATAGTGCCGATCCAATGATGATAACCTTCATGCCCATCTTCTTTCTTTGGTCCATCTCGGGTTCCGCGGCCCAGTTCAGGAACTCAGTAACATCCTTGGCCATCTGCGATGTGGTAGCTGGTGTACCATCTTCGTACTCAACAAGTTCGTTGAAGAGGACTCGGGCCATGGCAATTCCGGTACCTGGGAAGTATGGGTTGAAGTTAAGACCTTCTTGGACGCTAGCTCCGGCAGGAGGCTCGTCCGGGTATCCGGTCAACAAGCTGAAAATGTAATCGCATCCGCCGTGTCTGGCCTTGACAATCAAGCTCAAATCTGGGGGCAAAGCACCGTTGTTGGCGGCACGTGCGGCCTCGTCGTTCTTGTAGGGGCTTGGGAGGTAGTCGGAAAGCTTTCCTGGTCGCTTCTCAATATCACCTTGGTCGTTGGGCTCACCATCGTATTCGTTCTCCTCGGCCATTGCCTTTGCCTCGTCAACAGTGTGGGTAACACCAACCAAGGATCGGTATGGGATTCGGCTAAGAGAATGGCAGGACGAGCAGACTTCGCGGTAGACTTGGAATCCTCGGCGGAGACTGTTCTTGGTCAATTGACTACCAAAGTCATGAGTTGTGATGAACCTTACGCTTGGTGGTCGAAGGTCTTGAGGTATTCACCGTGGACCCATGGGTATTTCGTTGGGTGCAAACTACACAGATATCAATATTTTGTCCCATGCCGATCATAACCTGAACTCACCCCTCTTCAGCTGGTGTCATTGCATGAGCCGTAGGTCCGTAAAGATGATAATACCAAGCGGCTGACCCGATCGCGACAGCTGTGGCAGCACCTCCGGCAAGGTTCAATCGGAATGGTGAAGCAGCAGCTTCAGTAGTTGAGGTCGATGCAGCACGCTGCGATAGAGTCCATTAGCCTTTCCTTGGTCCATGTGAGATAGATTGTGTCGTACCTTAGAAACAGTGACCGCGCCATTGCGGACGGCACCCGCGGCGCGCAGACATGATGATCTAGCCAGCATCTTCAGTAAGTACGCCTCAGCTGACGATGACTTCGCACAGGAGACAGAGGCTCAATTGGTGGTTGAAGATAGATTGAGGGATGATTGAGCGACGACGACGTTGATCGAAGTTTGTCGGATCTCAAAATGAGCTAACGAGTTGAATGCCTGGAATTTCTGGATTGATGACCAGAGTGATTTGCAATAATATGATTGGCTGAATCACGGGACAACCACACTCAGCTACCCCCCAGCTTGAGCCCACGGCTGAGAACTTGCAGCAGTTGTGGTAGAATGCAAAAAGAAATAATGTAACCATTAGAAGACAGTATATACATCAGTAAATGCTATTAAGTACATGGTCATCACACCGTGCATCGAAGCGTGCTAGCAACAGAAAAGTATTTGAGAAGTCGTTTCTCTCAATTCATGGTTACATAATATCAAAATACATACAAAGTCTGAGTCCTATACCGATACCAACGTCCATATGTGGTATTATGCGATGAAAACAATTGAACTTTTTTACCCAACTCCCGAACCAAGATATTTTTATGCATGGCCATTCGCCTTCTTCATTTCTCGTCGCTTGGCGACAGCTGTTGCAAGTATTTCTAATACTGACTCAGTGTCATCCATGCCAATGCATGCATCAGTAATGCTAACGCCGTACTTCAAACCAGCCTTGCCTTCCTTTGGTACTTTCTGAGCACCTGTTTTGTATCAGCATCAGTCAATTAGACAGCGTTTTCGGGATAACACACCTTCATTGATATTGCTCTCAATCATCACTCCCATGATTGCATCCTCGCCATTCTCGATCTGCTCGGCCAAAGTTGCAGCAACCTTGGGTTGATTCTTGTGATTTTTCAAAGAATTTCCGTGGCTACAGTCTACCATCAGTCTTTCTCTGACACCAGCCTTTTGAAGTGCTGCCTTGGCCTCAGCTATGCTCTTGGCGTCGTAATTCGTTCCCTTGGTGCCTCCACGAAGAATTACGAAGCAGTCCTCATTACCAACAGTTCCCACGATAGCTACAACTCCAGGCTTTGTGACTGAGAGGAAGTGGTGGGGGTGTCTGACTGCTCCAATAGCATCAATTGCAACGCCCAAAGACCCATCTGTGCCGTTCTTGAAACCGACCGGGAAGGAAAGTCCAGAGGCAAGCTCTCGATGTAATTGTGACTCAGTTGTACGCGCTCCAACAGCTCCAACACTTAGGAGATCGGCCAAGAATTGGGGAGAAATAGTATCCAGCATCTCGCTTGCCAGTGGCATTCCTTTCTCTGTCAAATCCACAAACAGCTTTCTGCTAGTTCTCAATCCCTTATTGATGTTGAAGCTGTTATCGATATCCGGGTCATTGATTAGACCCTTCCAGCCAACGGTCGTTCGCGGCTTCTCAAGGTAAGAGCGCATGACAATAAGAAGGTCATCCTTGTACTTCTCTTTGAGAGCAAGCAATTTGTCGCAGTATTCAAGAGCAGCAGGAGGATCGTGAATGGAGCAGGGGCCGATAACGACTAGGAGGCGCTGGTTGACATCGGTGCCAGTCACTACTTCCACAGATTCATTGCGGCCGCGAAGGACGGTCTCTTTGGACCTTGCGGTCTGGGGAATTTCGTGTTGTAAGAAGTCAGGGGCTGTAAGTGGTTGGTAACCTCGAACTACAAAATGTGAGTAATCTGTCCTTCTGAATCACCAATTATAGAGCATATAATTGACTTACTGCGCCAATCTTCTGTGTCGTTCTTGTTGCCCACGTTGGGATTTGGAATAAGGCTGGACTAATGTTATGAGTCAGAACGTTACTTCATACATGCAAGTAGTTTGAGGGTTTAAAAAAGCTTACAGCCATGACTTCAATGTCCAATTGGTATTTTTCGGTCGAAATTTATGTTAGAATTTGTGAGCGTTTCAAAATTCTTCAGCGTGTTAAATTCCAAGATTGTATTGTGTGTTGCAGTCGCATGGTTTAAGAAGTGAGTCGACCCTCCACATATATCGTCATAAGCAAAAACTTTTTAGGCTTAGTGCCGCGTCGGCCGCTTCCTACAATGTGTCACTCCTGTCCTTTCGCGCCTTTGAATTGACTATATTGGCATTGGAAACGATTGCAATCTGATAACCTATGACACATATTTTCAGCGCAACCATACTTATTATCCAATTGAAAATCGACGAGCTGGTTGCACCTTCTTGAGTTATGTACCCCATATTACAACACTATGTTAAACAATCACGCTTCAATGAGAAATGCAAGAGACGTGTTTATTCTTGAAAATCTCTACTAGTGTCTAGTGCCATCATAATCATCAAGGCATGGCCCGTCTATGAGAACATCTCATGAGTACCTTTGCATGTCTACTCTTGTTTCCATTTCGTAGTACATCATAACTAGAATCCACTATTGCCTAATCGATACCCCTTGCCAACAAGTCTGGAATATCGTCAACCGTATTTCGTCCCTCGAGAATGTCTGCCCCGATGTTAGTTTCTCAAGCCTTGAATAGAACATCAATTGATCGACTTACCAATGACAGCCTTGAACAATGGATATTCGTCGACCTTTCCCCTAGCTAACAGGAACGAATTCACCTCCTTTGCCGTGCTCGTGCCCTGCAGTTTCTGTCCGTTCAATTCTGTAGCCTCTACTTCCTCAACACTAACTCCCCTCTCAACCGCCATCTTTGCACATCTGAAGTTTCTTCCTCCACTACAAGATGTGATCAAGTCAGCGACTCCACAGCTCTCTTCCGTAAATGTTCCTGTATTGACAGTCTTTCCAAAGAACTCCTTGCCAAATTGTACCATTTCTAGAAGACCAACACGCATGACAGCTGCTTTAGCATTGTCACCCCAGCCCCGGCCATCAACGAACCCAGCAGCCAACGCAACGATATTTTTGAGTGCACCGCCAAGGGACACACCTGCCACATCAGAAACAAGACGAACGTGGAAGTAAGGACGGTGGAAGAGTGTCTTGAATATGGCATGGTCGAGAGGCGGGTATTCAGTAGGCAGTGCCTTGAGCTTTATCTTGGAGACTCGGCCAAGTACATCTTTGTGCTGCTCATCTGCTGGTGTAATAGTGAGGTTGATTTGGGAAGCACCTGGAGAGACGGTTGGCGTTGGGGCCCGGCTATCAATGGGAGGTGGGTCATATGCAATAGTTGTCTCTGACCATTTCTCTGCTGCAATCTCGTTGGCGATGTTTGCGCCAGAAAGAGCACCACAGTATATGCCCAACCCCTCTCCGATCCACTCGCTAAACAGGGAGATCTCAGAAGATGTCACCTCAACGCCCTTGATACAGGATATTCCACGAGCAAAGGGAAGGATCTTGCCCTCGAGCTGCTTGCAAATGCGGCCAATGAATTGATGAGGTAAATTGAAGATAAGGATAGAGGAGTTGGCAACTGCATCTTCGACCGAAGGATTGGCGATAAGGTTGGAGGGCAGGGTGATGTTGGGAAGGTATTTCACATTCTCATGGTGTTTGTTGATCAAGGCTGTGAGCTTTTGAGGGCCGTCATTGGATGGTTCGTAGTATTTGGAGTCCTTGGACAGCGTAATATCTTCCTCGTATACCCACATCTGAACCTCCTCCTCGAACAGATCTGGATGCTCCTTCGTATTTTCGGCAACAATCTTCGCAATAGTAGAGCCCCTGCTAAGTTAGATCTGTTCAAAAAAAAAAAGACCAAGGTGCAGCTAACTTACCAGTTACCAGAGCCTACTACTGTCACCTTGTGCTTCTTGCTGTAAGAGCTTAAAGACGCCATATTTAGACGTTGTGGAGCTGGCCAAGGTCGAGAAGTTTGCGCAAATCGCTGTACTACCGTCCGTGCTGTTCGTACGTGTCGACCAAGCATATATACCCTTTCCTTGAAGTTGCGCCGAGGTCCAAAGCAGAGCTTGGTGTCACCTGTGTAGCTGAGGTCCGAGATTTTGATGAGCGCAGGTGAGTCTAGGTGGGGACTTTGTGAGACCTGGTGACCAGAATACCTATGCAGGTATTTGGCAGCAAACTTTCGGGAAGAGCACTAGAAGGTCGTGTGCGCAATTATCTGTTTCTGTGTACAGAGTGCAGTAGCTAAAGTATGGAAGACAAAGTGGTTGTTCGTTGGGATTATTTAGAGAAGCAGGGATGTTGAGCTTGTCCGGCTGGAGGGGCTTGCATGTGCTTTTTTTTGGGAGAGGTTGTGACCAAGGAGCTATGGAACACGGAAAAGGGAGGGGAGGTGCGGAAAGTTGGGATTGTCGCAGGGGTTTCCTGAGTACACGACAACAACAAAGCACTTTGTGGGTTCACTTCAACGTGCTTCTCTCTGCTTTAGTGGGGTATGGGAGAGAAAAGAGCTGGAGAGCTGGAGAGCTTGATCTTCACGCAGAACAAACAACTCCCATTCCGCTCACCATTCCGCAGGACTTGAAACCTTGTCTTGCTGGACCACCGGGTACTACGTATACCCTCACCAAGATTCCGTTGAATGCGTCTACCGTGCTGTACAGATCGCAGAATCCCATCTTTTGGCAGGGTTGATAGAGGCGCTTCTCCGTGCCGGTCTCCCTACCAGACTTCGCAAAACATGGCACTTCTTCAGACTCTTGCAGAGCAGTTACAAGCGAGGTGGGAGAGACTTGGTGTACCTGAATGACATCACTTGCCGGTCGGGAGACCAGTCCAGACTAGATCCAGTCAGTAAGAGGTGGTAACGGCAAGCCTGACTTCTGCCGTTGCCCAATTATTCGCGCTGCCTTGATTACTACAGGTGCTATTCTCTGCATTAAGCATTTCCCCAGCCTTTCCATAAGCAGCTACCTTCTTCCTTCTTCCTATATACGTATCCTCCTCGTGGTGTCGCTGGATTGCTGCTATTTACCTTCTCTTCACACCGCTGTGTCTATGCTCCGAGCTTATATTCGACCTTCTTCCAGCACTCTTTCGTTTGTACAGCCGCCTGCCATCCCACCCCGCAATCTCCCGCAACTTCCCCCCACAGGCTTCAGAGGTTTCCACAGGCCGTCTTTGGCCTGTTGATCTACCACCCGATGATGGCGCCCAAAACGATGGTATCCAGTGAGATATACCTACTGCCATTGAACGACGATGGTAGTCCCGATGTGCCCGGCGGATACATCTACTTGACCCCTAAGAGCACCGCGCCTATTACTGTTCGATTTGCCATTGAAGGCACTTCTTCAATCTGCAATCATGGCAGCTTATGGGTGAACATCCCGGAGGCCGGTTCTGAATTTCGTAGAGATAAATTCCGGGAATTCAAGTAAGTCTTGAACTAAATTAATTGATCTTTGCTTCACATTCTAATGACATCCAGACTGGAGCCAGACTTCAACCGAACCATTGAGATCTCCATACCTATTCACGGGGCTGGCGCGTTCACATTCTACACAACCTATTCAGCACTCCCCGACCTTGCTGAGACTCATATAAAACCTCTCGAGTCCACAAAAACTCCTCTATACTACATTGATGTTGCGCCTCGTCTCGGGCTGGATGATGAACAGATGCCGTTATCAGCTCTCTCCATATTCTCCATAATCGCTAAATTAATGGGGAAATACCCGTCCGATTGGGAGAAGCATTTGAGAGGCATCAGCGAGAGGGGTTACAACATGATTCATTTCACACCATTACAACAGCGAGGTGAATCAAACTCGCCGTACAGTCTATTTGATCAACTCACCTTTGATCCGGAATGTTTTCCCAAAGGTGAGGCAGATGTCAAGAGATTGGTCGAGAACATGGAGAAGAACCACGGTTTACTTGGAATGACTGATGTTGTTTGGAATCACACTGCAAATAACAGCCAGTGGATCCAGGAACATCCCGAGGTGGGTTACAATATATCAACTGCACCGTGGCTGCAGTCAGCCTTGGAACTCGACACAGAGCTCTTGGACTTTAGTGATAAATTGAGCGAGTATGGTCTGCCAACCAATTTCACCACTGAAGGGGATCTTCTCAAGGTTATGGAAGGGATCAAAACGAAAGTTATTGCCAAACTTAGACTCTGGGAATATTACGTCATCAATGTTGAGAGAGATGCAGACGCAGCAGTTGCAGCTTGGGCAAATGGTCAAATCTCGTTTCCTAATGGTGGATTTGGAGGTACTGGCTTGGGTGGACTTGAGTCTATAAAAAGTGCTACTGCAAAATCACAAGCCGAATTTCTTTTGGCAAAAGGAATGCTCAATACGGATCAAATGGGCGAACGTTATAGAAGGCGAATAGACCCTTCTGTTGGTGCAGCTCTTCTAACCACAATATTTGGACGATATGAAGATGCTTCGAATTCAGCAGACAAGGCGGCTGCAAAAAGGTGTTTGATAGGAATCTTGGATGAGCTCAACCTTCCTTATTATAAAGAGTATGATGGAGACGTGGCAGAGATCCTCGAACAAATTTTCAATCGCACAAAGTATGTCCGAATTGATGACCACGGACCAAAGCTAGGTGAAGTAAACAAAAAGAATCCTCTTATCGAATCATACTTCACACGACTACCGCAAAACTCGGTTACTGCGGAGCACAGGAAAGAGGATCTTGCACTGGTGAACAATGGCTGGATTTGGGCTGCAAATGCGCTGGTTGACAACGCTGGTCCGAAGTCTCGCGCATATTTGCGCCGAGAAGTCATTGTGTGGGGCGATTGTGTGAAGCTACGATATGGATCTGGTCCTGAAGATAGCCCCTACCTTTGGGAATTCATGGCGAATTACACCAAATTGATGGCCAAGTATTTCATCGGGTTTCGCATCGATAATTGCCATTCAACGCCGATACATGTAGCTGAGTACCTCTTGGATGAAGCGAGAAGGGTGCAGCCTAATCTATTCGTCGTTGCCGAGCTATTCACTGGGTCAGAAGAAATGGATTATATCTTCGTCAAGCGCCTTGGCTTGAGCGCCTTGATCCGTGAGGCCATGCAAGCTTGGAGTACTCAAGAGCTCAGCCGACTTGTTCATCGACACGCTGGCCGTCCGATTGGCAGTTTCGAGGTTGACGAGGTGCATGGAGCTGACACCAAGAACACACCCAATGGTTTAACCATGTCCAAAAAGGGACGCGAAATCGTTCGCAGGATCAAGCAAACACCTATACATGCACTTTTTGCTGACTGTACCCATGACAACGAGCTTCCAGCTCAGAAACGTGATGCTAGAGACACCCTGCCAAACGCTGCGTTAGTCGCTATGTGTGCTAGTTCTATTGGCAGTGTAATGGGATACGATGAGATCTATCCTAAACTCATTGATATTGTTGGAGAGACAAGGTTGTATACCTCAGCTTCGTCCACGAAGCCGGTTCAAGTTGGTGGTGGTGAGGGCGGAATTGGTGGCATCAAGAAGCTGCTTAACCAGATTCATACACTCATGGGCAAGGATGGATATGATGAAACTCATATTCACCACGAGGATCAATATATTACAGTTCATCGAGTTCATCCAGAGTCACGAAAAGGATACTTTCTCATTGCCCACACAGCCTTTCCAGGTTATGGCAACGGCAATGGCGGATTTAGCCCTGTTCACCTTGGCGGCACAAAAGTGCGACACCTTGGAAGCTGGATGCTCGAGGTCGACACAAGTAACGAGTCTAAGAAAGAGGTCATGGCTGACCCGAAATACTTGAAAAGCTTGCCGAGCAAAGTCATTGACCTTCCCGGTGTTAGGATGGAGGTCAAATCTGATGAAACTGTGATCACTGTTCGTGATAAATTCCCACCTGGAAGTATTGCTTTGTTCGAAACTTGGATTCCTGCCGCAGAACACCAAACCGGTCTCGACACCTTTGTCACATCTGGAGGAAAGAATGCTTTCGCGGAAACTGATTTGATTGATTTGAACTTCATCTTGTATAAGTGCGAAGCTGAGGAACTCGACTCCAGTGACGGTAAAGACGGAGTGTACGATATACCAGGCCATGGAAAACTTGTATACGCTGGGTTGCAAGGGTTCTGGAGTGTTTTGAAAAATATCATCAAAGACAACGATTTGGCACACCCACTCTGCCAGCACCTCCGAGATGGCCAATGGGCGCTTGATTACATTGTTGGTCGTATCGAGCGATCGGCAAAGAAAGAGGGATATGAACGATTACTAAAACCGGCCACTTGGCTCCGAGAGCGTTTCGATGCTATCCGAAAGGTACCAAGTTTCCTATTGCCCCGCTACTTCGGTCTGGTCATCAGAACTGCTTACAAAGCTGCGTGGGAACGTGGCCTGGAGTTGATGAATGAAAACGTTCAGAAAGGACAATGGTTTCTGCAGAGCTTGGCCATGGTCAGTGTTCAACAAACTGGATTTGTCAAATCTGCATCTCTATGGCCCAAGAAGGCAGTGCCTTCTCTAGCGGCTGGGTTACCGCATTTTGCAGTAAGCTGGGCTAGATGTTGGGGCCGAGACGTCTTCATTTCTGCCAGAGGCTTGTACCTTGGAACTGGCCGCTATGAGGAGTGCAAAGAGCACATTCATGCATTTTCAAGTGTTTTGAAACATGGCATGATCCCCAATCTCCTGAGTAGTGGCGATAAACCTCGATACAATTCGCGAGATTCGATTTGGTTTATGTTACAAACCATCCAGGACTACACCAAAATTGTCCCAGATGGAATCAGTATCTTGAAAGATAATATTCCTCGCCGATTCCTGCCCTACGACGACACGTACTTTGATAGCGACGATGAGCGAGCATACTCTAAGGAATCTTCCTTAGAAGACATCATTCAGGAAGCTATGCAACGCCATGCCACAGGTCTTTCTTTCCGCGAGGCCAATGCAGGACCAGATATTGATATGCAAATGAAACCTGAAGGTTTTGATATCGACGTGCATGTGGACTGGTCGACTGGTATCATTTTTGGAGGTAGTCAGTATAACTGTGGAACTTGGATGGACAAGATGGGTGAGTCGAGTCGTGCAAATAGTCAGGGCGTTCCTGGTACGCCTCGTGATGGTGCAGCCATTGAAATAACTGGTATGTTGTATAGCACCCTTAATTGGCTTGCAGGGTTGCACAATACAGGTCTATATACCTATGCTGGTGTCTCAACATCATCTCCTGATCTTGAGGTCATCACTTTCGAGAATTGGGCTGCAAAGATCAAGGAGAACTTTGAACGATGTTACTACGTCCCCAAAAACCCTTCGGAAGATAAGAACTACGACGTGAACCCTGCCGTTGTCAATCGTCGTGGAATTTACAAGGATCTCTACAAATCGGGCAAGGAATATGAAGATTATGAGCTCCGTCCTAATTTCCCAATAGCCATGACTGTGGCACCTTCTCTCTTCAACCAAGAGCATGCCCTCGGAGCTCTTTCACTCGCTGACAAGGTCATTCGTGGTCCTACGGGAATGGCAACTCTTGATCCTTCAGATATGAATTACCGACCATATTACAATAACTCTGAAGACTCGACTGATTTTGCAACTTCTAAGGGTCGCAATTATCATCAAGGCCCTGAGTGGCTTTGGCCGACTGGGTTCTTCTTGAGAGCTCTTCTAAAATTTGATCTCATGAGAAGGGATGGTAAAGAAGAACGAACGGAAGCATTCCAACAAATTACAAGAAGGTTGTCAGGATGCAAAGAAGCTATTAAAAGCAGTCCCTGGGCTGGTCTGGCGGAATTGACGCAAAAGAATGGTGAATATTGTGCAGATTCGGTACGTTGAAGTTTTTTGACCTGCTTGACCATATGCTAATGATTATCGTCAGTCACCAACCCAAGCCTGGTCTGCAGGCTGTTTGATTGATCTATATCATGATGCAGCTCAGTATGTTAATTGAGCACTCACCAGCATTGGCTGGCACGAAGTTATTTTGCGAAATGAAGCGCCTTGGTATGCTCTAAGAGATTAGAATGTAGAGAGGCGGATGCACAGTAAATAGCTATACAGGTTGGAAGAATGGTATAGGTAACAGGAAAAGTAAGTATCCTCATTTAATATCTGATATATAGCGTGCTACTTTATCACTCTACGCCCGTTGTGTCTGCCATCCGAACCAACCTACTTTAAGGGTAGGTATCCAACATGCCAAAGGCTCTAGTCAGTGTTTGCCGCCCATCGTATCTTACAGCTTAGCCTTGGAATTCTCAGCTTCAGCCTTTGCCCTCTCCTTGAGCACTCTCCTTAAAATCTTCCCGCTGGCACTCTTCGGAATCTCATCCACAAAAACCACACCTCCTCTCAGTCGCTTATGATTCGCAACCTTACCACGCAACCATTCAACAATCTTCCCCCCGTCCTCCTTACTGCCTGCAACGCCTGTTTTAGGCACAATATATGCCCTAGGCACCTCGGTCGCTTGATTGGCATCATACACGCCAATGACAGCCACATCATCCACATCTTTATTTCCCAGCAAGATCCCCTCCAACTCCGCTGGCGGCACTTGAAAGCCCTTATACTTAATCAGTTCCTTGACGCGGTCGGTGATATAAAAGTTCCCTGCTGCGTCCTGATGCCCTACATCGCCCGTCTTAAAATACCCGTCTGCTGTCAAAGCGTTTGCCGTGCCCTCGGGATTATTCAGATACCCCGCGAAGATGTTTGGCCCTTTAATCCAGAGCTCACCCGTCTGGCCCGCTGGCACCTCTTGCTCTTCCGCGTTCATGTACTTACCCACCTGGTTCGGGAGTAATCTCCCCACGCTCCCAATCGTCTTATTCCAGTCTGCCCACGGCTGGGTATGCGTCGTCGGACTTGTCTCGGACAGCCCGTAGCCTTGTTTGATTGGGACCTTGAGCCGTCCGTACGCCAACGACACGATATCTTGTGTCAATGGTGCAGCGCCGGAGTTCAGCATCCGGATCGATGAGAGGTCATACTTAGACACCACCGGGGATTTCCCCAGCATTAGAATCACAGGTGGGACAACATAGCCGAAAGTGATTTTAAAGTTTTGGACGTGCTGGCAAAACTTTTCCAGGTCGAATTTCGGCATCACGACTAGTTCGAGACCCGAGTAGAGAGATTGGTGCACCAGGCAGGTCAGGCCCTAGAGATTCTTTGGTCAGTATTTGAAAGAAATACATGGGGGAAGAGCGCCAAACTACTCACATAAATATGGAAAAATGGTAAGAATGCGAGCAATCGATCTCCTTTATTGTCATTCCCACCTTTCCAGCTGAGCATACCGCCTTCGCCAACTTTGCCTTGCATTACATTTGCGACTATGTTTTTGTGTGTAAGCATGACGCCCTAGGAGACGCGTTAGTGAGTGCTCAGCAACAAACTTGCACCTTGAGATCAGGAGTATGGGGATGACTGGGCTTCCACAGCTCAGCTCTCGGAGGTAAGAACTTAGCTGACCTTTGGATGTCCCGTAGTCCCAGAAGAATAAACTAGGAACGCAAGATCTTTCTCTGGATTGATCTTCGACCTCCTATATCTCGTCGCACCAGAGATGTTCCGGACACTAGTAAAGTGCTTGAACCGCGCCTGTTCATCGCGCCCATCGCCTATCAAGATGATCCTATCTTCCGGGATCCCAACAATCTTACAAGCCTCACAGGCCTCCTTGAGATACGCGAGTTGCGTCGCCAGAGCTTTGGCACCGCAGTCCTTCAGTTGGAACGCCAGCTCGGTAACCGTGTATCCAGGGTTCGCGGGCGATACGATCCCACCGGCGAAGTGTGTTCCCCATATTATCGCTGGCAAGTCGATGCAGTTTGGGGAGTAAATGCCTAAAACATCACCTTTCTTCCATTCCCATGTCTTGAGACCCTTCCCGAATTCGGCTGCTGCGGCTTTGACTTGCGCATATGTATATGACCGCAGAGTATCGGGATCAGTATATATGACTTTTGGAATTTCAGTGTCAGCAGTCGCAAGGCGCAGTGGAAACAAGAATCTCATACCTTTGTCATCTGGGAACTCCCTATCCTTGCGCTCGAACAAAAACGCCCAAAGATCTGTATTCGGAATGTCTAGGACTGGGTAGGTGGATGGGGTAGGCATACTGTCAGATTTAAGCCAACGAGAACGAGGAAGACCCAGATGTCGAGTTCGGGGATCCAGTCGAAGAAGCCGGAGAGGATGTGTACGGCGGCAGAACAGAGAATGATGCCGGACACTGCTGTAAAGATGGTCGACATTGCTGCTATGACAGACAAGACTGTCTTTGCGCCTTAGTCTACTGGATTATGCGGAGTAATGTTCGTGCCCAGGGTGTCTATGGCTTGTTTACCCCACGACTCCAGCCGTGCCGAGGTCCACCTAACGGAAATGCCGAAACGTGGAATGGAATTGAATCTGGTGGCAAGGATAGACTAATCAATTGAAAAGCGAGTCGTAATCTGGTCGAGAGTTTTGAGATGGAAAGTATAAGACATGGATGAGAAGAGACGGTTGCGAAAAGCACGATTCCTGCCGACACTCTGCTTGTTTCAAAATGTTGTCCTGATCCTTCAAGGGAAAAGTAACCGGACAAGGCTGTTTGTCGCTTCGTGGACCGGGGAAAACTCGCTTAACTTCAATGTTGAAAGGGGTATGAAAGTTTCCTATGCGAGATGGCATCATGCCATGGCCTTATCTTGCTGTGGACGCAGAGGAGCTCGTGATTTCAACACTGATTAGCCTTTACACGAGTAATTCATGACAGGTCATAATGCTCTAATGCAATTCTACAAAGCTTATCTTTATCTATGATGTTTTTCTAGCCCTAGGTACGCTCTTCACTTCTCGTCCCCCTTGGCCACATCGCATGGCTCCTCCAAGGAGCTTTGCTGTGGCGCTTGGCCTTCGACGATTACATCAAGATCAACGATGCAGGTGTCCTTCATCCAGAACATGACGATTGGAATCAGAAATAGGGGTCCGATGGCTTGCACGAACCAACTAGAACCGAACATGAATTCCTTGGAGATGCTGTAATAGTCGAGAGCATACGCAATGATGTAAGCAGCGGAAGACCAGAATGTGAACATGGAGATAAAGACCGACAGAACCTTGGGATCATTGGAGAGAGCACCAAAGAACCATAGCAAGTATGTACCGGTGCAGCCATCCATATATCCATAGCAGACATAGAGGAAAGCTCGCACGCCATATCCTGGAGAGAACACATCCACTTTCTCGGCCTCCGTCAAGCCCTTGACAGTCTCGACCATGGCAAAGTATCCTCCAATCCATACGGCATTGCAGAGAATGAAGACGAAGGCAATTCCTGCATATGCACGCTTACGGCGGTTCATTGGGAGCTTGTCGGTGATGAGTGCCATCGTCCAGCCTGAAAACACCTGGATGACACCAGACAGTAATGTATTGAGTGACCTTCCACGGACAGTGAAGACTAGAGAGTTGAAGCGGTTGTTCTGGTAGACGTTGTAGTAATAGTATCCAAAAGAGTACGGCCAGACCAAAGTGATCCAGGGATTGGCCTTCAAGATCTGCCAGCAAGTAACAACCTGTTCTTTGAAAGTCAATTGCGAGGGAAGAGCTACCCGAGTTCCATCTTCGCGCACAACCCTATGCATAGGCCAAAGTAAGAGCGCAGTGCATGCGCCTAGCAACATCATGATCATCAAACCGATGTATGTTCCATCTGTGACCGTACTGGAGCTAGTTCCAGCATGCCAATTCTGTCCGACTGGTATACAGGACCCTACGACTGTGCCAATCTGGTAGATTGTGTAGAAAATTGCAACATAGAGTCCCTTCTTATCTTCAGTTGCGTAGGCGGTAATACCAGTACGTTCGGCGTTCCAAAGTAAAGCAGCCGAGAAACCGTTCCAGGCTCCTCCGAAATAGACGAAAGGCTTATTCTTGGTGTGGTTATAACACCAGAGACTGGCTGCGTATGCGGCATATCCTAGACCACCGAGGAACAGCGTGATGCGAATACCAAAGTAACTAAGGATAGCGGGTGAAAGCAATGCGAAGGCTGCAAACACAGCGTAAAGTGTAATGCTGGCCATGTCGGCAAGATAGGCTGTCTGTTGTCCTGCTCCTCCGAGAGCAGATAGAACGTGATACATGCCGACTGTTAAGAAGATCACCATTCCCAACATCGCTGTTTGAATACGCGGATGCGTGTAGGCAAAAAATGTGAGGCCACAGACATGGTAGCTTCTTGGAAGCTGGAGATATGATCAGTCACCAGTACCATTTACTAAGGGAGGGAATTGTTCTTGTCTCGCTTACCTCAACAGAGCCTGGAATTTGGGTTGCTGCCTCATCTGCTGAAGTATCTAACTCTTTTCCAGCTTCAAGAGCAGTAGAAGTGAGCACCACATCTTTCGGAGTCTTCAGGAACGAAAGACCCATTCTGACAACTGGTTCTCAAGACCTTTTGTGAAAAATTCCGAAGGGCTTGTAATTCCTGTTGATTGTTGAAGGGTGCGTTGATGTAAGAAGGGATTTGCAAGCTTGAATGAACAAGTTGCAGAGGTTCGCCGTCCTTCATCATATAGTCACGTCCAATGCTTACCATCTAACTAACCAAGTGGACCTGCCGGGTATAGATCCGCAGATAAGCACCCATATGCACAGACACAGCACTGGATCGTGGTATAGAGCTGTGTATTGCATACGCGGTTTACCTTACAATCCACGTCTATCTCATAGCAAACTTCAACAGTGGATGGTTGCTCAGCAGTGGATTGTAGTGAGCAAGCAAGCTAAGCGAGCTGCCCAGAAAACTCGGCGCCGAACTTTGGCGTGGCGGAAGGCTTATCATTGCCATGCTCGTAATATATGAAGCAGGAACGAACGCTTGTCGCAGACCCTCTTCAATGATTAGACAGTTTGTTATCTTGCCGTCAAGACTTATCGCATTGCTGATACGAAGAATACCCGAACTGGTCCTACGTTGTGATCGCGGAGTAGCGCAATAATTGGATTCACTAGTAGCGGAGAGTAGCGAATAAGCGATAAGGACTGTCTATAGGCGACGCAGCGAATAGGCGAATAGGCGTCTTATCTGTACCTGGTACGAATCGTGGGGGTTTCTTCCAACAGGCCTCAGAATTTTTGACGTTATAAAGCCCTCCTGCTGTATATCAGGTTAAGATTATGTTGCAGCATAAAGCAATGTAGAGGAGGCCCTCGTTTTTGTCATACGTCGAAGAGTATGGTCTAGGCCACATGGAAGAGTGCGTGGTGTTGCTAGTTGTAGAGTTGTGTCGAAGGGCGGAAAGGGCCCCCCGTCTGCCAAATGCGTAGACTTTCAAATTAGCTCAGAATTAAAATCCGAATCGTTACCAATCTTGCAAACATAGAAACCTTCAGCAAGCGGGAAGCGGACATTCCGTCCTTGGTTATATCTATACCTGGAGCTGGCACATGGACGTAGGGGTCGGTTCATTTCCTTGGTATGTGATAGACCCAAAGCAATGGTTGCAATCCTTGTGGACCAAAGACATTCAAAGGTGATTCGTGTAAGCTCACCCATGTACCCATTCCCTGGGAGAGACCTAACTTTCATCTGTTCTCTAGGCAAGGGTATTTGAGTAGTGACGAGCAGCATCTGGATCCCAGAACGCTGTCTGCGATGGGCCGCAGAGAGATGGATCTGCCATATGCAATTCCATCTTTGCAGGTGTAACCGAAACTTACAATGCTAGATTATACCGTGATACTGGAAATAAAGTTAAACGTCTCTATAAGTTGTGCTTATCAAACAAAATTTCCATGACACCACTTGCAAAGCTGTGAATGATATCGGCGCCGGGGCTACAGTGCTCTATGCCAATAAACATGATAATTCAACAAACCACGTTAAGGCCGTCGGCTTTTGCATTCGCAACAGCTATAAATCTTTCGTATGACGAAAGAATGCTAGGTCCAAGATCGGCGTTCTGTTACTGTTCTAAAGGGCCTGGCTTGCTAGTAATTGAGCAGGTCCGGATTTGCAGCACTTGCTGATGCTATCCACAGCCCATGCAGTAGCTCCTCATATTTTCCTATCTCCCTCTCGGCGCCGAAGGAGATGTACACGAGATATACAAGCAGCCGCTAAGGTGGAATTTGCATGTGCTTAATCTCCTCGGCAAAAGGCCCCAACCTTGGAAAGTGGAGGCTATATTCTTAAGAGGCGTAACTACATATACAAGGTTTAAATAAGATCTTACTCAAATAAAGACCTGTGCCGCCAAAGAGTTTTGAACTGAGGTGCATGTCACATTTGATCAATAACTCACAAGCGATGAGTGTGATCCAAACCACTGTTAGGCCAATTCTCCTGATCAAGACTAGCAATGCACTATAGCGACGGCCGAAATCCACTATAACAGATAAAGAGCTACATTATAATCAATTACAGCATTCCCCAGCTTCCTTTTGGCTCTCCAGTTGTAGTCTCAGGCAAGGTAAACAAGGGTTAGGACAGGTTTTTTAAGGCGTAAAACCATTACCCCTAAACCAGAAAACTCGGAAGATGAAGAAACAGGAATCAAACATTCACTTTGAATTGTCAAAAGAACATTTTCTTGACTCCCTAGGCTGTCTCAAACAAATAAGTCGATGGCCAACATCGAGATGCTAAGTGATGTTAATGTTGGTGATATACCGTGAGTTTAGTGCAGCCTCGTGGTCACGTGTAATATCTTTTCTTGCGCAGCCTTGTCCCTTGTCAAGTGCATCACCATACAACCTCGTATCCAAACGATCTGCTTTGCTTTGTCGACAATGGCCAGCTTTCGATCACCTGCGATACGTAACCTGATATCAGGCGCCGCGCCTTATCTGCGAGCCAGCCAACGGCGATGGGCACAAGTCCACGATGTACGGTTCCTAGCTACTCAGCAGCCGGATCGGATCTTGGAGAAATATAAAGAGAAGCTTGCCAGGAAAGCTAAGGAGTAAGCGCTGTCCCCTGAATGAAGTGTGCGGACGAATCCTAACTTGATCCACCTGTAGGGAAGGACTTCAAGATGTCAACGAGCTGAAGGAAGTTTACAAGGAGAAGATCGAGAGCCTGAAGAAGAAAGCAACGGTCGAGATCCCCGCCGCAGAAACACTTCCAACACCACCTCCATCTCCTCAGAGTAGCTCACCATTCCCACCTCCACCACCTGCTCCAACGATACCTAGCCAAAAGCCAGCGGGGACCCCTGGCATGAAAACGCTCTCGTCGTACTTGGACCTCGAAAAGATACGCGAACTCCCCCGTAAAGAGATTGAAGCTCTATGGCGTCTAAGACATGTTAACTCGGCACAATCTCTTTGCGCCAGTATCCCATTGCCAGTATATCGCACCATCGAGAGCACAGCGAAGAAGTTCCCGCAGTTCATCCTTCCGCTGCCGCGAGAGAACGGACCAACAGAGATCCATTTTCTACAATGGACTTTCCCGGCTCCTGATACAGTTGTCGTCTTATTTACGCATCTGGCCGAGTACAAGGTTAGAGGAGAATACGCTGAACCCCATACTACGGTGACACACCATCTGGAATTGGCGGATGAGAAGGAATTGGTGCTTATGAAGGGAGATGTCATGGAAGGGAAGGGAGTCAGTGTCACAGAAGCACAGTGGTTGATCCTCTGCCTACAGAGATTCTATGGCGAGCAGGGCCAAGAAGCTGTTCGGAGGAATCTATTGGAAGGTTTTAAGAAGGGCGATGAACGATTCAATGTCGACGAATTGGTTCAAGAAGCCGAGAAGGTTGTTTAAGTATTAAGAGAACAGGAGTGTAAGATATGTATCTATAGAACTGTTTCCGAAGAGCTACAAACGTTATGTGGAAGCCTAGACGTAGAATCTATCAGATCAGGCATATCGCAACCCATGTTGCATGGCATTTCTTTATTCCAAGCTGTTCCATTTTTAACAGCTATCCAGGTAATAGGCGGTCCCGTTAAAGTCAATCAGGAAAAAAGATATCCCATGAGACAAGTACACCACTGGCAGATAAAACGTTGGTTTAAACTCATATGCTGCCCTACAGTAGCATCGGAAAATAAGAAGAACAAGCGTAGACAGGAATCCTCCTATCAACCCAGATGTCTAACATAAAGGTAACCGAGGATAAGCAGATTGCCTTGCATGAAATATAATTCCTCTCAGTCATCGATGTTGATCATCATCCTACAACCTTAAGATCCATACATCCAACGAAACTTAATTTAAAATGTCCTTAGTATAGGTCCCTGCCATATAGCACAAGGTACTTCCGCACTCCGCTTAAGACAAAACTATCTTAGGAAGTCTAATACTATACAGCAAAAGTTAAGCGAGAAAAGGTAGCTCCTTAGCTTACCTAGGTAGGTACGTAAGGTACTGTATTATAACGCATTTTTTTCTATAAGATGCTTATACAAGTATAAAAAACCCATCTTAATGGTTCATTGATAAAGACATACTGTTACTATAAAAGCATCAGATGTGGCACAGCGCCAAAGAGGCTTTGGGTTAAGCTATGGACAAACTTCACATTGTTGAGATCTTCATGTACAGATCCACAACCATCTTGCAACTGTTATCATTTGTCTCACGCAAATCAGAGAAGTAGATGTTTCCGGGGTTTATACTGTGATGTTAGCTTCAGACAGGTCCCCAAGACGACACTAGCTATATAAAAGCCTGGCCTCTTACTTTAACCACAAGAGCTTTTACTTGTCATACAGCATCATAAAGTAAAAACAAGACAAAATAGGTACCGTAGGCAACGTAGCAATTTATTCCTTATCTCCCATTTCCCACTCCATCCCTTGGCCATAAACTAAATACTAGAAGTCAAGGCATTTGAAAATTGCATGTGCAAGGCGGATTCACTGTGTCCGCTTCAAAATAAACTAACAAGCACAAACCAAAAGACAAGAAAGAAAAGAAGAAAAGCCCGCAGTCCCAAAGCCATAAGAAACGAAAACACCATAAAACACCACGTTCCCAATCTATGAAAGAGCTTGCAAGAAAATTCGTTTCACTTTCACCGATCGTGTATCTTCTACCTGATGAATGCAGAAAACCAGCGTATGTGGGATGGTTGAAAAAGGAGAATCCGGTAGATGCAAGAAACGCAAGATACACAGTAAAGTAACGAAAATGAAAAGATTAAAGCAGGGAAAAGGTAAGCAATTTGTGGGGATACCGAGCACTAAGAGGCTTTGAACATGTCGAGTTTGTACGGATGATGGTTAGGTGGCTGGATGACGGCAAACGCTTCAGTCAAAGGCGACAAGACTTCGTGATGCTGGGTGCAATAAGAGCTGAAAACACCGAAATCCGAACGATGAAAGAGAAGCAAAATGTTGTCTATAAGCTCGGTAAAAGGGTATCCGTCGTTCCACCTCATTGCTATCATATCCCTCCAAATAATTATGCACAAACATAATAAAGTCAAAAACACCAACCGTGGGTCTGCACCATTAAGGACCGCTAGGTTCCACCATAGGTGTATCCTCAGGATACGCCATATCAGCTGGAATAGATCCCTGCCTTTGAGCGATGATCTCGCGTGCATAGAACTCCACGAGCATGGTGCCATAGGCTTCTAATTCTTCCACCGGCACAGAAAGGCGGAAGTCATTCAGTACTAAGAATTGTAATTCGAGATGGTTGAGTTCAGCCAAGGGAAGACCTCCGACCTGCACAATGTTAGTCGAGCTCGTCAAAAGGGTTCTAAAAATCTTACCTTTGCATAACGAGAGTTGGTATAAAAGACGTCAGAAAAGAATTTACTGGCACAGGTCACGCCAGCTATGACCAGGCGATGGATGTTGAAACTATCAACAACGAAAAAATGTGACAGCGGGAATGGTACCGATTCCGGCTGTGGTGCATGAGTATACTGTGCTTTTTCTAAATCCTCCGCGCGTTCAGGAACGCTTCGTGCCGATGCTGGGCTGTCGGCCAAATCTGAACCATCTGCCGAATACCCTGTCGAAGGACGAGAATCCTCGTGCTGATCAACTGATTCTCTTCGCAAAGCTTCCATAGGCGCAGCATTGACACGCTCTGTCATCCGATCGAAGTATACCAGAAGACTTAAGAAAACCTCATACGTCGTGGGGCAGTATTTATGTATTCGGCTCAAATAACTCAGAATGGTAATGCTCGGAACATTCTTACCATGGAAAGAAAGTACACTCGAGGAGTGTCCTGTCATATTGACAGAATCTTTCTCTGAGGGCAGAGATCGATGCAAATTATCATGTTGGCGATCATTAGTTGTAGTGATTTTAGTGAGTAGCCCAGCCACCATCTCAATGATATCGGTAATAGGCATCTCGCTGATTTCGTACTTCAGTGCTGGATCATCTGCAGTCCGCCGCCTGCCTGATTGTCCTCGGTGGGAAAGAAACTCCTCGCTGGCGAAATCTTGTATATGAGCCAGATCGCGCACTTTTATCGTATTGCTCCCATATTTCTGCACATCGTTCAACGAACGAGATGACCTGGTCAGAGGCTCATGCTTGACTGCTGTTGCTGGCGAGGAATTTGTACCAGCCTTCGATCCTCCTCCTGCTGCTGCTTCCTGCTCGTGCAGTTTTCGTGCAAAAGGTGCTTCGGCTTCAGAGAAGTGCTGTTGGCTCGTGAAAGGTGGCTTTGAATAGGTAGTTGCTGTCGGACTCGAACTCTTAGGAGGAGAAGGCGGCTTCTCTGACTTCACAGGCGCCCTGGGAGATGCCTTCACTTCTCCCGTTGCGCCCTGATCTGTTGCTTTTGCGACAACACTGGGAGGAGGGGTACCAGCGCGTATGGACTGCGGTCGAGCTCTCGGGCTAGGGGGTTCCGCTCGCGATCTTGATCTCTGTCGATATTGCGGCTCGGTTTGATATTCAGATGATGAATGCTGGTGACCAGGACCAGTCATCATACTGTGCGTATGAAAGCGGGAGGAGTCTGATACGAAATCGCTAATCACCGCGGCCATATCAGCCTAGGTGGTTGCAGGAGATGAGAATTAGACTGCTTGCTCTTGATTAGCCTGTGTCCGTTGTGCTTCTCGCCAGTAGTTCATGATTGAGTGATAGTGATATAAGATAGATGACGCTGCAGCAGCCTTGCAAGAGTGGTGTGCAGAGCAGTACTGCTTGTGGTAAAGCGCACCAACACTTCGACCGCCTGGGTTTTCATGTACAGACGAAGAGTACTGCACACCCGTCGCGAATCATGTTCGATATGGAGAGGTTGGCAGCATAACTTGCTGAGGCCAAGAGGCAATTGCGAGGGCCTTACACCAGGATTTGAAGGTTAAGGGTGCGTGATTTCACAGCAGATATCGTGGGGGGCATACAGCGAACGTCGCCACGGATTAAAGACGCGAACTTACGAAGGGGCATTCCTAGAAATGCTTCCGAGTGATAGAATCAGTATCGTAGAGTCCTATCTCTACGCAGGCAGCACTAATATGCAGTGGTTGATGATATCGCGGTGGTTGAGGAGGGTAGATGTTCAGTACAGTAGTATCTGGAAGCTTGACTTGGGACTGGCTAGGGGTCCTGGTTGCGCTTAAAAAAGGCAAGGCGCAGTATGACGATTTGGATGGCGAGATGATTGGGATCCGAAGGGTGGACGAGACAACCACAACCGGGAGGACACTGGCTGGATCAATGCAGATGCCGGTATTTCACCAATCGAACAGCAAACGGATGTGGGAAATGGAACAGACAGGTACTGACGGGTATACCTTGAAAGAGAGAAACACCGGTGCACACAGTTCGAACAGACAGACAGACAAGAAAGAAGGAATGAGAGACAAATAGACAGATCGGGATACATGGGGGGTTGAGCGCCACGCTTGCGAATCAAGGCGTTGCAGGGAAGGCCACTCAGTGAGCAGAAGGCTGACACGAGGCATCCGCACGCATTTCGTCAGTCGAGAAATCTCGCGAACCTTTAAGAACCGTCCCCCTCGCCACTTAGATACCGCCCTTGGTACACCCTCATGAACCATGTACTAACTACAGGCCGACTGACTCGGGCTATGGCTGCCAGCGTTCTGTCTCATACCGAGTAGCCAGCCCATTGCTGCTTTGCTTCTTCATGTGCACTGCATATTTCAATCATCACAAAACGCCCGCCGTGCAGAAATCCTGGTCAGAATATCTTCACCGCCGCCGTGCTGGATGCCATGTCTTGACCGCCCACCGCCTTAGCAGCGTTATAGAGGCAGGATATCAACCACTAGCCACCCAGCACTGAGGCATTTTCAGACATAAGGATTTGGGACTCCGTGATATGTCTGACTTACTAAAAGAATTTCCGTAATTGGCGGCCGGACTCCCTCACTGAGGAGAGAATATCCTAAACCACTGCCATGCGGAGACATTATTAACTTTATCCGTCTTAAATGATCCTTGGAATCTCAATCAGTGGAATTCAGGTCTTGCAATATTACCGGCCAATTATACTTCGAAACCGTGCCTTTCATTTGCCCAACGCCATGCATTTATCGTACCTTACTATTTTACAGATCATTGGTGACGAATCTTGTAGTCCGAATCTGGGAGATACAAGTGTCGGTTCGCGCCCTTCTTCGTCAAAACCACCATGCGAATGACACCACCAGAGCTTCCATCCCACTTGATAGCTTCTTGTAATGCACCCTTAACAAACTCGACGGCTTGTGTTTCATCCATCCCCTCCTTCCAGTTGGCATCACAGTATCCGTAAATGTACGTTGAACCAGAACCACCGATGGCATATGCTTGCTTGTGTAATGAACCTCCTAGTGGTATTGAGTAGACCTGGCCACCATGTCGCTCATCCCAACCAGCGATGATCAATCCTGCACTGCAACAAACTCGTCAGTAGTCATTCCTATCCCAGTCTGCCAGACGTGATCATACCTCAGTCTATCTTTGTTCTCGTAGCAAAGCTCCTGGAACATAGCTGCTGCTGTTTGTGTAGTTGGTGGTTTGCCATTCATAGTACCATACATGGCCAGTTGGTATTGAACGATATCGGCAACTGCTTGAGTGTCTGCGGCGGATCCTGATCTACAGCACCAGATTGTATCGTGTACTTGAGTAAGCTTGTCTGTGACTCTGTTTGCAATATATGCACCGGTTGTAGTTCTACTGTCTGCGCCTAGAATAACGCCATCTTTGAAATTGATCGCCATGCTAAGGTAGTGTCAATGAGTGCTGGGCAGTTGCAGTGGAGGACACTGGGAGGAGTCGAAGCTTACATCGAAGTACCTAAGCTACGAAGGGTCAGTAACATGTTAAATATGAGGCATAGATGTGCTTACTTGACCTCTCCCTTCTTGAGACGGTCCATATCAACGTGGATGCCATCTGTAGAAGCTCATGTTAGCTCTATTCGATAATAAGCTTCCCTCTTGGATTTCCGGTACCTTCATTGAGCATTCCTGAGGTACCAAACTCCATGCTTGCGGATATCTAGATAGGGTACGTTGATAGTGTGCGGGTGTTCTATGATGGCTGTAGAGAGTTGAGGTTTGGGGGGTTTGGTTCTGTAGTGTCGATGGCATGGAGCTTGAGCTCAAAGGCTCGCGCCTGTCGCGTACCTGGCAGCCTGGGCTACCGCACACGTGACCAATATAGAATGGTTAACAGAAGCAATAACTTAGTTAACGTTTTCTAGGTTAGCAAGTCAGATTTGGTATACCTTTGGTACCTGTGTATGTAATATTCTTTGAGAAGTTTATGCATTGAACTTGAATCTATTCCTAGACTTGAACCTCTCCAAATGTTATCCTCCTGTATCTGCTCTGTGATACTATTGACTTTTGCTTGCAGCTCCTGAATTTGCACTTTATCGCCCGTGATTCTTTAACTGACGAACTAATCCAGATGTGCCCGCACTCTCCAAACGTCTAATTGAAAGGGGGGTCTCCCAGAACGCCTCGCTGAAATCAAGGCCAATCTGACTACATATACACTTCGTTGTTCTCTCTTCCTACATATTGGATCATCCGCCTCTTGTCAATTCTTCTTTCTCAAGCTTCAGGGGCGTTATATCTCCTGCGGCTGTCTTTCCAGCTGTGGCAGGGGTACCTTCTTCAGCACAACCACAATCATAAAAATCTCCAATATTGCTACAATCAAATAGCGGCTTCTTCAATCTTGTGTTCACCTAATTCATAACAACGTCAGCTTTATATAACGTGGCTCCACCTAGACCAAGCAGACAAACCTGATTATGAACATGGCACGCCCAAGCCGCAGCTGCACTCCGACTGGTTACTTGCGGAGGAAACTTGCGCAACAGCTCCTGGAAGTGACGCGCGCAGTCTCCGCATGGGTATAATCGTGCGAACAAGTGGATGTAGCTCTGCAGAGCTGTGGAGTCGTCTGGGGTCGGTTTGTCTGGGAATTTCGCCATCATGGTATGAAAAAGCTTCCAGCTGGCATGGCCAAGCTCGGCTCTGAGAACAAAAGTTAGCTGCTGGATTGGTTCAAAGAATGTCTGAGAGATGTACTTTAAAGTCGCATTCTCCAACTTAGGAGCTGTCGCAACACCACTCAAAATACCCGCATCCAAGTTTGCCACGGGTTCTGGATGTGCAATATAGTCCGGATGGCGAGTACCTTCGGGTTGGCTGCGAAATGTGAGGATAAAGCTGATGCCCAGAAAAACGGACACAGCGATCACAAGAGCTGTCGCAAGATTATTTCTACGTGCCATTAGGGGCAATCGGGAGGGCATTATCGTGCGACGGCAGGAAGAAACGAAGAAAACAAAGATTAGTTAAAGGAGCGACGGAATGTGAGGAGTGATGAAAGACAAATAAAGGAGTAGAATGGAAGGCCGTTTTGGTCAGTCCATCTCTGGAAGGCGCAAAATGGGGAAGCACTTTATCTGTACCACACCAGCATCAAACCGAGTAACTCCACTCCACATGTCCTGACCAGATGAAGTGATCTGTGCCTTGACCACGCTTGTAGGCGGTGGAGAGATGAAAGTGGCAGAATAAAGGCAGGGTTCCCAGTCAGGCTGTTAGCTGCAAGGGGAGCAAACACACAGTCCGAGGCCGAAATCGCCTCGCCAAACAATTTATATCTCATAGTAAGCAACTGGCATTAGCTAAACCCACATTTTCCCAGTACAAGAGCGTTCTTCCTTCCCCCCTCAATTATCCGTTATTGATCCTCCGTTCTCTCCATACTATTCTATATCTGCATCTCTACCATGGCTTCCTTTCCCCCAGCGCCAGTCAACACCATTGACTGGAGCAACATCGGGTTCAAGGTCCGCGAGGGTAAACCCACCTGCCCCTCCCCCGCATTTCTAGATATAAAAATGTCCGAGTTAACATCTAAACGACAGTCAATGGCCATATCGAGTCTCACTACTCTGTCAAGACTGGGGAATGGAGCTCTCCAATCTTCGTCACCGATCCTTTCCTTCGAATTCATGGCATGGCCCCAGCTCTGAACTATGGCCAACAAGCATATGAGGGACTGAAGGCTTTCCGCACGCCAAACAACGAGATCCAGATCTTTAGACCTCAGCGGAATGCTGCCAGAATGGCACACTCTGCTGAATTCATCTCTGTCCCGCCAGTACCTGAATCAACATTCTTGGAATGTGTACATGCTGCCGTATCGTTGAACGCAGCATATGTTCCACCACATGAGACCGGCGCCGCTATGTACGTTCGGCCTCTTGTATTTGGTTCTTCTGCGCAGCTTGGTTTGAACCCTCCTGAAGAGTACACGTTCCTCGTCTACGTTCTTCCCGTGGGCGTCTACCACGGTGTACACCCAGTGAAGGCTCTGATTCTTGAGGACTTTGACCGTTCGGCTCCTGACGGAACCGGTTCAGCCAAGGTAGGAGGAAACTACGCTCCAGTTCTCCGCTGGAGTGATAAGGCAAGGAACGAGGGCTATGGAATCACCTTACACTTGGACAGCAAGACGCGCACTGAGATCGATGAGTTCTCAACCAGTGGGTTTATTGGCGCGAAGAAGGTTGGCGAGGAAATTACGTTGGTAGTACCAGACAGCAAAAACGTCATCCAATCCGTGACATCAGATTCGTGTTTGCAGATTGCAAAGAGCCTTGGCTGGAAGATTGAGATCCGCTCTGTAAGTCTCATTATGATCCTCAAGTTTTTTCGTTGTACTAATTAATCATTCAGATCAAATACGAAGAGCTCCCCTCTTTCTCCGAAGTCATGGCTGCTGGTACTGCTGCAGCTCTTGTCCCTATCAAGTCTATCACTCGTAACTCTCTCGTTCAGACTTCGCAGTATATTGCAGAAGACTCGGAAGAGCCTGGACCAGTGTGCCTTAAGTTGCTCTCAACCCTACAAGGTATCCAACGAGGAAAATTGGAGGATACTTTCGGATGGACTGTTAAGGTTAGCCAGGTTGACGAGGCCAAATATGCTGAGAAGTCTGGTGAAGCTACAAATGGTACAAACGGTAGCAGTGTTGATAAGCTGCCTTGAAAAGTTATGTTCAAAATAAAAGCAACGAATATTATGGTCCCATGAATCGTAGTCTGTGGTCTTATACGTGACATATATGGCTATTCAGTGGGTATCCTGACAAAATAGCTGCTTCCCCAATTTCTGCGGTATCCTAAATCCAAGTACATGCAAAAGGCCACAGAGATCCCAAGATTTATATGATTGGTAGAAAGCTTTTCAATAGCGGCCAATCCTGATCAAAAGTCATGCATCACAATGCTCGCTTAGCAACAGACCAGACCGTCCGCCTCCATGAGCTCTCTATGCGGGTGAGTTTAGTGACAGCGCACACCCAAAATGGAGGACGAATATCAACAATTATAAGAACCTATTTGCCGGTCTATCTTATCCTGAAATCTGGTACATTGACTGCTTGATCTTGTTCCTTAATCGAACAAAAGCCTGGTAGCATTCCTATTCACTTCGGGATACTAATTTTGAGAAGTGACTAAGCTACCTAAGAATTTGTAACGTTACTGGATTTCACCTGCTCGGTGTGCTATCCCTAAGTTGACCCCACCTGCTCCCCTGGCCGATTAGCACCAAGCTTAAACATCTGCAAAGAACCTTTGTTGCTTTAGTATGATCTAGCTCTCAGTAATAGTCGGTCACTGCTGCGCTTTGTTAGCGCCGACTAATTGCAAAGGCTCCCGATGTTCGTCCTTTTAAGTCCTTCTCTAGTCTCCTATATTATACCCGTCAATTAGGCTTATAACCGAAGTCATCTTCCTTAGCTTTCCCACCTTTCTTATAGATATTGTCTTCTAGGCTTTCTGACTAGGCAGACAAGGTATTTTCTCCTTTCAGTACAGGGTCTTGTATTTGGCCCTTAGAATAAAACCCGAAGCCAGGTAGTTGTGGGCCACGTTTCTCAGAACAAAACTTGTAATAAAACTCACGTAGAAGGTGCTCACTAGTGCTTTTCTTATCTCTTTCTACCTAATTTTCAGACAATTCTCATCAAAACCATTCATGTAGATCTATTTAATTATTGAAATGAGAGTGAGAGTGAGAGTTTCTCCATACCAATAGAGCTGGCTTCCTTCTCGCTGGCATAAGTGAGACCGAAAGGTTGACACAGCTTATTTTGTATTACCGCGAGAGTGTAAGTTAACCGACTTTACCACTTGTAATGCCGCACTCGCCATACAGAGGAGCTGACCCAAGTTTTTGAGTCTCTGATTTCTAGAACTAAGCTTTCACCATAAACTCCACCACGTCTTTCGCTTTTTGGCACGAGTGCCTCCATTACTATCGTTGCCATATCCCCGCCCTCGCTTAACTCCCAGAACTAGGCTCGACCTATTTTTGCGAACGATAGCAGACGATCTAGCGGTTCTTGAGCCAGAAAAGATGGCATAAGACTTCGCAGCAGCGCCTCCTCTTGCCGGTGAGTTGGACCCCAGATCCTCCCATCCATCGTCATCTGCATCTGGATCAGGATTCGCAATTTTCGGAGCCGGTCTTGCAATAGCGTTTGCCAGGTCGTCGCAGAACTTGACAAAGTCATCTCCAACCTGGTTACTCACAAGCCTTTGCTTCGCACGTGCGGATGCGAGATCGACTCGAAGTTTAGATGCAACCCTTGCCTTCTCTGCTATCGATGTCCTCAGCTCCATGATTTGTCTTTCCTTGTCACCCAACACATCTTGGTATTCTTGAATGTTTCCTTCTGGTCCAAGTTTGACTTCCATCCTCTCTATCATGCGAAGCTTCACACGCTCCCCGTCCAACACTCTCGCTGCATGTGCTTGTTTTGCAAGTACGACTCTGACGGCATAGGCGCGCGTTAGAAAATCATCTTGGAACTGCCACTTCTTGAAGGCGTCCTGAAGATTCGAAAAATCGTCCGGAGGGACGAGAGGCTGCATATCCTTCCATCGCTGATAGTCATCACCCTCCAACTCCTCGGCCGTCCACCAGGTAACTCTGAAGCCCTTGATCCTCGCGCTACGGAACGCTAGCCCTCCTTTTGCTCGCACGACAACCTCCCAGAAAGCCTTCGTATGAAGGTTTTGAAACAGCTGTACGCTCATAGGCCATATCTCGTTCGGCGGAACTCCTGTGCCTTGATCTCTGTTCTCATTCCCGGTATAGCGGTCAATATTTCGAACCATAAACCGCGTGCCATCGTCGAGTGTTTCCCCTTCCATTCTATGTTGATAATAGGCTACAGTTCTGTAATTTGGTACTGATATGGTCACCAATCCCATGCTTGGAGTTTCATGGTCTGCCATGGGCCCCCATATCGTTCGATGAGAAACCCATCTATTTGGCCCACCTGGACCAACCAAGGGCTCTTTCGTCCCGCCAAAGATCTTTGCCAGTATATGATTAGCGAATGAGCTCTCGATATACCAAGCCAAGCATTTATAAAAAAAATATCTCAAGAGTGTCTGCGAGGCTACTTTACCGCGTTTTCCGCAGAATATCCTAGTTCAGCAACGTCTTCGTCTCCAAAGAACTGCAAACTATTAGCCGAGTTTCGATGTATGCTCTTCATGATACGAGTTCATTCTTAACGTACAGGCTCATGTACAGTCCACGGGCCGCCATTTGGGTCGATTCGCTCACGGTACGTCCGGGCCATGTCTAAAGCATGCTAAGTTCGGTAAGTATCTTGTTAAGAAAATGGATTCCGCCGATAACATACACTAGTCTCGTGGATAACCTATGTTTCAATCAGTGCGATTAGTCTTAGCAATGCCAGCAGCAAAACTCACTGTAGCTGCAACATGAAATTGATGAACGAGACGCTCTGAGTTAGTCAGATCATCTCGAAGCAAAGGATCAAGATGTATCCACTATTCAACAACTCGAAGGATTAGCCATATCAGAAAAGAGAAATAGAGAAACAAAATTCTTGCGCCCAAGACTCTCGGAATACTGACATTCAGGCCTATCCGCGCGTTATCCATTTCATTCCTCGTGACCCCAAGTGCCCTAGAATCCCCCTCGTTGAAATGCCACATGGATACAAAGCGAGAGCAGTGATCAAAGATCATCTGGGCTTCTCTCGCATTCTTAGATTGGGCTGCGACGTAGCTGGCTCGATAATTAAACCGGTATATGCCGCCACCCCAGGTTGGTCGTCCCGGCCCGTTCATATCTGCATAATCCAGTTCGACTCGAGGACAGAATAGTAGAGCATCGAACCTTGAACGCTGTTCTTCAGCTCAGTGTACAACACTACTACTTTGGTATATTCTCAAGGATAGCTTGATATTTGACTACTTACCATGGCCATACATGGGCATTGGTAATAAAAAGAGATGCAAGCCTCAAGATCGGTTCCAGAACTGTCCATACTGCAGGGTTTCTTGCACTCCAATGGCCATTCAAACCATGTCCGAGAGGAAGGTTAGGAGCGTCTATCCAGAGTTCTTTCCGGTACAAAGGATGGATCGGATTATCCAGATCACCCAAGTGGGCATTTAGCGCATTGATAATCCCCATATCCTCAAGGTCTTTGACGGCGAATCCAGAGAGGCGCTGAATCTGGTATTGGTAGACCCCAAGGTCAAATTCTTCTCGCTCCACCGAATAGGAATCATCCATAGGTTGGAGAGTAATAGGTGTCATACCACTCTTTCCTGTATCTTTAAGCGGCGGAGAGTGTGCGCGGCCATATTTTCGAGCAAGCTCCGAGGGCGCTGGCCCTTGTGCAGCGCGTCCACCACTGAATAAACCAAACATTATTATGTTATTCTTTGTTAATCAGGATTGAGGTTGTTACGGGTTCCAAATGAAACCATCGAGACCTGGCGTTATGTACTTATTGGTACTAAGATTAAGCATTCCATTGTTGTTTTGGTGAACAAGGAGCACCCAGCTCGATAAGAGCGGCGTATATCGATGCATTCCACTGAGTAAGACACTATGGAAAGCATATGAATAGGGAACACTTTTCTTCGTATAAGGCCCTTTGTCCCACGGCTGAGCTTGGGGAAATACTTGGCAAAATCCTATAAACATCTAAATTGAGTTCTTCAACTATACCACACTTTCATAGCTATCACAGCTTTGGGATTCTTCTTTTGCATATCTGAAACATTGGGAAACTCAGTATCATGAAGGCCTAAGTATCAGCGCAACACTCTCACATGAGATGGAGACGAATAAAAGCATGAGAATTCCAGGCTACATTTCAAAAGTCATCTATTTATCGTACAGCGGCTGGCAACCGTATCCTGATATATAACCCCAACATAGAAGACCCAGGCTCAAGGATTGAAAAGGAGAACAGAAGACGGATGAGCTCGCACCACCTAGACAACCTAAAACTCCTGATTTAAGTGGTAGCTTGAGAGAGGAGTGTCGAATACCACCACAACACTCTTTAAGAATTAAGTATGATCGAAACCCTGTTTTTCCAGCAAGACCGCACTGGAGGACATAAAACATGGTTTCATTATTAAGAGCATTTGCCAAACCAACTGGCCTTGTGCATTACCAGGATCGTGTTTCTGTAGCCAGATGGTTAGTAAGTCCCTCCAGAGTATCTGGCATAGAAGAGGCGACTAACTTGTGCTGCTTCTTCTTGACTGATCTGTGAGGTCATTTCGCTGAGCTTCGATTGGAAGTGAGAAACCCCGGAGGGGACTCGTGGGAAGACGTGACCATCCCAACCAATTACGCAACTTGCGAATTCACAGCAGAATATTTAGCACACGTTTAGCACGGTTCATGCACTTGGATTGTCATGGGCCGAGTCCCATACGCTGGCTTCGGAGCAAAATTGGCCTGCCAAAACCAATTTACTATCACGCTTACTCTCCTTCAGAAACAATCCCATTCTGGTGGTGCAGACGATAGCATACGAAGCCCTCATAATCAAAGTATGTCGGTGAACATGATATCCTCGCCAATATTTGCTTTGCCCGTGGGCTACATACGAGTCTCCGCAGCCGTCGTCCTCCAGGCGAAATGAAACACCTTTCTTATTCCACTCATTCAAAATGACCACTTCCACAGACCAATGTGGCCTTTTCAAGTCTTGCCCAGGACTAAATCTTTGGAACCCTGTACCTTTAATCGGCGGTTATAGGTCCATTCTTGAACAAGGCAACCAAGCAAGAGCAAAGTAGCGTGGCAGGGAACCACACAGCTCGCGGAATCTCAACCAAAGAACTCGCCTGCAACGAGGGTCTCCCAAGGCTTTCCTGTCTCCCATACTCTTTCCATCAAGCTTCGGGCTTGATGAACTTGTGTCATACCCAGTCTTTCCACGTTCTTTATTCTTTCAAGAACATATGCTCTTTTGCTTTGTTCTTGAACATCACAGCCAGCGGTGAACATGGGAAACAGTAGACACGCTTCGGCGCTGCTTCCGGATCTGACTTTATACAGAGCACCCAGAACTTCTCGTACCGCAGTCTGGACGTCAGGATGGGACGATATTTTACCGAGAAGCCGGCGATGAATGTGTATCATGCCAGCCCAGTGGAATGCTTCATTAGTTGCAGCCATCTCAAGGATATCCCACTGATAAGCTGCTTCATCTTTGGACTGAATATGATTGCATGGCTTTGCGGGATGCTGTCGAGAAACGTCGAGCTCTTTGAGTAAAGCTGTGGCAGAGGTTTCAATATCATCCGATGGCTGCCAATTTTCGTTTCCAACTCGTAGCCTGTCACAAGTCCGTGCAAAGTCTGCAATCTTTGCAAGTATACGGACACATCGGCCAGTAAACCCCAGTATACAGTCTATCTGATAGTCTTCTCGCTCATCAATCTCATAGTCCAGTATCCAATTGCTCGACATATTTCCACCGCTCAAACTGCCGAGTACAGCCAGATAAGAAAACCAGGACCATAGAAATGAGGATACCTTTTCATCGCTCAAAACCCGACGATCACGTACCTTGCAGCGTGACGAGATAATCTGTCGTGCAGTGTCGAGATGCTTCTCCCAAGGCACTGCGACTCCAAAGGCTTTGGGCGAAACAATCTCCAGAGACGTAAGCATCACAGCCGTTGCAAGATTAGAGTCAGAGACGATCATCTGCGGGTCACTCAAGGCTCGCCTAAGTGATGGAAATACATCCTGAACATACAAGGCAATTCGAACAGCGGGCTCCGGCTGTCGAAGGAGACGTGCCCGATGAGATGCAGAATATGCGAGTAGAAGGTTGAGAAGGTTAGGATCTGAAACAGCCATTCGCGGAAGTATGGCCTTGAAAGGGTTTGAGGAACAGTTATGTGGGATTAAACAGTCTGCTGTATGGTTTATAAAGTGATGCTACTACGCGGTTAGTTTTATTCCAGTCTGAAAATGAGTCCTTATTTGAGATACTCACAAAGTATAGCAAGTTCATAGGGTTTTCCAAGAGCTTTGCAGGCAAAGGTTCAAGCGTGCGAGGAATGGATATTGAAACAGGTTTATCGTAGTAACCTCCACTTTCGAAAGCAGTCTCGCTTCCAAAACCGAACTCTACTGGCTGGCTATCACCTTCGCTATCCAGGATGAGCTCAAGATGATCTTTCGTGGACATTGGCGAAGAACCTGAGATAGCATTCATGTCATCGTTTTTCCCGACGTCCAAATCCTTGATGCCTCGGTCAACACCCCAAGTCGTTGTCTCGTCCTGTAGAGCTGGTGCCCATGATTGACTTGAATTGCTGCTGCCGAGAGCACGATCTTCCTTAGCTGGCATGCCTGGAGGACCAGAAAGAAGAGAGTTCACCGAAAGTCTTCGAAGACCAGGCGAATTTTGCGACGAGAGTGAGGGCCGGCCAGAATATGGCTTATAGCCATCATCGCTGTGGCTAGATGGAGTTCCGACATTGCTGGGTGGTGCAGTGAGAGAGCCAATATCCGCTCCATAAGATGGAAATGATGTACAATTTGGCGGAGGCATTGGAGGACTATATATAATATCCTGATCATTTCGGCTGCGCTTAGCAGGTCTTTCCAGAGAAGGCGTCGCCTTAGCATGGTAGCGCTCGTAACTCTGCGCATAGCCCTGATCCACCTGTGCACGAATTCCACTGAATATTCCACCTTGATATAACGGTCCGGCTGAGCCAACAAGTGCTGGATCAATCATTGACATGTCTGGAGGTGCGGTGTGACTCCTCGAAGGACTTTGCCCAGTAGAGCCATTTTCGAAATCAGAGGGTGTGTTCACGCTCGCCGGCGCGATATCGATGCTAGAGCTTAGTCGGCTTGGTCCTACATTTATTATGCCAGCATTAAAATCGATCTGGCCGGAGCCCGGTGCGCTATCGAGCTTCTTCTTGCCTCGTCCTTCCCAATTTAACTTGATGCTGTAGTCGCACGTATCGCCCTGTTTCTGACAATTCACACAAGTCGGCCTTGCTTCGTCGCATTTCACTTTTCTACCTTTACAGGGCCTATGTACATTCCCAAGTTAGCACAGGCATCGAACTTGTATGAAAATAGAAATTACCAGCATCCATTGCGGCTTCTCTTCTTCGGCTCTGGAGCTCCGGGTTTCTTTGGCCGTGGCATTCTCCGCCGCTGGACCTCGTAGTTCTGGATCTGTAGATCGTGAAATCCTTCTGCACTGACATATCTCCAGCGTTCTGCTAGTAACCAAAAGCGTGAAAGATGAGTGTTTTCTCTAGAATTAAAGGCGCGGGGAAATTCAAGAAGCCTTGCTAATCGCGTTTGGACGAGACGATAACGCTAAAGAGGGAAAGTAAGATAGTCGGGTATTTCGTCTGACACCCGCTTAGTTCCTGACCGAGGGTTAGGCATTCTCGCCTATGTACCTTCAACCCGTATCATTCATTATCAGCCAGGGCAAATAGGAGGCCTTATCGTACCACTGACATTTCGGGGAATCGCCAGTCCGCCACGTTCAAGATGCCATGTTTTCATCAAGGCTGTAAATTTTATTGAGTAATTCATTATTTAGTATATTTTGCTTGCGCTCCAAGCATTATCTACATAACCTCAATGCTAAGAATTTTGATATCCTCCTCAGGTTTCTCCTTGTAGGCTCTGGCATTTTCAATTCTGTGAACAACATCCAAGCCTTGAATCGCTCTGCCGAAGATCGTGTGCTTGTTATCTAGCCAAGGCTACACCCGGGATTAGCCTCGTATTCAAAGAGGGATTTGGGGGAACTTACAGTCTTCTCAGTCGTGATGAAAAATTGACTACCGTTCGTATTCGGTCCAGCATTTGCCATACTGACCGTATACGGTTTATCGTGCTTCAAGGTACTAAATTCGTCTCCAAACTCTTTACCCCAAATACTTTCTCCACCAGTCCCATCCCCTAATGGGTCACCGCACTGAATCATAAATTTCCTGATCACTCTGTGGAAGATGGTATTGTTGTAATAGCCCTGTTTCGAATGAGTTACGAAGTTCTCCACTGCCTTCGGGGCAGCATCTGGGAAGAGTCGAATATGAATATCTCCATAGGATGTATGGATGATGGCTGCTGTTCCGGTTTCTGCAGTCTTTGCCTCTACTGCTTTCCTTGCGCTTGTCGTAGGCTTCTCATTTTGAACATCTCTTTCAGATTTGGAGATCTCTTCGTCGTTCGTAAACATGTAAAAGCGAACTTTTCCAACACCAGTGGCGATTACAATCGGATCCCTAGTCTCGGACTGTTGCAACAGGGGATTATTTGACGCTGCCATAGCTACTGTTGTAATTCCTTTCTTCTGCGGTTGGCCTTGGTATATGGCTATGTTCAGAGGCCTGAAACTCTCATCTTTGCCATACACCTTCACAATTCGATTCGTGTATGTATTCAGGACTTTTGTGCCGAACATCGAACCATAAATAATGAAATGCCCAGTCTCGTCGAATATTACGTTCGCCTTATTCCGCAGCGCTGGGCCATCGATTTCCCTTTCAGTGGCCAGGCGTCGTCCAAATTCAACATCTTCCAGCTTTTGAAGCCCAGTGCCTGCTTGCTGCATTTCTTCAATTATTTGCAGAGACTCGTCATAGGTTCTGTAGAGCTTTCCAGTTGGAAAGTCGAATATCCGCACCTTACGATCTGGAAATGAGAATGTTGCGAATTGGTGTCCTGAAGGAGAGATCGTGAGGGTTGTTGGAGAGCACTTTGCTTTCTTAAACTCAAAAAGGTTTGTAGAGCTCTTGTATTCGAATACGTTGTCTGGCTTCTCATAGTTCCCCCCTGGCCTCCAATATTCAATCATTCCATTCTCGTCTGCCGAAATGACGCAGTCATAGGCATCATTGAAAGCCATCAAAGAAACGACGCTTCGATGAAGCCCGGTAATGGTATGAACAGGATCTTGGTTTTCACCCCTGCCATCGTATATCCTTACATTATGATTGACTTCATCTGAAACCGCAAGCAGCGGCAAACTAGCACCACGTTTGTGTATCCAGCAAATGCACTTCGGCGTGAACTCGAGGCTCAGCATAGACAACAAATCAAACGTAATAACATCAAAGATCTTAATTGTCTTATCTGCGCCAGCGGTCGCAAAGCTGCGCCCGTCTGCGCTTACAGACACGCTCTTGATCTCGCCAACATGCGCCCGAAACTCTTTCACAAACTCAATCCCTTCTGAGCCCTTCTTCCAGAACTTCACTACGCCATCAACAGAGCTTGTGATTAAGAAATCCGTTAAAGGCGTCATGGTGACAAAGGACAACTGCTCCTTGTGCATCAGAGACTTCGAATATCGCGCAGACGTAGGAAGCGCAGATATGTAGAGCTTCTCGTAGGGCAGGACTCGACGTTTCTTCTTTGGCGCCGCAGCAGAAGGGAGCTGTGGTCCCATGTCATCGTCGGAGGAGGAGTCTGGTCGTCAGTCAATATAGTATCCAGGTGTGGAAATCCAATGCGCTTACCATCTTCAACAGAGCGACTCCTCTTGTTGGACTTGACTGCGAGTTCTTCTGCAGACATGTTGTGGTTTGTGTTTACGGATTGAAAGGGTGTGAGGCTGAGGTTGTTGGCTGGAAGAATTTCAGAGCTGCGACAAGGCTGAGTTCAACACTAGCGCAAGCACTAGCGTCGGCGTCTGCCTTGCTGGAACCAAAGGTAGCGAATCCTCTGATTTCGATACCGCCCCTCAACAAGTACTTCATACAGTTGTACAGTAGTAATGAAGGCAACGAACAGGGAATCTCATTTCTTAAATTCTGTTTTTGGAGGCTTTCAATCTCTAGGGGCACAACACCATTTTTAGGTTATTTAGCTTACTAGTTGTAAAGCTATAAAACTACTAACTTATCATTTTTAAATCTCACTCAAACAGTCTAATGTGCTTTTATTTTGCAGTTTAAAATTCTCTTTTACAATTGAGTCTGAGGAATATCTAGCTTAGTTGTTTGAATTTAATCTATCTTTACTGATTTACACAATGTGTGCTTCTAGATTATTTAATGTATGGAGGTGCTCGAAGACAAGAATCAATAAAGATAAGTGGCCGCTCTTCTTTAACTATATAAGCACCTTGCATAGCTAGTGCACCTGTTCCCTTGTCCTAAATATAAACTCCCTTTGAGACTGGTTACAATATATACTTTCTGGTTTGATTTCCTTTAATATTCCCTTTTCATCTATTTCGGTATATTTATTTAGGTCTCTAAATAGTTTGGTACGGTAGGGCTTGATCATTTATAGGGATAACTATAGAAATCTTCAAGTGCTAATATGCCTCTTTGGAACGCGAATATGCTTTTATTAACTTACGACTTACTTGTATTAGTTATATCGCATGACTCTTGTCTCAATAAGCATGTTTTTGAAAAGAGTTCTTGTCAGGAGCAAGGGTCAGGCGATTCATATCACAATGTACATAGCTGAAAACGTATCGCTCTTGTACGCTACGATTATATCAATCAGGTAGAAAGAGTCAGTCATTTTGTGAACATCAAAATAGATATTGATTGTGATTATGTACAAGAAAATATCTGGGTCTCAGAGAGAAAAATGGATACAGAATCGAAGAATGTATTTTGTGAGGCCTGACCTCCCTTCCCCTTGTGCCTGCTCTTTTGATGTCTCTCGACTGCTCTCTTAAATTGAGAGATGTTGGATGAGACGGGAAGAGTCAGAGAAGTATTTGCATAGAATGCATTTAGCAAGAAGCGCCAGAGCCGCTTGGGATGTTCTTGCAAGCGGAGCTCTTCTTACCACCGGTGACGGAGATGGAGCTCCACTTCCAGTTGGAGCAGGATCCAGAACCGCAAAGAATGTAGACATCAGTTCCAGAGCTGGCGACGGTACCCTTAACGTTGGAGAGAGTGAGGCCGGTAATTGGGACACCAGTGGTTGGGGTTCCAGTTGGGGAGCCGTTCTTGTAATCTTGCTGGATGACAATACCGTACTTGGCGATGTTGGAGAGGGTGATATCCTTGTAAGTAACGCCTGAGACGGATCCAGTAGCACCAGAGACGGTCTTAATGCGGACACCGTTGTCAGAGTTCTTAATAGTGTTGCTGGAGATGGTGACGGTCTTGACAGTGTTGTCACTGCGTCCACCAACAGATCCAATAGAGAGACCGTGGCCTCCGTTGCAGGTTCCTCCAGTGAAGGAGATATCAGTTCCAGAGTTGATGGCCAAGCAATCATCTTGGTTGACACTTGATACGACCGTTAGTTCATGCGTTGTATGATAGATGCATTCAGGAACGATTAGCACTTACATGTTAGCACCAGAGATGTAGACACCAGTGGAGCTTCCAACATCGAAAGCATCGGTGTTGTGGCCCTTGCTGGCACCATTGGCGTTGTTCATAGTGATACCGGAAACGGTGAGGGAGGTGGCACCGTTGATGCTCATGAGTTGGACTGGAGAATCCTTGAAGTTAAGGCCAGTGATGGTAGAGCTCTTCAAGCTGTGGGCGTAGAAGAACTTGGGCTTGGTCTTTCCTCCGTTGGATCCCTTTGAGTCCCACCATCTGGCACCGTTACCATCGATAACATGGCCGGATGCACCAGAAACGGTGATGGAAGTACCAGAAACGGAAATGAGAGGTCCGGACCATTCTTCGTAGCCGAAGGTGGTGGTTCCTTCGAAGATGACCTTGGTGCCAGAGTTCAATCCAGTAAGGTCAAGAGTTGTGCCAGCTGGGACAACAACGTTGCTGAGGGTAATGGTGGAGCAAGACTTCTTGGACTTGATGGCAGTGGCAGCGCTGGTGAAGGTACAGCTTGCGCGGTCCTCGAGCTTTGCAACCTATAACATTGATTATTAGCTTTGACCTTTCTTCACTGGCGAATACTATGTGGCAAGGTCTTCCCGGTGACTTAGTATCTCTAAAATACCAAGCCAGTATATTGGGATACAACCATAGCCGGGGGGGTAGACGTACTGGTGCGACAGCTGGCGCAGCGGCGACCAGAGATGCGGATGCAGCCAAAAGGCTGAGTAAGGCGGATGCGTGAACCATGGTGATAATGAATGTGTAAAAGAACGGAATTTTTCAGATTTGAGTGGAAGGATTTAGATGCACGTAATGACAACGGCTTAGAATAGACTTGTGAAAAGAAGGTGATGAAGAATGAGAATCTCTTGGATCTTGTCCTAAGAGCTTTCCAAGACGGGAGAACAAGCTTCTATTTGTACTTGGCTATGCTACCAAGTCTCTTGGATGAAGATCAAGACATCAGATGAGAGGGACCCGCTCAGATGAGAGGACCATCTCAGATGTTCCCATAAATTCTTCCGTCTTGGAAGCCGCTGCCACCGAATCAGTAAAACCGGCCGCAGAGGCGGTGGATCATTGGAAGACAAGGGGCAAACTCACGAAGTTCGTCCAAATGAAGGGAATCATCAGATTGTGGGTGAGGATCCAGGGTGAAGTCCACTGAGGTGCTTACCCATTTCAGCATAGCCTGGCTGTCACTGCAATATATCCCAGGCCAGCCACGAGAGTAGCCTCATGAATCATGATCATACCATTAGTCCAAATCTATCCGTCATTGACGGCATCATATGAGGAACCGCTCTGAATGCCGGGTACTAAATTGTTGTTTGGAAGTAAATCACTGTGACATGCCACTTAAAATTACCACAGGCATCAACGAAGTAAAGCTCGGGGTTGCAGTTTTGACGCTTGGTGGTGATTAATGAGCTTCTGGAAACCATGAATCTAAGCTTATAAGCTTATGTGCTTTTCCGGTTCGATCCCGAAAACAGCTCCAGAATGTTTCATTTTACGCTCGTTTCAGATACAGCGAACAACGAGAAGGGACAGATGGGAGATTAAACCCCGGAAGTTGGGAAATGCAACTGGACGTCCACTTGTGGTGCCAGGACATAATCAGCCAGGGTGGTTAAGCTTGATTTCTAAATTGGCCACAACAAATGGCCGACGTTATATCCCGGGCTCCGAGGCCAACGACGATTACCCGCTCGTATAGCCTCAGGGTGGATGGTCCGGTAGGGGATGGCATACTTTACGGCATATATAACACAATCTCAACCACTCTATACTGCTAGAGTGGCTGAACACCCCATTATTCGTGCCGATTTGGATATAATCCTGAGGGAATCCTTCGGTTGTAGAGCATTGATTGTTAGTGTTGAATGGGGAAAGACATTTGGTGACCACGCTCCCATGCTCTCCAATAGCACAGCGTACAGCCTCACAGCCAGCGTAGAGCCTCCGGTTAGCGAGTCGAATTAAGCTTCAATACGGACCAATAAACTTCCAATGGATATATAAGATAGATCAGGTGTTGCCTTGGATGAGAGCGTCGCGCGTACTATGATTTTCCAATCGATATCGCGAAGGATCCGAGGTGGAGATATTGCCTAAGGTAAGTAACTTGCTCTTTGCTTCTTGGGTGGCATGCCTCGACCCATGTGTACGAAAAAAACGAAAAGTTGACAGTGTCGAGTAGATTACAAGGACCATGTGCCGTATGCCAGTTGCCAAGTGCCAAGTGCCAAGTCTTAATTCTACATCTGGATGGGTCGGCCGTCCATCCGATTACCAAAGTCTGTGCTCGCCGAAATCACAATCCGTATTTGACATTCAGGGAATTCTCGCTACTTTCCTACCATCATGCAAGGCCTAGACTGGGCTGTGAAGGAAGGTTGAAGATGTTTTTGCGGTCTTCTCCTTTTCAAGCCCTTCAGCAGTCTTCAGCATTATGATTGAGCAAAGCATTCCAAGTCCGCAACAAGGATTCCACTGCCCTCCCCTCTGAAGACTATGAGTAGCAGTTATATGACAGCGACATCCAAAATCATTCTCCCCTCTGCAGACTATGAGTAGCAGTTATATGAAAGCGACATCGAAATTCATTCTCCCCTTTGCTGACTGGCGCCGTGTCCACCTGGTGCCGTACATATAAACCGGTGCAGATGTGGCCGTCCATCTGTGCCTGAATAGGAATGAATCTCAACTCGGAAACACTGGAAACATTTGGAACTCTTGTGATTTCGTGGGGAGGTGCCAAGATGAGAGATCTTCCACCACTCTCAAGCATCGCCGAGGGAAACGGAAGGGAAATGGGGCCGTTGGCATCTTCAGTGACATTCCACAACTCTGTGGGGGCGTTTTGATGAAAGTGTTTTCGCATCTGCCGTCTTGGCCAAGTAGTTGTCGACGATAACTTCTCCGTAATCAGACAGTTGAGACTCACTTGAATGTGGTATGTGTGCAAATATTTACGAGTCCGCGATTGAGTACAGGAGATGCTCTCGTGACTTGGGAGAGCTCCAATTTTAGATCTCAACACAACAATCCAGTAGTGGCACGTGGGCCTTGAACAACCAGGCTCGCTAGAGCTCAAACTGCGGCGACTCTCCTGAGTGCAGGGAGATGAGACAAGGTGGAGAGATGGAAAGAAGGCTGAATTGAATATCCACTGTTTGTTTCGATTGATTGATTGATTGATTGAAGACAAATAAAACCGACTACTCTCACTCTACACATTTTGTGCGAACATGACGAAGCAAGGCTTTCGTCCTGTGTGCCCCAAAAAAGGCGACGGTTCTGGGGTTTGATTCGTTGGTCCCATCAATACCAAGACTTACGAGACATCACGATACACGATAGCCGTCTTGGACTGCTAGCGCTATCGTCCGACTTCTTCCCCCAAGGATTTCGAAGATTCCATAGACTTGTCGTGTCGTGTCTTGTCTTATCTTATTTATGTGCTTGTTCATGTCAGTCAAAGGTAGGCCTGTCAGGTCAACAATTGAGTTGACTGGATGCGTATGTCATGCGACACCTTCTCCCTCAAAAGTTTGTTTCGAAAGATCGAAAATCATCCTGCAGAGGCTTGGTAATCGGTAAGCACGACCCAACTTTCTGAATAGAATTCGATGATGTCTACTGGTCTGCTGGACTGTATCGTCTACGTTGCCATACAACTCCGGATCAGTGTCCAGCAACCTGAGTTGTCCCTGTACGGCTGCGATTATCAGACAGTGCTGAGGCTTTTGAGGCCTTCGTCCCCTCATGAACAGGGTCAGAGCTGCACGTCCACTTGTGGTGAATATGGTTGCACCAATTGCTAGCGACGCATGAAGCGCAAAGCCGCGCCCAGCGTTTTATCGACATCTCTCAAAACTCTCGTCTTTTCAAGCACACTCAGCTGTCCACTTCTACCCTCAATTGAGCTTTCGTGGATATGTTGGTAGTCTTTTAGTCCCATTTTAGTCAATCACAGTCTCCCTTCTGCGCTGTGCTTTAGAATATTTTGCACATCATATTATATCGCTTGCTTCGCTATGTCCTATTCTGGTCACCACATATCGCATGTCTAGCTCTGCAACGCTGTTCGTTGCACACCGTAGTTGAGTGTTTACTCGCCGGATCCACAGCATTGATCTTCGCGGGGCCGCAGCACAGTATATGCTTAATGGGATACCCGCACAACCTTTCAATCCCATCAACCAGCTGGCTGCGTTGCTTCACGTACAGTGCTACCTTTAACTCTGAGAGTTCTTTAAACATAATTTATTTTGTTCGGTAGCTAGGTCCCAGTATTCTCTAGCTCTATCGATTATACCTCTACAAGTCTTCACGATGGCATTCGGTGTGCTTGAAGATTACAAAATGACCATGGTGCCGGGCACGGCACTATTGGGGGAAGACAAGCACCATACAGGTAAGCACTTTCAATCTAAGTCATGGATACAGACACTGATAACTTAATAGTTTCAATCGATGCTCAGGTAAAGAAGATGGGAGACGTGGTTTTAGTACCACAACCTAGCAATTCACCCAATGACCCGCTAAATTGGTAAGCTTCTTCCAACATATTCAGAATGGGCAAGAACTCATAGGCACAGGTCGGGCGCACGAAAAGATGTTATCATGATATTGCTGGCATTCACATCGGGGGTTACCACTTCGTCAGTCTTGCTCTGAGGCAGAATTATCGTCTGGTGAAGCTAATATCTGAACTAACCAGACTCGGACCAATGATAAATCCTGGCTTAGCAGTTATTGCCCAGAAGTTCAACGTCAATATCGGCCTTGTATCACAATTTATCATTGGCTTGCTGGCATTTTGGACTGGCGCGGCTACTTTCTTCACCGCAGCCGGGGCGTCCGTGTGGGGAAAGCGACCCATGTTCTTCTTCTCCGCAGTAATTCTGCTCGCAACCAATGTCTGGGGATTCTTTGCAACCGTTAGTCTTCTTTGAATTTAGAATGCAGTTAACGAAGCTAATATTTCCCAGAGCTTCCCTTCCTTGGCGGCTATGAGAACTGTGCAAGGCATAGCTTCAGCACCATTAGAGACTCTGGTTACCTCGACCGTGTCTGACCTGTTTTTCGTTCATCAACGTGGATTGAGACTTTCTTTGTGGGGAGTTATGATAGCATCAGGTGTACTTTTGGGGTATGTCCAGTGTCTGGCTTTGTTCAACCTTAGTATATATGGCGTTACTAATTCTTCGGCTCCTTAGACAAGTTATCTCAGGGCAGATTATCCAAACTCTTGGCGAAGAGTTTACTTTTGGCATAACTGCACTTATATACATTCCCCTTGTTCTTGGAATCTATTTCCTCGTCCCCGAGACCGCTTACGAACGAGATGTCCCAAAGCCTCAAATCGAATTCGAGCCAGAAGAAAAAGCAGACAGTTCGCTAAAGAGAGATGTCATCGCGAGCTTGGACGAATTGCCGGAGAGGAAAGAAAGCTTTGCAAGTAGCCTGAGGCTGTTCCGAGGACGTATTAGCGACGAGAGCTTCTGGAAACTCGCTGCCAAACCATTACCACTGATTGCATTTCCGGCTGTCGTCTTCAGTACGTTTATCTATGGAAGCTTCTTCACCTGGCTCCTTGTATTCTCGATTGTATCAGTGACCATCTATGGCGCTCCACCGTACAATCTTAACCCAGCACAAGTCGGCCTTACGAATCTTCCTCTTCTCTTCGTAGGCTTGGTTGCCTCACCGTTGTCTGGCTGGCTTGCCGATTTTCTTGCCAAAATAATGTCCAGGGAAAACAAAGGCATATACGAGCCTGAGTTCCGTTTACTACTTATGATCCCAGCTGTTATCTTTAGCACAGCCGGCTTTCTGGGCTACGGCTTCTCGGTTCAACAAGAAGCGCCACTCATCTATCCTATTTACTTCCAAGCTCTACATTCCATATCTATTCCCTTCGCCTCAGCTGCTTCCTTCACCTATGTCATCGATTGTCACCCAAAGAACGCAAATCAAGCCTTCGTCACCATAAACTTTGCCAAAGCTGTCTTTACCTTTATTGCAACCACATTCGTTAACCAGTGGCTCGTGGCTGTCGGTGCTAAGACGATGTTCTTTCAGATGGCTGGCCTCAACTTCATCCTTTGCATGCTTACTGTGCCCATGTATGTCTTTGGAAAGCGCTTCAGGAGTTTTGTGGCAAGAAGTCCTTTGTTTCAAAAGATCTAGTACTGAGCTATCATCCTCAGACAAGCATAATTATTGTAAAAGCCTCATAGATTGTAGGTTCGGTATCCGGATGATATGAATAAATTGCTTCGGGCATCTTAGTACGACAATTATTTTGGAAGCGATGTTACAGAAAAAAGAAATGTATACACAATGATAGGATGCTTAAATGTCTCAGAAAAAAATATAAAAATAATCTATAATGGACATACATTGATGAATAGAGTGAGATGCATAGAGGGTATTACGGAGTAGGCAGTATCTACAGGACCAAGGTTCATACTCAATTAGCAGGTTACGCCGCCAAAAGTAATAGACTAGGCCATATCCTACTTGGACAATTACGATCTCAAGACTCCAACCAGCTATCTTTGCAACAAATGATCTAGGTTTATTGGTCAGGTGAACAATTGCTTCTAAATAAAGAGGCATCTCCCTCGATCCAAGATTCATTGTTATCACCGAACAAGACTTGATACTGCTGCAGTCTGATGAACACTATCTTCCGTCTCGGCACAAATTGTGACGAAGCTGTTCCACTAGAAGAATTTAACTTTTGCTTCAAGCAGAGAGTGGTTTGGGATCCGGTTATCCAAGGCGCTCACGAGTCTTTCCTTGGCTACCGGTCTCCAAGGGTAAATAAACACGGGTGGTTGTGAACTATTCTCGTTCGTGTAGCATAATCGCAACTGCCATTAAGGTTCTCGATCCCTCAGACCCCCCCCCCCTTCTTATCCACCCGTCCGAACCGGATAGCGTGAATCCCAGTCTTCCTTGCGCACTTCCGTCATTGTCATGACGATATCTGATCTCTAAAACTCTAGTTGCGTACGCTATTTTCTTTTCCTTCTAAATCATCTCATGCCGGGAGGCTAGATTCACGGACTTTGCGACCTTATGAACTAGATGAAGTTTTGTGCCGATGCGAATGTCTGTTCGCGGACCGGACGTTTCCAGTGTGTTTGTTCCCGGGATGTTTTTTCGGGCATCAGGTACCGTGTTCCTATGGTCCGACGACTACGCTTTTGTTGCTATAGCTGAGAACGTTGTGCTTGATGTTTTGCAAAACCGCAAGCATAGAGACGACCATACTTCGTAACGGGCTTTGCTATATTGTTAACGGGTCTTGATGGTTACTAGATGGCCTTTAGGTTATTTCCGGCCGCTTTAAAATGACATACTCGCTTGGACAATTCGCTGTTTCCTGTTCTATCAAAGGTTGTTTCACTAGAGCCGCAACTCAGTGACGAGTGCCGATTTACAAAAGCCTACGATGACCACCCGCTAAACAACCCCATCGCCGCAGACATCAGTCAACACGCAGCAGCTTACGCGGTATCAAGACTAGATCCTAAGGCAACAATGTACACGAGCGCCAGGGAGCAGCATTGAACACGAAGATAGCTCAATGCGGGTAGATGATCAGATGGATGCCGAGCGAAAGGGGGAAATCAAAGGACCAGAGGTTGAGAGGGCGGTGGTGCTGGGTGTAAGCGACATGGACAGAGCACATTGCCCTCCTATGCGAATCTGCAAACAAGAACGAGAATCCGACGCTAAAACATCAAATCCGCTACGATGATTTGCCCATGGAAGAAAGTCAGCACTGCTTCTGAAAGGTTGTTCCTTGGGCCTCTTGTCATTTAGAAAATCATGCAGTCTGTGCCATAGTATGCCCTTTGGCGGATCCTCTGTGCGCCGCCTCAGCCCCAACATCTCACCTCTCCTCAAATACGCCTCCATTCACTCATTCATTCATTCGTTCCTCCATTATTCATCGTGTATCTTTACTCAGAAGGCTCGCCACATCACCTTTCATCATCTCCAAACCTTGACCATGTTTAGATTCTAAATCCGTCCTATCTTTCTTCTTTCTTTTGCATTTGTGTTGATTTAAGAGGCTATCCATTCCTAAGTCTAGTTCTTCGTTAGTGGAAAAACTGGATGCCATTTACTCTTGTATAAGGAAGTCGGAAGCCACGGAATTATCTACATTTTCTTATTCAAACCAACAACATGATCTGGCAACTATCCCTCACTGCGATTTCGCTTTTGGCCCAGCTCTCACATTGTCAAAATACCACCACCTTGGTAGTCCTTCCTCTCGGTGACTCCATAACCTACGGGACGGACTCCACCGATGGAAATGGATACCGACAAAATCTCCAGACATTAATCCAAGCCACCACCCCAGTGAATTACATTGGGTCGGTAAAGGCCGGTTCCATGGTCGACAACGACAACGAGGGTCACCCCGGATTCACCATCACGCAGATCGGTGCCCAAGCTATTCAGGATTTCACTGCATCACCTGACGTCGTCTTGTTGATGGCTGGTACCAACGATATCTTGCAAGGAGTTGATCTCACAAACGCTCCAGATCGCCTCAGCACCCTGATTGATCAGCTCATCACGGGGATGCCCAAAACCGCAATCCTGGTCGCGACTTTGACGCCGCTGACCCAACCAACTTACGAGGCGTTGCGCGAGACTTTCAACGCAGCTATTCCTATGATTGTAGCGTCGAAAGTCAATGCTGGATCAATGGTGCAGTTGGTCGACATGAGCAATGTGACGGATTCGCAAATCGCCTCAGCGGATGGCGTTCACCCCAATGATGATGGCTACGTGACCATGGCGTACGCTTGGTATGCGGGACTCAAGGAAGCAGCTGCTAAAGGCTGGATCACCACCACGGGTTCTGCTACTTCTACCTATTCTAACAGTACCTTAAACGGTACTGCTATTAGCACTTTTGCAGCTACAGCTACGGCTTCAATAAATACTACTGCTGCTTCTAAGACTTCTGCTGCTGCTACTGCGACCAAGACCTCGGCAGCTATTTCTGTGGTCGCTTCTTTGTCTCTCACAAAGGCTGTCCTGGCTACGAGTTTGTTATCTGTGGTTGTATCTGGATTCTCCATGACTTGGGTTTGAAAATCGGATTGGAATGGATGGGTGGAAGCGAGCAATGAATTCATTTACGCCTGGGGTTTTGGAGTTACGTTGGGATGCCTCTCCGTTCTCTGTATGTATAGACGGATAGATACACTTTGATATAGGCAGGATGGAACATGTAATTAACACAGCGAGAGTAGAGTTATGATGGGCGGGTACATGACCAATAATAAAGTAGACATACTGTATCTAAATGAATATCAACTTTTAGACTCAGTACCTAATTCTGTCTTACTGATTTTTGAGAGGATAAAATAAAATTTTGATGATATATACCACCTATCTTCCTATGGAAACTGGTATTGAAAAGTCTGCTTTGAGGTCACCAAATTACGGCTTAAATGTAGTCACAAGCGGCAGTTTAAGCTGCCAAGAATTGCGTCTTCAAACAAAAGTATTAGAAGCCGTTTTTTTGTCGAACTAAAAGGAATTAGAGCTGGAAGCACGCTTTGTAAGTAGTTGAAATTCTCTTGACTAAGGTATATGTCGGTATATCATTATTGGATCTCGATCTCGACCTCGATCGAGCACTCGTTCGTACTTACTACAAACACCACCTGTTTGCAATTACATAGTACTACGAACAAGAGGTCGGATCGATGCCTACATTACGTAGCATTACGAACGGAGGTTGAATCGATACCTATTCTGGTTGTTCTACAAACAGATGAAGGTATTGATAAGACCTCCATCACACTTACTTAGAACAGAGAGAATAGACATTTTTACCTCATGCATTTTGATTGTTATTGACACAGCTGAAATGAGAGGTATTCCAACAGTATACTATAAGAGTTTTTTTCTACCTTAAATACTTAACCGACGCGTAGCATGCAAACAAAAGCCTATCACTTGCCTTGTAATAGTCTCCTTTAGATTTATGGTCGGTAGCTTTACAGATTTAATGTGCGTAAAAACCAACTTGACCTCACTGTTCTCTCTTGGTCGCTCCTATGGTTTCTATTCCCTCCTCCTTGCCTTTCTTCCTTGCGTCCTCTTGACCTTGTGAATTTGAGTGCGTAATTAGTTTTGAGGTTGAAGGCGTAGAGTTGAAGGTTAATGTAGGTATAGATGTAGATATAATAGTCATGTCATAGGGTCGGTTAACGTCAGGATTCTTGGTAGAATAATCCTACGGTTACTTTTGTCAATCCCCGTTCCTTGCCCCTTTTCCGTATTTCTGGACTTGCTAGTTGTGCTGTACTTCCTTCCCCGTATCTTTGTCCTTGGTCCGTAATGCATAGAAGGGTTCAAGTAAGGTAGTAGTTTAGGAGGTATCAACGAGAGACTATCGACGGCATGTCGTTTGATTGACATTCGATGACTTAATAAATATCGTACTCTTAGATGGAAGAGCAAATGCTTCTATATCGGTATAGCGCTAGCTGTGATTATAACCTATGGAATTAAAAGGACATAAAGTTAGAAATACACTTGTAGGTTCAAAATCTCTTAATTGAGAAAGACTACAAGAGTCCTGTCTTAAGCACTTGACTGACGCCTGGAGTGCAAGTAAAGCCTGTCATGATTATTGACTTCTAATAGTTTTATGAATGAAATACTAATCCTGCCAAGTAAGATTCAGCGTTAACACTAAATATTGGCAATTCAGAATGTTTCCATGTCATTGAAGGAAAATGATAATATAAGAGAAATATCGCTCAAGTCTATGACGAAGAAGTCTCGGAGACTACCTCTTGAAAACTTTGCTTAGAAATATAGAATTCAGTTGCGCAAAAGTCCATCTACACTACTCTGGACTTTTGAAATATACAACTATTAGTTACATGTGGATTGATAAAATTCCACCTTGGCGAGGAAGTGTTAAGCTCAAGTTGTGACCTTCAACTAAGGGCAATGGAAAACATTGCTATCATTTATGTGCTCTGCATGAGTTCTATGGAGTTCTGGATTTCGTTTGGACTCCATTTCAAATAGAAACGCAGAAAAGAGGGGGTTGAGGCGTGGCGGGGATGGGGGTCCTTGAACAAGAGATGATAGTGTTTGCCATATAAGTTTCACCCATTTATTCAGTGCAAACATGTTGGATAATATTAAGAACGAGAAAGGACACAGGCAGTAGAATATCAGCAGAGATTGCAAGTTCAAAGCACATAGGGATGATAGAATAATGAAACTACGCCAAGTGCTTTTATTGCACCATGAGATGAACTATGCGCTGTTTGACAGTTTTTCAACAGGCTGTTGGTTTCAAAGCCAGCTTGAGAAGAATATGGGTTTCAATAACCTTGTTGGACTTACTGCTCTGATTTCGATGTTAACAACATATTCTAAAACCTTATTGCCATCTTTGTCCTCTGTAATATCATGTACAGTCTACATACGTCTTATCACTTCTCGGACAAAACCAATTTAACCATTAATTATGGTCGTCTACTCAAGCTTAGCTTGAATCCTTCAAGATACCCATCAAGTCAGCATGATTAGCAGCAAAATTACCATAAGTAGAAAATGGAAAAGGTGCCAATCACCAAGATGCCAAGACAGAAAAACGCCATGCCAATAAGCCTGGGCAACTTGAGGCCATGCTTCCGAGGCTTGCCAAGACTTGGCTTGGCTTACAATACCTCAATAAAGCTAGTAAGTGAATCTCGTGCAATACTGTGAAGATAAATAACCCCTGTCTGATCTTTCGTATTTCGCATAGGAGGAATTTTGCTATTGAGTTGATAAAATCATCATACAGAGAGCATGGTCTTGCTTATTTTAAGAGGATTGTGTATCTTAGACTAGGATCATTTGGCAAACACCGAACCTTGCCAACTTGCAGAAGACTCATTCCCCGTGCTACTAAAATGCAAGACAAGAAGGCCCTGCAGCTGATCTTATGTGTGTAGATTATGATTGCCAGCATAGATTGCTCTAGACACAGTTGGTAGGACGACTCTTTGTCCTAAAACTTGCTCGTATTTGCTTTTTAACTTCGTGAGGTCAGCAAATCCAAGGCCTTGTTTCGCTGCCATGCATAACGAAAGATTGTACAAAGAGAGAATGCGAACGCGAGAAGTTCCACAGAATATACTTTTTCCCAAGTCCTATACCATGGCACGAGTCGTCATGCGGCCCTAGGCCAGCCAACCTCCTCAAAAGGATTCGATCTGTGGGGATAACTCAAAAGCCTTCTCGCTGGCAAAGCTACGTCACTTAATCCTCTTCCAAATATTGGATGATGCCATACGAGTGAAGATTCTTGTTGAAAATGCATCGGTTAGTGACAATCAGACAAGAATGTTGCCGATCTCTATGTTGTGTCGCAGGCCGGAGGCGACTCCAAGTCGGGATCGGCAGCCTTCAGTCCCTCGCTTTCGGGTAGTTCATCGGGCTGCACCCGGGAAACTCAATTTGATTAATCTTGTACAAGTTTTATATATGGAACGCACGAGGTATGTACTGTACGAAGACGTCACCATTGGTCTGATAACAAAAATAAAACTATTATTGAGCGCTAACTCCGAAACAGAAAATTGGCCAACAGTTCTGTTGCTTAAGTGGTTTAGAGTGATGACTACCTTAGGTGGGCTGTAAACTCGGGCGCTCCATCCGAAAAGTACAATTCTTTTATGCTCATGCTGAGAACACGTCTCAGTCTAGCCCAATTGGTTTGATTGTGGATGTGGGATGTCTTACATAATATAGTGACATGATCCATTCTCCAAAGTATAAGCTTCCTAGCGTAATGGATTTTCTTACCTTGCAAGAACCTGTGTGACATACGTTACGTTGAAATAAAACCCCCCTACCTGTTCTTTTGGTCAAGGAAATTTTGGCCAATAAGTTGATGAGAAACGTCACACGCGAGACTACAGGGCACGGAGCTTGGTTATCCTAAAGGCAATTCGATTCTTAGTCGAGCCATTTTTTACCTCGCATGGCCTTCGTTTGCAGATGCCGAGGTGAGAATGTGAACGAGATGTGGATCTTTATGGATTGAGCAGCTTTCAGCTACGCCGCGTGCGCTTTACGAGTTGTCGGCAAGGATACTGTTAAAGAATGCGCGCCGGACCTACTAGCGTTGTATTAACTTGTCGCTTAACTTCTGACCGATAGATAGGCCAGTAAATAAAATTAAGTTCCATGAAAGGACAAACGCACAACGCCTTGGTCTTTTCGTGATAAAAGCGTTATGTTGCAAGAATCTGTATGACATGGGAACAACCCGACTTCTTAGGTAAGCTTTCCTGCATGTTGCTTACAAGCCGAGTTTGGACTCCGATTGACAGGTGGAGCGTCATAAAAATGGGAGACTTCAGCTGCGCCGTACGCGTCTTATAGGACTGCCAACAAGGATATTGTTTGATTATACGCGTATTGTCTTTTCCGGATATTGTGCTGTCGCTTGAATTTTGCTGGTGTGCTTGCAAAACGTCGAGTTGCACGGAATGACAAAGCTATTGAAGCTATATCTGGGTCACTGAAGCTTGCACCGTTCCAGGATGTTGGGTCGGGTTTAGTATTTCGTAATCCAGGCTACAGGAATTAATCCATGCATGGGGAACATTTTATCATATCTTATCGACGTTGCGGATGCTACTACCGATGGTGTTCTTCTTGGACAAGTCTTTAAACTAAGATGGATCCCTGCAAGAAAGTAGTTCAGCTATTTAACTAGGCTCGACCAACGCATTGGAACTAACCTACAACAATAACAACAATAATACGCGGAAGTGTGCGCTAGATTACAGGGGAAGAGCAAGAGCAATTCCAAGTATACGGAGTTGTGACCCAAGAGCACGGCATCTGACCGTACCGCAATCATTAGTGTTATAATTCAACACATACGTACTAAATTATGTATGACGCTTTCAGAATCTAGACTGGTATACCATATATTTTGTATTATCCAAGCAACCAACATAAGAATATTACATGATATTTGCAAGCCTATAACAAAGCTATACTCTACACGATTTAAAATAATATAACTTATGGGATGCGGTATTGTTATCCAATCATGGAGAATACCGATCGATCGACTTAAATCCTCGGACCATTCCTCAACAGGGCATGGTTAACATGAGTGCATACGTCTTTTAAACAAGTAGCGGTATGGAGGAATATCAGCCAGTAGGGAACAAGATATTCAAGATAGATGTTCCTCACACATGCTTTATACCGCAACAAACCGATGTCAAAACAACGGCTTTGACGATGTACCGGCATGCTTCATATAAAAATTGCTACATCGGGAGACGAAGGTTCTTGGTCAGCAAACATGCATATCTTCCCGGCCAGTTAGCTGTGTGTCATCGGTGTGGGATGAGGAAGGACAACGTCCCCAAGGGGCCTCCACGTAGTTAGACTGTCCCAAGGGTATTTTCTTACTCGGCAGGTATCCCATTTTATATATTACCCGGTTTCAAGCTTCATACGTCGCTTACTGGATCTAATATGGATTATGTTCGAGACTACCAGAAACCATGAAAATAGCTGTCTCTATTGTAGGTGAAAAGCTTCGCCATTTAGATATTTCCTGTTTAAGACAGGAGAGCACGATTTGACCCAATTCAGGCAGACCTGGGACACTATGATCCATAGTATGGTACCTGAACGGTGAGCCGCCGGTTCGGACATGAGTTGCGGCACGGGCAACGTGCTTGGGGTTTATTGCACAGGCTAGAACACCTCTAACAGAATGGAATTGCTTGAGATGTATGACTAACCATGCACAATGTACGAGCTGTGCTTATTCTACGAACACGGTGCATCAGTCAGATGTAGCCTTACTTCAAACTCTGGTTACGACCTTTAGATGGCAGCTTCTCTGCGGAATTTGTTCGGGAAGCTCAGTTTCGAGGGTAGTATATGCAGTGGCACTTACGCCAAGAGATATACGTTGTATGCGCACCAGGCGCTGGTCGTGGAGAAACTCCTCTCACGTCACAGTGCAGACGTGCATCAAAAAGAGTTTATTCAAGCTTCCATGCCCAGAGACCGTGCTGCAGTGGAAATGGAGGAAGGAGATATACCTAGTTTCGGCGTTAAAGTCGTAGCATTCTGCATGTAACAAACAATGCGCACTGGAAACGCACATATTATTTTTTTTTTGGTTCGGGCCGAACACACCGCGAGAATACTCCTTTTCGATCTCGATGAGTGAAATTAGGTCGAGCTTGGGGTATCAAATGGCGTGTTGCGAGCGCATAGGACGATAAGAGAGCCTTGAGTATATTCTTGATCTTCCCTGGACGTGGACATGCATAAGGTACGGCGCTAGTGCTCGGTTACCCTCACTATCCGCTCCGCCCGATGCAAGTACTCCATTCTCGGACTTTCCAGGGACAAAGAAAAAAAAACCCTTGCCAAGTCCCGTCCGGGATAGTTAGTTCGTTCTCTAACAAAATATCGCTCGGGGATTTACTAAGCACCTCGAATTTTCTTTTTTCGAATCATGTTTTTGATTTGGCACGTTGCTTGACTCAGCTAATCAACAATCCCTTTTCTGCCGTTTTGCAAGTCCCATGTCCTGCCCGCTCTCTTTCTGTTCCTGTCTCTCTTTCTCTCTCGACACTTACGTCGATGGATCCCGATCCCCCTTACCGGGATTACACTTAACTCCAGTTGTCCGGCGCTACCTCCATGACTCTATCGTCATGACTTTTTGTCGGGTCTGGGGTCTGTGTGTGTATGTGCGTGTTGTGTGACATCGCAGAAATTTCTCTTCTTGAACAATCCCGTTCACCGTTATCCCACTTATTTTTTTTTATCTCCATGCAGGCCTGTCTCCGTGAGGGCATGATGACAGGTACAAAAGTCACTAGCTTCGGAGTTAGTTGCGATGACACCTCGACTATATGGGAAATCATGTGAGATCTTGACGATGAAACACCGCGGAGGACATCTACAACCATATCAGCCTATACTGTTCGGAAAGCTTGTTACAATTGATGTAAGGTACTGGCTATCCATGAGGGCACGGTGGGGGAGATGATTGGCGGGTTTTACTATTGGGGTGCTTACGGGTGGTTTCTCGAGGCGTCTGTCGCTGGAGCTGCTTCGCCTATGGCTGGCTAGTCTGCAATGGGGGCAAGCAATGGAATCAATCATAGCGGTAGGTCAACTGACAAGTCTTGAGGTAATGGTGCTAAGATGCACCACCACAAGGTAAGTCACCACCTTTACTCGATGATATCAACTGGTAAGCTTTTCCGCCCTGTGGGCTCAGAATAAGGTTTACTAGTCGGACTTTCCCCATGTGGCTGGGCGCCCTGCAGCTGGCTTGCCAAGGGCAGGAGGGGTAAGTCGAGGCCTACACTGCACTTTCCGTCGGAGAGAGGAGCAGCACACCGAAGCAGGTGTTTTCCTATTGGAATCTCGGTGTCATCATGACCGAGTCGATATGTGTTGCAGCGATGTCGGTTTCTGGTGAGCGAGAGAGACCTGTTCGCTAAGCGACTGTGGATTGGCGATGGGTATCTGGGGAATAAGTCGGCCGGCCATGTATGTAAAAGATGCAATGCGGACAGTACGGGCAGCAGAGCTTCCCACGGCCGCGAATTAATTTTGGCGGATGCAATATCGCAACTTATTTCCTGCGAATAAAGATGGCTTGAATTCCGTTCTGCGTGCCGATGACTGTACTCGCTAACTCGCCTGATTGGTATCTAAAACTCGTGGCTGCATCATGCAAAACCCCTCATGTCAGCGACTCCACAAGTCTTCCCCATTCACCACGCAGATAATGTAAAAGCTTGAGGTTGGGATGCTCAGGGCCATAAACAACGGTAGCAACAGAATGTGAGATGGCGGAAACGAGCAATTGATGCACGCAATCACCAGGGTATGAGGACAACGTGAGTGAGGGAATGGTTGACTGTGCATAGAGCTATGTATCTTCACTCGATAGGCACTGGAGAAGGCGTCTTTGGCAATTGTGCCATTGGGAGGAGGTCCGAGAGATAGCATGCCTGTCTAGATCTGATATCGCCGTGGACCCTCCCTTAGGGCGGGCTGCGCTGTCGCGGCATCAGAAAAGTTTTGTTGGTTGGGGCTACGTCCTGGCTCCCCAGCCAAGTCAAGCAAACAAGCAAGCATCCGAATCCCTCGCATGCGCAGTAATCTAAACAGATCATGAATGATGTGAATGTTTATGAGCGGCTTGCAAATAAACCAATTACACGTGCTTCAAGATCATCATCACAGCAGACAAGACGTTTCTTCTGGTTACGAATCATTTTGATTTGACAAGTGAATTCTTAAACGCCGGCCACCTCTCGTCCGGACCTTCACTCAACACTCCCTATGCGCCAGCATACTCTCCGAAGTAGCAGCAGAATTTTTTTACACGGAGAAAAAAACAAAAAAAGCTGTAGGTATCCCATCTCTAAACATGATCTCCGTTTGAATATACAAAAGCCTTGGAGGACTAAGTGGGAATCGTGCATTGCATATTCAAAAAAGCAAATGAGCGTCAAAAAGCCATACCCCCCAGACTCAAAAGGCATATCCGTGAATCATTTCAACCCAGTTCCATGTGAACGCCACTCCCCGAAAATCAAACCCTTGACCAGATAACTTTCTAATCCACATATGGCCAGCCTTTTTCAGACCAGCATCCCATTATCATATTCGGTGCCAAACATCATGTTGTCCAGCTGATCCAGCATTGGCCCCGTACTGCAGTCTAACATTCCAGGTCGGATCGTCCCATCAGCAAAATTCATGCCATCGTTTATTTGCATGGTTTTGAGCATGTCTGAGTCCATTGAGCCGCCATATGACCCCGTCATTGGCGCTGATCTTGGCGCGGCGCCGTATTGCTGTTGGCGCATGTAGTGAGCTGTGAGATCCAGAGCATGAGCTTGTCCGAGAAACTCGTCACCGCCCGACCAGGGAGAGAAGGGCGAGTCATTGCGGAACATAGGTGAAGAGGAACGGAACTCGGTGAAGACTGGTGATGGCATTGACTGCGATGTCTCAAAGGATGCTCGTGGTTGATAAACTGATTCGTCGTCGAACGATTGTCGGACACCAGTGTTAGGTTCTGATTTCAGAACCATGGTGTTGAGAGGAGATAGGTTGCTTTTCGCTGCCGCAGCTTGTTGTTGTTGTTGTTGCTGCTGCTGTTGCTGCCAGAGTAATTGATTGTAGTCCTTGGAAATATTTGAGTGATCGCTCTCGCTGCTACTGGCTCGATCCGTACGGTCGAGTGGCGGACTTGAGACCGCAGAGTCGGATCCTTTCCTGCTGCCATTACTTCCTCCAATATCGTGTGCGCTCATCTCTGCTCGTGCAGCTTGTAATTGTGCCTGTAGTTCGGCAAAGTCCTCAGCACCTTCGGGGAAGGCACACGGTAGATCTGGCGACGGCCTGATGCATCCGAGTTTCGAAGCGATGTCGTGTATTACAGGCTGTCCTCGCTCATTCATTTCTGGTTCTCCTAGCTCCCACGACTCGCCATTTCGGATCATAGTATATAATTTTTGGACGGTCGCAATAAGTGCATATTGTGTGTTCTCTAGTACTTCGGCATACCTGCAATGGACCAATTAGCTCTATGTCTATGATGGGATATTCGTTGGGGCAGAGAGGTTGGGACGCACCCTCTCGGTAACTGCTTGAACTCAGTCTTTTTCCGGCTACCAGCTGTGCACACCAACCCATCGTCCTTACACCTTTTGCAAGGGGATTCTCCGTCACACTGAGGATTGATCAGCTTTAGAAAAGAAGAACTAGTTATTTTCTTCAAGATAATACCTTAGTCTTCTTCATTCGACATCGCTCGCATGCCTTCCATACACGCTTATGTCTCCCATCAATTATGACAGCACCATGGTCGTGGGTAGTGCTCGCTCTTTTTGAAGATCGGTGGGCAGACTTAGAACTCGACACCTTAGCTCGCCTAGTTGGATGATCCTCCATGGGAGGGGTTGGTAAACTGGACATTGTTGGGTGTAATACAAAGGTAGGTAGTAGTAATAAGTGACCTGGGTAGGCTTGAGGTGTAAGTCGATCAAGGGCCGATGGTCGGGTCGAGGTAAGTAAGTAGTATCAATTGGGATCAACGTTTGGATATATAGATCGGGGTCAGAGGGAAAGTCCGTGGAACAAGTTTGATTGAGGGTTAAATAACTCAATGCCCGAAGAGTATGAGTCGGACTTTGATCGGGAGTGTGTTATGTTATAATAGGGCTGTTGACGAGCCGCTTGCCAGGCAAGGGTTGTTGGTCGGCGAGATGGTTAAGGCCGAGCTGTACTAAGAAACAATGGACGAACAGGAACAGCAACCAAAACAACAACAGCCAGAAGATCTATCCGGACCAAGGTCAAGCAGGATTAAATGCTTTCGGCTGTTTCGTGTGAACCCGGAATAGACAGACCAGGTAGTCCAGAGCAGCGGGCTACGAATCGAGATGCGCGCTGGCTGTGGTGGGTCGCGTGGGAATGATTATATGAGGGCGAGCGATGCAATACGCAGCAGAATGCTCATCAGGGTAGACGTCAAAGAGTCAAGTGATGGAAGAGCGGGCGGGCATGGGGGAAGTGTGCCGTTGGAACCGTGGGATATCGAAAGAGCTAGAAAAGGAGGAGGGCGGCAGCTTATAGTTATTATACAGTATGTGGAACGGAGTTTGGCAGCAAGCAGGAAGGGCAACAGTAAGAGAGAGTGGAGTTAACGTGGTCTTGGTATAACTCTGCGGACTTCAAGCAAACGGTACGGCATGGTGAGTAAGGTGGTCAGGATCAGGTAGGCTATGGAGGAGCTAAAGGGGGCTTCTGTGTGGTTGCTTACCGTACCGTAGTCTCGGATACGCACGCCTTGCTGACACCGACTTGCAGCTGAAGGCCCAGCATAATAAATTTTATGAACTGCAACGGACAACAGCTTCAGGGAAATACCGAGGGAGCGAGCTGGGATCAGCAGCTTTACAGATCATAATCATACCCTAGTCTCCAACATGCCCCAACTAGGTTTAGCCCCACCCTGGCGCTCTAGGCTTGGAAGAGCAATAGTACCGCCCTAGTCCTTATGTCCTTCAAAACCTTACAGCGGTAGGAGGGAGCAACTCTTTGCCCCGTGCGCCGGATCGGATTAGGATGGGAAGCGACGGCTCTCCGTACATACGACTTTTCTTGGGATCCTCGTTATTGCTCAATTCTACTCGACTCGTGATCGCAATGCCTGCGAAATGGGACCTGAAGCCGTGCCGTACCGCACCGTGGGCAACACGCTCACTATCTTTCTACTGTTCGGCCTGCAACTGAGGGTGCGACCATCGTCACGATTCCGTCATGTCCGCTCCAGCCCTGCCAGTGTGGAGTTGAAGTTCCCAGCGATGCACAGATTTGCACTGCTCCAGATCCTTCGGCGATAAAAGTCTCTTGAGATAGTTGTGGTCACGGTGACGTATATTAGACTTTGTCCTCTGCTATCTTCGTAGCAACGAACGAGCGACGTCGCACCAGACGTGTTTTAGGACCGAGGCAGGATTAGCACCTGGGTTCAACTCTTTTGTCGAAAGTCACCCGCACAAGCAGTCGAGCACCGGTCTAGAATGAATGTTAAGCCTAATCATCCATGGTCTGGCGATAAGATCATGGAAAATGGGCAACTTCGTGCGTAAATCCATCCCAGGAGAGCCTTGCTACATGATGTATGTGGCAACGCCAACCTTTTCCAGCGCACACTGCCACTACTTATGGCACTAATATATACTACTAAGTTAAACCACGGCTCTCTTGGTCATCCCCGAATGAGTAGGGTAGGGCGGAAGACCTCATTTCTGTGCTGATAAAAAAAGCAGTGCTGCGGATTGTGGTATGGTTGGCATTTCCTGGGCATGTCTTGGGGGTATTGAGGTTCAACCCACCAGCCTTTCGCCTGCAATAATAGTTTATGAGCGCGTCAAAATAAGGATTTGGTGTGCTTGGCGCCAACACCCATGAGCGAAAAGCAACCATGAGGTTACAGACAATCGCACAGAATCAGGGAATGGGACTAAGCGCTAGCATCGTCAGAACTTGACCATGGCTAGATAGGGTACGAGCGCTCAGTTCGAATTGAGTCAAAGACCAACAATCACAAAAGCTGCAGGGTGATTGGGGTGCTGCAAATTGTTGACAATTGGGGTCTTCTGGGTCTGAGCTGGTTCCAATGAGATGGTACAGCTTAAGCCGGTCGCTGATAGTAAGCAGCCGGCGGGGGTCTGGGCTGACCCTTCCGCATGAACTTGAGCCTGAGGGTGATAGTACAGACGTCAATATGACGGCCTCATGATTTCTGCAGATTTAAGGCGGCGCATGGAGAGTAATTCCCGTCTGTGATAATGGGTGAGTCAAGTACGGCCGTTCTATCGTTGAGCGCCGCGAAAGTCTGCTTTCGGCCGAAGGGCTGCAATCGCTCTTTGAAATCGGTCTCCTCTCCATGCTTTGAAAGCCCTTCTAGAATAATCCGCTTACTACTCCTCGAACCATTTGACCCAGGATTGACAATACTCAGTCATCAATGCTCAGTCATCAACCATTTCCCGAAAAGAGCCAGCCACGTAGTTTATTTGCTTGTGCGGACCTTATTCCATGAGTATAGTGCTGATATTCGGTAGCGTACAGTAATCAACCTAGCCGCTTCCATGTGTCAAGCGCGCAAGAAAAGGAGGGATTTCAAATGAAAGGTAGGGATTTGCTAGGATAAGCGAAATCGGGCTAGTGGTCGTTGAGTCGTCGTCGGACATATTATACAATGCAGCTTTAGAAATTAAGGAGATTGTGATGGTCATTGTGGGAGGATAGTATAGGATAGGAGATACTGGTCGTAGAGGCTTCAAATGCATCGGCCTTTGAGCCCTGCGAAACCATAGCAATGCTTTCTTTTCCCTGGATTTGGCATTTGCGACGAGCCTGGAATGTCTACTCGCTACAACTGATGAGAGCAGGGCTGACCGGAGTGGGTTGTAAAGATGGGTATGACCCTGTTGCTATACGCCAGTCTTCACACCCCTTCGAGAGAGACATTTTGAGACGGCAGCATATGCATTGGATGTTTGCAGTACAGCTTCGCGGGATGATGCCATAAGGAACCTAGCTATCGAGAATGATTCTTGCGCCTTGCTCTACAATCCTGAACGGACTCCCGACTCGGCAGACCAAGAAGTTACAGGTACCTTGGCTCGACCGTTCTAGTGCCCGCTCAACTTTGGCATGAAGCTATTGATACAGCCTTCGCTCTTGATTCAAGTGGAGGCATGAGATCGGTGGCTTTTCCTTGTCTCCTGAAAGACCCTGAAGGCCTGAAAGGGGATCCACTAAGGGCCTCAGAAGATTTTCTTCTAGAAGACTCGTGTTATGAGACCAAAAGTACCCACGCAAAAGCAGCACAGTGCCAAACCGGACAAGAATAGTCCTGTATAATAAAGCGCATCCTGAACTCGATCTGGATCGTGCCGCGGAAATCTCTCGGAGGGGTATTTGCTCTAGCCGGATGGAGTAGCAGTGCTGAATGGTTCTGTGCGGCGGGTTTAGCGGACTTGCGGTTCTTGCGGCATCTTCTAAGCTTCCGATCCGGCTTTCGCATCCGGGAGAAGATGAAGAGGTACCCACAATCCAGTATTAGAGATGTATGAGGTAAACAAAGATTTACTGCCAGTTCTGTGATCAGAATCTGGGATGTAGCAAATACCTAAAAGGCTGCAAAGGATTTTCCTTCCTAATCCCAGTCCCCGATTTTCGTTCAAATACCAGATGGTTCGCACATGCTATAGGGCCGGAAAACTAACTTTGTAGGGAAGGAATGGCGTAAACATCACAGCACTAGCAGTTTTGTGCTTGTGATGACTTTCAGTGCTCTTCTGATGATTACGAACTTGCCATGTAATCACTCTCACTGCATCGGAACCGACCACCAGTTCCGAGTGCCGAACCAAAATAAAAGGCTCAACGGCACATAGCGGTGTCTCAATACCGCTGTTCCTGGTCTCCTTCCCCCCATACCATATCATCTGCACCAATCTAGGCACCGTTATTGGAGATTAACATGGAGTACGAACTCTCGTCGCATCAGCTGTCCATGGGGTAGGGCATTGTGGGATTGAACAGACCTGCAATTTGAAAGTTTTAAGGCCTTTGTTCATCTAGAGCCTGGCTTCGGTCTTTGCTAAACGGAGGAAGCGAGGAAGCGAGCGCGCGAGCGACCGTCCGTCTCTCTGTTTACATCCGGGTCCGAGGTCAACGGACCTTTTCATTCCCCGTCCCACGGCGGGTTATGGGCCACTCAGAGCTCGTCGCGCCGTTGTTGTGTGGGATTTAATCATCAGCAACCTGCATGGCACGGTCATGGAAATGACATAAACTTTATGTCGTCTCGTTTCTTCTTGCACTCGATATACTCCCCAAAGCCCACCCCAGGGATACGATACGGAATCCTTACTTGGTGCTCTTTCCATTCCTGGGCTGCCTGAAAGCACCAGTGTAGGGTTGTCGGATGTTTACAGCCCAGTAATTTCCCCGGTGTATTCCTCCCGACTCGTACCTCGTATTCACCTAAAGGATGGAGAATGGGTTGATAGAGTCCCCGAAAATATCATCCTGGGCGAGGATTCCATGCTCTTCGCCGAGGGCTTCGGGGATTGTACTCGTCCGCCGCATCTCGCTCGCTCGCCGGCGCAAGAAAGAAGACGGACGGCGGTGCAATGAAAGAGAAGTACCCCAGATCGCTATGCAGGGGCCCCAAGCCTTGGCATACTCCACCCAAGACGTCTCCAAGCCGTCCCCAAGACTGCTCCCCCGCCGTGAGTTCTTGAGGTCTACAGACTCTTACTACAGCACAGTAGCACCGTTGTAGATCTCCCGCCGAGCATTCAGTTGTGTTGTGCACTGCCGCTTTCTGAAGCCAGCAACCAGAAGGCACCGTAGGTGCGTTGCGCCGTATTCGGAAAGTGACTGGCTTTCCTGTCGCTAGGGTCCAGGCAGCAGATACGTCCTTGATCCGAGTAAACCAATGGAAATCGGATGCGAGGCGCTGGTAATATACCAACAAGGTTGCTGCGTAATCCCCATGTTGGAGCACAATCTCGATATGAACCGGTGGACACGACCACGAATACGTCGGGCTTAGTTTATCCGCTATGTGCCACAAATGACATGACATCCATCCCCGCCGCCCAATAGAGCGCAACCATGCCTGATTTAGGTATGTACTTCGCAACCAAATGTTTATACTTGTTGGTATATCTATCTTTTCTTCGCCATACATGCATATGTGCAATCCCAACTTTCTCTCGTGTCGCATTGCCTGTAACCCCAGGATTTTCAAACCACTCCTCCGACAGCCAGACTGCGGTGACTGGAACCTCCATTCGGCCATTCTGTAGAGCGGGGAAGGAAAATATCAAAAGCCCGATAGTGCAGATAATTCAAGCCCATCCGGCCAGACTCATTCCCGTGCCGGGAGGGATAAAACCTGAGATGCGAGCAAGCATTACAACTGACTGGCCAGCCTTCTGAATACCACTCGCTTGCTGTCAAGGTTACAATCTATGGTGGCTTAAACCTGTAATGTGACTTTCCGTCGCTGATGATGCCTCACGCCAAGTTTCAGACTATTTGGAGAAGGTTATTTAGGTTTCGTGCTTGGGACGACAAGAAAACTTGATTTGGAGTATGAGGAGAAGCCACTCTCCTTAGACTTTGCGGGAAATCTTCTGATGAAACTCCCCATTTTCGAGACCAAACTCCCCTCCAGCCTCTGTCAAATATCCCCAAGTTGATCTTGAATCATTTTCTTGCCTTACTTGACGCTTGCAGGATATTTCTCGGTCTCGTTGCTTTGATAACTGGGTTTCAATCTGTGAGAACTTCAAGCTTTTTGTGAATGTGCATCTCGAGAGAAACCTAGTTCGCCTAGCGTCAGCTGCTTTGGTGATCAAAGCGTTTACAGGCCGCTACGGACCTTCTTGTGCGTGGATGGCTTATAGTTTGACAGTGGGAGAAATAGCTAGGATGCAGCGTATGATGATCCCAAGGTATAATCGAGTTTAATAGTTCGTTTAACTACGCCGTGGTTCGAGACCGCCTGTGTATGACAGGTGAAATTACGAAGCTACGCCTTACAGCTCACCAATAACTAGGCCGTGGCTAGCAGACTTGAACCTATAGAGACTGGCTCTAGGAGCATATTAAATCTCACTAGGCTTTGACAAATTTGACAATCAGCTCCTCTTCTAGCGAAAGCCATCTGGCTGCCTGTCGTGTCTTTCAATTATCACAACCTATCAAATTTGGAGATTGACAGGGAAAAATCTCACGCACTAGGATAAGTGAGGGTAAGCAAACACTTCACTCTCTGACACACCCTGCAGGCTCTGAACTCCAGAACCTGCTGAAGGCTTCAATAATAAAAGTGTATGTGTTCAGATAACAATCTCTCTACGGTGGGGTGATATTGGTAGCTATCGCGATATTAGGAAACCCCCGTAAGATTCTTATAATAATTAGTGCCACGGCCGGCGTCTATTGGGGACCTGTGGTTCTGCATAGGCTGTGTTGTACACCGTATTACTCAGCTCAATTTCCTTGCATGACCTGAACGAGACCCTTCATCTGCAACAAGGATCCTCTTGTTTCCTAAACCGAATGAATTTTGGGTGTCCTATATTCTTACGTTGGCATGGCGATCAGATGTGATTTCTGCTTTTACGAGATATAGTCTGTTGCTAATAACAGGGAATAACCCATCCGATTGGTGTCTTGTTTACGATCTAGGACGAGTGAGCATCAAGAAGTTGAAATTTTGGCGAAGCCTTCGACATTTCAGATTTCAATTCTTGGTTTACTGGATTGCATTCCCTCTTGCTATTAAGTAGTATTAAGCATGTGAAAAGGTGATGATATCTATACTGAGATAATTGGTTCTTGTGTAAACAATTGAGTAAGAAACTTCAATTATTTTACGATAAGAAACTGTTAGGAAGCTAATTATTAAAATTCTATCATTGTATAGTAGCCTTGTTGACATTACGCCAAGCTCTGCAACAGCTGTCCTCAGGTTTATAGCGTCCTAACCACCATTAACCTGTTTCAAGCGGGGTCTTGCAGTTGAAACTAGAGACAAATACACAAATGGAAGTTATAGAAACAGCCAGTTGCAGTGTAATATCTAACGTCCTAGCAAAAAGCACCAAAGTGCTACCAGATGTTGTTTTGCTCCAAAAAGTGCCTGTAATTGGCTAAGTATATACACAAAAAGATGGCATAAGTAAATAATCTTTTGTAAAACACTTGTTCAAACTAGGGTACAGGTCGCTCTAAGAGAGTCTACTTTAGGAGTTCAAAGAGTCAGATCTAGTCTTATTGTTTTACTTCTATTTGTTACAATTTTGGGGAAGTATACGTATATCTATCATAGTTGTAAACCCGTGATACTGGTTTGGAAGTGGAACTATGCTCTTTCTTCACCTTTGCTCTTAATACTCTAGAAATATGTAATCTAGAATAGAGACAGTGTTCGCTATATGATAGTGATTAGATCAGCTAGAATACTCCTTGCATTACCTTTTAGGTTTCATTTAAGAATTCATGAGGGTTTCTAGGCTTATATCTTGATAACACAAGATCAGATCGAAAATCAGAAGATTTCAGAATATGATATCTTATTTCGAGAATTTTTATTCCTTTGCCTTCATTAACTACTTTACAGTTATGAAAGAAAAGATAGTTACCCGAGTGAAAACAAAAATCCTCTTGTACTCTGTGCACTAACTAAGTCGCATCGCTTCCACAAGTTTGGTCATGGACTTTTGTCTACAACAAATGCCAGATTGGATAAGTGTGACCAATATGATATAGAATACCATGCCGCTTCAAATTTCAGGAATTAACCAAACCTTTACGGGACACTCGTGTGAGATGTGACCTCCTGCAATCCGTGTCGCACAGAGCAAAAACCTCTATAGCTGTATGGTAAGCGATAGGAGTACACGTGATAATACTCCACGTGTGTTATGGAGCTTCCCCCCTGTGCCTCTTAATTAGCGCGTGGGTTGAGAGCTCTCCCAGTTAAGCGCTAATGCCCTCTCAACTTCACATCTATCTATCAACCCCGACGATTAACCTCGATGAGCGTCCCTTCCAACATCAATTATGACAGAAGATGGCCTCATCGCATCAGCCCAGAAGAAAGGAGAGACCCTGTGACGCATGTGTAAGGCCCAGCCATCTCAGGGTGATACAATCTTCCCCGCTGATATTGGTGTTCCACAGAGGAAGCGAAAGTCCAGGTGTGTCTTAGATGATGATTCTACAATCTGTGTTCTCTGTAGATTCCACAGCCAGGAATGTACCTTCCTCCAGAATCCTCAGTCAAGGAAGAGAAAACCCGTTATAGAGTTAGACGACCTTCAACCGGATACAAAGCGACGGTCAGTATATTGTTACCATCACGTGAGGCCTTGACATAGGCACTGATCAGCCCAGAAGAAAGGAGAGACCCTGTGACGCATGTGTAAGGCCCAGCCATCTCAGGGTGATACAATCTTCCCCGCTGATATTGGTGTTCCACAGAGGAAGCGAAAGTCCAGGTGTGTCTTAGATGATGATTCTACAATCTGTGTTCTCTGTAGATTCCACAGCCAGGAATGTACCTTCCTCCAGAATCCTCAGTCAAGGAAGAGAAAACCCGTTATAGAGTTAGACGACCTTCAACCGGATACAAAGCGACGGTCAGTATATTGTTACCATCACGTGAGGCCTTGACATAGGCACTGATTAGGGTTTTAGATCATCAGCTTCTTCTATTCGGTCGAAAAAGTCACCGGGGACGCAAGGGCGCATCATTAGGACTACCAATGGAACTGGCGTTGAGGAGTACGACGACTTGGACGGCCCCAGTTTGCTGAAGAAAAAGTTGGGCCTCCAAAATAAGCACCACAGTCGTTATATAGGTGCTACAAGTAGTCTTGAGCCTGCACTTCTCGATGTCAATTCTCTACCAGGAGTAGATGAGATACAGCTTATCGGAAGTAGTCTTCGAAGAGTAAGCTCCCATGAAGCATTTGCACTATTGCCAGACCCTGAGACCCAAGGATACTCAGAAGAGCTGGACGATCTCGATGCAATTGAAGGTATCGTCAAACCGCACGGCAAGTCGCTGATCGACCTGTATTTTCGCATTGTATTTCCAAGCTTCCCAATCCTCCACAAAGAGGTCTATCTCGAGAAGTACTCTCGCTCATACCGGGAATTTTCTCCGCCCCTACTTGCCGCAGTCTATCTGTTGGCATTGCAGTACTGGACGTATGATGATCGCCTTAGTAGTCTGATAAAGCCAAATGTCCAGAAACTAGAGGAATTGGCCAGAAAAGCGTTAAGGGATACTATTCACCGTCCAAAATTATCAACAGTACAAGCTGGACTGCTATTACTTCAGCACACTGACACCGATTCTGCAGAGCTCACTGCTCAACTTGTGAGCGTGGCTTACGGCCTTGGCCTTCACCTTGATGCTTCAGACTGGAATATACCAGACTGGGAAAAGGGGCTGAGGAAAAGGCTCGGATGGGGCTTATACATGCAAGACAAATGGAGCAGTATGGGAAGTGGGAGGCCGCCACTGATAAATTCATCGAATTGGATTCTATGCGCTGTAGTGGATTCCGACTTTCCTGAGAATGCCGCGCATGAGGACGATCAGGAGGGAAGCTCTGAGGTCGAGAAAGGCAGAATACTTTTCACCCACATGATAACACTCTCTCAAATTCTAGCCGAACTGCTTGAGAATGTGTTCACCGTCCGCGCTGCCAGAGAAATCGCCGTTGCTGGAGACAAAGGACTCGACATTGTCCTTGGAAAAGTGAAGCCTATACAACTTAAACTTAAAGAATGGTTTTCTAGCTTGCCAGATTGTCTATCCGTGCAATCAACTAGAGCCATGAAGCTCTCCTCAGTTGGGTATCTTCGACTTGCCTATGTCGCCACTGAGATCTCTCTGCACCGGCGCATTCTTCTTGCTCTTTCTTCAAAAACCGATCCCCAGACAGCGAAAGTCTGTCGCTCTGCAGCCAAAGACAGATTCAATTTCGCTATCGACTTTGTCGAATCGCTCAAACCGCAACACTTGTCAAGCTTTTGGTACTTTGCATCACCACACAACTTTGCTCTAATTGGGATGTTTGGTACCTTGCTCTATGCCACAGCCCCAAATATCCAAGAGGCTGAATATTACCGGACAAAGCTCAAGGAGTATCGTTGGACTTTGAAAATCAATAGTGAGAATGGCGCGAGGTTCATGCGACCAGCAATGGCTATGCTCGATGCCAATATGGCCTTGTTAGAAAACGCCAAAGCAAAAAGTCAGTCCAATACAAGTCATAATGACTATACAACTCCGGAACAAAGCGATGGCTCTGCGTCTACAAGGATGGATGAATATTCGTTTCCTGTCGGCCAGTTCGAACCTGGCACCGATTATTCCACACCGGGGCTGTACTCTTTCGGGACACCGTATTACTCTGGTCAAACATCTACAGATATGTCACCGGCAACCTATGCTGCTAACATTAACTCTTCCGCACGAATGCGGGATTACGCATACGAAGGCGGTGGAGATCCTAGTCTTTGGTCGTTTGGATGACCTAGGAATCGGCAGCCGCCGGCAGCAGATTCCTAGGATCAATTATACCAAGCTTTGCAGAAGTCAACGGCTTGTAGCAACACCGTTCACGTCGGTGATTAATAAACAACCCCGGGGCATACGCCCGTCGCTGAAGAGACTTGAACCGGCCAATAGGGATAATTGTTCTACAAATAAGAATTTGAGATGCATATCGTGCCACTGAAATATTAAAACAGCACCCTTGCGGAGTCTAGTCCGAGGTATTGTCGATTAGTCACCCTTTAAGCCCCGGCAGAAATACGCTGACAGATGCGTCTGCATATCGGGTAGCATTCTGTGCATTTAGCTTCTAGATCCGGCTGGTCAGCAGCGACAAGGCGCAATCTCATTTGATACGGCAACTATCGTGTAGAATGGTACTTGCTTTTGCGCCGGGGCAGGTCATCAGATATTCATCTGGAAGGCGTCTCGTTTACTATTTTGGGTAATGAGTCTAGGTCGATTTTAATGAGATTGCCGGGAGAATTGAATACGAATCCTGCATATTAGATAGATAATATATAATCTTGCCTTTTCCCCCTCATTTGTCGCTGTCCTTCACCCCGAATCTATCTCAAACTCAAACTCAAACTCTCCTGCGAGGATGTCTTTCCATGGGGCATATCTTTGCTTATTGCTACTTGTACTACCTCCAAGCTTTGCTGCCTTCTTCTATCCAAACGCCCAAGCCTCACTTATCGAGCACATCCTTGTAGATGTCCATGGAGCATATGCTTCTAACTTCTCCACTGCTATCACTCCTTGCACGAACTATGTATCCGGGCCCCAAACCCTCGGTCGTGAGACTGCAGCTCAGTGGTTGAGAGTGGCCTTCCACGATTTTGTCACTGCCGATGTGAGTGCAGGCACTGGTGGCATGGACGCAAGTATTGGTTTTGAAACTCTGAGAGAAGAGGATTCTGGGAGCGCTTTCAATGACAGCTTGGCGTTCTTCAGGCCTTATGTCAATAAGGAGGTATCTAGTAAGAAAACACACCTTTCTACGACCTTTTATTATTCTGACATTTCTTAGTGGCGGATCTAATTGCCCTTTCAGTCTCACTGGTAAGTTACTCTTTTCAGCCTTCGCAAAGCATTTGAATCCAGAAATTTACAAAGCGCTGGGGTACGAAGGCATCAACGAAGACTGATTTATGTAGAGCATAGGAAATTGTGGTGGTCCTCAGATACCAGTTAGAAGTGGCAGGGTCGATGCTACAGAAGGGGGTGCATTTGGCGTGCCGGCACCGGAGACAGACCTTGATCTCACTCTTGAATACTTTGCTAGTTCCGGTTTTGATCAAGTTTCTGCAATTGGGTTAACAGCCTGCGGCCATACTTTAGGAAGCGTTCACCATGTAAGTCATTTATCCTTCTCGTTTTTGGTTGGAATTATCCGTAACGACCATAGGGTGGATTTCCTACAGTTGTTGGAATCGAAGCTGTGTCAGATAATAATACCGCAGGTGGTATCCACTTTGATGCTACCGTTGACGTCTTCGACGCCAAGGTCGTGCATGAGTATCTTGATGGCACTGGAAATGCTGGTGGACCTCTTGTGACATCTTTCAATGTCTCTTCTCGCAGTGACCTAAGACTCTACGAATCCGATGGCAATGCAACTATGATAGAGCTTGCGAATCAAGGTGCCGGCTTTCTTGATACGTGCGCCACTTTATTGCAGAAAATGCTTGAGACTGTACCCGCTGGCGTTGTGTTAAGCGACGTGATCTCGCCATTGGCTGTCAAACCAATAAATACAACTCTTGATTTTGATGAGAGCGGAAATTTGTTATTGAGTGGGAATGTAAGAGTATGTTACACCCGCTCCGTGGAGACTGACGGGATGTGTTGATCGTGTGCTCTAGATTTTGGCCGCATCGGATCATCCGAAAACGCTTATTCTCTCAACCAACTCCGGAGTTTCCAAAGCTCTACAACCAGAGAAATCGACAGGATTATCGACATTCGGAACCTCGACATTCTTCCCATTCAGCATTCAGATTCCTTCTTCAACAAGCACATTCAATATCGCAGGCCAAACTTTTGCCATCCAGACAAATTCGTTTGTCATTCCCTCGCTCTCTGGCATCTCATTAGACGGCGAAAGTGCCACTTTCACTATTGCGGTCAAGAACAAATATCACTTGCCAACGGTGAGAATCTCTGCACCGTTGCCACAGATGGGTACGCTCAGTCCTCAGGTTATTACATATGGTAACGTGACATTGGCTAAGAGTGATCTGGGCGTGAAAGGTGGTTATACTGCTTATTCGGGGAGTGTTGAATTTGGAGATGCCGTCACCGGGAGTGTTTTTGCTGAGGTGCTGTTGGGGAATACTGTGATCGATACGGCGGCATTGAATTACATTTCGTAGACAGCTACATAATTACACCTAACAATTCCAGCCGCCATCAACAGAGTATACAGCGCCAGAAATGAAACTGCTCGCGTCGCTTAGCAGGAACGCAACTAGATTGCCAACCTCGCTTGGGCTGCCCATTCTCTTAATCGCTGTGTGGGATGTCATCCTCGCAACATTGTCCACGTTCCGGGCACTCTGTCCCAACATGGGGGTTTCAATAACGCCGCTATCCGCCGTTAGTAAGCTTCATTGTAGAGAACTGTAACAGAAAAATAACTCACGGTGCAACACAATTCACTCTGATCCCTTCCTCGCCCGTCTCCTTTGCAGCTGCGCGACTGAGTCCAATAACGCCATGCTTGGATGCACAGTAAGCACCGGCATTTTTCAGTCCTTGGACCCCGCAGATGCTGGCTGCGTTTACTATGCTGCCATTCTCTGCTATAACCTTGAGTTCGGCTCGCATGCAGTTCATGACTCCTAGCGGTTTGGCATTCGTTAAAGTTGGCTTGATCTTAAAGCAAATGCAAGGAGAGGCTAGGGCAGTGTATACCTTTGAGGTTGATGTCGATGACAAAATCCCACTCGTCGTCTTCCATGTCTTTTATCTGAGTGATTGAGGACAGGTCAGTAACCAACCAATTCTACGCCATAACCCAAAGCAATTTACCAATAAGGCAGTTTTTGTCTAGCCAAATAGAATTCGGCCTGGAATCAACACCAAAATGAAAGAGCAAGAAAGAGAAAGAAACCTCCTTTCTCCCCCAAGGAAAACAAATTACGGGTAATTAAAAGCGAAAAAGAAAATGGGCAAACCAACCGAAACTTTCCCATGATTCTTCCCAATGACGCCCGCCAGATTTGCCGCGCCATCCAACTTCTCCCTCCCAGCCCACTTGAGCGTTTCGCGGATCCAATTCTCAACCGTGTCGCGCTTCCGGACATCGATCACCATAGTCATGACATCCTTCCCCGTCTTCGCTTTGATGGATTCTGCAGCGGATTCTAGCGCCGATGCAGATAAGTCGCCGATGGATAGCTGGGCGCCGAGCGACGAGAGGAGGTGTGCTGTTGCGAGTCCGATTCCGGACGCGCCGCCTGTGAGCACGATGAGTTTGGACTCTAGGGTGAATGGTGAGGGTGGCGGGGTTGTGATGTCGCCCATTTTTGATGCTGGTGTGGTTTGGGGATTTGCTTGGTTCTTGGTTCTTTTCAAACTGGAGCTCTTAGAGGACTACTTATTATAGGAAACTGGTTTGCTAAAATTTTGTTCTGGAATAGGGGTTTCTTTTATGGATAGTGAGGGATTAGATACTCAGATTAACTACAGCAAGTGAGACATATGAAGGATATATAAATGCTGAAGTACTCTCGCCACTACGGAATAGCTCGGCTCTCGTGGGAGTAGTGAGTAGCTCGTGTGGGGGTTTCCCCGGATTTCGAAGCGGATGCGGGTAATGTTATCCTGCCAAGGTTACATCCCATACTAAAATGATACAAACAAATAACTAACAAGTACTGTAAATTATTTCCGATGTAGCAGCTCATGAAATCATTTGTAAGGTTGTTAGTGAAGTTGCATATTTAATTTGCTAATGCTCTGTCGCTGTACATCATCCTAACTTTGGTCCATGTGCTTGCACAATACCAGCCCGGCTCTGGGACAAACAGAATACCAAGTAGAAAAGCTAGATCACAGACTCTCACAAAAATTCAGAAACAATTTTAAGTCCCTTCTCACCACCATCTTCAGTGACCATCATCTGGTCTCCTTTATATTCCACGGCACTAATGACCTCTGGATCATCGTGGATTGTAGCTGGGATAAGCGTGGCATGGGCTGGGAAGAAGTGACTGAGAGCGGTATAGGTCAAAAAAGCGCTGGTGAAGCCATAGAGATAGAACATATCATAGATATATTTAGCACCGCCAATTGAACCTGCAAGAGATGGATTCACTTGCGCAGCCCTAGAAAACGTCAGTCTCCGTCCATGTAACAACAATTGGTATTTACAAACATTCCAGGTAAGTTAGGCACAACCGAGACAAGGAATGCAATGACAGCTCTCCAGTTTGTACCTGAATTATTGTAACGATATCTTCCATCGCGACGGTATAGCGATGGCACATCAATGTGCTGTCGCTTTGTCACCCAGTAGTCCGCTGCGAGGATCGAGGCGATTGGGGCTAAAAAGATGCCAAGACCAGACATAAAGTTCAAGAGACTACTTGCAGAGTGAATGATCTTCCATGGTACCATGATCCAACCTGCAGTGACGGTAGTCAAGACGACGCCGCGACGGATATTAAGGTACTTTGGAAATAAACCTGTCAGGTCATTGGCGCACGAGATGACATTGGCCGAAAGATTGGTTCCAATTTGCGCAACAACCCAAGAGAATCCAACAAAAAAGGCCCCACACCTTCCAGCAGGTCCATCCCATTGTTGCGCAAGTGTAAGAGGATCCCAAATATACTCGCCATAAACAACCTTGGCGCAGCTGGTAGAGATTATACCAAAAAGGCCGAGGACAAGCTGAATCAAAGGGAGAAATGGAACTTGCCAATAGACTCCTTTCTCCTTTTTGAGGTATCTGGTAAAATCAGGAATGTTTGTGGACATAGTTGCCCTATTTTCTATTAGTTAAAAGCTCGAGTCTATCGACAAGCTTGAACCCACCAACCACCCGTAATGCTCGACATGCTAGATAAGATAAGCCAGGAGCGAGCAGGACCATCAATCTTGTATTCTTGGTTCCAGATGTCACCGGTTCCTCCAGCTTTTTTAGTCATTGCTAAAGTGATATCAGATAATGCACCTTGAAAGGTAAGGAATGCTTACCGATGACAACTCCAACTGAAGTGATTAAAACAACAACTAGAAGTTAAGAGTAAGTACTTACGCAAAGCGATACAAGTATATTATTACCCACCAACTTTGAAGATAAAGAACCACTTCAGTTTATGTGGTGGAGTCAAGAGAACCGGGAATTGGATGGTCCAGAAGATGAAATGGGAAAGCAGCTGCTGGCTCGTGATGCCAACTGAAGTAGGGATATGGTTCGGAATATCCAGATAAGATGGCCAAATAGCACGGATACATTGAGTCATCGCAGTTGATCCAGTATAGGTCTGGATGGCATGCCAGAAGAGAGCTGTGACCATGCGGACCACAATGGCAAACCGAGAGAAGTACCACCCGAAGGAAGATCTCATGGCAATTGGAAAGGGAACATGTAAACGAGCACCAATCATCCCGTTGAGTACTAAAGGGATTGTGCATACACAGCTACCTAGGATGATGCAGTAGACAGCTTCGCGCCTGAAGCCATTAGTTATGACTTAGTCTGAAAGGAGTGTGGTTTCTGTTACCATGTCAATCCGGCGGCCAAAATAGCTGATGGAGCTTGCCACCCTTGAGCGTTCATGGCGTCGGAGAACCAGAACCCAAGCATAGTAAGTCTAGATAGAGTCAGCTCAGATTATTCCTTTCAACCCTTTCAATGAAGACACACGCAGTCCATGTTCGACGATCTGCATGGGTAACATCAAGATCGATGTTGGTCCTGTAAATGTCAGGGTTAAGTAGAATCATTCTCAAGGTAGACCTACCATGCATCATTGTTGCCAAATGTCCCAGACTGCCTTGGAAGAATCCATCCTGATGGTTTAGTCTTTGCCTTGATGGAGTCCTTGATGGACACCACTCGCTGGCGGAGAATGGCCGTCATGTTAGTTAGTGGTGTTTGAAAGAACCAAAGGTCGAAGCACGAAATGGACTCTCAAGGAGAGAAAGTAAGCAGTCGTAAATACTCTAGGTAATCCCGAATGTGATAATTGTAGTTTTAGCTATTGTTTCGAAGACCAAATGTAGATGATTTTTGGATGCTGGTTGCTTAGATGAGCAAGGAATTTGCTCCTGATATAGACATTGCCAAAGCATCGTTATCTGGAAGTTACCCCGACCCCATCTTGAGGTCAGATGCAAAGATCACCAAGAGTTATGTACCATTCTGAAGAAAAAAAAAGTTAATTGGCAGTACGGATGTTGTGAGTGGATGATATGAGGAGGAAAGCCACAAAGATAAGAAAGAAGGGTTGGGCTTCTCGGCGCATACATGAATAACCGGCCAGCTTGAGCCATCGCCCCGAAGGCCCTGGCATTTGGTTGCCACGACCTCGCCAGGCCAGTGCCGTGTAAATCTGCCAATGCCGTGCCATGACAAGCCATGGATATGAGATCTTGATACTCTCACCGATCTTGATTGAAAGACTTGATAGATAGTCAACACCGTTACCAATACCAAAACGCGACTGTAGAGACTGCAAGGAAGTACTATCTTGATTTTGTGTCAGTGTGATATGGTCCTATCGTGGATTGGCTACTTTCTTGCGGATGTGCTTCTTATTCAACTTCCATCTAAGCTCCATCGACACAAAACATCTTCTTTCCACAATGCTCTCTGACGTCCGCCTTTAGTCTGACCTCAAACTCTCTAGAAAGCTTCCGAATTTATCTATAATTTCCTTTTCTGCCTTCAACCCTTCAGATGCTTTCTGTGGCATATAATGGGCATCAATCAATGCAAGGACATCTTGGATCTTTTGCGACAGTGCCTCATCCGATAAACCTGGCAAAGGAGCATTGTTCCCATTGCTCTTCCTAATCAGTGCCTCCAGCTTGTTCAGAACTCGTGCCATGACGGTTCGGAACGGAGATGGGTCTTTACGCTCTGCTTCAGTAAGCGGTTTGTGAATCAATATGACAGTCATTGTTGGTAAAGCGTGTTGTAGGTTCTGCTCGTGCTTGCTTGCTTGTTTTTGTTTATAGGTAATAAGTTGGGATTATGCTCACGCGTACTGTCGGACAGTGTTATTATAGACAAGCACTAGAGTATCAAGCAAGGCTGATAACTAGGCAAGAGAAGGCGACGGGCCATCCACGTCGAACCAACGGCAGGAGGCTGGATGTCGATTGATTGTGAAATGAAGAAACTATCGCCCTTCCTTTGTTCTTGACAATGTAAAAGGCATTTCAACCTACTGAGCTCGGCCCCAGAGAAATGGACGGCCAGAGTAAAACGAAACCAAATCATCTTCGGATTCACTCGACGCAGAAGATAGAGATGGCTGCACTTTGGTGCCTCCGCGTAAGACATGTTGTAGGCAGTCACTTATTCCAAAGCAAGTCAATAAAGAAAAGACACTCGCAGGCTGTCGTTGAAACCCGACACGCTGTCATCGTTTGTGTAACCTGGGACCTTTCAGCCTTACAGCCGCTGCAGATGCTGTGGAACAGAGCTTGCAGATCGCTTAAAGATGCCAATAGGAGAGAAGAATTCTTCTTTTTGTCAAATATGAAGTATATCTGCCAATTCATCCACTTTCTAGAATAAGCAACATGGACATAGAGCAAGGCAGGAAGTAACGATTTCTTGGGCTGTCTAAAGCTGCACACCGTGCCTTGTCTGGAGCCTAGGAAGAGACTGCGCCAGGATAAGTTCAACTAAGAGCAATAAGGGCAGTGAATCACCCATCACTTTTTGGATGATCGACGTCTGGATTCCTTTGTTGATGCCAAATAGTGCAGGAGAGAGGAAGTAGAAGCACGGTGGCATTGTGCCTGGCTTCTCAGGCCACCACAACCCGATATCTTCGGTTCTTATCAGGTCAATCCTGTCGGAATTGCTCTTTTAAGGTTTCCCTTCTCCTCTTCTTTACCTCTTCCTCATCCTCCCACTTTCTCTCCACCTCGCCGATACCACTCCACTCCAGTCTAGCTTGGCCGAAGGCGACCCCGAGATTTTGGGCGAAGGCATAGGATGCACTTCTTGACACCAACGGACCAGCCGCCACTCATGATATCCATGACACAATTCCTTACTTCTCATGGACGCTCGCAAAGCCCATGAGGGCCGTCGGCAGCTCATTATTGGCACCTCCGCCCTAGAGCGCGCCGGCGCGTAGGTACTGTATTCTTGTGTGCTTTCTTTCCCTCCAATACTTTATAAGGTCTATCATTTCCCTTTTGTCAATTTGAACGTGTTGGTCAGCTTTCATACTTCCATCCCACCTTCTATATCTTCCACATATATAGACAGGATATCCCAGGATATTCCAGAGTACAGAGCTTTTGAGGGCTTCGCACCATTTTCTTTTCTATCTTTTTTTCACAATACCGACAGCACAGCTCTATTCGCCTTCTGGACACTGGCCTTGTCCGTCATGACGCCTGCAAAATGGACTCTCCCATCTGCACGGCCGTATGCCTTCAAATTTCCTCCAGCTACAACGGCGCTCATTATCATTGATATGCAAAGAGATTTTGTCGAGGATGGCGGTTTCGGATCAATCCAGTGCGGCAATCCTGAGATTTTTGCCAGTGTACACGATATTGTTCCAACGGTCCAGAAAGTCCTCGAGGCGTGTCGCAGTAGTGGTCTGCAAGTTATACATACGCGCGAAGGCCACAAGCCAGATCTTTCTGACTTACCAGCCTCAAAGCAATTGCGCCAAATAAGTGCTCCTCATGGTCATCATACTATGGGCATTGGTGACCAAGGACCAATGGGGAGACTACTCGTCAGAGGCGAGTATGGACACGACATAATTGACGAATTAAGGCCATTACCCGATGAGCCTGTTATTGACAAACCTGGAAAAGGGAGTTTTTGGGCGACTGGCCTACACAGAACGTTACTGGCCAGAGGTATCACGCATATTTTGTTTGCAGGTGTTACTACTGAGTATATGCCATCCTGTGCGTCGCCTAATTTGAACATACTGATATGTGCTTAGATGTTGTGTAACGACGACCCTACGAGAATGTAACGATCGAGGCTTCGAGTGTTGTATCTTATCGGACTGTACCGGTGGCTTCGACCTACAGCAAGTGGTCACAGCAATGGACACAATTTGCGGACAGGATGGATTGTTTGGGTATATTGGCCATAGCTCAGATTTTTTCGCACAGGTATCAAAGGCTCAAGACCTGACTCCTCCTACTACACCCCCTGCAGATGATGATTCGCTTTTATCAATCAGCGACCTTCAGCAGAGATATATAACTGGAGTAACGAATCCTGAATCCGTGATTACAGCAACCTTTGATCGTATTGAGCGATATCAGTTAGTCGATCCATTCGTTTGGATTAACTTGCGAACCCGCCAGGAGTGCACTGAGGCAGCGAAAAAATTGGTGAACGAGTATGATGGTAAACCACTACCTCCATTGTTTGGAGTACCATTCGCAGTCAAAGACAACATCGATGTGGAAGGTATCCGGACTACAGCTGGATGCGAAATGCTTGCATATGTGCCGACGTCCAACTCTTTCGCCGTAAATTGCCTTCTGGACGCCGGTGCAATTTTCATTGGAAAACTGAATATGGATCAGCTGGCCACAGGACTTTCAGGCTGCCGCTCACCTTATGGGACACCCCATAGTGTCTATAGTAAGGATCATATTTCCGGGGGGTCATCTTCTGGAACAGGGGTGGCTGTTGGCGCACGACTAGTATCATTTGCTCTTGGGACTGATACCGCTGGAAGTGGACGAGTTCCTGCAGCTTTAAATGGAATCGTTGGCTTTAAGCCCACGAAAGGCACCATCTCATCACGAGGTGTGGTTCCAGCATGTAGGAGTCTGGATACAATTTCTATTATGGCCTCGAGTCTTTCTGACGCCCGAAAGGTTTGGTATACTCTTGATCAATATGATAACCTCGACCCGTCTTCAAAGGTTCCATCTTCTTTATCTGTGTGGAAGTCGGATTTCAGAGGTCCGAAAGACGGAGGCTTCACATTTGGAATTCCTCCGCCGGCAGTGCTTTTGGCATGCTCTAAGCCATATCAAGAGCTATTTGCGGCCTCTGTCGAGAAACTACAATCTTGCGGAGGAAGGCAGGTAGAGATCAACTATGAACCCTTTGCGAAAGCATCGGATTTGCTCTACGGTGCCTCACTCGTTCACGAGCGAATCGCTTGTATTGGCCACGAATTTCTTGTTAAGAACCTCGAATCATTACATCCCACAATTAAGGCACTATTCCGTGCTACATTAGACTCAAAGCTTGAGGCATGGCAAGTCTTTGCAGATCTATCTCTTGTTGCCCAATATACGATGGAAGCTCGACAGCAATTCGAAAGGATGGATGTTCTTTTTGTACCAAGCGTACCCTGCCACCCAACGATCAGGGAGATGGAGGCAGACCCGCTAGTTTTGAACTCGAAGATGGGTACCTTTACACAATGCGGGAACGTTGTTGATCTTTGTGGTGTCAGTGTTAATGCTGCCTGGGTTGAAGGTGAAGCTAGATTGCCTTTTGGAGTAACATTTTTGGGCGCGAGTGGTTATGATGGCAAAATCTTTGATATTGCTTCTGTTTTTGAAGCAGCAGTCAGCTCGCTGACGAAGTTGTAAGGATGCATTCAGTTGAACCTTTGCATACAGCGCTCATGTAGGGTACATGTTTCTCAGCGTTTATAGCGGCTTCAGGATATATCTTGTCTCAGAAGCGACATTTTGCATTATCAGTATATACATTGGATGGCACTGCATTTCTACCAAATACATTCTAATAGTTTCTAAGTAACAAACGCTCTATTTGGAGTTGTGATGTTGCTGCAGTGTTATATTCAATCGCGGACTAAATAATAACAACTTCTTCTTCCTAGCAAGAACGAATGCATGTCCTGGTCACGCCAGTGACGCAACCACAACTCCTCGCTTCTTCGACAGCCATTTTCTTCAGAATGCACTACCTAAAACGGTTCCACATACGGTCCCAGATTCCGAAATTAGGAATGCCACGTATAATCCACTTCCAATAGAATTAATGATATGAAAGTATAACTGATGTTTTTTTTAGTGTAAAAGCCATTTCCTGCATTCCCAATTCCCGGGCCAGGAACCGTGTCTTCTTTGGCCTAGAATCCCCCATTTCTTTCCCCGCCCAGTCATCATTCCTACGCAGACCTTCGCTGTTTGCACCGAGAGGGCTGCTACTCCACTGCTATTGATGCTTGCGTAAAGAATTTACGGAGGTTGTGGAGAAAGGTGCGAATAAGGTAGCCAATTACTGTGTAGTGTTTCATTGTTTGTATGAATGAGAAACTATGATTTCTTTTTGTTTGAGATTTTTGGGATGATGGTCTGCCTCTTTCATTCTCTTCGTTTTCTGTGATAGTCAGGTACCCTATGTATATAAAAATATTTGCATGTGTTGTTGATCTGATCTTTTAATTGTTAAGATGTTAATCAATCTACGTATCTACCATGAACATGTCACATCTTACAACTATAACTACCTAACTACTATGAACCTCATTCCTTCCCATGATTCCCGTCACTTCAATTTGTTGCCTAGCGGATTATTATGCCTTGAAACCATGATGCAAACACAAACAATTTAGTAGAAAAAAGAAGACAAAAAACACCTCCTAACCCCCAAAGTAAACGTCTTCTTTATTTTTCGAAAAACATTAACAAAAAAAAGAGAGACTAATTCTAGATATGAGAAAAGGTATTAAGCAACCAAACACCGAAACAGGCGGGAGCAGGTCGCTCCATCATCACATTCCAGAAAAGCACCGCTTAATAATCTTTAGGGGCCCTAGGGCTTCTCAACACGCCACCACGACGCTCCTTACCACCAACAACTTCGGCCTTCTTTCTAAGAGTTTTAGAGTCGCGTGGATGCAATGACAATCCTAGTGTGGGTCCAGGGAATGAAGGGCCTAGGTCAGCGGATGGATCGAAAGTAGAGGTTGCCGAGGGCTCGATGCTAAGATCGGCCGAGGGATCGAAAGTGGAGGTCGGCGAAGGAGTTTGCGTGGGTGTTGCAGTGGTATCGGAAGGTGTTGGAGTTATTGGACCAGAGCCTGTATCAGTTGGCGTTGCAGTGGTATCGGAAGATGTTGGAGTTGTTGAACCAGAGCCTGTATCAGTTGGCGTTGTTGAACCAGTGTCAGTGGGTGTTATGGTGCCAGAGCTAGTTGGAGAAACTGTTGTGCCAGGTTCTGTCGAGACTACTGTAGTTGTGGCAGAAGACGAGCTAGCTGTGATTTGGTTGTCGTTATTTGAAACTACAGAATGTCAGCCAATGTACCAATAGGCCAGTAAGACTCAAGAGTTGAATCACGTACCGATGACGATGCCGGGAACTAAGGGAGGGCAGGCAAATGGAGTGGATGTCGTCGAGTATAGCGTGAAAACGGTTCCATCTTGAGCGTAACAAAACTTTGATAACAAACCTAGCGGGGTGCCATCATCTGCGCTAGGGATGAAATTGAATGACCCTCCTCGAGTGATATTGAAAAACTTGCCAATATCAGGTTTTCCATCAAAAATTGACAAAGGTGCATAACCAGTCGGGAGATTAGCACTAGATATACCGATGGCCTTGCCAGCACTGAAAAGTTGCCCGTTGGTCGAAGAGAACTTAGTTGCCTCGGAAATATCGTTGGTGACAGTAGATATGCCGTTGACGAACGTGAGGTATTCAGTTGCACGCTTGCGCTTGGCTGATGCACTATTAAGAGTAATCACGAAAGATGAATCCGGTGGGACGGTTGAAGCACTGAAATATGGTCAGTTAAATTTTCTACAAGTCTTTGAAAATACTTACGCGTCGCTGGATGTGACAGTCTGAGTCTGAGTATCAGTGACCGAGATTGATATGGTCTCAGTGACCGGTGGCTAATACAAAATTTAGATCATGCTCCCTCAAGAGGTTGTCGAATAGTTCTTACCACGGTGACAGTTGATGTTGGTCCAGTAATGGTAGTAACTGAACCATTGTCCAAAGTCGTAGTCTCGGTTGGTCCAGTAACTGTGGTGACTGTTCCTGGAATTGTCTGGGTGGATACCAGGACAATCGTCGAACCAGGAGCAGTAACTGTGGCAGGCGGAAGCGTGACAGTGCTAACCTCACCATTCTGGAGATAGTTTTAGCTACATCCTAAAGATATTCTACCAAAACAACTTACAGAATTAGTCACTGTAATAGTAGATCCAGCAGGGCTGGGGGTAGGTTCAGGTGTTGAAGTGGACACAATTGTGGTGACGGAGCCATCCGGAAGGGTGGAAACGGAAGTGATGACAACAGGCGCTGTTGAGGACTGCGTGGAAGTGAAAGTAGTAACACTACCATCAGGAAGAGTGGAAACTCCGGTCGTAACAATTGGGGTTTGAGTAGGCGTTCCTGAACTACTTGGCGGAGACGTCGTAGTGTTGAAAGTACTACAAGCAGATTCCGGAACTACTGCAAGAGACAGAGACGAGCATCCATCTGGTGGAGTGGTTCCGAAGACAGCTTCCAAAATACTACCCAAGAGACAGTAGGTAGCGACCTTGTTTGGGAACAGTTCATTGGTCCATTCGAGGAGGTTTCCAGAAAGTGAAAAGTTCTGGGTGATTGGCCCAGCAGTAGTGGATGCGGCAAATGGTGCATAAGAGAGATTCAAGTAGGTCGAAACGATTTCCCCATTATCTGCAAGTAAATAGCCGTCTTGAAGGTAGAAAGTCGTGGCTTGAGTGCAACCCTGAACAGCTTGTCCTCCCGAGCCAACGAAGGATCCATTGCTGGAGTCAGATTGACGCTTCTTAAGTACAGCAGGAACCAGAGCGAGATTGATTGGAACGGCATTTGGGCCAGGAATTCTTCAATAAAGGTCAGCTAAGTCTACACTACAATGCACTATTGAACTTACGGAATACCTGTCGCCGCCGGAGTTGGAGAAACAGTTGCTGTTGTTGTAACCGTGGCAGTGGCCGTAGCAAAGACAGTCGAGTTGACGACTCCTGTCACAACTGTATTGATATAGGTAGGAGCATTATTGATATTGATAGTAACGCCTCCATTGATGTTGATGATGGTGTTGGCAGCGATATATGTGTTGATGTATACTGGATAAGATACCTCATATGTGCTGATATGAACAATAACAGGGTCAACACAATAATCCAGACGTCTCTGTAAAGCTGAAGCTTGAGTAATGCTAAAGGCGGATGCCAGAGCAATCGCTGAAGTGGCAAGCTTGGACAACATGTTGGCAGCGAATGAAAAGGGCCCGAAGACCTAGGTGAGCGAGATGGGTCGAAGGAATTGTGTTCGGAGTGGAAACCATTATATGCGTGGAAGAGAAGCGCTTTAAAGTAAAAAGGAGGCTCACTCAATTTGCTGAAGGAATGTACACACGCGACAATGCATTGAGTTCTGGGTGGTCATACTTTACCAACCCGAATCAATAAGCGTGCTTCAGCCCAGGGGTTTCCAGTCAATCAGGTCCCTGTCGGGAACAGTTTAATGGCTTTAACAGGCGCCCCAGATAACTCCATGGGTCGGTCAGTATAATTAGCAGGAATGGCATTTTCTCCGTTAAGGTTTCAAGGGAATCCATTTTCGCATCAGGAATTGAAGCCATGCTAAACACAGTTTGGAGAGTAGACTTAGTATAAAGTAACGTTAAGCGAGGAACGTTGAACTACGAGGCCTTCTAAACCCCATTCATTCTACGCGATACAACTCATATGATAGCTTTAGGCCATTTCACTGGCAATTTCGTGTTCAGACCTGGAGGATGCCGTAGGGACAGTATTCTTTGGTAACGATGATATCAAGGTGAGAATTTACCAACACTCTGTCGAGCAGGCTTGGCGAGTACGTATTAGTTTCTGCAAACAGAGATTCTAACTTGGGACCACTTGCATCACGCAAGATAACGTTCAACTGCCGCTAGGTGAAATTACATTCACTATGCTAACTCAGCACCGGCCTCAGTCGTGTGATATACGAGCAAGAACAGAGAGCGGTGATAGTTTGACAGCATCCACCACGTGGAGATACAGTGATAGAAAAGCTTTGAGACCTGCTTGTTTACTGGTCTGGATTAGTGCCGGCTGTAGCTTCTCTGCCATCTGATACGCCATGTTAAATATGAGTTTGACCGAGCAACAGAACGTTGCTATTAGCGTTTGCGTTGCTTAGGGTAAATGCCAGTGCTAAGGCTCCCAGTATATTCGGCATATTGTTGCTATAGCAAAACCCCAACCCCATAATAATGTACAGTTAAACACCGCATCGGATTTTTTGTGGCTGGTTAAAGCGGGTGACGAAGGTGGCAATAGCAGCTCGGAGCTTGGGAAGCAAGCTGGATACCAAATATGCTGCCCGCTTCACTTCGACGCTGCAAACGTAAATAAACTTGCTTCCGTTCCAGAAAATCTCTACGTACTGCCTTCATTCTTCCGGGTCTGCAAAACTTCAGTCTTGGAAATTCCGGATCCATTATTCCAGGCAAATTACCGGTACGAAGCCTGAGCCTGCCCCGGTTGTTATGAATCCCAGTCGGTCATCGATACGATAAAGAGAGTTCGGGCTATGAAGGCTTATAATTTTGGCATGGACCAGGCTTGGCAATGCCTCTCAGGTCCGGGGTCAAGTACAAGAAGAATATTCACGGCTTTGTACTATCACCCTGCAATGGTGATGAAATGGTCTGGATTACAACACAGCGCAGACATGATTGGAACACCAAGAAGTACAAATTTGTATTCGGAGCGCAGCAGACTACATTAAAACCTCCTCTCCAAAACGAAGCGGTACGAGCGGGATCTCCTTCAAGGTAAAGACTTGTCAACGTGAAATTTTAGGGACTAGTAGTACTAGACATAGCCCTCTATTTGTGAATTCACAGATGTAGATACCATTAAGCTCAAGGACAAAATCGTAATACGAGACACTCTCGGTGGCTGAAAGTTGTTGAGCCATTCAGGAGGTTCTGATTATTATTAACAAAAGCGCAAGGTTGACTTGGAGATATGCAAAAATTACCAGACTTAAGAGTTCACACGTAGCAGGATTACGTAGATAGTGATCGCCGGAAGTAGAATTAACACTAGTGATGAAGAACATAGGTGTGTTGCGGCTGAAGAAGTAATCAATGGGCATGAAGCGCAACCAGCTTTAATATTTGTCGTGGCACCATCAACTTTGGCGCCCAGAAGTACCATGGACGTTAATGACGTGTTATTAATAGTGGCCATAGCTAACCCTTTCGTAATAAAAGTCATTACGAGGAGCAGCAGAGCAATTATTGAGTTAAAATATATGAGTGTCCTTGATTCGAACATGCTTGAGAGACAAGAGTATCCACGATGTCGATTGTTGCCAAGACTTAGAAGATAGATATAAGGTAATTCCAGGAGCGCAGTTCGTTGTGACGAGTTTTAATGCGCTTTGGTTCCCATATACGTGTTTTGGAGCCTAACCTGGGTGAATCACTCCGTTTGAGTCATCAACAGACTAGGGCTCACAAGGCTGAGTGCAAACCGACAAAACGCTTTCCTAGCTAACATGAAATGCCGTTCTGTGAAAACCAGGGAAGGGCCTTTTTGGGCGTTATTGTCTCGTGTACATTGCAGATACATTGGTCTTGAGGAGTGCTTGGTAAGGGTGCAATCGTCGCCACTCCCAAGAATTCTGTCTTGCAGGCATAGTTTTCAAAACATAGTCTCTCGGCTCTCATTCGTCCAGGCAACGTCTAGTAAGCAATCAAGAACAGTTTGCACCTGTTCAGAGCTCTCGACCGCCGGAAATTTCGTTTAAAAGAAAATGGTGCAATCGAAGGTTGTAATTTGAGGTGCTGTCTGTGTTGGAACTGAGGCTGGTATCTATGGCCAGGTATGTCAATTGAAACAATACCACTCGTTGGCAGCGAAGTATGCGGCTGATGCTGAAAGCTACCAACAATGCCATCATCGATTCTGCGGGACACGGAAAGATGACTCCAGTATTGAGTCACGTGGATATGCACTGCCCTGGCCGTAATAGGTGAAGATAATAACGAAGTCCCAGCTCTTTTTGTAGCGTCAAGGAGAGATACCAATGACGGCGTGGAACATGGCTGCAGACTGCGGTGCTGTTCATTTCGACTTGTCGTCCTCCACCTTCCACAGCTCCACGTCCCACGAAGAAGCTGACATCCCCGCAGCAAAGAGTACGCTGGCGATCATAACGCCGAGCATTGCTATTAATGTTTCTCCTTCCATAACCAGGGACAACAGATCCTGGATGGTTGAGGAAAATAGAAAAGCCAGTTGACTGGGTTGAAGGGAAATACGTGGCCTCCTCGTTGCTAGCAAGAACGCAACACCTGCGGCGCGTAGGAGTTCACGTATTTGATCGTAGATCCGAGGAAAGCGCTTTACACAATGGCACAAAGAAACGAGAAACAGTAACGATCGTAATAAGATGGCCTCTCCATCCTTCACAACAAATTGTGCTGACGTCAAGCTGATATGAATGAACAGAGGTACAATAGGAGATGTATATCGACAGGGGTCTAGAAATTTAAAGGGCGGTTGATCAACTCTAAGCGAAGTGGCTGACGAGGTTTGGTGCACGTACGGCGATTTAAATAATTGCCATACTGGGTAATACGACTTATGAACCATCATGTTGTTCGTTGCATGTATTTGACCACGGGGTCTGTATAAGAAAATCCAATGCTATCGTTCTTAATACCTAAAACATACGAGGATTTGGAGTAACATTGATTTCTTAACTAGATGTACTAAACCACTTTACTTATCAGGACCTAGGGGTGTAATGCTGAACATCAGCGTGTCATTTTGGTTAACTCAAATACTTGGAAGTAGATTTAAAGTACTGTTTCCCCATGCATATTAGAGGAATGGAAAGAATTTTATGGTCTACAAGTGGTAAAATACAAGGTGAGTTGCTACACTGTCAAAAACAAGCGCTCGGTGCTAAAAGTAGAGCCCAAATACTATAGACCATATCAAACTCTTAAACAGTAATTCATTCATTCATTGTCATAAAAATCTTCATCCCGAGACGACACTCCTAAGTTTCGGTTATTGAAGGTGTTTGAGTTCACCGAGTGTTCTTTCCCATTTATATATCCGCCACGTGCTGGTTTGAGTGCAGATCTGTGATTATTGGCTATTGGAGATGCAGTGGTCGTCATAGACGATGCGACCATAGTCGAATCTGACACATTACTGACAGAAGCAGCTTGGTGGCTAGGCTCATTTGCGTGCATGCCATGAGCTAAACCCGCAAACTGATCGTTTGGATGAGGAGGAGCAGGACTATCAGAAAAAGGTCTGGCGCCTGTTCCGTATTCTTTGGGATGTCCATAGTTTCCTGTTCCTCCTTCCGTTTCTGCTGCCGGTTTGCCAGCTCGTCCTTCTTCCATTGCGTAATCTTCAGGTGCAAATGAGACTCTTGGATTTGACTCGCTGCGATGGAGATCAGGGTCGAAGTGCTCCCCCTCTGGACCGGAGCGGTCTTGTCCTGGATTAGCGGTCTCGTATTCAAGCATCTTGATGAAGAGATAGAAGCCGGAGGCTAGCAAAGAGCCTAGAATAGGACCAACCCAGTAGATCCAATGGTAACTGTGAAATTGGTGCGATACTACAGATGGCCCAAAGGACCTTGCAGGGTTGACAGACCCTCCAGTGAAGTAAACGCCTGTTACTGTTAGTCCCCAACCGCTCGGCAGACTCACATCTTAAACGTACCAGTGAGCTCAGCAATGAATAGAGATAGGCCAATTCCTACAGGCGCAATGAATGTACCTTTGTGCTTCTCGGCCGCAAGCATGAAGATCGTGAACACAAGTTCGGCAGTCAAGAACATCTCTATGAAAAGTCCTTGAACAACTGAGGTCCCACCTCCAAGATTTGTTCGTACTGTAAGAGGCCCAGGTAACAGTGCCGAGCAGATCGCAGCAGCTGTGATGCCGCCAAGAATTTGAGAGATTATGAGAAAGACACCTCGCAGATATGGAAGAGCGCCAACAAGACACATTCCCATTGTGACCTATACATTTAGCTTCTGGAAGAAACACAAGAGCGCAACAGACTCACTGCAGGGTTGAACAAGCCTCCACTGATTCGAAAGAAAACCCAGGCATTGACCGCCAGCGAAAAACCGAAGCATAGGGAAATGTAGAGCAGTTGTGCCGGGTTACTGACTTGTCCAACAACACTAGGACTGGACCCGGGAGTGGCGAGAAGAGCAACCTGTGTACCAGAGAAAGCAAAGAACAAGAACAATGTTGTGCCAGTGAATTCCTAATAGCACAGTCAGTCTAATGGGAGATTATCTTGGCAAGAGTAATGATGCCTACCGCCATGCCAGCAACAAAGTGGTTTCGAGCCTTACTGGCTGTCAGCTTTGTATAGGATGTCACAAAGGGTGAAGATATTCACCGCGTCTGGAATCCAATTTAAGAAAGGTAATCTGTTGGACTTCAATGAACTCCTCGAGCTCGACCCAGCCGCAAGACGACGCTTCCTGTCGTTGTTGACAAAAGGTAGAGTGAAGCCTCCATTTGTTCTGGGCGTGTTGATATTCATTGCAAATCGCGATCACCACTGACAGACACGGATAAAGACGTATAAAGAGTTGAATTGCTCATACGGAGAGGTGTAGCTGGGCCACGAGTTCAACATTATAAGTGGGAGTCTTCCAGTCCCTTCATGCACGTCATGATAATCTGGAGAAGTCCAAACAATAATACTGGTATAAAAAACGCTAATGGAGTAATGACGGCGTGTATTGTAGGCTTGCTCCAGCCCTTTCTGCAGTAGAGGGTGGTGGTGTAGGAGACTAACTGCTCAGCAGGTCTGAGCGAAGCAGAGTAACACGCTGGTTTTGACCGTATGGGCATCGCAGACTACCAACTAGATACTTATCACTTTAGACTTGTGTGATGAAGGATCGAGGCGAGATTCATTTAGTTCGTGGCAGTAGTACAATGCTTACCGCAAGCTAGCACTGGCTAACTGGCGCTGGCTGCTTACTTCCCCAAAATTGAATCTTTACGTCGTTCACTCGTGGGACCCTTGCACTGGCAGCAGGCTCGCGCCTCTTTTCCAGGAACTTGATCATAACAGGCGCGATTTTGAAACGCCTGAGAAGCTGCACCGAATGCATGTAGCAATCACGAGGATAAGAGAATCGTGCAGAAGAAGACACGGAGAGTACAGTGAAGTGATCTTTCCAGAAGAAGCATCCCTAGACTCAACTAAGATTTGGGTTCTAGTCGGATCTGAGCTGGTTCAGAGAGATCTTGTGAGAAAGGGCTAGGCTTGTCGAATCGCAAAGTGTCAAGGGGATGGCATCGGTGGCTGATACCGTCTCCTCGTACACACACTAGTCCAATCCGCGACATTGACGTCGTTGCATATCAGACACATCAGACCAGTCAACCAGATCTGGCTGACGGCCATCTGAACTGAGGCTCATGGTGCCCTGTTGGAGTCTTTGCCAGCGTCTTTCCATTGAAGAGCATCGGTGCTCATCTGATCCGTGCGTGGGTTGACGTTTCAAGAACGGCTCCTTCAGAGTCATAAGGGCCTATCAGCCACAGAGTGACGATAGTTGCCAGCGCTTCCCGTGCCTCCACCCCAAGGCCCTTCTTTCCTTCGACATTATTAATAATGGCCGCAGTGTCAAGTACTGAAGGGAGAGATGCCCTCGCGATGCGCCTTGCATCCTGCCCCCGACCTCCTCAATTATAACACGTGATACATCACCATCAGCTGGACGAGATGACATAATCACAAAAGTCTTGCCCGGACAGCCACAAGGAGCTGCACATGCCAATATGCGCATATCCTCGCTGAGGGCTCCCACCTTAAAGTCGAGCAAGATGAAGATTCCAAAGCTGTGCGCTCATGTGAGCTCGTCAGGCTATGGAGGTCTCGAGATTTTCACCTTGGTTTTCGGATGTGCTGGCAGGCACCTGGCCTCACACGCCACACGCCATCCCGGTTGCTTGCGGCTGAGCCACAGCTAAACACTAAACTCCTGGCATCTCTTAACGACTCATCAACCTCTGCTTCCCCTTACCTCCTACATACCTAACTCTAACCTCCTCTTCCACTGCCTTCCACAACGTCAATCGTCCGTCGTAGTTCTTTGCATATTTGTATTCACTGTCGTTCCTTATCTTCTGTTTACCCAACGAATGCGACCTCTTAGGCCTTTTCTACAGCTTTAGAGCTGAGGGGTTCCGTCTCGCCGAGACCCGCTATTCATCATGCGACCTCCAAGAATTATCATTGTTGTAGCCTTCGTAGTCACTTCGATTTTCCTGACCATCTTGTCCGTACGATCTTCTAGTACGCCCCAGACCATCACAACTTCTTCTCCCTCGAACTCGGGCCTTCAAGGATTCATTTCCTTTCGGGCACCATTCTCTCTCTTTCCGCCAAATGCCATCATAACTCTAACCCACGAGAACTCGACCGCATTCTTAGCGCGACCGGCCGCCTTTGGTCCTCCTCTCCCCATAGATGGTCTGAAGGGGCAGCTATGGATTGGGAGTGGTTTTGGGGATGATGGGATACGGCAAGGAATGGTCGCCGCTGGTGCGGAGGGAGAGCTAGGCTGCAGTGATGTGCCTGGATGGGTTGACAGTTTTGCCAAGTCAGGCGCTGCGACATCCGATGGGGTAAAACCAGGTGATGTCAAGTCTGCGACGACATCAGGAAAATCGATGGTCAACAAGCGAGAAGCAGAGGACGATACTTCTGCCGCCGACCGGACTGCAGTGCCGGAAGGGCGTTCGCGGGTCAAAGGGACGACTCAGCAGCCTTCAATGGATGATGGCACTGATGACTACCTACATCATCCACTTCCTGGCTCGACTGTTACCAAACCGAATGACAAACTGGCTGCTGATTCGAAGAGCGATCACGCCGACATACAGTCTATACAAGAAGGGGCCGAGATTGCCGGTAAGGTGGTACTTTTGAGTCGGGGTGGTTGTGGCTTTTTAGAGAAAGTGAAGTGGGCACAGAGAAGAGGAGGAATTGCACTCATAGTCGGCGATGACACCAAAGGCGGAGCTCTTATACAGATGTACGCAAGAGGCGACACATCCAACGTCACCATTCCGGCGATTTTCACATCGCGCACCACAGCACACCTGCTATCTTCCCTCATTGGCCCTGGTAGCTTCATTGAGGATTCGATTGATGAGAATGGCAAGCCAATATTGAAGGTACAGCATTCAGACAAGTTCAAGAAGGCTGGTAAGAAGCAAAATTCGAACCCTACTTTCACACCAACAGCGCCAGCACATAAGCCGACTGCGACTGCGAAAGCAGCTTCGAATAGAAAGGCTGCGCCAAAAAAGGAAGCAAGCATACCGGCTGCTCCAAAACAGAGCTCAGGGTGGTTCAAGTCAATCTTTTCGAATTCCAATCAAGGCAGCACAAAGTCAGACAGCAGCCGTCCTCCTAGCAGTGGACAGCTTGATTGGGTTCTAGTTGATGAGTGGAAAGATGATGAGACAGTTCCTAATAAGAATACACCACCGAAGCAGACCAATAAAAAGCCTGGCGCAGACCAAAAGAACCCACAGAAAACCAAAGGCAGTGGCAAGTCTGATGATTTTGTGATTGGGGTTCAAGACTGGCGTGATCCAGATCTTGTGGGACAACCCGCTGGGAAGGAAACTGATGCGAAATCCGCTGCAAAGAAAGGCGACGGAAAAGTTAACACTTCGAAAGAAAAGAGTTCGGCGCCTGCCCCAAAGCAGGGCATGCACCACACAGGTGGTGCTTTACAGGACATACCTGAGTATCATCTGAAAGGAGGAAGTATCACACCTGGGAGTGGTGAGTATAAGGCTAAGGACGGACAAGCCAATGAGAATAGTAAGGGAAGTCAAGATCACCCGGAGTCCACATCTGAGGGTGGTGCATCTAAGGGATTACTGGCTGCGATATTTGGTGATGATGAAGAGGATGCCGGACTTGTTGTAGCTCCAAAGCCCAATAAAGCAGGAGCTTCAGCAGAGGCAATCCCGGGGCAGGTTACTACTGATGATGGCAACGGTGAAGATGGTGACTACGATGGATTGTGGGTCACATTGACCCCAACAAGTGGGGCCAGCCCATTCCTCGACACACTCTTGGTCCTCGTCGTAAGTCCTTTGGTGACACTTACAATTGTCTACTCCTTACTCCTAATTCGATCTCGCATCAGACGGAGAAGGTGGAGAGCTCCAAAGTCTGTCGTGGAGAGACTACCAGTGCGGACCTACCAGACAATAGCTTCTGGTACTCAATCACCTAGGGTTCCGTCTCCTACGAGCTCCTCATCAGCCAACACACCTCTACTCCAATCAACATCAAGTCGCCCACGTCCAAGATCCAGAACGACTACGGGGATACCCGAACCTGGGGATCTCATTCGTGTAAACTCTCAACCGCTTGTGGTCCCTAATACTCCTTCAAGGAGCCATGGCCATGAGCATGAGAAGAATGCCAGTGTGTCGAGCGAATGGAAGAAATTTATGGGCAAACAGGTCGAATGTGTTGTGTGTCTAGAAGAATACATTGATGGTGTCAGCCGAGTCATGAGCCTTCCATGTGGGCACGAATTTCATGAAGATTGCATGTAAGTTATCTCAACACTTTCCCCTTCGACGATGCTAATCAGTTTACCAGTACACCCTGGTTGACAACACGACGACGAACGTGTCCGATATGTAAGGGCGACGTTGTCCGTTCTCTTGCACGAGGCTCGCCATCAAGTCCTCGCTATGAACCTTACCATGATGATAGTGATGATGACATCCAGGTGCAGGCTGCAGAAACTGTGAATGAATCGCCAAGTGCGGCACATCCTATACCTCGCACAATCGAGGAGGAAAATCAACGCGATTTAGAGCAAGGTGTAGCAACACCATCTCCAAGACGGCCTCGCTCACGCCATTCGGGCAGCTGGAGAAGTCTATTAGCCAGCAGTTTAGGATCCAGCTCACGCAGTCCTCGACCCTCTCAAGAGGATCGCACACGATGAGGTGCAACTGCTTCAGCTCTGCATTTCTTCGTCATCCTTTTGGTGGTATAATTACTTTTGTATGGTAAATGGTGTACAGGATGAAAACTCTTATGGTGGTCTGTTTCCGGGGCAGGCCCTTTTAGGATGGACCTGGAGCACAGCGAATGGCGCATATCCTCTCTCTTATACACACCTTGGAAGGTTTTTCTGTTCCAGAAGCTATCATCTTTCTCTTTCTGGTTCTGCTTCACTTCTTTCAATCCACAAGGCACCTCATTGTCTTCCTTCCCGTGTCGTCGTACCTGTCGCGGCGTTCTTCTTGCGGGTTTACATAGTTCACAAGGATACCATCTCATAGACAAAGACAGTTTTTGAATTGACTTGCTTGACTTGATTTGTTGATCTAAATGTGAGTTTTTTGTTGGATGGACGGTTGGACGGATGGTTTGGGTTCCTCATAACCATCGAGCCAAGCTACCAAAATAACATCAGTGAAATGTTCATTGAAGTGGGTGGGTTCTTTTCATGACCAGTGTGTGAGAGTGTGAGAGAGAATATTTCTTTTGAAAACTTCATATGGGCACTGCCGTACTGGGTTTCGAAAGGAGAGATGTCGTAGATATTCCCTTTTCGCGAGGGTTCGGGTACTAATACAAAAATATTTACATATCAAAAGGGGGTTCAAACCAATTGTGTCCAAAAAAGCCATCCGTCCCTTTCTTCAGGTCCACAAGAACACAAGAGAGACGAGCTATCCAGCTCCATCCAGAACCTGAGTTTTAATTTTACATATCGTACACTGCCGTCCCTGATAACCAGCGACAAAAGCAGATTGCTCTTCACTTCCTAATGAAACATACAAGGTCGATCAGGAAAACCAACCACCGGAATCTTTCTTCGTCTTAGCCTTTCTCTCGGTGAGCTGGAGCGGAGGCCGGATTAGCTGAGGACCAAGGCTGAGGTGAGGTGAGGAACGGGTTAGGGGGTTGGTAACGCTGGAAGATTATGCCTGCAGGATACTAGTGAAAAGCCGCCGCTGCTGCAGCACATCTTGGGCATTGCATGACTTGCATTGGACTGGAGGTTGAATGAAATCTAGACTTACCCATTGCTTCTTGCAGTCTCGATAGGCCCTGGCAACGGTGATTAGTAGGTGGTCGGGTATGGGGTATAAGGTCTGGATTTGAAACCGAGAAAGCGAGCTGGCGGGCAAGGCTAGCCCGGTAGATGAAGCATTCACCTTGAAATACTACCAAGAAAGGAAAACAAAAACGCAACCGGCCTAGCTAGGCACGCGGAGTAGTATATGAGATACCAGGGTTGCATCCCGGGTATGCACGCAACAGAAAGCCCAACAAACAACGAAGCAGAAGCAAAAAGGAAAAAGAAAGGACTCACTGGAAGTAATCCGTACACATCTCCCTGTCACCACCATTCCGATGCAAACATTTCAAACTCCGATTTGCAGCCTCCTGACACGGGTCAAAATACTCACCCGGGAGTTTACTATAGCAAGTCATTAGCACCCAGAACAATCAGTGATGGCACATGACCCCTCTTCCGGGAGATAGGGCAGAGGCAGAAAAGGAGAAGGTGGCTTGGGAAGAAAAGACCTTCCCCCTCCCCAAGGTGGAGTTTTCTTTGGAGGGGGGGGGGGGTTGTAATGAAGAGCGGTCTGGCCGCCATTTGGCCAGCAAGCAATAATGATGCATGGAAACTCACCTCTCGAATTTCTGGCTGGTTTTGGCATCCCATGGCGACTTTTCGGATGCTGATGTTGTTGATGTGGCGGAGGGGGTGCTGGTGGCCTCGGAGACCGTGATACCTTTTAAGGTAGTAGGCGTGTTGGTAGAGGAGGCGGAAGACATGGCCGGAGGTTGACAAGGGGGGGAAGGGGAAGGGGAAGCGTGGATTACTCCAGAATAAGGATTGGTGTTTGCTGAGGACGGCCAAGCCGATGGAGAGACAGACGAGTCGCAGCCAGCGGAGCACAAAGGTCGAAAAGGCTTTGCTTGCTCAGTTCCAAAAGGGTCACCTGTTTCTCAGTCTTCCCCTTCCAGACACGACGTCGGCTCGGACAAACCGGGCAACGTCCAGCCGGGACCTCAACCCAAACCACCCGCTGCAGAAAAAAAGCAAAGAAGCGAATCGTTAATGCCTAAGATATAAGGAGCCCATGCCAAGTCAAGTTTCATCGTTTATCTTGCTCCGTTGTCTCTAGCGGCGGCATCTTATCACGGCTGGCAAGGGTCCTCTTATCTGCATTCCTTATCGCCCGTCCAACTAGCCACGATTCCTGCTTCCCATCCTTTCGCACAGCGTTGCGAGAGAGGGGCGTGTGGAAGCGAGGAGGAAGAGGGTGTGCGATCTTGCGTTGAGATCTCAGGAGTAAGAGGGAAATCGAGAAGTGAAGTGCCGTGAGAATGCTTACTGGAGCAAGAGGAAAGGGGGAGAAGGTCAGACTGACTATCTATCAAGATAGAGAGAGATGATGGGGCCACTGGACTCGACTTTCACGTGTCGCCCGTCGCCTTCCTGTCTTCCCCGCCTTTCTCGAAACTTGGGAATGGACCAAGCGAGCCCCTCTCTTTCCTCACTTTATTATCCATTCTAGGTCATAGCTTTTCATGGTGGCAGCTCACACCCTTTTCACTCGGCGGATTTCTCGGTTGGGTCAGCCTTAAACATATGTACATGTTAGTTAATATTTATTTATACTTGGTGGGTGCGTAGGGTCCATCGATGCAGAGTTGATCAAGCTTTGGGGGGGGGGGAGAGGGGGTTGTGACGAGAGTCAAGGCCCGTTCATACGGAGAGAGCTGTGTGGATTCTAGAATCCTAGAACTGGCTATTTCTTGTGACGACAACATTCATCACTCTTGCGTTGTAAGAAAGAAAGAATCACCGGATGGGTTAGCTTAGTTGGTCCCCCCCCCCCCCCAGAGTTGGAGGCTCGTTCTCTAGGGTAGCCCGAGATAGTAATGGAGCACGTTTCGATCTTCCCTCTCTAGATCCTACCCTCAATTTACCCGTGTTCCAAGGCACCGCCGAGTATGCTCCATGGAAATGCCTTTTGCCGTTGTCAGGAATGGATTGCCAAGGTGATAAAGAGACCAGAGTTGATTGTGCTTGCATTGATAATGCACTTTTCTCGATGGACAGTACAGTGCTTCGTGGTGCGGCAGGGCGGGGCATGGAAGGTATGGTATGGTATGGTCTGGTAAGGTAAGGTAAGTTTGGGTTCACTGCCGCACATGAACTATAGCACGTTCCCGACCTCCAACAGCAAGAAAGCAGAGCATGTGCAGATCACAGAACCTCTCTAGTCGACGAATCAAACGAGTACAGTGTGCAGGCTGCACTTCCCAAACTCTCCTTTGCTCGGCCAGCATCTCACTCTGAGCTGTAGGTCGAAACTCGCAGCGCTTTCATGGTAATTTCTAGAAAGACGGTGAGGCCCAGCAATGCCTGCCTTCACAAACCACATACCTTATCTTAAGTACCTTATCTATCTATCTTGCCGGTCGCCCTTGGGACAATATCACACCGGTCGTGCCCATGCAGTACGCATATCCGGGGAAGAACCGTATGGTTGAATCGTCATCAAAGGGAGGAGTAGAAGCACGGTACGGAGGATCAGATATACCCGATGATTTGTGGGATTATGGATGAAAGGGGATAGGGAGAGAGAGAGATAGAGAGCTAGATAGTGCCCTGGCGATGACGATGAGATTTGTGACACAGTGCTGCGAGATGAGTCTGCATCGTCGCGGGACGAAGGTTCACGGTAGAGCCATGCCATGAACGTACGGTGCTTCCGCTAACGGCGTGCATATCAAACGATGATTTTCATAAATGTGAAAAGGGTTATACTATACTTAGGGATCACTTTACTTGCCTGCAACTGTCATCGCACTGCTCGACTAATGCCGACCTTCTAATGTAACGACCCAATAAGCGAGAAGTTTATGGCCCGAGTCCGTCGCGCCCAGTAGGAGGGAGCCGCCATGCTAACGCTTCCACATCATCGTTCGCTTCCCAATCGGGTCAACTTTTCCATGCTTTGTGCCTCCCTGCCTAGATTGACTTCCAATACGACTCCAAGCATGTCGATACTAACCATGAGCCTCCGTTAGCCCTCCACACCTCACAATCAAATCCCAAACACCTCCACTTTTGAACCCTACGTGTCTCCACCATCGCCGCTCTGTGAATTAATATGGTCGCTTTGAGCAAGGCTTCGTGCGCAACGATGGCACCGTCATAACGACGGGTCCTGGACTCCAAATTCAGGGCATCTGTGATGGTGGCTAGATCTCATCTATCCAGAGACCCTGGTCCTAGCAAGGCATCCTAGCAAGCGTCATGCCAGCTCGTGTCATGAGCAAATCGTTCCAATATTTTGCCTTCCATCCACGACTCTCTTCCGCTTCAGCACTATCCGCATGGAGAAACAACTTCCATAGAGGAGCTTCAGCCATCCCTTGGACCCTGCCTACCTATCATCGACTTCTAGCAGCAGCGACTGACCAGCTGCTCTGAGACAGTGCCCCAGTGTTGGCTTGAAGTCGGTACGTTGATCATCAATCATCAATACGGGCTATGGTGAATCTTCTCCACATCTATTGCCCAACATCATTACGAATTTGAGAACGGTCGAATATACTACCAAAAAAGGTGTGGAGGAGCTTCGACCAGGGAAGGGAACTGAGAGACCGTCCAAATTGCAAGTGCATTGTCCACGACGAGTTCGGTGCCGTCTAACGTTCGAATTTCCAGCTCTTGTAGTGTTCGGTAGATCGTGTAGAGACCATAAGCTGGATATTTAGATATAAAGCCCCGTTCTCCCCAACTGCGGATAGCTATCTCTTGCCACAATCAACTCTTTGAGCAATCGATACTCAGCCATACACAACTACTCGCCTCAAGATCGGTTTACTCCTTTCACTTGAAACGTAAGCATCAGCCTTTCCTTGACCGTCGTCAGATAGCGAGCTTGATTCAGAAGGTGGAGTCTCGTCAAACGAGCATATATCACCATTCATCCCTTCATTCCTAAAGGATTCAAGAGATATCTCAATTCATACCTCAACTTTTCGACAGTCACAATTACCATAACAATATTTAGGAGGTCAACTAACACTCCCGTGCCACTCAGGTCCAACCTTATCAACAATCAAACCAACAAGATGGCAATGTCCGACGTCCTCGCAGCACCAGGCAGTCCCAGTGTGTTCCACACCATGAACTCGCCCAGACTAGCACCATCAACCAAACATGTTCAAGATGGCTTGAAGCGCTCCTTCGCAAAGTATCTCGCTGCAGACCACGCTTGGAATGCTGAAGGACTTGAGAATGGCAAATTATTCAACCCAAACAAGCATATCGTCTACAACGAGCCAACAAATGTTCTCACAATGGAGGACATCGGCTACACCGCATCAAGCGGTGTCTCTCCAGTTGCCGTCTCAGATCCCTTTGCATTGTTCAGCGAAGAGGCGATCGATATTATGAGAAACGAGATCCTTGATCCCGAAGTTATCGACAACTACAGTTACACTTCTGATATTGCTCCAAAGCAAGTCCGAGGCTATGCACCCAAGTGAGTTTTAGGATAGCTTCTTGCCCCAATATCGAGCCTATAGTTGTGGAACGCACACTAATGCTTCATCAGACATGGGAAATTCATTTTTGAAGCTTGGAAGAGCCCAGCTGTCCTTTCAATCATCTCGAAAATTGCTGGTGTGGACTTGGTTCCTGTCATGGACTACGAGATTGGGCATGTCAACCTATCCGTCCCAACACCAAAGAAGTTCAACGCAGATGGCGAGGAAGTCGCATCGAAGGAAGATGACGATGCCATTGTTGGATGGCACAGAGACAGCTACCCATTCGTCTGTGTTCTAATGATGAGCGACACAACTGGCATGGTTGGCGGCGAGACAGCACTGAAGACTGCTGATGGTACAGTCAAGAAAGTTCGAGGTCCAACCAAGGTAAGAGAAATATGCTTGCATATTGCCAGAGTGGTCTGACCTCGATATAGGGTTGCGCAGTCGTGTTGCAAGGTCGATACATTGACCACCAAGCTTTGAGGGCATACGGTGGCCAGGAGCGCATTACCATGGTCACATCCTTCCGACCACGCTCTCCACGCGTGCGTGACGACACTGTTCTCAACACAGTCAGACCCATTTCCAACCTCTCTGACCTTTATGGCCAGACAGTCGAGTATCAACTTGAAAATGCTGAAACCAGAATCAGACGTATGCTCAAGACTGTCCGCGATTCGATGAAGGCTGGTGCAACGGACGTTGCAGCTATCAAGTCATTCTTGGACTTCGAGATCACCGCATTGTCGCACTTGAATAAAGAGATTGTTCCAGAGAATATGGTCAAGATGGGCTCCGTGGCGGATATCTGTGAGGAAGAGCGCTTGGATGCTGCTGCAAAACGTGCAAAGCTCCAATAGATGGTGAAGTAATTGCCTGTGGGATATGATGATATGAATCTTGCTTTCTGGAGGCGTTTGATCTATTGCTTTATAGAAGTTGCGTTGGATATTCATCACGCACAATATCTTTCATTCTATCAGTATTCTTGTATCTGATTCTTCCTTAGTCTTGTCATTTAGCGTTGCACAAATCTTTAGCCTGGTAGTTTTTTTCTTCAAATAGGACAAATTCATTTTGACGATCGTAAATATGACTTGTGTTGCAGTGGCTCGTGCAGTAGATGAAGTGAGATCCACCTGTGGTGATGCCCATGATTCGTCGCTTTGGCAAGTTCTGACCTTGACGGGGCAGTTTACCCAACCAGATGAGTGCTCCTGGATCAAATCCACACTCAAGATGAATGCGGGGTGATTGCAATGAGTTTGTATGAATGAGTTGATTCTCGCTGTTTGGGTAGTTGAGTCAAGCTGAGATTATGGAATCAAATTCCAGAACTTTTGCGTAATGCTGGCCTCAGAGATACGGAATATATACCGGTCGAACAACTTGATGAGTGCATGCGACGTCGAGAGAAGAGCAATTCTGAGGTCTTGTGGTTTGAAGAAAGTGAAAGCGAATTGCCGAGTGGAGAAGCTGGAGCTGGACAAGCTGTACAAGGGAAACCCGGTTATTGGCGCTAAGCTCAAAATCTGTTAGCGTATTCTGTGATGCGTTCACGCAAGGCCGACCTTCTACAACCTCTATCTCATAAGACCGGATCAACTGGATCATTTACACACGGCTCCGCGTCTGTACGCGCTGAGTTGCTTCTTTTCGCCTCAAGAGGCTTGTTCGCCATCGAAACCGAAAGCAGAGCTTCTCACGTCGAAGCGAAGTCGATATTGCACCACATTATCTCGCCTCAGCCTCATCGAATTGCCCAAGCCGATGGTACTCAAAAACGACGCCAGAGTCGTCACTGAGTGCTGGTGAAAATGGCACCTCCAACTCCTGCTACGATATTTCCACCTACGAGTGTTTCTTCAAAGGACCGAACCGCAGGAAAGAAAAGTGTTCATACTACAGGTGGCAGTGGGACTTCGAGCGTGAATAACCGCGATGTTATCCCCAGTACAAATGGTGCCGAAGCAACCAAGGCAGCCAAGAGTGATCTTGAGGTGAGCCTGTTCCTGTGTGCTTGGATATTTTAAATTTACTGAATTGCAAATAAAGCTTGTACAAATTCTCAAAACCGACCTGGGGAACATGCGAGCCCTGGTAACTTGCTCGATATGTGATCAACTGCTATACGAACCGTGGACTCTAAGTTGTGGCCACACGTATTGTTATTCTGTATGTGCACGTTATGGAATTCTCAAGGATTCATTAATGAATTATATAGTGCCTCTGTAACTGGTTTGTGCCAAATAAAACGAAGAAAACCTGCCCAGAATGTCGAACAAGTATCAAAAGGATGCCAGCACCAGCCTTTATAGTATGTGGAGCGCCTACGCCATACAATATGTTCCAGCTAATAATGACAGATAAAACAATTGGTTGAGATCTTCACAAAACAAACAGATATGATGCCATCAGATGAATCAGTTGAGCAACACAATACTAAGCGACTCGAAGAAACTGCAGACGTAGACAGGGACAAGAATGGAAACGTTGGTTTATTTAAGGGAACCTTTCCTGAAGGTCGCGCCGACGTACGGTTTGACGAGGAAGACCGTGTATACCGATGCTCGGAATGCGGTCACGAACATCATGGAGGACCAGTATGCGAGCAATGCGGCGCTGAGATTGATGACGAGGCATTTAACGAATTCAGTGACATGGACGGAGAAGATTTAGATGATCTGGATAACCTTGAGGTCGATTTGGATGCGGAAATGGGACTTCATGGACATTACTTTGGTATGGGAATGCCGCCTCATCCTCATTTCATGCATGGTCCGCTCCATCGTTTTTATCCCTTTTACGATCATGTCCATCACCATTTGGACCCGGAGACTAACTCTGAAGATTCAGATGATCATAGTAGTTTAGACAGCGAGAGTGAAGACGAAGAGGATGAAGATGGCTCTTTGCAAGATTTTGTCGTGCAAGATGGATATTATGGCACCAATGCTGAAAACTCTCACGACTATCATCTCGATGGTGAAGCTGGCGGAAATATCACGCATAACCTTGCAATAGTAGTATCAGACGACGACGACGACGAGTCAGACGAAGGCGGAGAAATATCGAATCGTCGACGAGGACGTATTGGAGCAACAAGGCAACGTCGTTCAGCGCGAGTTATTGACAGCACAAGTCCCTCGGCTCCTTCCACCGTTTCAGTGTCGGATAGTACAGATGAGTCTGAAGCAGGAACTTACAATGACGAAGCAGCAATGTTGAGGGATGCCGGTTGGAGCCCTTTGCATCATGACAGTGACGAGGAGCATACACCAACACCTTATGAATACTATGGATACCAAGGATCCGATGACGACAGGAATGAGCAAACCGAAAGTGATACTGAAACCATGGTTGGCCATGACATTGAAGAAGATGAAGATGATTCATCTCGCGATCAGTCACAGACTCCACAACACGTATACGGCGCAAATGCGGACACCTATGCATATTATACGAGAGGACATAATAGTTACGAAAGTGATGAGGAGCATGCAGATGATGATGATTCTGATGCAGGTCTGTCCAGTATGGATCATGATGGGGATACGGAAATGAGTGTCTCTCCTCAAGGCTTCCATTCTGCTTCACTTGCAGGCGGCAATGCACACCATGATTACTCTGAAAGCCGCAGTGTCAGCGTCAGTACAGATGGCGGCAGATCTGCAGGTGAACATCTTGGGGTCGCTACAGAAATCCATGAGATTGAAGAGAATTCCTCAGATAGCTCAATACGGCCACCTCCTCGACGGAGGCCAAGGCAGCACCAAAATGTACGGACACAAGAATACAACCCCCGTGTTAGTATGATGTTTGCAGAACATCAGCGTAGCATCAGAAGAGCTCAAGACCAACAGACCTCAGCTCTTGACGATTTGGATGAGGGTGTCTGGAGAGTCGAGCCTGCATCAGTCAGAGCCCGGAGAATGACTTCGTATAGAGTCGCGCCCCCACGTCGCCACGATCCTCTAGGTGTCTCTCAAACACCGTCAGCCACTAGAGTTATTTCCTCGTCAGAACGAGCTGCTCGTGCACCTCGACAGTATAGGAGAAGCTAAAATAATTCATACCTGGCGTTAGGAAGAAGCATATCTGGAGTTTCGGTGTCTGAGGAATCATCGGGGGTTATACCAGGTCTCAGGCCATGATTGGAATTTGTAAGATTGCTTAGTCTTCCCAGGCTGAGTGTAAAACACAAATATCATAGAATTATGGAGAAAAATCATTTGAACGTGCTTTTGGCTTTGATGCAATAGACAGTGAAATATATATGCAGCCCGCAACTAGGCATACAGGTAACCCACTAACACGGCTCAGCTCAAAGTTATTCCAGCAATTTATTTAATCCGAATATTTGGAGCGCAACTTTCAGAGTATAAACTCCCAAGTGATCAACCGGTCGATCACCGATGGTCTGATCCTTGGATTGCTGTTTGTTACCCGCGCCCCTATTATCCAAGCTATGGTAGCGAATCTCGCCTCATCCATGAATCAGGGGTACCTTACCTGGATATTTTCCCGATTAATCTGTGACAGTGGTGACAGACTCACTACTACTGGTGCTTTCTTTATCTCCTCGTGCCCATTCTGCGATTAGCAACCGTTAGGCCTTCTGAGACAATTCATCTATATAACTCCCACGATTCTCCCCTTCGAATCCTCGTCTCACCGCACCGAAGCGTACGAGTAGACGACGGCGATCCGCGAAGGCAGCTCCCACGCGACGCGCCAAACAGACTTGGATGTCCGGGCTCAGGGCCTGCATCGACTCTATACACGGCGGTGCCAACGGTGACTGGTATGCAGACGGCCAGGCTGAAAGCTGAATCGCAGAGTCGGAAAAATAAGGTGATACTTCCATGAGGCCATCTTGGGCAACCTGCGTACAATGCAGGTATTGCGGAACATCGGAGACTGACTACGGCATCACAGCTTGCCAACTCGTACCATGAGCTACTGGAGTATGTACGATTCTGCACTAAATTAGGACTCTTGCTGACAGCTGGCACAGAGAGTTCTCGTCGAAAGACCTACGGTCAGTAGGTAACTATACGTTGGGACGACTCATAGGAAAGGGATCCTTCGGAAAGGTCTATCTTGCTTCGCACAAGCTCATACACGGCTCAAAAGTACGTCAGGGAAGGAAGAAGACACAGGAGTCATGGTGGCTAAGAATAAGATTAGGTTGTCTTGAAATCCGCGAAGAAAGATGACTCGAATCTCGCGCGAGAGATCCATCACCACCGACAATTTCTACACCCGCATATCGCCCGACTTTACGAGGTCATAGTTACGGAAAACCTGGTCTGGTTGGTGCTCGAATATTGTCCTGGTAAGGGTTGCTATGCTAAAATTGAGATTCTGGATGGCTAACAGGTCTCCTCTTCAGGCGACGAACTGTATAATTACCTCCTCAAAAACGGTGCGCTTCCAGTAGAAAAGGTTCAAAAAGTATTTACGCAATTGGTCGGCGCTGTATCCTATGTCCATAACGCTTCTTGCGTGCATCGAGATTTAAAGCTAGAAAACATCCTACTCGACAAGAATGAGAACGTCAAGCTCTGCGACTTCGGGTTTACCAGAGAGTATGAGGGGAAAGCTAGCTACTTGCAGACATTTTGTGGCACAATATGCTATAGCGCACCAGAAATGCTGAAAGGTGAAAAGTATGCGGGCGAGAAGGTTGACGTGTGGAGCCTGGGAGTCATCCTATATGCGCTTCTTTGTGGAGAGCTTCCATTTGACGACGATGACGACAATGTTACTAGGACAAAGATCCTCTCCGCGGAACCAAAATGGCCTGACCATCTCTCTGCAGATGCACAATCACTACTGAAAATTCTGTTATCCAAACGACCACTACTTCGACCAGCTCTATCTGAGATCTTGACTCATCCATTCCTCGCGGAACATGCACCTCAGCAACAAGTTATACTGAAGCTCGAGAAGCCTGCACCTTTTACTACAGCTCTCCAAAAGGAGACGCTTGAACGCATGCGCAGTGCTGGAGTGGATATCGATCAGGTGATTGAAAACGTGCTGGCGCAACGTTGTGATGCGCTAGCAGGTTGGTGGTCTCTTCTGATTGAGAAGGAGGAGCGGAAACACGCCCGAAGAGAGAGGAAGAGAAAGGAGAGAGAAGCAGAAAATCGGACATCCAGGAGGCTTAGCTCTAACAGCAGCCGTCGAGGGACTTTAAAAGGCGTCGATGAAGAGGGTATTCACAGGCTTGGGGAGCCTCCCCGAAGTCGAGGTAGAGAGAAGCGGCGTAGTGCTCACTACCCCGAGCTGATTCTGACCGATTTACCTGGACTACCAGAGCATACTCTATTAAGTTCTCCTGAGGTGGTGACCCCTCCGCCGCCGATAGAAAAAGACTCCATCCGTTCGGCAAGCTCGTCACAAACTCGTCGCCCCATACCTCCTCCTAAAGAGGGTGGTACGTTCCGTAGCGCAAGATCCCGGGGAAGTACCCTCCACCTGGTTACGTCCAACCCTGATCTTCTCAATGTAAATGGCAAAGCCAGAGGAGTGCCGCGGCGGAAACATCAGCACGCATTTATCAATCAATTAGCGAGTTGGAAACACTGGCTCTTAGACACCACAAAGCGAACAAGGTCTCCTAACAAGAGAGCCACCAAATCTTCACCAGATCTGCTTCAGAAGTCATTGAATAGTTTCAAAACAGGTACAACTGATCCTAGTCCGCGACCAAATACATCAAAAGCACTTGGAGCCAGACCTCAACTTCTTAATGGCCCTCAAACACATCCGCCGGTAGCTCGTATGTATAGCACTCAGAGCAAACGACGATCACTTTCTCCTTCGCCATTAACACCCCGTTCAACATATCGAAGGCAAAGCACAGGGCTTCGAGGGCGGAAGTCTACATCCTCATCTGTTTCGTCAATCCGGAGCATCCACCACCATCACCATTCACATTCAAAAGCGTCATCTACTTCTTCAAATGGCTCCGGCTCCAAGATATCCTTGCCCAATCGCAGTCCACATCATTCCGTTAAAGTTCTTCCCGCCACTCCGACGACGAGCGCATTTCCCTCCAATATTCGCGTTGTTCGTCAACCGCCAATTTCTTCCTTCAATGAGGGCATGTCTTGGGGCAACTCAAGCTTCGGTAGCTCTTCAGCAGGTGGACTTGTCTTCGCAAAAAGGAAAAAGAACATATTTAAAGGACCTCTTCTCAACACCTCATCCCCAAGATCTGGCGATGTCAGCAGTGTTGCTTCGGGCGGTAGAGCTGGTAGCCACAGCCGCAGTACCTCAATCGCGGGCCGGCAGAGCGAAGAGATCATCCAAGAGGAAGATGAAGATGACATAGAAGAGGTTGAGGCTTTCAGTCCACTGACTGGCCCAGGAGAGGTCGAGACCATTTACCCACCTCCAGAGGTGACACTTGACTCCACCATCATTGCCGTTCCAGCCGAGACATTGGAAGAAGGGATAGAGGAAGGGATCGAAGAAGAGCCAGAAGCAACCACTGTGACGAAGTGATTCATTTTATTTCTTGTACAAAAGCTAGGACTATTGAGGGACTGTTTTGGGGGGATTTTCCAACTTTCTTCATAGAGCGAATTTTGTGTTTTATTATTGAGCGACTTGTGTGTCATTTTTGCTTCATTCATTTCTTGGAGCGTTCGTTTGCTTGCTTGCAAAATATTGATAAGATGGTTATTAGTTGAGAAAGATATTCTGATTCTGATTCTGTATGTGTAGAGCGAGAGGGAAAGCCGCTTGTGACCTTTGATACCAATTTCCATAGGGAATATTTAAACCTGTTCGAGAACTCCGTTTAATACTCTCAAATAATGCGACAAATGAAAGTAGAGATTGCAGGTCTTTTGTCAGGTCATTCATGCTTGCATTCGTCACTATATCTATCTGCCTTGAGAATGGGGAGGATGTGCATTCCAGCTCACGTGCACTCCAACTGCCAAATTTCTCGCTACGACAAAGCCTTCACGCTACACTGCAAGTTGTCGTTTCTCTACCATCGATCAGTGGACTTTCGTTTCTGTTATTTTTCAATGATATCGATATAGGCACTCGTTTCTTTGTTGAGGAATTAGGTAACCCTTCGAATTACGTCGACCTCATTGTTCTGGGGCCGGCGAAGCCTTCCACCGTAACAATCGCCAGTCATGGTGGATCAACTTGTTCCACGTCAGGGCGATGCCGCTATCTGGACCTCTATTGATAGCAAGAACTTCAAGCAAGCTCTCAAAACCGTCGATAAAAGACTGGCTAAGAAGCCTAATGACGATTATCTCCATGTACGTCAAACACTGCAGATACTCTTTTATTATATGGTCACGTGGGTATATTTCAGATGACTGATGCTCTTCAAGGCTCTGAAGCTGTACATTCGTGCTGAGGCAGCCCATGCAGCTGGAAAAGAATTCCATGAGTACAAAGAATTCTTTGTGGAAATTGAATCTACCGTGGCCAAGGAAGCTGTACACGATGAGGAAGCTATTGTTTTGTACGACGCGGTACTGGCGCTCATGCTCCCAGGTCAACACACACTATGGCGCGACATTATTGGTACTATGCGGTGGAATGCCGTCAAGGCATCACCAAAAGACGCTCAACTTGCGATAGCCCATTTTCAAAGTTGTCTTTCCAACCAAGATCTGGCGCATGCTCAGGTGGTAAGTCTCTTGACAATGGGTTTTTGTGGCTCATATTGCATTGCGACTGTCTAAAACTTTCCCCTAGATCTGTAACAGTTTGGAGAAGAACTTTCCACAAGAACACAGATATGTGCTATGGAACATAACATTGCACTATCTCAAATCTGTAGGTGGTGCCTCTTTATCAGGTTGACATTCAGACTTGTTGATTGACAAATATTAGTTGATTACTAGCCTTGACCAGAAAGATAGAGACATGAGTAGTAGAATGGCAACCGCTATGATTCGGAAGCTTGCTGAGGCTACAAAAAGTGCGAAGGTAAATGTATCGCTGCCAAACCTAGGACACTCCACTAAATATTCTCTAAGGATGTTTCGTCCTTACCACCTCGTGCTATCCATTCACCCCAAGAATCCTTACTCCTGCATCGTATTTTGGAGAGTGGCTCCGATATTGACATGCGTCTGAAGTACTATGAAGATGACTATGCGGGTCCAGGCTCAAAGGTCGCCAAAGGCACATGGAAGCTTTGGATCGATAAACTAAAACTCCTCGAGAAAGCCGAAAAGTATAATGATCTACTTGAAATCACTAGCTCGTTACTTCCACTTGGACGCAAAAATGCATCTGGAATAGTTGTCGATTCACGTATGGCAGACTACACTATCTGGGAGTTGTTCAGAAAGTCTGCAAATCTCACGATGGAATCAGAATCGTAAGTGCTTCTCTTACCATTACGCACGACTTCACAATATCTAAATTACTCCAGGGCTTATTCTATGATCGTGGCGGAAGTTAATGCGTATCTCAATAAGGATTCCGGAGTTGAGAAGGTGTATCGAAGGAATGCCGCGCTCACTGAAGTAGGAGCCACATTCGAGTACTTTGACCTTTGTCCACAGCCATACTCCTCTGTTAGACCAAATAGCTCGGAACAGCCACTTGGTCCTACACAGGAACATCCTCAGAAAACGGAAGTTCTCTTGAAATATCTCAGCAAAAACGCACACATCATCTCAGTTTTCTCAGACCTCAGACCATATATTGGCAGATTGGATACCAATGAGCGACGAGAGTTTCTATTGAGAGTTGCAAAATTTGGAAAGTTTGGCGTTGCAGTACTGCCTTTTGAGGCCGATGACAGCTCGATGGAATCAAAACAAGTGCTTGCCGAACACAATGTAAGTGCCACCGAGCTGCGGCCTGCTCGCAATGCATTTTGCGTTGACTTCCCTTACATAAATCAATCAGATACTAATATTGAGTCTCTTAGTTAACTACACAGGATGATATCATGTCATGTGTTAATCGATACAAGATTGCATATTTGGTTACAAGCAGTCTTTCAGAATCAGATCGTCTGGCGTCTGTACCGACAGAGAATACAATCAACAAGCATGGCGTACCTTACATGATTCCTGACATCGACTGCAAAGAGGATCGATTTATTTGCCCCTGGTGTGCAAAGCCATGTGCAGTATATTGCAAAACATGTCTCGAGAAACACGCACGACTATCAATCCTAGCTTATGGGTCTGCTATTGACGATAATGGGCGAATAACAAGTACTTTGTTACCAACAGACATTCACCCAGCTGATGATTTCTGTCTACTTACCGCAATGTGCCTCGTCAAACTTGCAGGATTTTATCCATGGCCTTTGGAGGATGCTACATGTGTACCTCTCACAGGAGACAAGCTTTCTCATATCTTGAGGGCTTGCCTGATACTCGAATACGCGTGGTCTCACTCGAAGGCTAATTCACAAATTTCGTTACTTCTTGTGAGGCTTTATGCACATCTGGGATGTGGCTCGCTTGCAATGAGAGCGTACGATCGGTTGGGCATCAAACAGATTCAGACTACCACACTTGCGTACACTCTTTTCGATAGAATATCCTCTTTGCACCCACATCCTTTTAAACACTTGCAAGACAGAGGTCATCGAACAAAAAGTCCTATGGAGCAATTGGCGGGTCATCAAACTACGTATGAGTCGTTTGCTGACCAAGTCAGTCGGAACATATTTAGAGCGTTTGAACACGGGAGCTTTGACTCTGCTGTACAACTTGTGGGAACCTCCCAGTTTTTGACTGAAAGCGATGCTTCTATCTTAGCATTCTTAGAGAGAAGAAGAATGTCCCGAATAACAGAGCCAGAGCTTCTCTTGAAGCCAGAGGCACACGGCTTTGACTTGTTGCGTAAGTCACGCTTCCTGATCTACCTTCTGACTGTCACTAATACAGGCAGCTTATAACTGTGGGTCCGTGCCTTTCAAGACAGATTATCGGACCTCGTTTGATTACAACCCTTTCCCCAATTTTGAGGCCACTAACTGCCCACCTTTTGTGAGCTATACTGCTCTTGGCCCGAACGTAACCGTAAGTTTCCTTGTTCTTGGCTTATTGGTGCTAACATAATCTCAGGTAAAACGCTTAACCAAAAGTCTCATTGCGGAGAGAGTTCATTTTCACATTGATCCAAGGACAGATGAGAATGGCAAACATTGGAGCCTTATATGGTTTCGAGGCAGTTTCTCTCAGATGTACGATTATCTTTCGGATTTGGCCCATGACAATCCCGTAGGTCCAACCGATACAACTTTCGAAAAGTTGGCTCTTGAGATCTATATTCTCATGGGACAGATCATATTCGCAGCTGGAGAGCATGACAAGGCCGATACCAACCATTTGCGAAATCTTACAAAGACTGTCCAGGTTTGTTGTAGCAAACTTACCAATCTACTAAAGAGAATTTCGACAAAAGCCTCTGTCCCAGGCTTCATGAGCACGTTACATCCTTTGTACACAGCGCATGAGCTGGCGATTGCGATTCTCAACTTTGAAAGATATTTCCGAGTTTCGGGCAAATGTAAATGCACGTTTGTGGCTCAACTACAAGCGAGCAATAAGGCATCTGTCATGATCGCAGAGAATTTGTTGAAGGAGGTATTGAGCATATCTGAAAATGTCAGAAAGAGCATGGACGAGAGCGGATGGATCGATCGAGTTCTTGACAGTGTGATTGAGGGAGATCAGGATGAATCGAGCGAGCAGCCTAATACTTTGGCTGGGGCGATCAAGGCTACTGTCGACGCAGACTTCATGGAAAACTGGGCCGGAGAGGTCGTGGAAAGCTGGAGAGATTCTGTGATGGGGTTGGCCTATCTCAAAGGGTTCAAGAAGTAAATGATCGTCATGACCCTATACATGAATGGCGTGGTGGGGCTTTGATCCAATCAAACGGGAGTTAAGCATTAAACGCGAATATGGCATTAAGGTACGAATACAGTCTTGAGCATACTGAGATATGAAGTCCTATTTGTTGCATAGCGAGGGGGTTTAAGACATTCGTCAGCATTAGAATTCAAAACGCATTTATCTTCATAACGCCGTTCGAAACCATCTTAAGTCCCATTTATTCCGTCCCAATGCAATCGCTAAAATGCACCTCAGGAGGTTCAACATGAAAATCACAACATGTTCTCCTCGGCCGCTCTCTTCTCCGCAATTCTAATGGCCATCTCCCTCCGCTCCTCGCGCAATGTAACGAATAACCAGAACCAAGTAACCAACTCAATAAATGCCCAGGTAAAGAAGACCCGGTTCTTGAGTCCCTCCCCCCATGCACTGGGTACGTACTTGTGGGTGCCAGTAGTGTATGCCGGTGAGGAGGACGAGAATGCAAACGAGTAGAAGCAGAGACCGAAGAAGACCGTCAGTCGAATAGGGGCTGCAGGAAACGACAGATCAGCATAAATTCTAGATAGAAGGAGTATCTGCAAGCCTCAAAAGTAGAGAGCAGGCCATTTATAACATACCCTGTGTTCCCCAGTGATATGATGCAATCTCCTCTGGCAAGCCGGCCGCGGTGAGATCAATTACACCCAGAAAGAAGAGCACGGCGGAGAGGAAAGCTAACTGAGGGGATTTTGTCTCAAACGATCGTGTAGAGGGCTACATATTCTGGGTTAGTATAAAAGTAACAGGAAGTGTATTGGAAAGCTTACAAGGCCCATAGCTTCGCCGACTATGAACACAAGCGTCTGGTCTGCGATAGTATTAGGGGATGTGAGGAAGAAGAAGCCAAGGGTTATGTGGAAGAGCGAGAGAGAGGTAATGATCGTGGTAGCTGAGATGATTGCCATTATTGCGGTGGAACCTTCCAAGGCTCTGGTGTGGAGTTGTGGTTGTTAATGTTGATGAAAGCAGATGTCAGGAACCGGCAGTGTAAGTGTTCCGCGCGCCAGGTAAGACAGAAAAAGTGCACGCGGCACATTCGATCTAATCTTATCTAATCTGACAGTCCCGCGTTGCGGATAAATTCAAGGTCAAGCAATAATCGCTTGTAAGGCTTCCTAGTCAGGTCCGGTCCACTTCATTTCTGTACAACGGTCTTGTCCAGACTCGTCTCAAGACAACTCGGAAAATGGAAGAACCTAAACTTGCCGTAGAGCAACATGTCAAATACTGGCAACGTTGTCTCAAAACCCTCCTGCCTACCCAATACACCAGCACCGATTCTTCGCGCATGACGCTAGGTTTCTTTATCCTCTCAGCTTTAGACATCCTCTCTGCAGGGCCAGAAACTCTCCCTCTCTCCGAGCGAAGACAACTCCGCGACTGGATTCTGTCATGTCAGCACCCTTCCGGCGGATTCTGCGGCTCCCCGAATCATAGATTTCCAGATGCCTTCTACGTAGATGTTGGAAACGGCGCGCGGCAGATGGACCCTGCCAATCTGCCAGCGACGTTCTTTGCATTACAAAGTCTGGCATTAGTCGAGAACGAAAGCCCCTTTTCGGGTGTACGGCGGAGGCAGCTCATGACTTGGTTAAGGACCCTGCAACGTGAGGATGGTAGTTTTGGGGAATTGGTTAGAGACGGGAAGATTGTGGGGGGTCGGGATATGAGGTACTGCTACTGTGCAGCTGCTGTGAGGTGGATGTTGAGGGGCGAATTGCAAGGGGAGAAAGCAGTGGAGGATATCGACGTAGATAAATTGGTGGACCATATCCGTGCCGGACAGACGTATGATGGAGGAGTATCGGAAAGTTCGCAACATGAAGCACATGGTAAGGCATCCTAGACTTTTTCTAAATTACTGACTGCATGGCTGATTGTTCCTCAAGCCGGATACACTTACTGCGCAATTGCAGCAATGGCTCTTCTCGACCGCCAACCCAAACTCCAAGATTCTCGCGACGAAAAGTCACTACCAGGCCTTACCAATATTCCAGCCACTATTAGGTGGCTCGTCTCACGGCAGGTATCGTATGAGGAAGAGGATGAGTCGGATGACGAAGAAGACCGAGAGCTTCAAGGCCAGCGTGAAAAATTAGTTGGTATCCATAACGAGGAGCCTCCCTCTGTGGCTGGCTTACACATTGACGAGACTCAATTTGTGGGTTTTAATGGACGATGTAATAAAATGGTGGATACGTGCTACTCCTTCTGGGTTATAGCTTCTCTGGATGCAAGTGCCTATGTCTCGTCTTTCAAGAATTTAGCTAATAGGATCATAGATTCTGGGACAAGACCAAGTATTTGACGCCGCATCAAATCGACGATTTCTCCTGGAGCAAACACAGCATAGGATAGGAGGCTTCGGAAAGTATCCTGGCAACCCACCTGACATCTATCACTCATATCTCGGTCTTGCAGCTCTTGCTACGACGAAAGAGTCAACGCTTAAGGATTTCGATCCAATTCTCTGCGTTACTAAGGACCTGCGGGCGAAGATTGACAAGTACACGAACTCAAATTGAAGGCCGGTCTGCTTTACAATGCCTTATGATACCCGATTATGAACGGCAGGCCTTTAATTTACTGTTCAGCGGTCGATAACAACAGACCTGAAGCTTAAAGAGTGTTCAGCTTGGGAGCGTACTTATATGTATGTGCTCACTGGCTTCCCAGTTGTCTCAATCAATTGAGTATAACCTCGATGCCGATGTGCAGCTCTTTCATCGCTCATGAAGATATGGAAGAAAGTGGTATACGGAAACAGCCCGTGCAGCTTATCAAGGATTACCAAGCAATGGGCTCATTGTAAAATAATTCACAAGGCATCATCCGCATCTGTCCATGTAGTAGTAACGAGAGAAAGCAGTTGAAGCTCAAGCTCCTACTCAATTCCGACTAAGTGGCTATCGAATGTCACGCGTGAAAATGTTATTCCGTTCCGCAACAACAATTGGAATGTCACTGCCCCGCCGTGATTGGTTACTTGCTTCGATTTTGCGACCAGAAGTGACCTTAAGCTGTCACTGAAGACTTGGAGACTTTATGTTTCTCATTCTTTATAATTCTGCTCAATACATCTCCTACGAAGGCTTTGGTAATGCTTCGAACGTCTTGTGCATTCACTAGGAAGTCAAACCCAATTTTCAGAAGAATATCTTTAATCAGGGACTTTTATTTACTATCGTTGAAATGCCCACCATCCTCCCATCTGACGACGTCCTTCCCACGACTACAAAACTGGACATAGACAACAAAACCCCACGAGATTCTCTTATACCAAGCGATATAGAAAAACAAGAAAAAAACACCACCAGCACACGCAATGATTTCCAAGAACCAACAGCAAGCAAAACTTCCGCCTTCAAGAGCCTCGGCATCCTGGATCGCTTCCTGGCTCTATGGATCTTCCTCGCTATGTTGATCGGGATACTGCTTGGCAACTTCGTGAAAGAGACCGGACCAGCTTTGCAGAAAGGAAAGTTCGTTGGGGTCTCAATACCAATTGGTAAGAAATCTATCCTTTGCGGGGGCCACCTTTCTCCTCGTTGAATGGGTCACAAAGTATGAAAATCGAATGCTGATTATCTTCTGTTCTTGCTTTCTTTAGCGATTGGATTGCTGGTTATGATGTATCCTATTCTTTGCAAGGTCAAGTATGAGACGCTGCATCGGGTCTTTGCAAAGAAGGAAATCTGGATTCAGATTGGCTTCAGTATTTTCGTGAACTGGATTGTGGCGCCGTTTCTTATGGTGAGCTATCTATTGTCACTAGAAAGGCTCATTGCTGATACCAGCTTTAGCTTGGGCTATCTTGGGCTTTCCTCCCAGACGAACAGGGGCTACGAGAAGGACTTATTCTCGTGGGGCTTGCAAGGTGCATCGCCATGGTAAGGTTATTTCCTACCACCAACACTTTCTCATACTCACAATGTTCAGGTCTTGATATGGACGGGTCTCGCAGGCGGCGATAGCGAGTATTGCGCAATCCTTGTCGCCGTGAACTCATTCCTGCAAATGATCCTCTACGCACCCCTCGCCGTGCTCTTCATCAGCGTAATCAGCCACGCCGAATCCAACAAGACCCAAGTCGACTACTCCACCGTCGCCAAATCCGTCGCCGTATTCCTCGGGATTCCTCTCGGCGCCGCAATCCTAACACGATTCAGCATCCGCAAACTCACCAGCGCCGCGTGGTACGACACGACCTTCCTTCGCTTCCTCGCGCCGTGGTCCCTGATCGGCCTGCTCTTCACTATTCTCGTGCTCTTCGCATCCCAAGGAGCACAGGTCGTGCATCAGATTGTGTCTGTGATCCGCGTTGCCGCACCGCTAATTGTCTACTTCGCTATCATCTTCTTCGCCACGCTCTGGGTCACGCACCGGCTGGGCTTTGGGTACAAGCTTGCTGCGACGCAGAGCTTCACGGCGGCGAGCAATAATTTTGAACTCGCCATTGCCGTTGCTGTCGCTACGTATGGTGCTGATAGTGACCAGGCTTTGGCTAGTACCGTTGGTCCCTTGATTGAGGTGCCAGTGCTGCTGGGGTTGGTGTATGTTGTTAAGTGGATTGGGAAGCGGAGGGAGTGGAAGGACTAGCGGCATTGCACTTTAGATGGATCAGGATTTCATAGACAAGTGCTGCTTCAGAATTGCTTGAGTTGATGACTTCCGCGTACGTGTTAGCGCATACGTTGTCTGCGTGCAGGAAGTGCTCATGTATATTGTCGCTTATGGTAGTTAGAAGCAGGATGAGAATTAAGCGACATGGACATCACAAAAGGAGAAGCGTCAGTTAACTTTCTATCTACGTGTTACAATACATTGCATTTCTCCCCCAAAATGCATAGTTCTATCGGTGACGAGGTGTGCCAGTTCAAAGTTTGGCCTTCTCTTTCGGCGCTCCATCCTTTGCCCACTCCCTCAACACCCGCTTCAAAATCTTGCCAGACGCATTCTTGGGGATTTCATCTACGAAATGCACGCCACCAGTCAGATCCTTATACTTAGCCAGCCTAGCAGTGCACCACTCTCTCACGGCCTTCTCATCCAACTTCGCGCCTTCCTCGCCCGGTCGGCGCGTGACATACGCCCTCGGAGCCTCCCCATCCCTCTCTTCCTGGCCCAGCACCACCCCAATGACGGCGGCATCGACAATCTGCGGATGCGACAGCAGCACGGCCTCGATTTCCGGCGGCGCAACTTGGAAGCCACGGACTTTGATCAGCTCCTTCTTGCGGTCGATGACGTACCAGAGCTTGCTGTCCTTGTCGCAGTAGACGATATCGCCCGTCTTGAAGAAACCGTCGCGGTCGAAGGACTGGGCGTTCGCGGCGGGGTTTTCGAAATACGCCTGGGTGACGTTTGGTCCGCGGACGGTAAGCTCTCCGGGGGTGTTGTAGTCGGTTATGTCATTGCCTTCGTCATCGATGATCCTGACGGGTTACATGTCAGCGTGGATTCTTTATTTTTCTGACTGCTTTCTGCTGCCTTGTGTAGAAGAGACCCGGTTGGCTGACTTACTTAATATCGAGATTCGGGAGGAATCTGCCTACACTTCCCGTATTATCATCCTCGCCCGGTGGGAGCATGCTCCCAATACAACAGGTCTCAGTCATTCCCCAGACCTGGGTGAAAGTCCCATCCTTGGAGAGAAGAGCCTGTAGTCTACTTTGCGGATCTTTCCCCAAAGGTGCCGCACCGCATTGCGCAAACTTGATGCTCTTTAGCGAGTAATTCTTGGTGATGGGTGACATGATTATGGCGATGACGACTGGTGGCACAAGTATAAGGTCCGTGATTGAGTATTTCTGGATGCTACTTAGGAAAGGTTCAAGTTCAAATCGGCGCATCACGAAGGATTGGTGCCCGGATCTGAGAGCCGATGTGTGTGCCTAGGTTCTACTCAGCTTGTCGTACCTCATATGGATCTGGAGAACGACTTACCATGGGAACGCTAGCGGCGTGAAACATAGGAAGGGCCAGTAGACGACGGGTCTACATAGTCGTTAGATCTTGATTTCTCCACAAGGTTCTCGCTCGGTGGCCACTCACATCCCAAGACCTTGGAAAATATTCAACCACAAGTGTGTGCTCAGCCACAAAATTATAATGCGATATAATAACTGCTTTAGGAAGACCTGTAGTCCCGCTACTGAACAACCTTGCAGCAGCCGTCGACCTCGATGTCTTCTCGTCATCAAACCGAACCCAGTCCTGCTCACCCTGCTCCAACAGATCCTCCCAACTTTTGAACCCAGCTGGCACAGTTTGCTTCAGAACATTGAAGATCCGGATATTCGACTGTGGGATCCCGCTTTTTGAAGCTGCTACTAGTCCGGTTTCGAGGAGCTCCGGCTCCGTGATAAGGAATTTCACGCCAGCGGTTTTCATGTGGTGCACTGAGGAATTCGTCAAATGCTCCGTAGACTGACGTGCGAATTTCTCAGAGTAGGTACGTACCGAGTTCATATTGCGTATACCCGGGATTGCTTCCAGTAAATACCAAACCGGCCGCTATGATACCCAGGACAGTTATCGAATACATAATCTTTGAGCGTCAGCTTCCTCTCAATTAGGGGGGGGGGAGGAAAAGCATAAAATCGAAATCAGAGAAACTCACATCATTGAATGAAGTGATGCACACACAGTCGCCTTGCTTCAATCCCGCAGCACGAAACCCAGCCACCAGTTTGCGGATCATGACTTTTGCTTGCTTAGCTGAGACAGAACGCGATGCATCTAGGGCATCTATATATATCTAGCAAGCTTGGTTAGTATTTTTTCTTCGAATTTCTGGACCTTTAGGAAGGTGTTCAATAATTACAGGTTTATTCTCATCGTAGGGTAAGTTGTCAAATGTCCACGACAGGATGTCTTTTGTCGGTATCGGAGCCGACTGTTCAGCTAGGAAAACCATGGTGAGATAATGGACAATCGCCTATTCTATAGGGAGGTTCTTGGAAGACAAATTCAAAGCCTAAGCCGAGCAAAGGGATAACACGAGGCGAAAAGTTTGAAGCAGAAGCAAAAATGAAAAGTCGAGGAAAGTCAAGAGGGCATTCGAAGCTTGCTTAAACGTGCAACCCACTGTTTCGGTATGCGGGGATGGGAAGGACTAGTGGTGGTTAGTTCAACGTCAGCTCAGCTCAGCGTCTCCATTTTGCCATCAAACGACCAGGGTGTTCCACATTTGTGGAATGGTCAGTCCCAGTTACGCCCTCTCTGCACCCACTGCCGACCCCGTCGCAGGAAAATAGAGGAGTCGATAGAAGCAGGCCCGGTGCTCAGGCTTGCCTCTAGTTTATCATAAACGAGAGCCGTCGGCGTGAGTTGAGGCTTGTCCCTCCTTCTCCTACTTTACTGCACCACCATGCTAATAAGGGAGCTAGGGCTTATCTCCCACTTTATGCTGACGGCCTTTTAATCTATGCAAGCATCTCGTCTACATCTTACAGGTACCGTGTCCCAAGGTCCTCAAGGAACCTGGGTTGAGAGAGTAAGACCGGAGAGAGGAATAGATCTCGTTCCATTGGTTCGCGGAACGACAAGCGAGGGCGTTGGTCAGATTGAAACTGGACAGACACGACAGAGTTGCCGACGGTCAGTCAAGCAGGCAATTAGAACTAATTCCTGAGCAAATGGTCGCTTGTCGCTGCATCTATCCTAACCAGACTATATTGTACATGCGCGAGATTGCATCCGAACCGATTGCAGTCCAATTCAAGCGTCCACCTTGATAATGATTTTCCCAAAATGGCCGCCGCTCTCCAAGTACTTAAAGGCCTCCTTCGCATCCGTAAATGCAAACACCCTATCAATCACCGGCCGCAGCTGGTGCTTTTCATAAAACTCCAGCATCTCATCTAGTCGCTCCCGCGGCCCGTTGATCAGGCCCTTGTACGTCGCATTCTTCTTGATGACCATCACGTTAATATTGACCCTCTCATCCGGGGGGTCGATCTTGCCCGTCACGTAGCCAATCCCCACAATCGTGCCGCCCATCTTGAGAGAATTGAAAGACTTCACAGTCGTGTGCGCGCCGCCGTTTTCGAAGATCAGGTCGACGCCGCGCCCGTTGGTGAGCCGGAGCACCTCTTCGTCCCAGGCTGGGGTCGTCTTGTAGTTGATGACATGGTCTGCACCCAGCGCTTTCGCCTGGGCGAGTTTGCTATCGGAGCTGGATGTTATGATGACTTTTTGGGTTGGGAAGAGTTAGGGTCTGATTGCTCCTCCACTCTAGCTTACTCAGATGCGGGTTGGAGGAGAATAGGACATACCTTCAGCACCACTCGCCTTTGCAATCAAAAGTCCTTGCATTGATACACCACCAGTGCCTTGGAGAAGGACCGTCTCCCCTTTGCCGCCAGGGTGGCCTAGTGGTCTCAAGCCATTCAGAGCCATCCAAGCAGTCCTGGATCCCCACAGGACGAGGTCAGTACACAGAAAAACAAGCGAGCAGACGACATAGAGGCGTGAACAGAACAAGAGAAAGGATGAACCCACGTCCCAGCAACCTGAAGAGTGCAAGCTTCATCATCGCTCATATAAGCTGGTGTAGGAACAAGCGCATAGTCCTTGAAGACTCTGTACTGACACAAAACACCTGATATAAAATTACGTCAAATCAGTCTATGCTCTCTTCTCTTTTCAGCCAACTCCACGCTTCCCTGTATATCATTGCTATCAAATCTCGAACACCAAGTAGAATGCAATGGTTGACAAGACTTGAAATCCAAAACAATTCATCCTTCCAGCACATGAACCTCGTAGAGGCGAATCAACCCCCAAAGGAGTTACTACCAAATTCCCCCTTCTCGACTTAAGAGAAAGTAAGAAAAAAGGTAAAAAAAAAGAGACCTCACCTTTACCACTCGCTCCAATTCCCCCCTTCAACACCTCCTCAGTGATAACACCGGTCCAAAAGTCCGGAACGCCCACACTCATGACCCGATCGCCAACCTGCCATCTACTTACCTTCTCGCCAGTGCGGAAAATAGATCCGGCAGCATCAGAACAAGGGATGATCTCCTCGGGCAACTTGATGGATTTGTGGTGGTTAAACTGGCCGTTGACCGTCTCGGCGTCTTTGAAATTTAGAGAGACGGAGTGGATTTTGACGAGGACGTCGCTGGGGCCGAGGCAGGAGGATAGGGAGAGTGGGACGGTAGTCAGAGAAAGAGAAGAGGTGCCCGTCAGGTTGGAGGTCCATTGTTGGTTTTGCAGGTCTGATTGGATAGCCATCGTTGCTTCTGGGGTTGCTCGTTATCCAGAAAATGGTCTCAATAAGTGGAAGGGATTGAGTTTTGTACTCAAGGTCTAATGACATATCGACTCTTTGAAAGACAGAAGTGGACCATGTATTCATCACGTGTAGGCATCTTACATCTCTTACCACTTCGAAAACTCACTATAACAATACCAGAACATGTGGAAAACTTATTTTCAAGATTTTATGCGCCTAAAAGATACCTTCGCTATATTTCCTTTCCACCTTATCAACCTTGAATGGCGTGGAATACAAGCGCGCTTATAGCGTTCATTACTCAAACATGTGTCATCTCCAGTTCACCTCGGCTATGATCCATCACCTTTTACCAGTTCATGATGAGCTTCGGGTGTTGCGCTTGTTCACCTCAGCCTTAGCAGCGTCAGCTCCTGATGCAACTGCCTCACTGACCTTCTCCTTAGCACCAGCGGCGGAAGCCTTGGCGTTCTCAGCTGCCTTCTTGACGGCTGGAGCTGGGGAGCTACCTCCCATGGAGACAAGACCAACAATGATGGCAAGAATAGTAACAGCAACGGCGGCAAGACCACCAGCGGCCTCAGGAACGAACTTGATGGCCTGGATTGGGTCATTCTGGGCGATGGTGAAGAACAGGTCGAGCTTCTCCTTGACGTAGTGGACTGGGTCATCCAAGAAGACAAGGTCACTTGGGGATCTAGCCTTGTCAGATGCCTTTGGCTTCTCCTCAAGCTCGATCAATTGCTCAATGGGGTGCTTCTCCATAAAGCTCTCCTCAGCGAGCTTAGCGGCATCCTCAACAGAGTGTCCAATGTAGATGTTGTCGAAAAGGATGTTGTTTTGCATGGTCCAGATCTCGAATCCAATCTGTACGATATTAGTATTTTACATGGCAAACAGTCGGACAGGATAAACTTACAGCTCCCATAGGCTCAAAGTTGGCTGGGGTCTTGTCCTCGTAGTAGTCTGGGTTCTTAATCTTGCGAGGAGCCCAGACACCCTTGTAGGCTGGGTTATCAATCAAAGGTGCGGTCCACTTGCCCTTGTAGGCTGGGTTCTTAATCATTGGCTTCTCCCACTTTCCACAGCCAGAAACATCCTCACACTTAGGGTTAGGAACAGTTGGGGCGATCCAGTCTCCATCCTCCTCATCATCCCAATCCTCAGGCTTCTCAGCTTCTGGGTCAGGAATAGTAAGGGGTTCGCTCTCGAGCCAATCCTCTGGCTTGGTGGCGGCCTCGTCGACAATTTCGAATGGAGCCTCCTCATCCCAATCCTCTGGCTTCTTGGCATCTGCGTCGGTGATACGGGCCTCATCAACCCAGGTGGCTGGCTTCGTGTCCTTGACATCATCAATCTCCTTCTCGGGGTTGAAAGCTGGGGAGAAATCCTCCAAAAGACTGCCCTCCTTGACTTGCTCGTTGTTCAACTTGATAATGAAGGTGCTGTTGGGGTGGACAATCAAGGTGTAAAGCTCGGTAGTCTTGACAATACGGGCCTGTGGAGCACTGGCAAGGTGCTTCTCCTCGTACTTGCCGGTCTTGGGGTTCTTGTGGTTAACAATGAAGTGAACCTTGTTGGTGGTTCCGCACTTGTCGGGACCGAACATGATAACGTATGGGGAGACGTTAGAGAACTCCTCTTGGTGGAGAGCCTTGTTGTCACGGAGGAGCTTCAAGTAAGCACCACCACACTCGAGACCATCTGCAACAATTAGTACATGAGTTTAGAGGCTTAAAGTGGCACGCGACTTACTCTGAAGCTTGACTTCGTATTGAACAACCAAGGTCTTACCCTTGTTGTCAATCTTTTTGGGGAACTTTGCAGAGATGGCATGGTGAGCAGCGGCGTTCTTTACGACCAAACCCTTGTCACCCTCCATTCCCTTGTAGACAGTTGGCTCCTCAACAGCCCACTCTCCAACATAAGCCCATTCCTCCTCCTCCTTGTCGGCACCCTTGGTGTCCTTCTTGGCGTGAGATGGCTTCCATCGTGTCTGCCAGTCATCGGTGAATTGTTCGAGGAAGTCAGCCTTGATGGTAGTAGGCTGGGGGAAATAGTTGATTAGCGAGCTGCCCGGTCTGAAGCTATCGAGGCAAGGTAGGAACTTACAGTGAAGGTGGGAAGAGCAGGAAGACCAGTGCTGCTCTCAACAGCAGAGCTGACAGAGGACGAGGCCTCACTCAGAACGCTCTGGGCATCAGCATTTGCGTGGCCGGCGAGGAGAGCCACAGCAGAGACTGCGGTAGCCGTGGAGAAACGCATGTTGAAGAAACGGCAAGCAAAGAAAGATACGATCGGTTGGACAACTAGTTAAACAACCAATTGATGGAGGAGATAAAGAAGAAACTCGATAGTAGCTCCCAGAGCAGCGCGATGGATGAGAAGAAAGACGAAGTCGGGGGGGGTGATGCAGTTGACTTGACTTCAAATAGCTGTGTTGAAAGCTAAAGGACAGCGTGGAAGTTAAAGCACGAGAGCTCTGGTGCAGGTGCAGGGGAGATAGGAGAGGCGGAGGCTGATAGGCCGAGGATGCACGGGGGGAGGAGAGGAGGGCAGGAGCGCTGGGCGGGGGCAGCAGTGGCAGCACTTAGGAGGGCAACGAGGATCGACAGCTTTCGAAGGTGTTCTACAGCAACTGGAATCAGGCTACTAGCGATACCAACTCCGGATGGGCCCTCCGTCTGAGGCAGGTACTTTGCAGGATATAGTATGGTGCTATCCATTGCCTCAACTCCTTCATTTCCACGGTCTGTGTCGGTGGCTCTCTACTATGCCTCTGCTGTTACGGACTATACCTTCCTGTCCTGTCGTGCCCTGTCCTGTAACGCTCTCCTCGACTATCACTTTCACTATCGACGGATTGACTAAGCTCCAGGTTATTGACACCACAGTACTGGGCCCTACTACTGTAATCCATAGCCCATTTAACCTCTCCACTGTCCTTCTCTTCCCTCCTTCCTCTTCCATACATCTAGAATTTCCTATGTACCCGCGATGGTCAGGTCCTCCGGGCCACTCTATCCCCCGTCCATAATCCAGTTCAGTCCAGTCCTACCAAAATGCCACGTTGGAGCTTCACGCCGCCTAACTAAGCGAGCATCGGTGGCAGAACCTTAAAACTAAGCAATCAATCTTTTTTTCCGCCCGAGTGTACGCGGCGCGGGGGAGATGTTTCGATGGATTGACGTGACTGACAGACATGGAACAAAAAACCCCACTACCCTTCGGCCTCCAAGTACTTGTAGGTAGCCTCTGCGGTCCTGCGGTATCAAGTCTGCTAGACTCTGTTCGAACTCTCACTCTATCGACCTCCAATCTTGCCATTATTTTCTTCTGTCTCTCCTCCCTCTGGCTACTTAAGAGATGGCTACCAACCCTGAGAAGGCAACAGCCACTGAGAACAATGACCATCTCATCCGCTCCGAAGACAGCCAACACCCCGCAAACCTGATTCCAGAGCTCTGCAAGAAATTCTGGCATTTAGGTATGCTCCCTGTATTCCAGTGAAATATAAATAAACCCGAGCAAAAGTACTAACCGTCCTTCCAGGATGGGTAACTGGAACAGGAGGAGGAACCTCGATCCGCGATGAGTAAATCACCACCAGTCCACCAGCCCGACTCCCTAAGCAGAACGGACAACATTTGTCGAGACAGAGCAAGACTAACACCCTACTTTCCTCCCCCAGCGATCTTGTCTACCTCGCACCGTCCGGTGTGCAGAAAGAATTGATGCGACCGGAAGACATCTATGTCCTGAAGCTATCCGAACAAGTCGACCCCAAGCAAAGAATCTACGTGCGCTCGCCCGCCATCTACAAGCCATCCCAATGTACGCCGTTGTTCATCGCCGCATTCACAAAGCGCAACGCATCATGTTGCATCCACACGCATTCCCAATGGGCAGTCCTCGTAACCCTCCTTCTAGAAACCCTGCCTACGCCCAGCAACCGCGTATTCGAAATTAACAACATTGAGCAGATCAAAGGGTTTGGAAAGGGCATGGGCAAGGTGGGAAATCTGGGGTATCATGATACGTTGCGGATACCAGTGATCGAGAACACGCCGTTTGAGGAAGACTTGACGGAGAGTTTGGAGGAGGCGATGGAGCAGTGGCCCGATACTTATGCGGTATTGGTGCGCAGGCATGGCATCTATGTCTGGGGCGAGACCGTGGCCAAGGCCAAGACTCAGGCGGAGAGTCTGGACTATCTCTTTCAGCTTGCGGTTGAGATGAAGAAGTTAGGATTGCCTTGGTTGACGGATATTGCTTAAGTTAGAACCACTTGATATGCTGTTATAACGAAAGTATGCATAAGATTCACTCTTAGTCCTCCGGCCATGGACCATCTGGTCACAGCAGAGCTCATCTGAAATATAGAATCATCATCAAAATGTCTGGGCCCCATAACCAAGCAAGGGACTTTTATCGAGCAAGAACCTTCGCCCTTGGAAGACTAGATCTCCGACAAATGAGCCATTAGCTCCCTTGACATAATCATGTTAGAATTTGAAGAGGAAAATGTCACAAACTGATCTCTTTCGTTTGCTTAGCTAGACTGTCCAATTCTGTCTTATAAAATGGCTCTAAACACGGCCAACCAACGCAATACCCAATCCCATGAATGATTCGAAAACGACCGATTTCGTTGCACAACCCAAACAAAACAGATGCCTCCTCCCAATTACTCAGACAAAGCAGAGAACGACAGCCAAGTTACCATATTTCCTAAAAAGAGAACGCCGACTACCCTGCATGCCACGATTGCGCCCCGTCTATGACCCATCCACCAACCCCATAAAGACTCCAGTGAAACTAACTAACTATTGGTGGGAAAGAAAGAAGACCTTTTTATCTAATATCCAATTGGAAAGGCTTGAACCGTCCACCAATTGTGGCGCAACGAGGACACTTCCTCCTGGCTCCATGTTCAGCCATTAAGATGTCTACGCAAGCCTGACAAATGCCGCATATACATTCTGTACAAGCATATGATTCTTTTAACAAAGAGATGCCTTGGCATGCTGCGCAGTAAATTTGAATGTTGGTGGATGAGAAGGATGGAGAAGAGTCTGAAAGTCCGCGAGACTCAATATGAAAGTTGTCGCCAGACTCCCCACTCTCAACCGATGGAAATGGATCGGGACCATCAGGAAGATTTGAAGGCGGAGTGAGAGCTTGCTGGAGAGGGGATGCTTGATAACCCTGGAACTGTGAGGCAGGAAACGGCGGCAGGGAAGCTCTATTGACGGAGATGGGAGAAGGCGGCACCTAGTCCGTTAGCTATCATTCTTCACAAGAAGGATCTCTTAAGGCTTACCGGAGTTCTGTCATCGTTGACGTCTTCCGTCGCCGAAGTCGCTGCATCGATGAGATCTTCCCATCGCTTGCCATATGCGGCGGACAACGCACTCGACGGCTCAGCAGAATAGGCTTTTCGATCGTAACTTATCCTTCTCAAGTGAGCAGCATGTTCTCGGGACTTTTGTCTTTTATGCTGCGGTTCTCGTGCTCGTTTAGAGAGCGATTGCTTTCGAGGGCGGTTGACACTAGGATGTCTTTGAATAGGTGGAAGAGTAGAGGAACGTCCGGGTGGAGATGTAGACAGGATTGAAGGTAATAGCTCTCTACGACGCATTGCATTGAGGTGTGAGTACGGCTCGCTTGTAGGTTCTATGTTTGCATGAATAGGTGGAAGCTCTATCGATGATCGCATCTTCTGCTTATGAGCTTCTGTGTCGGACATCCAATCCTGTGAGCAAGTCAGCTCTGAGCTATTTTTGCTAGTTTTGTGTTTTACTTCTCCCGATTCCCAGCCTGCATCATGTTTGTGGTTGTGGAGCTGTGCAAGGGCAGCAGCAGCATTCGCGGCTGGCAGCATGGAATTGGACGTAAATTCGTCTAGATTTCGAGGGGTGTTAGGAGTACTCGAGTCATCGCCATAATAGCCTTTTCGCTCGTTTCCAAACGCTTGTATATCATCAGAATAACAGTGTAGATCGATTGGGGGACGGAGACAAACCATGTTGATTGATGTTGGAGCTTGTTGGAGCAAGTTTGTCAGTATTGGGTGGACTATTAATCATGAGCTGGAAACTCTCCTCGGTCGCTGGGAGTTTAGGAAGATAGTGATCAGGATGCGCTCTCCTGATATGCTCTTGTATCGATCGATAGCGTTTTTCCTGTCAATCCAAACATTGTCCGTTACCATGACTGCACCGAAGCAAAATACAAGGAAGAGCTTGAAAGAGGGGTATAGCAAAACACAGCAGAGTAGAGCACTCACGCCGAGGCATCGTTTCCGACAGCTTGAGCCATCAAGATTCCTCAAGGGACAAACAACTTCATTGTTTGAGTCCGTCACGGAGAAGGAGGACGTCAAAGAACTCCGTGCTGGTGGCATGGCTGTTGAGCGATAAATCACCCCGCGAAGTTTTCGGGTGTTTGGAGATTAGATACGACTTGCGATAAAGATCGCAAAGCTCTTCATCTCTTCCCTGGTCAGGATGGTGAGAGAGGGCGGCAGGTGTGGTTCAATTCTACACAAGCTGCAAAAAGTGGGAGTTGCAAGAGCTGCAATTAAAGGTAAGGAAAGCTATCCTTTCTGTTTCATGCAACAGCTTTGTGTCGGAGCTATGTGTCGACCTCTATCAGAGGCGGGGTTCCAGCTTGCGAGGGCAGCAGCGAAGCTTTGGGTAGCTCAGGTAGGTAAAATTGAGATAAGGATGTGAATTGTCTGAGTGAGAGTGAGAGAGCGACAGCAACAATAATAAATGCTATGTCTCGTCCTGCGCTCAAGTACCAACAACAGCACAGAAGAAAGTAAATTCTCGGTGGTCAGGTAAAGGCGAGGTAGGTAAGAGAGTAGGGAAGAGGAAGGAGCAGCGCAAAGTACCAGTACGAGTACACTGACTGATTCATGCCCAAATAACAGGAGGGGGGCGACGGCAGCCAATAGCAGCCCTGCCAGAAGCAATCTTCGGCAATCCCTTCAGGAAAGCTGGAAAAGCTCTGTCCACCGCTTTTGTCGATAGAGTCGAAGTGGCCCGGTCAGCTTGCACGCACCATTAGTCCATGCGGTATGGTTGCCGACTTCTACTGGGGAAGATGGCTAGATCCAATTCTTCAACTATAGATTCCTATTCCTTTTCGCCGGAACAGTACTGTCTACCATGTGTCAGTGCTTCCGATCACATGATACAACCGCACCGTCTCAGGGGAGCTTGAGCTCTGTCAGGTCATTCTCAGTCAAAACAGCTATAGCTCGAATGGCTGTCTTGTCGGACGCACACGTTACGGGCACCAAGCAATACTCGGACCAGGCTAGCCTAGCCAAGGGAAATACTGATGAGATTATGTGAGTAATGCACGTGGAGCGCTGCAGCAGTCGAAGCTTCGACTCAAATGCACCTGAAACGTGCGCATCAAACGATTCAACATCTCTTTTGCAAGTGTTTGGTTGCTATACATAATTTAAAAGCCACGTCCTGTTCTTCTGGCGATGGGCTTCTTGACCGCGCCATGCGACGCAACCTTCTTCACCGCTGAAGCCGCCGGCTTCTTAGTCAACTTCGCTTCCTCAATCTCCAGTCTCTTCTGTTCCCGCAACTTGTCTTCAGCCATCTTAGCCTCAATTTCCATCTTTCGATTGAACTCAACCTCCGTCACTCGTTTTTCTCTTGCTGAATAGCCCTTCTCCTTGACTGAGAAAAAGACACCTCCGAGCTCTGCAAGCCAGTGAGGATCCACCGAAGTTACTGTTGACATATATTCCTTAGACGTTAGAATCAGTTCGTGATAGACTACATAGTCTGGCAGATATCCAAGACCGTAGAGAGCACTCGTTGGATGAAGCTGCACGGTGACACTAGTTCGCAGGTTGTAATATTCTCCAATGCCTTTGACTTTTGCTGCCTGGTGATAGTATCCGGAGCAGATACATTTTCGGATAACATCCCAATCAGTTCCACAGCTAATCATGGCCGTCTTCTGCATCTCCATGATGCCTAACAGTTGCTCCCTGATTTCTTTTGCACGGCGCAAGGATTTCGGGTGCAGGAAGTGTTTGGTACACCATGCGTCGGAGTAGCCGTTAGACTTCCACTGAGAATAAACGTGTAGATACGTCAAATGGTCGGACTCTGGGACAAAAAACTTTTCCCTGGCTGCATCTGATTCCTCCTGACGCTCCTTCGGTCTGTAAAACACACTGGGAACTGAAAGCATCGAGACAATAGTAAGCATTTCCTCGCTGCAGCCATATTCTTCGGAAGTGATCAGCATCTTTGAAAGTGATGGATCCATTGGATATGCTGTCATTTTCCTGCCAATATCGGTCAGTTCTCCGATGTTGTCTAAGGCTCCCAAAGCCCATAAGTCGAAGAGCGAAGTGGTGATTGTGTCCTGTGGTGGAGGATCCATGAAATCGAAATCCAATAGGTCTTTGACGCCCAGTGATTTGAGCAACAAGACCGTATTACTAAGATTTGTCCGCTGGATTTCAGGGATCGTCTGAATATAAAGCTCATCCTTGAATGCGGCCTCGGTGAACAAGTGGAAGGCTTTTCCAGGTCCAGTTCGTCCCGCACGACCTGCTCTCTGCGAGGCATTGGCTTGCGAAATTGGAGTGATTTGCAAAGTATCCATTCCCATTCTCGGGTTGTAAACCTTGAGCTTTGAGTATCCAGCGTCAACCACGTACATGATGCCGTCGACTGTCAAGGAGGTTTCGGCAATATTTGTGGCCACAATAACTTTGCGTACACCGGGTGCTGCTTTGTCGAAAATTTTTGCTTGCAAATCGGCTGGCATCTGACTGTAGATTGGTAAGATGCTAAGCTTAGGGGGGTTATTAAGTGCGTTGAGACGTTCCTGTACCAGTTCGCAAGTACATTCAATATCTTCCTGGCCTGTCATGAAGACGAGAATATCACCAGCTCCCATCGACACGTGGATAGAGAGGACTTGTTGCACAGCCTGATCAACATAATCTTCAACAGGTGAGCGATGGTACATGATATCGACTGGAAACGTTCTTCCTGGAATAAAGAACTCTGGAGCCCCTCCGTAGAAGTCAGAGAAACGCTTTGAGTTCATAGTAGCTGATGTGACAATCAATTTTAGGTCTCGTCTGCGTGCTAGGACTTTCTTGAAGAGTCCCATCAGAAGATCGGTGTTCAGCGCTCTTTCGTGCGCCTCGTCCATGATGACACAGGAGTACCGGTCCAGGTCTGGTTCGTTCAATGATTCTCGTAGTAAGACACCATCTGTCATGTACTTGATGCGCGTATCTTTGCTAGTGCAGTCTTCAAATCGAATGGCATAGCCAACAGTGCTTCCCAAGTCGCACTCCATCTCCTCGGCAACTCGTTTAGCAACACTCATTGCAGCTACTCTGCGAGGCTGTGTACAGCCAATGAGACCGATTTCAGCATATCCATCCTCGTAAAGAAATTGGGTGAGTTGGGTGGTCTTGCCCGACCCTGTCTCACCGACAACGATGACTACTTGATTGTCTCGAATCACTCTGAGCAAGTCTTCCCGGACAGCGAATGCTGGTAGAAACTCTCTTTGTTCCTTTAAAGTCTTGCTTTGACTGAAGTTACTAGCCCCTTGATTTTTCTTGAGATGTTGACCGAACTTGCTGTTACTATTCTGCTCTTCTTCACCAGGTACCGCTGCTGCACTGTCCCCTTCATCTTCTTTAACGCCCATGAGGTTTCCAAGAGCTGTTCCTGCCATGTTGGTTGCTTCCTGCGCTTGTTTTTGTCTTTCCTTTTGTTGACGCCTCTCTTTGACAACCTTACTGCCTTTCCGACTGAATACAGCCATATCACTCTGGTAGTCTCGTACAGCAGGCACCGGCTCTAATTGCTTAGAAAAGACTGTCCTGCCGTCCAAGAAAGGAGGCTTGAGATCATGAATCAGGAGATGGACCCGAGTCGACTCCTCGTCGTCTTCAAAGTCATCCCCAAAATCTCTCCTTTGCGCCACACCAGAAGTGAGCATTCGATTTGTTTCCCAGGCATCGACATCCTTCTGCTTCTGCGTTGCGCGTGCACTCATTCGTTTCCCAGTCTTCTTCTCTACCAAAGCTGCCTCTCTCTGTTGATCTGCCCATGAGTTGTCGTAGGCCCCAAATGGATTGTGTGAATCGTCTCCAAAAGTGTGGCCGCTCTCATCGCCTGCATACCAATCTCTATCAAGAGCATTTGAAGCCTCTTCGTCTACGAACGGCTCGGGGCCATCAAACTCTTGTTGCTTGGCAGTGGAACGAGGAGTTGAAGGAAATCTTGACTGCGATCTTGGTGTAGAGGCTCTGGAGTCGTTTCCTATGCGACTTTGAGATTTCGAGGTTGACGAGCCAGAGTTACCATTTCGAATTGGCTTAGATGGAATCGCGAATCGGTCGTCTGATCGTAGAGGGTTGAAGTCCAGCTTCCGCCGCTTCGGGCTCGACTCTCCTTCATCTCGAGCCATTTGAACTGCTGGGGGCTTTCTGAGATATAATACAATTGTTGTTGCTACCTGATGGAGGTCTAGGTAATTTGATGCGATTGGCACCATTCGCAAGTGGTCTGTGCACCCATCGGTCATGAATTTCCTTACTGCGAGCCAAGTAACCGCTTATAACAGAATCAGTTAATTCTACTGTTGAACTAATTCTGGCTTTAGAGACTGGGTAATCACAGCTTATGCGAGAGATTTAAAAGGATTCTATTATAAACCGGCCACTTGAAAATTCCGCCAAAGGCATGTTTTGGTGTCTAAATTTTAAACAATTAAAGAATGCGATGTATAATGGATATCTTTATTAACCCAATGGTTATTTGGATTAATCAAGCGAGTATATATACAGCTCAAACTGGTTCAATTGAAACTGGTCTACTAGGTCAGATTCATTATTTCAAAGAAACTTGTGTATAACAAGCAGATAAGAGATGAAGAGCACAACACTGTAACCAATGTATATATACCCTAGCTTCGACAAATATTTTACTGATGCTAAGTGGATGATTTTGTGAAGAAATAGCAACCTACTGTTCTTGGTGACGAAAGTAACACAGCCATTTTGGAAGCCGTGAATCTTTTTTACTTATTCATATCACAGGTTTATTCTCAATGATTGTTAATTATCGAAAAGAAAGTGTGCGTAAAAGGCTGTTGACCATGGTCAATTGAACAAGGTTTCATAAGTATTTCTTTTGTTGGAGAATGATCACCGAGGAGACAAAGGGGTCTGTTCTGCAATATAATGCCTATGAAGCTTTCTAAGGACGCTATGGATCAGATAGGAATACCAGTTGTCGCTTCCTGAACCCTTACCGCCTTATTTTGTATTGTCCTAGCCGTTCAGTCTATGTGATAAAACAAGATCTTATACTTCTTAAATCTTGAAATTCTTGAGGACTTGTGATACCATCGACCTTGTAACTAAAATTAATTAAGAAATTGTGATGCCTTTGATGAGCGACGAACTGCCTTTGCCTGAGGCACCCCAGAAAGCTTGGCCCAAGCTAAGATATTGTCGATAAGAATTGATTCAGCCTCGCTTGAAAAAAAGTCGCTGAACTTTTGTTCCCCGCCTTATTTCTATTTTCCTTTTGTAGATTGCCCATCACAGATTAGACACCATGTCTATGATAACAGCAACTACCTGGGTTCCCAGAGGATTTGCCGCTCCGTTTCCAACCAAGTATACGTTTGACGAAGAGGAGTTCAAGCGCATTGCTGAGCTTGCAAAGCTCCAGCTTGATGATGCAAATGAAGATTTAGAAGATGCGCAGAAGGCCGACGATGGCGGCAACAGTGCAGAGGCTATGGATGAAGATGCAGGATCAGACGATGAAGGGGCAGCCAAGTCACTAAAGTCAAAAGCGTAAGGTTCACCAGAATTTTGCAGTACTACAAGAGCTAATCCACGGGTGCAGTGAGGAGGACGATGATCTCAAAGAGTATGATTTAGAACATTATGATGATGATGTAGAAAAGGACAAGGAGGAGGGTGTAGGGATGGGTATGGGAATGTTTGGAAACGTCAAGTCGCTCGCATACCACGACTCAAACGCCGATGATCCTTATATCACGATGCAAGAAAACGAGGATGACGACGAGGACCGAGAAGAGCTTCAGATTTTGGCTACAGACAACATGGTATTGGCCGCTAAGATTGAGGATGAAGTAGCACATCTCGAGGTGTATGTCTATGAAGATGACTCCGACAACCTTTATGTCCATCACGATATCATGCTTCCTGCGATACCCCTGTGCGTAGAGTGGTTAGATTTGCCAGTGGGAAAGACAAATGTGGAGAAGGACTCCAGAGCAAACTTTGTGGCTGTCGGAACATTTGATCCAGATATTGAGATTTGGGATCTTGACACGGTCGATTGCATGTACCCAAATGCAATTCTAGGCAAAGGAGGAGAGGGTGCGGCCGACAAGGACAAGAAAAAGAAGAAGACCAAGAAATCAAAGAAAGCGAATGATAACTACCATGTTGACGCGGTCTTGGCTTTGGCTGCGAACAAATCGCACCGAAATCTGCTCGCTTCATCCTCTGCCGACAAGACAGTAAAGCTCTGGGATCTGAATACTACAAAGTGCGCCAAATCGTACACAAATCACACCGATAAAGTCTGCGCTCTTGCATGGCATCCCAAAGAATCTACGGTGCTACTGAGTGGAAGTTACGATAGAACAGTAGTAGCAGCAGATATGCGAGCTCCGGATGGCAAGGCTCCAAGATGGGGTGTTGAAAGTGATGTAGAGAGTGTGAGGTGGGATCCCCACGATCCAAACTTCTTCTACATCTCAACAGAGAATGGAATCATTCACTACCATGATGTACGCAATGCACCCTCAAACCCAGCCGCTTCTAAGCCAGTCTGGATTCTTCAAGCACATGATGAGTCTATCTCCTCTTTCGATATCAACCCAGTCATCCCCGGCTTCATGGCAACTGGATCAACAGACAAGACCGTTAAGCTTTGGAACATACAACCCACTGGTCCAACCATGGTGGTGTCGAGAAATCTGGAAGTTGGAAAAGTCTTCTCAACGACTTTTGCGCCAGATGAAGAAGTTGGCTTTAGGCTTGCTGTTGCTGGTAGCAAAGGCACTCTGCAAATCTGGGATACGTAAGTTCTGCTTCTTTTGGTATCATTCTTAAGCTAATTTTTTGCAGGAGCACCAACGCAGCAGTTAGAAGAGCGTTCTCCAACCGGGTTGCGCCCACAGAAGGCGAGGTCAAGGAGAGATTGGTTCGTGTTGAAGAAAACGACAGCGAGTCCGATTCTGATGAAGGCGAGGAAGATGGAGAAGGCGAAGACAAGACTGGCTGGGAATCAATGGATGAAGATTAAGTTGCTTCTGAGAAGACAGAAGCCCACCCATTTCGTGATGGCGAGACTTGATCTACACACCATCAAGAATCACCACATCTGAATAACTTCCATAGTGAAACGACCGGATGCATGCTAACACAAACTTCGAAGACTATAATTTAGCACTTGCAGTAGATATCGGCCTCAACAAGAATATGACCTATTCGGAAAAGTTTGGTATCTTCATCTACCTCATACTTCGATCTCGAAGCGACGCATAAATTCAGCATTTAAGTGTTTGTTCTTCTCCACGAACTTTTCAGTGGCGTACGCGATGATGCGCCATTGCTGTCTGTGCATGGGCCGGGCTTGTTCGTCTAGAGCGCCGGCGAGGAAACTTGGGACGCTTTGCATGAATCTGCGATCGGCAATCATTTCAAGTTTCTCCTCGAGCCTTCAGGGAGATAAGAGCAATGCGAAAAGAAATATAGCCCGTGATATGCATCCACTTCCATGAGACCTCCCGCTCTGCATCCCCCTTTCTGCCGATGATGACTTTGCCTTTTGCGAGGCGAGCCCGCCGTCGTTACAGACATATTTGGTCATTAGACCCATCCGGAGGATACTTGGCTCGAAACATACCCTCCCCCACAACCTTGACAAGCAGCTGTCTTAACTACAAATAACCAAATGACATTAATCCAGGGGGTGACTCGTGACTCTTGAGTGCTGGCTTGCATTCGAGGTGATCAGACCACAGGCTCATATTAGCACGTTGCGTTTTTCGTGCCGGGCGACATGGTCAACGTGCTCCGTCCTGGTTAAAATCTTTGGTACGCTGCAATCATAGATGAGCAATTATAGATGGGGTCATCGGTCCTCACCTGCTGTTGCGCGCGCCAGTGGTGGCATGCTCTGATTCGACAAGACTCAGGCTTGTTTATCTGCGATTCGAAACACTTCAGACGAACCAATCAATCACGAGATCCAACTCCCGCTCCAAGACACACGGAGCATACAGGGGCGTCGTGGACGTGGACCGACAACTCAGAGAGTTGTGCTGGTGGCAGTCGTGGCCCGCGCGCTCTAGGATAGGCAAGTCCAGAAGGATGGCCGTGAGACGCCGCACCACCGGCGCCTCTTCTCATCTCCAAGGCGCCAAACAAGTCCTTCCATCAATTGGGCCGGATGAAGATGCCCTAGGGAGGTGCAGATTGGAAGCTCCCCAACGTAGTGTCGAGCTTGTCATTTGCTCTGGCTGGTCCTCTGGTCGCTCAACCTGGCTGCAGGGGAGCAGCAGAGAAGCCAACCGGCAACTAGACTCGAGCCGATTTGCTTCTGCGGGCCAGGATCACTTGGGCCGCTGGTCTCTTGCCTGTTCAGGGATCTCCCCCTTCTGGCTGTCGTCCCCTGCAGCGTTCCCTGCGGGCAAACCCTGCTTTCCTCTGGGGCCTCGCTCTTGCTTGTCACTTGCATGCAAGAACTCTCACTGACTGCTTGCAATAATTGTCTTTCTCTCCCTCCTTCCCCTTCTCTCTTTTTTCGTCAAATCGACATCTTCACCATATCGCCGGATCGATCGAGAGAGACGTCTTCATTCCTTCTACAAACTGATCTGCCCTTCCTTGAATTGGAACTTGGTTGTTCGAAGCCTCCTTCATTCGACAATCACAACACTCTCTCTATACATTGTGATCAATCGCATTGAGTTAATTGGACTTCCAAGTGTCCCCCCGAGCCCGGCCTCCCAGATAGACCGCAGTCCCATACTGTACTTCTCTTCAATCAGTGGGAACACAAATTCTGTTCCATACATAACCATATTATCTATTTCACCACACTGCAAGTTTGCGCCAAACACGCAAAGATTGAGAGGCGTCCCACTTGAAGACATAAAGGCCGTTTGCGATTACCTACAGTCAATAGAGTCGACCAGGCCATTTCATCACCTAGAAGCAAGGCCTACCGTCATCCAAGAACGTTGTGGGGGTCTGATGATCTCAAGCCAATAAATCGCTCGCCGATTCCATCTGTACCAATTATTTCGGTTCCGCGACTTAAACCAAAATCGGACATTCGATCATACCTCGGAGCTCACTTGTACCTCCCAAATATTCGTCGCTCCAGATAATAAGAGCTGGGCAGCCGGACGAGAAAGCTTTTGGGGAAAAGGTAGAAACATTTGGAACATAATCAACAATGTCTCTCTCGCGAGCTTTCACTACTAGGCGTCATGCCAGCAAGAAATCCTTGGACATCTCGTCTCCAATCCCACAGCGGAGTCTGACCACCAAGCGGTCTTTTGCGGCGGGAGCTATTGAAAGAAATAAGATATCGGCACCAGTCGAGCTCATTTCCACTACCAACATGCTCTCATATAATGCTCCGGATCTCTACCCCAGTGCTCCAAACTCTGCTACTACCAGAAGTTCTGTAGAAGACTCTGACTTTCATTCTCATTCAAGATCTTCAACCCCACCAACTTCACCAGATACTTCTTCCGTTGGGTCCTCACCAACAACACCGGAACCTAACCACCTTTCTTGCTATTTCAGTGCCGAGGGTCTGAAGCGACCGACGGAAGATATTCCTATACCTCAGATTCCACAACGAGCTCTCACCCATACGAAAAAGTCTTCAATGTCATTATCTAGCAAGCGATCAATGACTCAATTATCTTCGGCGAAGAACAGTATCCATACAACAAGATCATCTGTCAACCTGTTCTCCGCTGCACAGATGGAGACAGGAGTGACAGAGGAGCACCCCTTTGGAAATGAGCTTGCTCAGGTTTCCGAACTTGCTGAGGAGTTTGGTATCCAAGAGAACATGCAAGTCATCGATGCCGAGGAACAAGATTTAATCTCACGGGGTTTATTCAAGTTCCGTGCCGAGGACTACATGAGCGAAATCCACGGCCTGTTCCTGAATACGTTCGGGGAGAAGACACCAGCAATGCAAACGATGTGGATATAGTTAGGTATCCAGAGACAGGTTCTCACACAATTTTCGCTGTATATATTTTATCAACCTTCATTTGCCCCCCTTGGGGCACTTTTTAGTACAATTTCGTTTCTTTCGCTCCTTTACGAAGATTCAGATGGGAAAAGTGGTGCTGGTGGAGTTATTTTGGGAGATATCAATGTCTTGATTCTAGCAGTTGGGAGTTCTGGGGAACAGAATTCCATCAACATTCATTTATTATTATTTTTGTCAGATTTGACAATATCACGCTCTTTTTACGATTGCAGGAAACAGGACATCGGGGAGGGTTTGATCAGGAAAGAAAGGGGAGATTTGATAATTGCGTCCATAAGACACCAGAAGATATCACAAGCTCGAGGAAAATACCATCTTTGCTTTTTTGCACTACAAATGCAATACATCCCTCTGACATCAGTGAGCCTCAATCTCAGACAGAGTCTCGGGGACTTGAATAACCGTAAATTTCAAATCAATCCAAAGCAGATCCCCAAACCCCCCTCCATCCAGAAACGAATGGAAACGGAGGGCGGACCACAAGTCGTTCACCATCCATTTCAAGCACATACACACTTTACAAAGACAGGACCGGTCAGTGCGAGACATGGAAAACCAAACAGTAAACTGATAGCAGAAAATATGTAGTATATAGCATTGACGTCGAAATTAACAATTGAGGCTTTGCTACCCATGATGAGGCACTTGGAGATCGTTTTGTCGATCAGACGATGAAGCAGAAGCCGCATCATATCAGCATCCCTCGGTCATGGTGAAAAGGGTAAGCGAGGCGAGGCTTACGATAACCTCCAGCCACGAATGGTCCGCTTCACTGTTTCGTCTATCTCTCTTCCCCCCGCCCTTCACCCTGCTGCTCTCCGAATGAGATAGGGCGGGGCCTTTGGGACGCAGACGAAGCTTCCATTTTAAAACTGGATAAAAGACTGCGCCCGGTTGTGTGGGGAAAATAGGAATTGGGGAGGACCAGGTACGCAGGCGGTTTCGAGACGTTTTGTGTTTGATGAGCTTTCCTCTTTGGGGATTTGGGTGCGGGTTTGGGTTCGTCGCTTGATCGAGGTCTTCGGATGACAGGACAGGTTTGGTGCGGGAGAAGTGAGATTTGTTTGGGACGATGAGATGATGGGCAGATCTGTCATTAGATGACATGAGACGAAAATCATGGGGAGGTTAGGTAGGTAGGGCATGTGATGCGGGAAAGTCAGACAAGAATCATAGTTCATGATTTCATGTGCGCAACTTGTATTTGTTGCTTTCGTCAGAACGTTGGACCCTGAAGTATGAGCTCTCGACGCATCTGGGGTAGTGATTGCGCTTTGGAAGGCTAGATTCTCTGTAGCTCTCTCTTGAGGAGATTTCTCTGTGGCAAGGAAGGTAAGCTTTTGGGCGTCGACCGTTTGCGGACTCTGAATGCAATAGTGTGTTGGGCCTCGACAGAGTTTCAACGGACACTATTGAATGGACCCTGGGTTTCCCTTAGACAGATGGCATTGTTAATTTCCGAAAGATCTTGGATCTGGAGGGGAACTCTAATCTGTTTTGGCGCTGATTAGTAACAGGGAAACTTCCGCTGAGTGTTCGATGGCATATATACTTTGTAAATAAGTTCATGCCTTGCAGATTGAAGTCAGATGATCATGATTTCTGCTTGCAATTGTGCTGTAGAGAAATTTGATTTTGCAGGTGGTCATCTTTAACTCTAGTTGAAAGGCTATACTGAGACGTCCTTTTCAATCTATAACCTGTAAACCTCTCTGCTCTCTTGCTTTCCAATTCGGGACCGATAAGCTCTACAGCTTGTGGCCTTGGTCTCTACACTCCTTGAAAGGCTAGCCGCAAATGTTAGTTTATACTTCCAGAACTGAAAACCTCCGGAAAGCACCCTATCACGGGCTCCGTACTAACAGCTGCTTGTTCTTGTCACTCTTTATACCTATTATGCTCAAATCTGGCTCGTTTTCTCGTTTTCTCCGCTTTGAGTACCTGTCTTTGCTTTCCACCCTCATTAAAAGGTTCTCCATGAACATTGCCTCTTTCTGCTTCCTCTAGCCTGGCTTGATATTTTCCTTTACAAGAACTTTCAGATATCCAGGTCGCTAATAATCCCAAGTTGCATATTTTGAAAGCCGATTATATCTTTATTTCTTCCTGCCCAAGACCTAGAGATCGTTCGACTTCTCTGATATGCTGCGGTGTCATTTGTACTAGCTCTTCTGGTGCTTTAATCGTTTCGAGGGTCAAGGAAGGTATGATTGTGGGCTAGAGTGTGAAACCTGAATCAAGATACTCGCAACATATATGGGATAATTGGGCGATCTCGTAATATTTATTCAAAGAGCCAGAATTCAAGTATTAAATAGACTGACTCGATGGGACAAGATCTGGCACATGTTGCGCTCTCTTGGCAGTTGGTGTAAGGTCAATCACTCTTGAAATCAAATTTATTCTATGATGGAGATCTAAAGATATTAGATCCAAGATATTACAAAATTTCCCTGTCCAAGAAATAGGTCCAACTTAAATACATGAAGATAAATAAAGATGAACGAAGTTTTAGCATCATATTTCCATAATCGTCATTTGGTTCAATCATTCAGAAATTTATAATACCTCAACCTTATAATCGCCTCCTAGCTCTCGTGCCATTTCAAAGTCCGGGTACTTATACCTCACTCAAGAATATAAGGGACTAAGGCAAAGAAGCATTACAGACTATGTATGCTTGTATGGGGCAGTCTGGTTAGTTATCTTGCGATATTGGATGTCGAATTACGTCAACACCTCATTCATAATAACCCTCTAAGTGTTTAGGTATTTTCCCCATGCCCACGAGAGATGATCCTCTGAGCTACACGCTAAGCTCATATTTCTGTCAAGTCCTTTGGCTCTTGTGTAAATGTTGACTTATGAAGGAGATTTTGGAAGACATATCTAAGCTCCCAGTGCATATATAATCATCTAGTCTTAGGGCAGCACAGAAGCTGTTGTGATGGTTACGTCAATCTACTGGACTTCCAAATCCTAATATAAGATCAGCTTCGACACTCGGAATTTCTCAAGTGACCAAAGTCTAAGACTTGATATTAGTGAGATTTTAACAGGCGCAAAGACTACAATAACTTTGGTACCAGAACCTGGAACTGTAGACTTTCAAAAATGCCAAGATGAATTTGAGTTTCGGTGCATCACTTGGTTTGTGTTACCAAAGGATTTGTTTGAGTACCTGACTGTTTTTTTGACTTCAAGCCTATTGTTCTGTTGATCCAGTAGAGTTTGAATGAACAATGGAGACTGAAACCTGCCGCCAAGCACTTTTTGACTTTTCTGGAGGGAATATCAACCTACTTATTGAAGAAACAGGTAAGCAGTTACTCAAACATTTAATCAGCATCTGTGGATGAGATTTGAAAACCTAGGAAGACATGCTTGATCGACTTGTGCTTGAAACTAGATTTTCACAGAAGACAAAATAAAGTCACCATGGCATATTTGATTCTTTGGCCCCAGGGGGGGGGGGGTTCATGCTAACCGCGGAACTAACTACCGAGCTACTCAGAAAAGTGCCCAGCACAGAACCGCGACAAGAGACTCACCGCAACTCCTGGACCTCTCAAAATAAATCAACGGTAGGAAAATCATAATTCTTCAAATGAAATTCGGTCACCAGTTAATAATTATACACGAGTCTTTACGTGTTTACGTCCCTAAGTACGACCAGATGTTAATTTGTCAAATAGACTGAGTGATTGGGACGAATGGTAATTTAAGCCTTGTGACACCTAATGGCGCTTCGCAACCCAGTACATCAGCCAGAGAAGCAATGCTAACGAATGCGAGATGCGACAATCCAGAATCCCAGATTCAGCTACAACACCTGCAGCCCTACGATCTCCAGAACAAAGTCTGGGTTCCGGTATCGTGAAAAAATAGAGTCCGGGCGTGTGTTTGTGTGCTGCGCAGAATTCCTCCGTCCCGAGGCATGGCTGCTCGCTTAGCGGACTGGCGAGTCCGATGAATCGGGCTGTTTTAAAGGTCGCAACCACCAGGAGGCTCAAATCTATGCCTCATTGTTGCTTGTTACGGCCTGTCAAGACCAAGAAGGTTAGAAGTAGGGGTGAATGCTGTCTCGAGTGGGCAAAAATAAGTTATCTTGCTCGGATTCGGGACTTAAGAGTTCATAACGTCATGCAGATTTCTGGTGTATTTTTTGTTTGTTGACGAAGCACGGAGTTGGAGTTTCTCCATGGGTACATTCCTTTATTTGATGGTTGATGGGAAATTCCTAGATTTCTATAAAGGATCGTCGATTTCTTCTCTGCCTGAGTTCAGTTATTGTCTCCATCATCAAAAGACTTCCAGAGCCTTTATAGCCTTCTTAGTCCACCACTTCAGCAAACTCTCAGACATTTGAAAATCTTAGCTTTCACTCTCTTCAATATGGTTGTCAACCAAGCTGCATGGCTGTCATCCAAGTCTGCCAAGTCACTCGATGTCAAGCCCGCTGATTATACACCACCCGGAGAAAACGAAATAGTCGTCAAGAATGCCGCAATCTCGATTAACCCACTCGATGGCATCTTGCAGCTCGCTGGTGGTATGATTTTCACATGGATCAAACACCCTTTCATCTTAGGTAGCGATAGCGCAGGTGAGGTCGTCGAGGTTGGGAAAGGAGTCACCCGCTTTAAAGTTGGCGATCGTGTCGTTGGAAACGCTGTCAGTACGGATCCAAAAGTCGCGAAGTCAAGCGAGGGGGCTTTTCAACTTTATACAGTCCTCAAAACCAGCCTGACATCGCCAATTCCAAGTTCCATGTCCTATGAGGATGCCTGTGTCCTCCCGCTTTGCGTGTCTACAGCTGCATGTGGTTTGTTCATGAAGGACGCTCTCGCATTGGAGTTGCCATCAATATCACCAAAGCCTACCGGAAAGACTGTTCTTATCTGGGGAGGATCCACCAGCGTTGGAAGCAATGCCATCCAACTTGCTGTTGCCGCAGGCTACGAGGTGATCACCACAGCCTCTCCAAAAAACTTCGACTATGTCAAGAGACTTGGAGCAGTTGAGGCGTATGATTATCGTAGTCCCACGGCTGTCCAGGACATCATCAAGTCCTTCAAGAACAGAGAGTCTGCCGGCGCCATGTCAATTGGTGAAGGATCCGCGAACCCATGCTTTGAGATAGTAAGCGCTATAAAAGGCCACAAGTTCGTCACCAAGATTAGTGTCGATCTGCCCAAAAAGTTCCCAACAAGCGTGATTGGATGGATTCCAGTCGGCCTGTCTATGGTTAGAACTCGTTTAACTGAGACAATCAGGTGCAAAATCAATGGAATCGGCACGAACTTCGTCTTTGGAACAGATCTCATGAGAAATGAAGTTGGCCCTGCGGTTTGGCAAGACTTCCTTCCAAAGGCTTTGGAAGAAGGGAAATATGTCCCAGCTCCAGAACCACTGGTAGTTGGAAAGGGCCTCGAGTTCGTGCAGGAGGCTATGAACCTGAACTTGAAGGGCGTATCTGTAAAGAAAGTGGTTGTGGCTCTGTGATTGACAGTATGTTAATTTTGATTTATTGTGGAACTGGTCCCGCGATTTGGCGATGTCTCTAGATTTACTGTTATTTAGTCTGATATACTGTACTGCTTGGTCGTTTCTCACCTCCTTCACGCTATAATATAATAATGAAGGATAGTCCTTGTTTCTTGGAACCCGTGTACACTATATCCCGTGATGTGCTAGTATTGATTTTCCCTAATAAATATTGAAGAAAGGCAGGTAGAGTATCGCACAAGTTCGTATAAACCAGAAGGAACGAGCAAAAGTTCACAAGATGGTAAAGATGCAAATTTGAAAGATTGGTATTCTCTGCTTCAGGCAAATCAATTGTAGTTACCAGCTAGCAACTTAGTAAGAACTTAAGATTGCTATTTGTATTGCAGCCAACTTCACATTAGCACCAGGGTGCTTAGAGTTAATAGATCGGATCACATGGGCAATACTAATGAATACTGATCTAACGTCGAGAAAACGAGCATGCATGCGCTGATGTTAAATTTGGTCGTAAAGTGAGACAAAATATTATGGTTCACATTCACTCATTTGACACAAAGCAATTTTAGAGACTGATACATCTCTCCTAGAATGGCTTGGCACTAAATAGTAAAGATTTACGGATTGTTAAAAGCGAGAGCACAAAATCGGAGACATCGAGTGCGATTATGTATTTCCCTGGTGTCTTGCAACATCGGAAATTCATAATGGCATTGGTGGACGGAAACAAGCTCAAGATGTTGAGCCACAGGAGGCTGATAGCCAATGCAACGCTAATCCCGATCAGGACACACTAGCTCCATCTGCCACTACACGAAATTTTGAAGCTCCAAAGATTTCCCTTTCCATCACTCAACCTTCAACCAACTATCACAACTTGCAATGCGCACTGAAGCCACAACAAATAATGTAAGCCCATAACCTTTCCTGTTCTCACACCTCCTACTGCATGCGAAAGCACAACACAGCAACAACCACACAATGATGAGATCCAAAGACCCTCAATATCTTTAGGAAGAGCCGTATTAGGCCGACGTCTGCAAAATACACAGCGGTTCAGCAGTATCGTCATATGCAGCAGAACCGCTCGCGGCGTCAGCGGTGCTTAGAAACTGGGCTTCTGAAACAAATACCAACAAACATGCTGTGTTGCGCTCTGTGCTGGTTGGAGGAATTTTGTCGGTCGATGCAGTTGACTGACTTCATTATAGGATGTGTTCTTAAACAGGTAGATGCAAGTTTGCTTGTCTATTGAGGCCATGGACCGCAATCGCGGGCGGGATTGAATAATGGCGCTGCCATTATTTGGGTGCGAATTAGACCCGTCATAAACTGGTGCTTGCAGAAATTCGAGACGTCCAAAACACGAGTTCTGGCATGTCCTTATGCGGCTGCAGGTTCTGGACGTTCAATTTCCAGATCTAGCTCGGCAAACTATAATAGGTATTGGGTAGTTGCAAATCGCCTTTACTGTGAAATTGTTCGATATGTCTTTTTACTGTTGCACGAGTGCTTCTACACCTGGATATGCTCGTGTTGAAGAAGGGCAACAGCAGGTGATCTAGCGATGATGCTAGGCAGCGCTTGTAATTTCAAACTGGCTGTCACAGCTCACGGTAAGAATATATATTTCCAATAGCAATATAAATATTTGTCTCAGTATCCATCACAGAAACAATCATCATGATTTATTGTCTTGGCATCCAACTTGAACTTATTTTTTTGACACTCAAGTTATGGAAAATTTCTATACCTCCGCAGCTAGAGCTGTAAACTGTATGTGGAGTCACTATGACTTCTACGAGAATTTCTTTCTTTTCCCATGCTTCTGAAAAGCCAAGATAAGAATCTGCGCCTTATCACTCACCCAATGTCAAAGCCGAAGATCTCCACGCCCCAGCTCGCGAAACCATCCCATATCTCCTAGCAACCCCAACTTCCCGCGCCTCTCGTGGTCCAGCCACCAACCAAGCACCATACCTTAGTCACGAACGAAGAAAGATGTCGACGTCGGAAATCCCTTCGAATCCCGAAGCTGTCTTGTTCAGGCCCAGCAAGAAGCGTAAGATCTACCGGCAACGTCCGCGCGCGCTTTCGGAAGATGCGATAACACCAGACCCCTCTACCAGCCCCATACCCGGAGTCCCAGAACAAACACTCGACGAACTGATCTCCTCCGAAGCACCTGATGTAGGTGATGGAGATGTAGAAGGTGCGCGTGTGCCAATTTCAGAGATCCTGCGGCTGCGGAAACAGCGCAAGATGCGTGCTGGCGGAGTTGAGTTTCGCGTCGCTGCGAGCATGACAGCTTCCGCTGGAATGGATGGAGAGGCAGAGATGGTGGTTAAGGGAGAGACGGAAGAAGAAGAGGTTGCAAGGACAGGGGAGGTGAGAAAATTCGCGCCGCAAACGGGGATGATTGGGGACGTGAATAGACATATGTAAGTGTTACTTTCTACAGTACGGATTTCGTGTGCTCCAACGAGCTTTCCCGGGGGTTATACGGACGGAAGTTTGGGGAAGTTGGATGGATGGTCCGCAGAGGCTGACGATGGAAGGATGGCATATATAGATTCGCAACTGGCTAAACGCTCTTCTCCCTCAATGGGTGCTACGACGTCATCATCAACAACCACCTCATTAACCCAGCCCTCAAATCCACAAAATGCCCCGTTGAGGACTCAACCGGATGATGTCCAAAGACAACCTGCCGCGCTAGGGAAGTTGCAGGAGATTGATCTCGGGGATGAAGCGAGAAGCAGGAATGTGGAGCGCACGGATAAGGCGCGGAGGAGGTTAGATGGTGAGGAGATAGAGGAGGAAGAGGTGAAGAAGGGAAAGGTCAGGCTAGGGAGGGATGGGAAGCCGTGGAGAGGGCGGAAGAGGAGAGGCAGTGATGATGTGAAGCGGGATAAACTGGTTGAGGACATCCTGAGAGAGAATCGCCGTAAGTATTCTCTTCCATTTCATATTTTTACACACCCTATTTTTAAGGAAAGAAAGGAAGAAATGTTTACTGATTTTGTTCTTTGTGGTATATAGTAGAGATATACGACGAGCCCGTTCAACCGCAACGTGCAATAAATGGCGATGAAGCAGCAGATGACCTGGTTGCAGAAGAGTTCAGGAGGGAGTTCATGGATGCTGTCTCACAGCGGCATAAAAAGAAGGCAGCTCCTCCACCGCCGGGTGGAATGGGTGGGAAGAAGGGTGAAGAGGAATTGTTGAAGGGTCCAAAGTTAGGTGGAAGTAGGAGTGCTAGAGCAGCTATGAGGGAGATGATGTTGAAGAGTGGAAAGAAATAGGGCAAAAGTACTTATTATTTTTGGTACACCAGATTTTCAAGTCTGATAGTTCACTTTACGCATATTCTCTGCACGAGATTGTAGATGGAATGAAAGTGTTACATGAGTAGATTTGTTGCCGCTAGTAGTATGTTATATTATTACAGTTGTACTTTGGGTATCCTTGAATCTGCTGCTATCCTTCCGTAACTACTCCTTGCTGAGACGCCCTCGCTATGAATAATCCTATCTGTTTGATATACGACTGGTTCTATTTCCCGATGGTATTTTGAATTCCCATTAAACGCCAATCAAACCCTGCTTCGCAAAATTGGGAGAAAGAAAAAAAGAAGAAAAAAAAAGAAAAAAAAGCAAAGATGCTTCGCTACATGCTGCTATAAGTAAATTGTGCTTCCTCCCTCATAATTCTTGATTCGAAACCGGTGTCATATCTCCAGGTCCAAAATTCATCGCCTGAGATAGGCGAATCTCACCTCCAACATCCAACACCACGGCGTCAGTGCCGACTCTTTTGTGCGGAAACTCAGGACTGCGAGGTGATATGACGCTTTCGACATCCTCGCGCTCATACTTCTCAGTTACGATCTTCGATGCTGCGTACCCTTTTGTGAGCTTGTCACCATCATGCGCACTGATCCATGTTTTGGCGCAGAGATTCTGTGCAATCTCAAGCCCACCCGGGAAACCAGCACAGATATTACCGCCTAGGTACCATGGGTTGGTGATGCGGTCGAAGCAGTGGAGAAGGGCAGTGAGTGGTAAGGCAGCTTCGGATACTAGATGTGATTCGGCAAATGGTTTGAGGATATTGTATGCGCATCCGTGAGGGGAGAAGACCACTGAGAGTGCTCGATCTACTACGGAGGGTGAGAAGGTGGATTGGTAGGATTGCGGTGATGCTGGTGGGGTCAAGGGCATTTGGCCGAATGGATGCGTTGCTGCTGGTGGTCGATATGTTATTCCCACTGCACTGTGAAGCCCGGTAACATCTAGCTTCTGGGTCAACCAGGTCACAGTCACTTCTCCAGGTGTGCCATTAGGCGTGGACGGTGGAATTGGTATGCGATATGTGGCGGAATTCCGTTTACTCTTTGATTTCTCCCACCGTGGAAGGGTGACGACCTTGCTTGGGTCGAAGTACTTCCAACCACGGATTGTTTTTGCTGCTCCCGGTTCCGCCAATATCATCGTCTTCCCTCCGCTGGCTGGAAGTTGTTTCAATGTCGGAGCGTGACAATGATCCGTCTTGTCCTGGCTGATGATAACCAGGTCGGGTTCTGGAAGTTCTGACAGCGAAGATACACAGGATGGCTTTCTATGCGTGGAAATTGAAAACTTGGAATGCCATATAGTTGACGCTCCGGTGAGCCATGGATCAAGGACTATTGTGAAGGCCTTTTGCTTCTGACCTGGCGAGGGTGGAAACGATAGTATTGGTTCAAACGACAAGAGAAAGGATGCGTCGGAGTTCAGATGTTTGACGGTCAACGACATCTTGAAAATACTGAATTAGCGGCCCAGTATTTTATTGATGCTCATAACCGATGTTCAAACTCAGAGGGCGAACGAAGGACTGGATTCTGTTGAAGGTCAAAGTCTGGGCAGTCCTCAACTTAACATTCAGCAGAATTGGAGTCGCACGTCGTCCTGGGGTATGAACTGCACGTCGACGACATTACGAGTGGAGCAGCATGAACAGGTTTAAGTGATCTTGCGTGGGTGCGAGAGCGAATGGGCAGTGCCAATGATCTTGTACCTTCTAAGAACCCTTGTGTTGCTACTAGCCATTGGATGATGGGGCTACGGGGTCCTGGGACGGACCCAAGACCCAGAACGACAATTCGAGGCGATCTGATAGACGCCACAGCGTCGCTAGGAAGAGACTGTTACCCTTACTTTACAAAACGCAATGATACGAGAAAACCTTCAAGACATCACATTCCAATGGGACCTATTCTAAACACCTTAGCCCTCAGAATGAAGAAGCTGAATTGAAGTGGACACAGGAGAAACAGGCAGTTCTGCAAAGCACTGATGTTCAGGGCCGCAGCCACCCGTCAATTTGGCGGGCAGCTCGCTTCCGCTGACCCTTTCTTACCTTTTCCCTCGGCATCGCCAATCTCTTGCAAGGATGGGGATGGTAAGGGCGCCGGTGCAACTGGTAGCGATCAAGGACAGCCACTCAGATTCCACAGCCGGAGCTGATCCAGATGGAATATTTATCTGGTGAAGCCGCCCGGAGGTCTATGCGGGCACCAGGATGCACCGGGCGGCGAGGAGCAATTTTTGCCGAGCGATCGACGAAATGAGATCCTGTACTCGTTCGCATCGTGAGAGTGATATTGCAGACATGGAATCCAGACCAAACATGTTTCCTGCAACACACTCTCCTGGAATCCGCCTCGCTTGCTTCTGCTCATGGATTTCCACTATTATTGCGATGCCAAAAGCATTTTCGATAGCCTCCTTGGATTTTAAGTTTTGGCGCAACCTGTGTCAAGTCCGCTAACTCTTTGCGATGGAAGTTGCCGCGACAAATGCTCTAGAGCACTACGGGCGTGACAGTCGTCAATGTCTTTACAAGTTTTTCGATTCATATTACATTACATTAATGGCCTTGCCTGGTTTACTTGTCTGTGTTAGCTCCGTCTTTGGCGATGAAAAGTGGTTACAAAACAAGGCACCTTCTCCTGATAGCATGAACCGGCCTAACAATCGGGCTGAAGACCTCCGCGCTTTGTTGATGGTCTACATGATTACCCATTGGCTCGCTCGTCCACAACACTCTTATGCTGCAGGAAAAGTGGTCAAGCTAAGCATTCAGCCGCCAAGACTGGGAGTAAGCCATTGTCTTCGGATCATTTATCTGCCGGCAACGAATCTTAAATGGACACGCAGCGTATGAGATTCTTTTCACCAAATCATCAAGCTGAGGAGGCCTTTCCGCCCTGAATCGACAAGCGACCAAATGAGCATACTTTACTCCGCCCAAACTCTAGCTCTGTTGCTGGGTTCAAGACAGCAGCCACTCAAGAAACCTCGGCATCTCAGGATCCAATCATTTTTGGCTGTGTGAGAGGTCGTTCTCGTTTTGAACTTGTTCTGTCTACCCTAGGCCAGCAAAAGTCCTTTTACGCAACCCATTTTGTGAACTGTACAATGCTACAATGCGGATCTCTAACGCACTTGAGATGAATGGATGAAGGTCGAGGCGAAGGTCAAGACAAGTGTGGAGGATAATGGAAAGTGTAAGAGCGACCTTTCTGAACCTTAGATTTTATTAGCAGTCTTGGATCTTATAGTCACTTAATCTAGACGAATGATGTTACTTCCACTCACGGTGAACTTTTAGACCTTTACCTATGTCCTGAGTAGCATACCTGGTTATGCCTAGATATTTCTATTAAATCTACAGCATTTGTTCTGCCGTGCTTGATGGTTAACCATGGAGATTGCTCCCAAAAAAAAACAACTGGTGTTATATACCTTCCACATGATTAACACGTGATCACGTGAAATTTCGGGAACGCGTTATCCTGACGCGAACCCCAAGTGTTGACCACAAAAGACACACCAATATGGGAACGTCTCTAGGGCCAACATGTCAATGAGCGACGGGGATGAATATGGCGATATCCCTGACGAGGATCTAATTGAACTTGACAGTCAAGCATCTCAGCAACTTCCATCTCTTCCTCGGGCAAGGAAACGACGGCGAACCTCGCCTTCCTCGAACGACAGTGACGAGATCACCGACGATGGACGGCCGTCCAGAAGCAGAAGGCGATCTCAAAACTCGGCAGAGAGCGAGCAAGATGGGGAGATAGGGGGGGAAGATCAGAGAAAGAAGAAGCCAAGATATAAGATTCATATCAACGAGCATGGCTGTGAGATACCTGCGGCAATAGTAGTAGGCGCAACTCAGGCAGAGGCTATGCCAGATTCAAGCCCATTTCGGATCAGAGGCCCTATTATCAAAATAGCCAGGCCGGGACCACCGAAATCAGCGATATCAAAGCCTTTGTCCCTCACAGCAACTCCTCGTCGACATGATGAGTGTCCAGTGCAACCGAGGTCTCTCCAGCGAACAACCAGCGGCATATCCATGGAAGATTGCTCTAAAGAGCTTGAGGATCTACCATCAGACGCTTTTATGTCATCCCCCGAGTTCGAAGAACTCACTGTTCGTCCTACTGTGTTCAGCTCTCCAGCTCAAACCCACGCGGGTACTGCAACCCAAACTGCGCGGCGACATCTGACAGCACCACAAAATGGCCTTCGTCAGACGACACTGTTCGGTGGCCGTGCTTCACAAGCTCAGGTGACTGCTTCGCAGCCCAGGAAAGTACACAATTTTCGGGTCGACCTCCCTCCTGAAGAGCCAACACACCATGCCCTGGATCTTGAACAGTTGAAAACATGGGTATATCCTACAAACCTTGGCGAGATCCGCGACTATCAGTACAGCATTGTCAAGAATGGGCTCTTCAATAACCTTCTTGTCGCACTGCCTACTGGTCTGGGAAAGACATTTATTGCTGCCACAATTATGTTCAACTTCTTTCGCTGGACACGTGACGCAAAAATTGTGTTTGTTGCCCCTACCAAGCCCTTGGTTGCTCAACAAGTAGAGGCTTGTTTTCATACAGTTGCAATACCCAGGTCAACCACTGCTATGCTTACTGGTGAAGTAGGGAGGGCATTGCGAGCAGAAGAGTGGGCTGAAAAACGGGTATTCTTCATGACACCACAAACGCTAGAAAACGATCTTAAGTACGGTTATGCTGATCCAAAGAAGATCGTGCTTCTTGTTGTCGACGAAGCACATCGGGCAACCGGAAATTATGCCTACAATAACATCGTGAAGCTTATGCGTCAGTTTAGCAAGAGTTTTCGTGTCCTCGCCCTGACTGCAACACCAGGTGCTTCGGTAGAGGCGGTACAGGAGGTCATAGATGGCTTGGAAATTTCCAAGGTTGAGATTCGTACCGAGAATTCTATCGATATCCAGCAATATGTCCACGATCGCGATATTGAGCAAATTATCCTTGATCCGTCTGACGAGATGGTCATGATCAAAGAATTGTATTCCAAAGCTCTTCAACCACTGGTCAACAAACTCTGTGGTTTGAATGCCTATTACAACAGAGATCCAATGGCCCTAACGACGTTTGGCGTAATACAAGCGAGAAAGAACTGGTTGAAGTCGCCGGCAGCTAGAAATGCCAACGCAGGAGTCAAAGGTATGGCCTTCGGGCTGTTCACAATACTATCTAGTTTAGCTCATGGAATTAAAATGCTCAACTTCCATGGGATCGGGCCATTTTATTCTGCTGTAAATGAGTTACGACAAGAGGTAGAAAGCAAGGGGGCAGGGTCCAAATACAAGAAGCAGGTGGTCGAGAGTCCGGATTTCAAGAAGATGATGGATCGTGTTCAACACTGGATTAGTAGAGATGACTTCGTGGGACATCCAAAGATGACATATCTATGCGACACCATTTTGAATCATTTCATGGATGCTGGGGAAGGGAGACTTGGAGCTGATGCTTCCCCTTCAAGTACACGGGTCATCGTCTTCGCCGAGTTTCGAGACAGTGCTGAGGAGATTGTTCGAGTTTTGAATAGACACGGGCCAATGGTCAGGGCCTCAGTCTTTGTTGGTCAGGCCGATTCCAAACGTTCAGCTGGAATGAACCAAGAGGCTCAACAAGCGGCCATTGGAAAATTCAAACTTGGAACATTCAACGTGATTGTGGCTACATCTATCGGCGAAGAAGGTTTAGATATTGGTCAGGTAGATCTAATTGTCTGTTATGATGCTTCTTCGTCGCCAATCAGAATGCTACAGCGAATGGGTCGAACAGGAAGAAAGAGAGCTGGAAAGATTGTTCTACTGCTTATGCGCGGTAAAGAGGAGGAATCCTTCGCTAAAGCTAAGGACAACTACGAGCAGATGCAAAAGATGATAAGCTCAGGCGCACGCTTCAATTTTCGACATGATCTGTCTCGCCGAATTGTGCCCAAAGACATCACACCCGTGGTTGAAAAGCGGATCATCGATATCCCACTAGAAAACACCCAAGACACATCCCTACCTGAACCTCGCCGTCGTGGCAGGAAAACAACGAAAAAGGCTCCAGCAAAGAAATTCCACATGCCTGATGGTGTAGAGACGGGATTTAGAACTGCCTCAAATCTAGGAGCAGACGGTTCGTTGACCGACTTTGGAGTGACTCGAAAAGTAAAAGAAGTTCCCAAGACACAGTTAGCACCGATTCCTTCCCTCGAATCTGTTCTGTTGGACGCCCCGGCAGAAGTGGAATTTCAGCGAAACTATCTTTTTGTTGCTGGCTCAGAGATTCAAGAAGTTGGTATGCCTGATGTTACTGCCCAGACGTTGAGCCAGCGATCCCTCACTCCCACTGTGAAGGTCCCTCATGGTGCTCATACTAAAAGATGTGTACGTTTGTTCAAAGCTCTTGCTGAAGCAAATGGTACCCTGAACAGCTATTCACATGATCAGCTGATGGATTTGAGTTGGCTGAAAGCTCCCACCTTAATTGACGAGATGTCAGAGTCAGTGGACAGCGAAAGGCGTAGAAAGACAGCAGCACCTAAAAGACCAGCTATCAGATCACGAAAGAAAACCGTCCCAGTACTTGCGGACATTGAGATGGATGATCAGGACGATGATGACAGTGAAGACAACATTCCAGGAGATCATGTTCATCGAAATACTCAAGGCTATAACTACAGCGAGGGCGAAGGCGAAAGTGTCGGTGCATCTGATACGGCGGGCGAAGAAAGCAGTGACGATGATATAGGCAGTTTGAAGGACTTTCTTGCAAGCGAGAGGAGCGAAAACCTCACCAGCAGCAGACTCATTCCAACCCAAACAACTACTTCTTCGCCTGTTATCTACAATGCTACTAGGCCATTCTTCGAGCCTACCCAATTCAATGCTACACAGGAAACCAATGACGACGATATGCCGGACTTGAACGATTTATTCAGCTCTTCGAAGAAGACTACACATCCTCCTACCTCTATTGAGGAGATTAGTAGTAGTTCTGGAGATGAAGAACCACTAAAGACCAAAGTCCCGGCACAGAAGCAGAGAAAGCCTTTCAACAATCCATTCCAGGATTCGGACAACGATGAAACTGAGGACGAAAGCACTTTTACGGCGCAATTTAGTCGGACGCGAGGGCAGAGCAAGTCGTCAACCAATGACCAGATTCAAGACTCGGATGATAATGACAAGGACCTGACTGGGGAAGAAGAGGACGTTGTGAGAGCACCTGCCGGTCGAAGAAAACAACTTCGAGTTGTGGAAAGTGATAGTGATGAGTGAAAGAACAAGCTCTTTGAATTTTGGGGGCCACAGCGTAGGAGTTCAGGAATAAAAAATGATAGCTCGCATTATCGAGCAATGCTGTGATGTATAATGAGAAGAGGGAGATAAATTTTGAGCTACTTCGAAGTCAATACTTGGATAAGGCAATAAGTGACGGTGTGATCAGGCGTTTAGGCACGATATTGCTCTAATACAATGAGGAAATGCACTTCACCTAATGCGATGCCAGTGGAGACTTACCTTTAATGTAGGTACTTCTTACTTTTCCTATCCGCCTCAAGCTATTGGCTTCTAACACGAGTACGCGAGCAAGATGAAAGCGCCATAGCCGTCTATTATCAATATCTATACTATCCGCAATCTATGCCATGCCCCAGAAAACCCCCTCATCCTGGATCTTTTTAAAATCATACCCCGAACCAACCCAAAATGCAAGCCTCATGGCCCCCCAGAAAAAGAAAACGCCCCTCGACCATCCAAGAAAAAAAGACTAAATTCGAACTCCTTACTTCCATTTTCCTCTGCACCACTCCGCCATTTCACCAGACATTAGCACTAAATAAGACCCGCCCACTGCTTTTAATCCTCCACCGCTGCCTTTGCTCGCTTTAGCTGAAGAAGGACAAACGAGGGAAAAAGAAAAAGCAGAAATTGAGGAGGAGTGCTCGGCAAGCAGGGGTTTAGCGACGGGCAATAGCGCGAGTGAAGTAACCCGTCAGAGTGCCCCCAACATTTTGACAGAGCGTTCCGTACCCCAATGGAACGGGTGGTACGATGGGGTAGCAGTTCAGAGACATGCCTAAGTCGCCAAAGACGACTGTGGATGGAAGACTTGTTTCCAAGGTTAGCGTTTAGAAACTCAGATAGGGGAAAGAGGGGAATATTGCTGTCGATCCCTGAGCTGCAACAGCCCCGGTGCAAGCAAGCCTGCAATGTGGAAATGGAAGTGGCTTAAGGCGGACCTACATGCTCTCTTTGAGCGTCAGCGTGCTCGAGTTTCCATCCCATGCGAACCCAACAACCGGGTTTGTACACGGGTAGTACGTGTTTGCTGTAGTGTTCCCTTTGAAACTGCACGAGGATGTCACGTTGGTGGTGGAATCTGAGTACTTGAAAGTGATACTTGGTGGATTGGTGTTTCCGCTTGCCGGCTTGAAGAGACTGAAGCCTTGGATGTCGAATGTTGTGGGCAGGTCTGTGTAGGCTGGGAGAGCCGTTGTGAGGGTGAGGAGTGAGGTGACAACGGCGGTCGTGGTGAACTTCATTGTGGTGGTTGGTAGGCTGCGGGTGCTATATTGGAGGCGTTATATTGTAGGGGAGGCTTGGTGAGTGGAAGATGAGGTGAACGATGTGACTCGTATGAAGGGAAAAGGAATTGTATTTATGCTTAAGAGTTTACTACCTCTGCTTTGTACATGCATTTCCTGTGTACTGCATCCTCCGGTGCATACGTTACAGTACCTTAGCACGAAGCCAAGAGGCTTACAGAGGAGGCCTTCCCGAATGCACAAATTACATCCAGAGTCAAGGTCAGCTCGAGAGGAATACGAGCCATGTCTCTTTCTTTTTCGTTCTAATCGTTCTGAACGAATCAAATAAGCTTCAGTAGAAAGATCAGATGTCATGTTTGCAAATATGGGCGGGTACCGAGCAAGAAGGCGAAGCTGTAGTGACATTGACTGCCGGCTACGCCTCACTTACAAGATACTCGAGTACACCAATTCTCAATCACCCCACCGGCGACGAGACGAACCCCAGCAAATAGCTATACAACGTCATAGGATTTGCTGTCCCATCCGCCAAAATAAATCAGGAATGACGTTCAGAGGACCTTGTCCCTCTGGAAAGTGTCTGTTCGCACAACTCTAACACGCATTTCGACACGAGCAAGGTTGATCCTATCCTTGTACGCTTATGCATGGATGGACCAGCCGCGAAGGGCGAAGCAGGTAAACGACAGTAAAGGTATATCGGCAAGCTGCAGCAGCACTGTCTAGACAGCAGTTTCCGGTCGGTTTTCCAGGCACCACTGTTGGATGTTCTGCTAATGCTGATGCTGATGCTTATCCCGATGGCAATTCAGCTCGGTGCAAAAATAGACTCGGCCTTGACGAGTACGAGAAATACATGTAAGGGACTAAGAAGCAACCGTTGTTTTCTTTTGACGTGAGATAGCTCGTCGTATTGTCGCACGCTGCGCTCAACAGGTTACAGTAGCCAGTACCGAAACGGCGACGACCGACCCAAGAAACCAGCTGAGAACGAGCTCTCAACGAGCCTTTCTATTTGCGACAATACAAATCAAGCACCATGTCTACCGAAGAGGAAGACGAGAAAGGCGGGTCAAGCACGGGTGAGTGAATAAGGTATGTCCTTCATAGTGCCTCAGGCGATACGTTACTTCCTGTACTGAGCCACATCTCGGCAAATGGAGCCCACACCGACTACATTATCCCCACGTGATCTTTCCACTAGCGCCCACGATTAGCTAATTCTCGAAAACCACCATCGCGAACTTTTTTCTCAATTCCTCTCCTTCGATATCGACAACTTCACGAACGACAATCCTCCCCATCACCAACAATGGCAAAGGAGCAAACCGAACGCAGCGGCTTGGCCGTTGGACTCAACAAGGGCCACGTACGTTGAACACCCAGTTGCACATGCATCTTCAAGCCCTGTCTCACCTCTTGGAGGATCTTCAATTTCACAGCGCAACTTTGAAGATGGACCCCCCGGGCTGATGATGAGATTTTATTATAGAAAACCGAGGCTCGTGTCACCAAGCCCCGTGTCTCCCGCACCAAGGGACACTTGAGCAAGCGTACCGCTTTCGTTAGAGAGATCGTCAAGGAGGTCTCCGGGTAAGTCTTTTCACCTCCGTGTAAACCTTTTCCAGCTCAGATGGCTAATGGAACTCTTGCCATGCAGACTTGCCCCATACGAGCGTCGTGTTATCGAACTCCTCCGCAACAGCAAGGACAAGCGTGCCCGCAAGCTCGCCAAGAAGAGACTCGGTACCTTCGGACGTGCTAAGGCCAAGGTCGATGAGCTCCAGCGTGTCATCGCCGACTCCAGAAGAGCCGGTCACTAAATCTCTTCTTTCACGGCGATAGCATGAAAGGGGGATTGCGATGAGAAAGCAAAAAGACAAAATTGGGTGGATTTGAATGGAGTTTGTATGATTGGGAAAAAGACAAGAGAAATGTTCTCGTCAATGAATGGATGGGACCTTTTTCGCATGCAATGCTATGATACCAATGGGATCGATATGCCAGCTGGACAGATGGATTTGTTAGCTAGCCAATATCAACATGGGGATTCTCGACCTCAATGGACTCAATTCACTCACTCACAGTGTTTCCCTTTGCGAAATAAACATCGAATTGATACATGCATATTGAAGACAAACAATGACAAGATTCTTGGAGTAATTTATACAGCTCTTATTAATAACCGTGAACTATACTCTGTGATTTCAACCACTATTCAAACTCCGCGCTATGAATCCTGTTCTCCCAAACCTGCTAATGCAACAAAGAGCGCCCCATAATCCTTCTAAGCTTACGCTTCAAAATTTGATCTTATTCTAACAATCACTTCTTGGACAAGCCTGCCAGGATCTTGTTCATCATCTTGTTCTTCTTCTCGCCTCCGTTCTCTTTCTTATCCGTCTCCTTGCCTTTGCCCTTGTCGAGGGTCTGACCAGCTGGTTCTTCGATTGTCTGAACAACAGGTACTGGGAGTTCCTTTGCCTCCTGAATATACTCCGCTTTGAGGCATTTCCCTTTCCGGACGTCATCACTGACACCATCCTCCCAAACGAAGTTCAGCAGAACTCTTCCATCCAGGCCGGTGTCTCGTATCAACAACTTCTTCTCATCCTTAGGTATAGTGAAGGGTTTTCCAAATTGAAATGATACCAATTTGAACGGTTGATTTTCACGAAGGACCGATGAGATGGAGTTGTACAATGTGAGAGTTGTATCTGCTGCTGTGTATCGGTTCTCAACCCGCGTCTGATCTGGAAAACGGACTTGAATGATGACTTCGTTAATCTTAGCAAGCCTTGCCGCCTTTTCTTCTTCTTGCTTTTGTTGTTCGGCATAGGATGGTAATCGTTTATTCATAGTATGGGTCTTGAGCACCTCTTGATGTTGCTTTGCATGTTGAACTGTTGGTTCATAATCCATATCATTGTGAGGCTGAAGTGCGGCCTTGGGTGTATCTCCAGAAGGAGCTGCAAAGACAGTCATGGCCCGGTGGCCAGACGATTTGGTCTCGTCTTCTGGTGCTGAGCGCTTGGTTGGCGTGACTGATTTTGTAGGTGGAGACTCTGGTGAATCACTAGATGGGGTGGCAATCTTTGATACTGCCTCGGTAACAGATTCCACCTCTGATGCTGGAGCAGGTGCTGACTCTGCAGACGAGCTTGGTGCTGGTTGTGCAGGCTCGTCTGATGTCTTGAAATACTGCTGAATTTCGGCCATTGCTTCCTCCAGTGGTGTATCCGTTTTGCGGAAGGTGAGGCGTAAGAGAATACTACCGCCACTGACGCCAAACTGTCCAAGTGTCTTTTGTAAATCCGTAAAAGTCGATACCTCCCGGCCGGCGAGGTTCAAAACTGGGGTCTCATAATATATCCGTCCAGCTCCCGAAGCGCCACTCTCTGTTTGTGCAATTCCTCTGCCAGTGATATTCAGGTTCGATCCTCCCGCCGTTTCAAATTTGCGCAGCACAAGCCATAATGTAGTATCGCTTGGGACCTTGTCCACCAGCCTGCCTCCGGGAACGCCTGCAGCTAGTGACTCTGGCAATTGAAGAGCCACAGATACAACAGATGGCGATCGAGATGTAACAATAAGCTCGAGCTTGGCACCGGCACTGAGTCCTGTTAACCGGAAAGTCTGCGACAGGTCGATCTGCTTGTTATTATTCCTGACGACCAGTTAGCTCATATACATTCCATATAGAAAACGGCGACTTACTTCAAGCCATAGTTTGTCGAATTTCGTCCTAGCTTCTTGCAAGCTTCCTCAAGAACCTCCGTCATATACTTCCCAGGCGTCACCTTGATCTGAGCTCTCTTGAACGTGCTGTCCGTAACGACAACGTGGGATGCCATATTGAACAAAGCACTTCCAGATACCGTTTCAAAAGAAGGTCCTGCACAAGATCCGGTAATCAGGCTATGAAATAATATTCTTCGCGATCTGGGTATTTGGACAGTTGTGTTGGAGATGTGCTTTGGTGTTCTCTACGATTCTGTGCAATTTGTCAGGTAGCAACAGGCTGTGGCGGGGGACTGATAGTCCGGAGAGGTTTGACAATTATGTAGGTTAGACCACAACGAAACACCATTCAAATAGGGAAGTGAAAATAGACGGAGAGACGACAAGTTTACTTGGAGTGAAGAAATCGTCACAATAATAGACAAAGGCAATAGAAAATCATAGAAAGTTCGAGAGTTGGATGCTTGGTTGAAGTTCAGATCAAGTGGGAGAGATGATGTCCAGCCTTGGTGCCTGGCATTTCCAGGTGGTCTGTGCTTCGAGCTTCGACGCGACAGCCGTGTAGCCTTACAGAGAGGTGAGTGAGGTACCGCAGGCCAGCACTCCAGACCATCAAATCTACAACACTTCCTAACCACCGCATCGGCCTTTCACTTAGACTCCTCGTCCGATTCCAACACAGTCCCCAAGGTCTCGATACATAATCCAAAGTTCAGTAGATAGAAAATGGTATGAATTCCTCTCCCCAAAGCAGACTGTAGGTCAAGCTAACCAACAACCCAGAGCTCTCCCTTCTCCATCAGTATAGCTTCCACGACCCAGCTCTGTAACTGAAGCTCTCTGCTAACATTCTTCTAGATGGCGGTGCCTGCGTGGCAATGGTAGGCAAAGACTGCGTAGCCATAGCATGCGATTTGCGCCTGGGACTGCAATCCCTCACGGTGTCGAACAACTTCCCCAAGATCTTCAACTACGGCGATGTGTACCTAGGATTGACGGGGCTGGCAACGGACGTATCAACGGTGTCTGATCTCTTCCGGTACAAAGTGAACATGTACCGCCTGCGCGAGGAACGCAACATCTCCCCGTCCACCATGGCCAACCTGGTCTCGTCGAGTTTATACGAACGCCGTTTTGGTCCCTACTTCGTCTCGCCCGTCGTAGCTGGCATTGATCAGAAGACTGGAAAACCATTTATCTGTGGCTTTGACAGTATTGGATGTATCGACTTTGCAAAGGACTTTATCGTTAGTGGAACGGCGAGTGACCAGTTGTTTGGTACTTGTGAGGGTCTTTGGGAACCTGATTTGGTATGTCTATTCCTACTGTCACACGGTGACCTTACTTCGAGTTGTGTTGAGACTGGAATGCTAACAACTACGCTAGGGACCAGAGGATCTCTTCGAGACGGTTTCGCAGGCGCTGCTTAATGCTGTAGATAGAGATGCACTGTCAGGTTGGGGAGCACACGTTTACATCATCGAGAAGGACAAGGTCACCAAGAGATTATTGAAGGGAAGGCAAGACTAAGTGGACAGTGCGGTTGGTGCAGAATAAGAATTACGATCAGAGCAAATAGGCGGATTCTCGTCTTGTGTAGTATTAGATCTGGCATCACGGAGTGTGATGGGTGCAAAATGGGCAATGAATGAAATAAAGATACAAACAAGCATGTCACAACCGTCGAGAGACTATGTGTGAAATTCTGTGGTACAAAACCCTATACGAACCCTGGTTCATTGGCTACCCGCAGGGCCTAACAACTACCAGGACGACTAGCATGAACATTGCAGAAATCAAGCATGTTTTATTTGTTCTAATATCTACCCTATCTACTAATGTACAGCCACCTATGCTGATTATTATGGCTTACGCCTTCTTTGGCTTCTCTTGTGCTGGGTTGCTCTCTATGTACAGCTGTCTCTCCATAAACTTGAGGATCTCGTCAATTACACTGGGGAGATGGGTTAGCATGGTAGCTTTTAGTTTCGAGGTTGGGAAGACTTACATGACTGGTGCACTGATGACAAGGACTGCCTTCCATTCGTTCATGTTTAATGGAAGAATGGAGAAGAGGGTTTGGAGGAAAGGAGTATATAAGAGAGCGAAATGGAGAGCCATTGACAAGGTGATGGCGTAGACCAACATCATGTTCTTCCAGAGTGGAAGTGTCAGGAGCGATTCGCTGGAGGACAAAGCGTTCATGGCGTTCAACATCTCAATGACAACCAAAATCGACAAGGACACGGTAGAGGCTGACTTAGCCATGTCGTTGGTGAACATTTGGCAGCCAATCTCTGGAAATTGGGTGGAGCAGCGATGGAAGTGAGACAATTGCCAGAAGGAGATCTGAGGGCCTTCGGAGTTGTACATGAACCACCAAGCATATCCAGCAACAGTTGCAAGACCGACGTAGGTGCCAACAACCATGTAACGGAAGAATAACCAACCACCAATGAGGGCTTCATCACGCTTTCTTGGTGTCCTCTTCATGATATCATGGTCAGGAGGATTGAACGACAGGGCAGTGGCTGGAAGACCATCCGTAACGAGGTTGACCCAGAGGAGTTGAACAGGAATGAGAGCTTCAGGCATGCCAACGGCGGCAGTCAAGAAGATGGATACGACCTCTCCGATGTTTGAAGAGATGAGATATCTAATAAACTGCTGGGTGTTGTTGTAGATTGATCGTCCTTCCTCAATGGCGACCTCAATGGTTGCAAAGTTGTCATCAGCGAGAACCATGTCGGAAGCGAGCTTAGAGACATCAGTTCCAGATCCCATAGCAACACCAATATCGGCCTTCTTCAAAGCAGGCGCATCGTTAACACCATCACCAGTCATAGCGACCACCTCTCCAGCAGATTGCAAGAGGTCTACAAGCTTCGACTTATGACTTGGCTCAACACGGGAGAAAAGTGAAGCTCTCTTAGCAGCTGCCAATTTCTCGCTTTCACTAAGAGCATCGAACTCTCTACCAGTGTAGCTCTTGCCAGTCAGATCCTCCATGGTTCCGAAAACACCAATCTGGCGACAGATAGTCTCAGCGGTGTTGCGGTTGTCACCAGTAATAACAATGACTCGGATGCCAGCTTCCTTGCATTTTCGAATGGAACCGGCAACCTCTGGGCGAGGAGGATCAAGCATGCCGACAAGTCCGATGAGAGTGAGATTTTGCTCAAGCTGGGTGTATTCAGAGGTCGTCTTGGCTTTCTTTAACAATGGGTTAGAGGCAATATTGTCGATGCTTGCAAGGGCAATGACTCGGAGGCCTCTGTTTCCGTACTCAACGACCTCCTTTAACAAGAGGTCAGAAAGGCTCTTGGTCATTGGAATCTTTTTTCCATTAGCACCAACAAGAGTGCTGGTACAACGGTCAATAATGGCTTCTGGAGCACCCTTGACAAGGAGTCTTTGGTTTTGCTTATCTCCAACCAGAACGGACATGCTCTTTCGATCTCTAGAAAACTCGTAGGTTGCGAGGCGAGGGGCCCTCTTCTCATACCATCCGCTTGCAAGGTGAAGACTGTCTTGAGCTGCAACACTGGCTCTGGATTGGTTATGAGCCGTATCCTTGGTGCCAATCTTCTCCACCAACACTCGAAGAGCGCCCTCCGTAGGTTCTCCAACGTTAGAGAAGGTACCAGTCTTAGCGTCGTAGTCAAGTTGGGCATCGTTACAAAGTGCGGCAACCTCAGCCATTTGGAAAACAGTTTGTGATTTAGCAGCAATATCTGCGACAGTCTTGCCGTTGGAAGAAATGCTTCCGTGTGGGGCGAATGTGGTGCCCTCGACGTCAAGCTCCTCCAAATCGTTTCCAGCCTCGTTGATATAGACAATCTTGTTCACACTCATCTGGTTCGTAGTCAAAGTTCCAGTCTTGTCAGAACAGATAACGCTGCAGCTTCCGAGGGTTTCAACGGATGGCAAGCTTCGTACAACGGCGTTCTTTGCGGCCATCTTTCTGGTGCCAAGAGCAAGACAAGTAGTGATCACAACAGCAAGGCCTTCTGGAATAGCAGCAACTCCGAGAGAAACGGCGATCTTAAGGTAGTAGATTGCGCCTTTTGCCCAGCTTCCATGGCTTGCGTCTCCAAAGTGAGGGATGTTGATCAACCAGACGGCAATACAGATGACCGTGATAACCTTGGCCAATTGGTCTCCAAAGTCGTTCAATTTCTGCTTGAGAGGTGTTGGTTCCGAGATTTGAGCAGTGATGCTCTCATGAATGTCACCAATAGCGGTAGCGGATCCAGTTAAAACAACTATGGCCGTGGCGTGTCCAGTTACGACCGTTGTGCCAGAAAAGAGGGTGTTGACTTGATCTTGCTTCACTGCTTTAGAGTCCTTAACAGCGACAGTATCTTTGCCAACACTCTCACTCTCGCCAGTAAGAATGGCTTGATCGACTGCAAAGCTGTTGCTCTGGATAGCAAGCAGTCTACAATCCGCCGGAATTCTGTCACCGACAGCTATGGTCACAATATCTCCAGGTACAAGCTCCTCAGCCTTGACTTTGGTAACATGGCCATTTCGAATAACCTTGGCCTCGTTTGCAGAATATTCTTGTAGGGCTGCAATCGCCTTCTCAGCGCTGCTCTCTTGCGATACACCAACTACGGCATTGAGAATAAGGATTGTAAGAATCTGCGGAACAAATTAGTATCTCGTAGCTCCAACTGTCGAAGGGATGCTTACCACCGCGGGATCAACAAAGGCTGTCCACCCGCCACCTTCTTCGAAGAGCGCCAAAACGAACGAGATGGCGGCAGAGCCAAGAAGGATAATAACAAGCTGATCCTTGAATTGTTCGAGTATCAGCTCCCAGATTGGAGTGGGAGGCTCCTCGGCAATGGCTACGAAAAGAATCAGCATCGCTGGCGCAAAACAGAGTGTCTACAAGCTAGTCTTGACTTACAATTGCTTCCATATTTTTCCCTTGATGCTTTGACTTGAGCATCTGTCAGCCCGGCATCTTCAGAAACCGAGAAGTATTTCAGCACCTCTGCGGTTGGCTTTTCAAAAGCGTTCTCCATTGCGTAGGGAACGTGGGGTTGTTGATCTCGGAGGAGAGTTGAGCTTAAAAGTACAGTAGGCTTTAATGGCCACGATTCTAGGTTACTGGATCATGCAAGGCAGCTTCTCTATCCAAATGAATGCTGGAACGGTTGCAGGAGAAAGAGAGTCTTGGGAGGGGATTTATGAAAGAGAGAGAGGAATCTAGAAGAACGTTAAGGAAAGCGCTGAATCCGTAGATGCTTGGTCACTATCACATAGCCTAGCTCTTTACAAAGTGTCCTCACGGGGACTGACGTCGCTCATGATTGGCGGATCGTCGTCTTGCCACTAAGCGAGGCTTGGTGGCCGGCCTCTACTGACCAGATTGGCAGACCTTCCCGATCGACTAAACCTTGGACTTAGTTGAGACGACATGACTATCTAGGTGCCTTGTTCGATTTTAGATGACTATCGAATCTGTCCCATCAGAGCCAAATGGCGGTGGTGTTTAGCCAGCAGTAAATCAAAGAGATTCTGTTATCGGAGTTGAGTATCCACTTAAGCAACTTGCCACTTGCAGCTCTTATACACACTAACGCGTCTTCGTTGTTACCTACTAGTTTCAGCAAATCGTCGGAGACAGAGACAGGACAGCTTTCAATCAAGCAAGCCTCTGACGGTGAAATGACATGGTTCTCTCTGATCTTGCTAACACCACCATTTTTGGTTTCATCGTGAATTCAATCCAGTGATATGGCCAACAAGTCTAGACAACCGGACAGCGACTAAGAATACCAGAAGCAAGTCAAGTGAGCAGAGAGACTTGCAGCTGCAGTCTTACAGACAAAAGCCAAGTTTTGCTATTGCCACAAGTCGGAACCGGTCAGGCTCCACAATGTTCGTTTACAAAGATAATGCAGTAGGCCTGTTTTTCGGGACCTGCTTGACTACCGTGACTTTAGATGCTTAGAACAAGACACTTACCTCCAGGATGAACGTCTTGGGCACGCATCCATATTCATGAATAAAAGTAAATGCGTTCAAGTAAATGCGCTAGAACTAGCGCAGACAGCCTTCCCCGAGCTCTTCAAGTTTACAGAGACTTTGGGGTATCATCCGGTTCCAGTTGTGCAGGGTATAACCTACTTTACAACGTGTCGGCAATTCGGAGCTCTGAACATTCTACAGGCAATTTAAAGTGAGGCTCCATAGCGAAGCATGGCATTGGTGTTGTGCATGTCTGCAGTAGGTATGCCAGGACACCCAACATGTGACTTTCCTGATAAGTTGGGTTTCAAGACAGTGGATGTTGTCACCCTCTGATCACCTTCGTTGTTTATCTTGGAAGAGCCAATCCAGACGAAGTGTTGAGTCAATAGAGAGTCATGCTGCTTTATTGGACGACGAACGCCAGCACACAATGAGAGCAAAATCCTTGTGCGCCACGAGGCAGACTGTGATAAGGACGCCCCCTCACTTATCCGCTATTTCCTCAGAACAAGCTGACATGTGAGCTTGAGCAACTCTTGAATAGGTCTCAGATCATGTAGGAGGAGTAGGATGATAAGGTTGCAACGGGAGAAGACGTATCCATGCTGCCAATAGCTGGCAAGTCTTGATGACTTGACTGCCAGTTCTCACCACGCATGTATGGCGGCTGACAGAACAGCAGTGGATTTAAGGTTGGGCGGCCACAACGATACTGTTTACCTGGAGTGAAGCTTGCACGTGATGTTAATTTGATGAGCCGCTGGGTCCGTTTATCCAGCTATGGCATGTACTATAGACGTGATCTGATGGAACAAGACCTCAGCTTCGCCGTACAAATCTCGTGCATATCACCTCATCTTAGACGCGTTTCTACCACAGTGCTTCGCATAAACAGCAACAAAAGTATGGTGCTGAGAGACACATAATTATTCACTCGCTAAGGGATTTTAGGCGCTATTGCACGACCACTTGCTTGTTCCCCCAGATCGCAGCAATCAAATCAACACAACACTCCCTCAACTCAAAGTTCATCATCTCTCAACCGTCCGTCCCAAACCCCAACACTCTTTGCAACCACTTGTACATCGTCGACGAACAGCAAAATGACTACTGAAGTAAGTCCACTTCTATCTCCTATCCGAGTCACAGACAACGTCACTTTTGACATTTCACTGCTCCTTCCCCTCAACCCACCTCCATATCTCAGATCGCGTCTCTGCCATTACCTCCACGCATCTGCTGCGCCTTAGGAATGACTACCTGCTGACGTTCTTCCTCTTTATAGCGTGAAAGGTATCCTCATGATTCCACCCATATTCTGTTCAACCCCTCCTCCGACGCGCTAACACCCACATAGCAAGACCTTCCTCGCGCGGCTCTGCGAGCAAGCTGAGCGCTACGATGAGATGGTTACCTACATGAAGGAGGTTGCCAAGGTACGCGACGCGTCCGAGCTAAAAAGCTGTCCTGACTGGCAGATTTGGCAGCACAAGGCTGACAATATTGAAATAGTTGGGTGGAGAACTCACTGTTGATGAGCGCAACCTCCTGTCTGTTGCTTACAAGAACGTTGTCGGCACCCGACGTGCATCTTGGCGTATCATCTCCTCCATCGAGCAGAAGGAGGAGTCCAAGGGAACTGACAAGCACGTCTCCACCATCCGTGACTACCGTCAAAAGATTGAGACCGAGCTTGAGAAGGTCTGCCAAGATGTCCTCGATGTCTTGGATGAGTCTTTGATCCCAAAGGCCGAGTCTGGAGAGTCTAAGGTGTTCTACCACAAGATGTACGTCTTATCGGTGATATATGCACTTCACACGCGACACAACCATAATAGCGGCTACTGACATGACTTTTCTCTAACAGGAAGGGTGACTACCACCGCTACTTGGCCGAGTTTGCATCCGGCGAGAAGCGCAAGGTTGCTGCCACTGCTGCCCACGAGGCCTACAAGGTATGTTAAGAATCTGAAGTCACTCAACCGTAGCTAACTGTTCGTTAGAACGCCACCGATGTCGCCCAAACCGAGCTCACCCCAACCCACCCAATCCGTCTTGGTTTGGCCCTCAACTTCTCTGTCTTCTACTACGAGATCTTGAACTCCCCAGACCGTGCCTGCCACCTCGCCAAGCAAGCATTTGACGATGCCATTGCCGAGCTCGACTCATTGTCTGAGGAGTCATACCGTGACAGCACCCTCATCATGCAGTTACTCCGTGACAACTTGACTCTCTGGACCTCCTCGGATAGCGGAGAGCCAGAGGCTGCTGCAGCTGAGGCACCAAAGGAGGAGAAGGCTGTTGACTCAGAGGCCAAGCCTGAGGAGCCAAAGACTGAGGAGGCACCAGCTCCAGAATCTTAGATATATCTCAAGGTGGAGAATATCCTCATCTTATCTTCGTATGCTTCTTGATCTTACTAGATGGCTGGAAATCTGGCTGGCTGGTGGAGTGACACGCAGCATGGGTAGGGGATGGAGTTGATATGAAAAGCAGAACGAGTGCGACTTTGCGGTTTGCGAATACACCATCCTGCGAATCTGATGATTATGTTTCCTTTTAGCTTTGCAATTTCTTCCCTCGCGCTTGTATTCTTTTCTCGATATCGGTGTCATTTTCTGTGCAGAGGAAAGCGATTTGCGCTGATCCAAAGCATTGAAGTATAACACGCACGATGACAGGAATGCGACAACATTTTCACACACGAAGAGCCTCTACGGCAAACATCATTGCTTACGGGAGATGATTCTTTTCGCTTGCGGTTCAAGTCAACTATGCTTTTGACGAATCTCTCTCCCTTTTTCGCAATTTGGCCCTCGCTGGTGAGGTGGCGTGCCTTGGTTTCTTTTTTTCGGATCTTAGATATCCCGGGGGGACTTTCCTACTACAAACTACTCCCATGGCCCATTCATCGACAGACAGTTAGTTGCCTGTTGTTGTGGGTTCTCCCTCCACCTACACCACACCACTTTGTTCTCTTGCTCCTTATACTTTGTTTGTCATAGCGAATAAGCGGTCTTCACAACTCTTGAGTGCCTTTCATGACGGTAGCTAGGGTTTTGATCAAATCTCACACCATATCATACATCAAGCAAGTAGGCCCGATTTCTTGTGCTCTGGCTTGAGTATTATACATGCGCGTGTTTTGTTTGGGCTTTACTTCACATGTGAATGAGTGGGTTTTGTTTTAACACATCTTTCAAGAGGAGTTCTCAGTCGATCAAATCAGGTAAACTGTGATCTATAGATTAATGCTAATATTCTCATGAAGGTATATCGTCTTCCAACTCCCAAGGTGGGAGGCCCAGAGAGGTATCTCGAGTGAGCTTGAGCCAAGGCTCAGAAACACGTGAAAAGATTGCTTTGCTGTCTTGCAGAACAATGCGTTATAAGTCGAAAGTAGATGCAAAAGCTGCCTCCAACGCCAAACAAACCCAATCCAAACGCAGCAAAGGTCACGCACAAACCCTCCCAATCAACTCCTCCGGTTGCTTTTGCTTCCAAGCCATCTTATCCAACTCATATCTCAGCTTCGCCCTCCTCAGCCGCTCCATACTCTTCATCTCCTTTTCCATAATTCCCATATTTCCCATTACTCCACCATTTCCCGCTTCGCCTGCCCAACTATCACTTACAGGGCCTTCCAGGTCCTCCCCCATCTCGCCCAGCATCTCCTCATACATCCGCGTGGGATCTAGCTTTTCCACTGGCTCCTCGCCACCCTTCTTACAGAACTTCTGGAATTTCTTCTTCTCAGCCTTCTCAGGGTCGCCGTGGAGGATGGGCACGTGAATATGTTGGGTTTTTGACGACAAAAATGACTTCAGGGCCCAGCTCAGACGGCGGGTTGGTGAAGATGGTCGGGGTTGTTGTTCGGAGGGGTCGAGGTTGTTGGCTTTGGAGGGGTGAGAGTTACGCGGTTTCGGAGACTGTTCTTCTGACGACGAACGGCCGTCGCTGGGTGAGGTAGAAGTACGGGATTCTGGCTGGCAGAGCGTGCAGGAGGATGGGCATGGCACTTCTTGCCGCCAGACTTTAATCTGCTCTGAGGTGGTCATGATGAAGGTCGTGAATATTCGCGCATAAAACTTGTTGGTTTCCTCTGCTCTCTACCCTCTCTCTCCCTCTCTCTCTCTCTCTCTCTCTTTCTCTCTTATCTCTATTTTTTTCTCGACCGTAGCCGATGGGAAATTGAAAGTTGACGTGAATTAAAGGCTGAGGCTCGGTTTTAAAGTATGAAGATTAAGTAAGGTATGGTACGACGAAGTTAATTTGTTAAGAGCTGAAGCTGGTTCTTCTTTTTTTTCTCAGTGCGGCATTCCGAAACGCAATTGAATCGAATTGGGAGGGCCTTTTGGGGAAGGGCAGTTGCAGGAGTTTGAGCTCGTCCGGCCTTGTTTTGAAGTTTGGCGGGATTGCCGACGTATGGTTGGTGCGGAAGGGGGACGATCTTGCGTGGCACTTTATCAGGATGAAATTTGAGTTGAGGTGAGAAGAGGATTTTGGGCCTATCGTGGTTGTAATTTTTTGACTTTTTGCCGTGGACTGGAGAAGGAGGGGGAAAATGAGGAGGGATCCCGCGTTTTGTTCCTTTTGTTGAGGGGAGATGTACGTGGGTGTAAGTATGTATGTAAGGTATCTATATTTGTTTGAGCCAAGTGTGTGGGACGGTGACAGGTATGTAAGTCTTGACCGGATGTGGATGTTTCGAAGGATCAAGCAAATCAATCAAGACGTCTTGGCCGAAAATTCAAGAATTGGAAGAATGGCCAAGGACACTTGGTTTTGAAGCTGGACTTTCCGAGGGAGGGGAGTTCGTTGGCGGCGGTCTTGTCTCGGCCTTGGGGGGGACGAGCGAGGAAAGCGAGCGATAACCAGAAGGGGGGGGGGAGATTAAAATTGGTGGAGTCAAAATTCGCTCTTCGTTTCTTTCTTCGCCTTCACATTTGTTGGACTAGCAATCGGGAATCGGTGGTGGTGCAGTGCAGGAGCAGGAGCAGGAGCAGTAACGGGTACAGTAGTGGGTAGTGGGCAGTGGGTAGGTAGTGAGTGGGTAGTAGTGGGTAGCGCGTAGTGCAAAGTGCGTACAGCGTACTGCGTACTGCGTTAAAAGGGAAATGGTGGGAGCGTCCTTTTATGATGTCACGTTCAGCCCTGGTCCTTGACCTTTTCCTTTAGCTAATGGGATTATGGAAGCTGTGAAGGTTTCCATTGAATGCATCGCTACTGGCTTCGCCCTGGATGTAGGCCTCGCGACCTGTCCTACCTTTCCAGCTGTCTACGTTTGCATCGAAGATGGCCGTCGACTTGGAATATCACTCACTCACTCAGATACTCGGGCCCTTTCCCTTGCCTCCTAGCCAACGTCGAATGCAGGTGCTGAAAAGTCAGAGGCAGTGCAGTGCAGCATGCCGACAAGCCGTCTGCGAGCCTTATCGCACGTCAGCCAGCACCCATGCACCAATTTCCCTCCAGCTTCCGACTTTCCGACCGCCCTCACCAATCGCTGAATCTCCGGTTCTCCAGTCGCCCTCGTTAGTCCATTCTATGACATCCTTGCCCAGTATCTCCGGGCGGTGATTGGCGTGCTACCCGTCGAAGCTTTTCTGTCTTGGGGGGACAATGGAGAAAGTCTGCCCGGCCGACTGTCCGGGGGGCGCTCCTCTAGCTTCGCTTGCTGCAGCTTGCGTGCAGGCTTCTATGCTTCTAACCTTCTAGCCACTTTTCATGGTGGTGAGCCATTTTTGCTCCTGCCCCTCTTTGTTTCTCCGCAAGCCATGTACAAGAGGATGTCTTGGGAACCAGCCCAGACAGAAATGGATGGCTACGAGGTTCGAGTTGCACGTCAATACATATTTCCAAGCGTTACTTAGTTTCGGCTGGCATCTCCCTTACACCATCTTGCAGAAAAGCAAATAAATGCATTCAGTTCGCCTGCAATTCCCGATATCGCTTTCATCGCTCATCGCTCATCGCTCGTTGCTCATCCCTCATCCCTCTCCGGATCATTCTTTCGACCGACGGACGTCGGCCGTACCCTGCGCCAGACGAGACCTCCAGCCGTCGCAGGCGTTTGGTATTGTGACAAACACCAAAGATGCAGATTTCGTCAGTCCAAAGTCTAAAACTTTAAGGTATGCCAAGTCCTCGAGGGTTATCGAGATTCTACGATTGAGTTTAGAAGCAAGTGGAGGTTAGGTTGCTGATGTGCTTGCATGACGGTTGCGCATGTCACACCGCCAAGTACGAGTACCGACGTTGGTGTTTGGTACCTACATTTATTTATACGTTCTCCGAAACTAGAGAGACATTTTTGTCATATTTGCGACTTTGATAGACTCGGTGCTACCCTGGCGTTCTGAACGAGACAATACCGCAATTCAAACTTGGCATGGAACAACCTACAACTGCGCTCGCCTATAGGGCTTCATCTGCCAACATCCATATCTATACCTCACTGTAGAAATTTCCCTATAGCCCCCCTCCTCCCCGGCACGACTTATGTTGATTTTAGCGCAATTAAAGAAAACCCGCACCGTCAAAATAGACAAAGCAAATTCGTCCTGAATGATTGGAGGCGCTGCCAATACACGTGTCAGCAAATCCCTTCAAAGCCGTTCCGTCGGTGTGAGGATTTGGTGCCTTCGGGTATATAGATAAAGGAGGATGCAAGTTATCTTAGTTTCTTCCTCCTCTGATCCACTTCCTCTCTAGTAATTCCCTAGTCAATGCAGGTACAAGAAAAAAACCCACGTCGGTAAATATCTAGTATACTCTGTAGCTGCTAAGAATCCCCCCCAAGCTACCGGCGACGGGACATATTTCATTGCCGGGCATCAAGACTCCTGGTGACCGTGCTCGAAGTGATGTCGTGCACTCATGTGTAAAGTTACGAGAAGTCGTCCTCAACCGTGGGACACCAGAAAGTAAACCACGTACCAGTAGAGCAGAACTAGAAGTCCAGGAAAGTGCTGATCCTACGATATCGCTAGCGCGAAGACCTGACTCGAAGAGTGACTCCATTCAGAAGATGCAGTATGTGATGGACTGGTTTAAGTAGTTGGGCAGAGAGGCTAGCTGAAGGACCGAATGACTCAAGAGGGGAAGTGTCTGCCATGTTCACAAGTACGTACCTACACCAGCCATTAGATTAGGCAAAATTTCTGTCTTTGCTTGCGGAATTCGACTAGTTACAAGTGCGAGGGACGTGGAAACTTCAGGTGGTGTGGAGTCTTGTGACATATCGTCTGGACGACGCTCAATCTTTGGATGACTGAACTATGGGAAGTGGATGGATGTTGTGATACCGAAGGACATATGTAGTCATATACATACATACATACATATAACGCAGCCAGAGATTTAGCAATAACTGGAGACTATCCTGTGTATGTAATAATATCCTTCTCTCAATATGTATTCGCCTAGGAAGTATCTCTCCCCTTGACACTGTAGAATGTGCCTACAAGTGTGTACTTAACATCATTCGACGGGTTGTCGAATCTCAGAATTTGCAAATGCCTTTTCTTCTCCTTACAAGGTAAGGCAAGGCAAAATACAAGCAATAAAGGTGCCACTGTCACCAACCACTCTAGTGTTTTCAACTCTAAAACATCCCAAACGTCTGAAGCCTGAAGTCTGAAGCGAGGATCATGACGTGAGTAACGTAGATATTGCACGTTGTAACAACGTTGGGAGATGATGGCTACATCGACTTCAGAGATCGTGGCTCAGAGCCTTGAACTATCAACGGCATCACATCTACAACCTACTTGTCATCCTCGTTCCTTGACACACCTAAACGAGGAAGCATTTGTCAAGCACGGTCAAATATCTCAAAGATTCTCCGTTCTCGTATACCTATATTCACGAGACAATACGAAGAATCTAACTACCGATATGCTCGAGAACAGCATGTTCCGCTGCTGAGGTATCGACCAGACATTCCGTTCTATTTGGAACGATTCTATTGAGAACGACGAATTCACAACGAGCATGATTTTCAAGAAACCTCACAGATCAGGCCTATACACTACCGTTGACTGCATCTACCAACAACATCCTAAGGTGCTCACCCTCCACGGAAAGAAAACGAATGACCCGAGGATAAGGTAAGATGCGAAAACATACGAGTATGTCAAGAAATCCGAGTGCGTCGGGGTTTGAAGCGCAACCCCAGATCTGCCACTGGGTTACTGCTCCCGGGCACTTTATTCATGCTCGTATTAGGTCTTCAAACAGACGACGGCTACGATGATCATTGGATGATCGCCAAACCTGTCAACCTATCGTCCTGTCAAGCAGTATCAGTCGTCGGAACTTTGCTTATGCCATCAATGAAGCCTCTATTCCCCTCAGAAAATGTAATGCGTAGAAAGGGGCTGAGCAGATCCTCCAGCTTTGAAAAGACTCGAAACAAGAAATAAGATGAAGTTTATGCAAGTGTACTGCGCTGAAAATAAGAAGTTGAGAACTGGAGGCTTCAGAATTGGTCTTGTTGAGATCAAGCTCCTAAGAGCATTCATTCTCTTCCTATATTTGTGATACTGTGTATCGTTCATCACTAGCCTATGTATGTATTCAAACAAGAAGGCTTCGATCTCTTCAAAGATTTTTGTTCGGATTTCTAACCGAGGCAGGCTAATTCGGATCTAAGCTGAATCCGGTAACGCTTCATCAGTTGCAGCTCTGCAATCTCAGCCTCAGAAATTCCGCGCGTCAGCCATTCTTCGCGCCATCATTCATATCCTTGATTTGAAGACAGAAAATCTCAAGGGATCAGCGCTTGCCATATACGAATCTCAATATCGATAACCCCTCATATAGCTACCACTTTGTCCGTCGTTACCGCACAATCAGATCTACGCCATGAGCGACTTCAACTATGGCGGGACTGACGAGGAGTCGGCTGAGATCAAGAAGCTCAATGCTGAAGTGGTATGTATTTACTCTCTATCTCCATAGCTCTTTATCATCGCTAATTATCGGCCTTTCAGCTTGAGGACACAGATAACTTTGAGAACTGGGAGAAATTGGTGCGCGCATCAGAGACCCTTGAGGGTGGTCTAAATCGCAATTCGAGTCCACAAGCTATCGCAACGACAAGAGACGCATATGATCGCTTCCTTGCCAAGTTTCCTCTTCTATTCGGCTACTGGAAGAAATATGCCGACCTGGAGTTTTCCATTGCAGGTACAGAGGCTGCAGAAATGGTAAGAGAAGCAGAGCGCTAGCTTATCAAAGGAGTTACTGACAAGGCTAGGTCTTTGAGAGAGGTGTCGCAAGCATTGCAACTTCCGTTGACTTGTGGACGGATTATTGCTCATTCAAAGTTGAGACGAGCCACGACCCTGATGTAATCAGAGAGTAAGTATACTGGATGCTTTCCTTCCCTTAACATGGCATCTGCAGCGATGCGACCATCATGAACGTGGGATTTAGCCACGGCGATTTTTTTGCCTGGCAGACGGTGAGAAATGCCAACTAGCCACGGTCGAAATTCTTCTCACGCAACTACTCAGGATCTCTCTTTATGCTGTCAAACACTCGCTCTTCCATCGTATCACTTGCACATATATACACATGTCGGAGTAAAGAGGGTCTGGGGACTATCAGCTCAAGCACACTTCCTTCCCGTATTTGCCCTTTGCCACCTTTGCCATCCATTTCCCCCACTATTGAGCCTTGCTAACGATTTTTGTTAGGCTCTTCGAACGTGGAGCAACATGTGTTGGCTTGGACTTTCTTGCGCATCCCTTTTGGGATAAGTATCTCGAGTTCGAAGATCGATTGGAGGCGCAGGATAGAATCTTTGCCATTCTTGCTCGCGTTGTAAAGATTCCCATGCATCAGTATGCTCGATACTTTGAACGATTCCGCCAGCTCGCACACCTCCGACCTATTCAAGAACTCCTCCCTGCTGAAACCCTAGCTCATTTCCGAGCAGAGATTGATGCAGAAAACGCTGCATTCCCTGGTCCAAAGGGCGAGCTTGAAATCGAACGAGACCTACGAACAAAGATTGACAACTTCCATCTCGAAATATTCTCCCGTACTCAGACCGAGACAACTAAGAGATGGACGTACGAGTCCGAGATCAAACGTCCATACTTCCACGTTACCGAGCTTGATCAACAGCAGCTAGTTAACTGGCGCAAATATCTTGATTTCGAGGAGTCGGAAGGCGACTATACGAGATCAGTATTCCTCTATGAGAGATGCTTGGTCACTTGTGCCTTTTATGACGAGTTCTGGTTCCGTTATGTTCGTTGGATGTACGCACAGGAGGGGAAGCAGGAAGAAGTTCGAAACATCTACCAGAGAGCAAGCACACTCTTCGTCCCAATTAGCAGACCTGGAATTAGGTTGCAATATGCTTATTTCGAGGAGATGTCAGAGCGTGTCGACGTTGCGAGAGCAATTCACGAGGCCATTCTGGATCGTATGCCAGGCCACGTTGAGACAACCATATCATGGGCCAATCTCGAAAGAAGGCAAAACGGGCTGGATGCGGCTATCGAGGTCTACAAAGCCCAGATCGATTCAGCTGCAGTGGGCCTTTACGCAAAGGCTGCGTTGGTCGTGGAGTGGGCGAACCTTCTCTGGAAGATCCAAGGAACTGTTGATGAGGCTCGCCAAGTTTTCCAGAAAAACCAGCAATGGTACCTTGAGAGCCGACATTTCTGGATCAGATATTTCGAATTTGAATTTGCTCAGCCGACAAGTGCTGCAACTGAGGAAGAGCACTACAGCAGGATCAAGAAGATCTATACTGATATGATTCAGAAAAGTCGCATGACATTGTCCACGAAAAAGGACATTGCCAACTACTACCTTGTCTATCTTCAGGAGCGAGGTACCAAGGAGGCGATGAAGGAATTCTTGCAAATTGATAAGGACTTGAATGGGTATGTTTTAATATTGCAGTTCGCTAGACCAATTACTAATTTTCTACAGACCTGTCTCTATTCAACCAGCGATAATCAAGAATGCCGGCATTAAAGGACTTGAGAATGGCCATGCCGTAGGAGAGCTTGATGAGGCTACCCTCCGGAAGGGCGAGGTCCAGTATAGCACGTATTTCAAGCAGTCTGGAGAGCTACCGGTGAACGCTCAAGGGCTTGCACAATTCCACTAATTTGTACATGACCTGGGGCGTTTCTCCTTCCATTTTCGATATCCTAATCCGGTTCGGGCCGTAAGCACAAAGAGCTACAGGAAGGGTAGCAGGCGTATGACAGTGAGAGGATCTTTTAGCGCAGACTTCGACGGTTTTCGCTGTGTAGCGCAACACAATACTGTATTTAGTGCTACCAGAACAGCTTAAAGCTTTGGGACGTAGCATATCCCGTTTGTTCAAAGGCCGAATGGGGCTGAAAAATTACATGACTCCTTCTAGTAATGTCCCAGAATGGTATCAAACCGCTAATGGTGACTTCGAAACTAAAAAGTCGTATCCTTAAGACTAGGGTTCTCTGTCGTCTCCGTACGGCAGCTCCCCACGGCAGGTGGGGAACGGCCAGTGGTCCAATGAGACGATTGATAATGGCAACCAAATCCAAACACCAAGATACAGTCACGCCTGAGAGCCTTATAAAAAGCTCTTTCTGGCCGAAGATACACATTGACTTCAAATGGGCTCATGCGCCTTTCAGCCTCGCTCCAGAAGATCTGTAATCGTTCAGAATCTAGAGCTTGCGAGTGAATAATCGGGTGATGGTAATAGGCGTCTAAAATGATTCGGGTTACAAATACGAATCACGGTCCAGAACGCGACTCGTCTGCTTTGTATGAGGTTTACGCTGATTGGCCTGTGAGGCGGACAAGCGACAGATATCGAACAGGTCGATCCACTTTTTGCCTGATCCCCAGTTGGAGTGGTCTGTGCCAGTTGCCGAAGAGTGGGCACAGGGCCGGTACGGTAACATTCGTACCAACGGATTATCTTGAAGTTGATGCGTGTTCCTCCTTCCATCCCTTCTCTCTTTCTTTCTCTCCTTTGTACCAATCTCATCTGTCCTCAAGCTCAAGTTGAACCTTGAATTGCTGCGGAAAACCCGTTTTCTTATAATCTTCCCAAGCTCTATAGCCCTCTCCTTCTAGTCTTTCTAGCCGATCGATTGCGATCCCTCTTATCACAATGGCCTCTGCTTCAAGAACCTTCGCCCGCGTGGCACTGAAGTCAACACCTGCCACCTCTGCCTTCAAGACGGCCAGCCGCAACAGCGCATTCGCATCTGCTCGACAGACTTTCCGCCAACAATCCCGCCGCGCATATTCATCCGAGCCTACTCCCACTAAGTCTTCTTCCGGGCTCTACGTCGGTGTTGGAGCTCTCGCTCTCGCTGGTGCCGGCTACTACTTCTATAGCGCTGGCAACGGATCTCTTCTCTCTGGATCTGCCTCTGAAACCAAGGGCCTCAAGACTCCAACTTTCGAGGACTACCAGAAGGTTTACAACGAGATTGCTGCGAGACTCGAGGAGAAGGATGACTACGATGACGGAAGCTATGGCCCAGTCTTGGTCCGATTGGCCTGGCACGCAAGTGGTACCTATGATAAGGAGACCGGTACTGGTGGATCCAATGGTGCTACCATGAGATTCTCGCCTGAGGGAGACCACGGTGCCAATGCTGGTTTGAAGGCTGCCAGAGACTTTATGGAGCCAATCAAGCGTATGTGGGTTGATTCCGTTGTTTATCGTGATTGCTAATATTTTTTGGCTTGCAGAGAAGTTCCCATGGATCACTTACTCTGATCTCTGGATTCTCGGAGGTGTTGCTGCCATTCAAGAGATGCAAGGCCCAGCCATCCCATACCGACCTGGTCGACAAGACAAGGACATGGCTGCTTGCACACCTGATGGACGTCTCCCAGATGCTACCCAGGGACAGGACCACTTGCGCAACATCTTCTACCGAATGGGATTCAATGACCAGGAGATTGTCGCTTTGAGCGGTGCTCACGCCTTGGGCCGTTGCCACACTGACCGATCTGGTTTTTCTGGGCCATGGACTTTCTCCCCAACCGTTGTCACCAACGAGTACTACAAGCTTTTGTTGAACGAGAAGTGGAACTGGAAGAAGTGGAATGGTCCCAAGCAAGTAAGTGACGATGCGAAGGCTTTAGCGACGACGCCCGTGCTAACAATCCGAACAGCTGGAGGACAAGACCACCAAGACCCTTATGATGTTGCCAACCGACATGGCTTTGATCCAAGACAAGGCCTTCAAGCCATGGGTTGACAAGTACGCCAAGGACGAGTCACTCTTCTTCAAGGACTTTAGCAACGTCGTCGTTAAGCTTTTCGAGCTTGGTGTCCCATTCGAGGAAACCACCAAGCAAGCGCCAATGATCTTCAAGCCAACCGCATAAATGTGATTTAATCCTAGAGTTGGGATGAGACAAAAATAAGCCCAGATACCCGTAGAATGAGATCGCCCTAGAAAGATGTTAAGACGAATAGACCGGCCAAGCAGTTTAGAGAAGATCGATAGAAGAGATGTTCACTAGACGCTAGGGGCTAGAGTAGAGTAGAGTAGATTTTAGTTGTTCTTTGCCTGCTGTCGACTGCTTGCTCTTTTTCGTGTTCGTTTGTTCGTGCATTGCACGATGGTTAGGGGTTGTAGGATTGGGGCAACAGATGGTTGGGTGGAAGGTGTCGGCCTTCTCGCCTAGCTAGAGATGGAAGCACTGGATCTCATAGCCGTTTTGCTTTATCTGTAATATAGATGGCGAGTCTGAAATAAAAACAAGGAACCATGTATGCTCAAGTATTTGGCCATGGTGCACATATGTGTCTGGTATGTATAGTCAAGAACTACCAGTGTATGAGAGAGTAACACCCATTGAGCTGACGAGGAGTTGCAAAAGAGGAGAGAGGGGGAGGAGAATGCAGAGGTTGAAATATAGAAACCCATCAATACGGCACCATGCCCCTTTCAAACACCAATGGCTGAGCCCTCCATCGAATATTTGCCTAGGCCTAATCATGTCGGACCAAACCAAATTGCAGAAACCTCTAACCCGGGGTAAAACCTCGCGTAGCGGGAAGTCCTTGAAGCATACTGTACCTCTTTACCCCGCATCCATTCTTCATGCTGCAAGCTACGTCTCGCCCTTCAACGTCACGTCCTTGAAGGCCTCTATGTTGATCTAGCCTTGATTATCCATCCAATCCCTTTCTTTTCCCACTTATAGCTGGGGCTTTTCGTCGGCGTCGGCTGGAAGTGTACGGTCTCGTCTGGTCTGGTACCTGATACGTTGGAGCTATTAACCTTGGCTACCACCATATTATTTTCATCCCCGAGGACTAATTGTACTGTACCGATAGCAATTGTCGTCAAATCGGGATCCGCATTTGGGGCCATCATCTTCCGTCCCCACCTCACCACGCTCGATCCATTCTCAAGCTGAGCATTCCACTCTCTCCTCTCCTCTACCCCTGGCGTCAGCGATCTCGGAGAATTTCACTGGGCCCCTCACAACCAACCACTGCTATCCCCCAAAAAGCCAGGGGGCAAAAGACCTAGATTATATATAAAAACCATGTCCTCATCCGCTGCCCCGCCCAACCCAATCCCCCTCCGCAGCTCCTCGGCCCGTAATAGTATAATAGGCCAGGGACAAGCACCGCGATCAGGACCCGGCCATAAAGCCACGGCTTCCACTGCTTCCATCCCGCCGCCATTATCAGCCATCTCATCGTCGTTCCCGGAGAAGATCTCTTCTATTCCTTCTCCTCCGTACCAGGAAACTGCCACACCCACCACGGGGGGTTTTATTCCTGCAGGCAATCCTCGTGCTGCTGAAATGGAGGGCCATGCTAAGGGGAAGGAGGTGGAGACGAGTTTGAGTGAGAATAACATGGATGAGGATATTCACCGCACCATCTATGAGAGAGGCTTGGAGATGCGGAAGAAGGTGGTTGGGGAGGATTACGTGGCGAGGAGCTTGGAGAACTCGCAGGGAGATTTTATGAGGCCGCTGGTTCAGTATGCCACTGTGAGTTCTTTTTTTCTCTCTTATTCCTTCGCTTGAATTTCGAGGGCTTTTTCAGGTTCCTGTTTAGGGGGAAGTTTTGAGAAGAAGGGTATTGTCCTGGGTATGATTGTATGCAAAGGACTTCTTGCCCCAACTTAATGACGCAGGAATAAGCCCCAGCCAAATTCCCTCCCTCCTTTTCCCTCTTACCGCACAAAGTACAGACAGAAACAGTAATACAATCCAGCTACCCGGCACAAACCCCCCACAGAATCAACTAACTCTTCCTCTCACAACCACAGGAAGCAGCATGGGGTACAATCTGGACTCGGCCCGGTTTGGAGCTTAAGACGCGCAGCCTCCTCAATCTTGTCATGCTGACAGCATTGGGGAAGTGGATAGAGCTGGGCACGCATGTGCGTGGAGCGGTGCGGAATGGTTGTTCAGAGCTGGAGATCCGCGAGGCTCTTTTGCAAGCTACGTATGTTCTTTCTTTGCCTTTTGAATGCTTTGGCGCTAGTTGGCTGTGTGCGTAATAGGGTAGCATGAAATGGAGTGAGGTGGCCAAGAGAGATTCAATGCTAACATGACATCCAGCGCTTATTGTGGTATGCCAGCTGGCATGGAATCCTTCCGTGTTGCTGATCGGGTCTTGACTGAGATGAAGGCGAAGGGAGAGATGTAGGGAAGAAGATGGGATTGAAGCTTAAGAACCAAAGGGAAAAAAATAATGAAAGAAGTTATAATGAAATTGAAATGGTTAAATGAAAAATGGAAAAGAAAGAAAAAAAAAACTTCGCGGGTTAGGTGCTTTGGAATTTTGTTTGGGATTAATGTAATATGGAATTGCCACTTCCTAGATAAACAAACAGAAATATAGAAAGATTGGTGAATGGGTACTTGCAATCTATATCAATGGAATATTCCAAATCCTTCAGCCTCTGGGGATCGTCAGCTTGTGTGCATCTCAGCTCAAAGATAATACCCGACTAATATGCATCTAGGCAGGTAGAAAAGTAGTCCATATGCATCCAGTCACCGACTTTTGCCTCTGCAAGATAGACTTATCCTTCTATATATATACTCGGCATCAGAGGAAGCAGGAGAGAGCAGATATAAAAAGAATCAAGACCAGCGCCATAGATGTAGGTAAACATCTTCGAGAGAAAAGTTTAGCGAGAAGCGAAAATCAACCTCCCTCGCCCCTCCTCCTCCTCCTCCCCTTCTGATTTCCATATACCCTATTGAGTCACTGTCAACTGCATCCTCTATAGGAACCACCAAATCCAAAAGAGAGAAAGAAATGGAAAAGAAGAAGGGGGATGAGGAAAGAGGGAGGGATTTGTAGTTCAGCGGTTGTTAAGGAGGTAAAGTAAGTTCTGTTGTAGTAGGAGGTATTATGTTTCTGATGAGGATAAGAATTCTAAGGAGATCAAAGTCTTTCGCATGTATTCCAGATGTAGCGGCTCTAAGACTCGGCTTTATTTCACTGATGGTAACCGGCATTGGCTATTAGACTCCAGGGTGTTACGAAGCCTTTTAGACATATGCAAATCTGATTTAGGAGCAGTGACAAATTTAAGAAAGTGAATCATAGAGAGTCCACAGCGAAGATGGTTGGGTATGAAGAGAAACTATGCATAGGTATGTACTCATCGAACCCTAAAATATACACAGCAGCCACCAACAAGAAAAGGAAATGCCAGCGTTGTTTTCGTTTCCCGAAGAAGTAATACTTTAGTCAAGCAAACCCAAGTCCTCATTTTATTACCGGTTTTCCTCCTTATATTCCATGTTACAATTCCTCGGTCCCCTTCCCCTGGGACAATTCCATATTGATATCAGTAAAGTTATATTGGCCACGGCCCCAATCCCAAGGATCACCACCTGCTACACAGAGACCAAGCCGCCAAAAATAATCGCGGTGGGCGAAAAAGAGTTGCCACATCTTATAGCGAGCGGGGATAGGGACGCCCCATCGCTTCCCTAGCTGCCGGGCTTCGATAGGTTCATCTTGGACTTCTGCTTTTGCTGCTTCCTCAATCTCTTCATGTATAGCGATGTCAGTGGCTTTATCCACAGACTCAAACCATGCCTCGTCCACTTCCGCGCTTGCAATGCAGTTTACATCCTCATCGCCAAAGCAGAGTCGGACGTCCGCTGGTGTTGGGGATAATGCGGCTTTGGAAATGTACACTTCGCCTGCATGGGCTCGGTATCCCCATTCTTGTAGTGGGAGAAGTGGTACTGGATCATCAACGTGGGTAACACGTCTGTATCTCTCTCCGCTGCCATCATTGCTCTGGCTGTTGAGAGCGAATACAGAATCAATGTAATCTCTAAATGGTGCGTTCCCAACACGTGGTTCGCCGAAAGTTGTGACTGTAGGTTTCCAGCCAACCCCATTAGCCTCGAGCCCAGCCAGTGCAGCAACAGCACCCCCTAAGGAATGCCCTACAAAATGTAGATCATAGTCTGGATGATTTTGCTTCATAAGGTACAGGTGAGGAAGAATAACCGAGCGTGTATTCTGCCAGCTGGTCCAAAACCCTGAATGTACCGTGCAGTTCTCACACTTTCGGGATCGTTCATCTCGAACTCTTGCAGCGCGACTTTCTTTCTGAGCTTGCAGTCTTTCGGTCTGAAGCACATTGCGTTGCTGTGCACTTAAAAACCCGGGTCTGGGTATCCAATCCCAGAAATGTCGATGTTTTTTGCTAATGCCTCCACCATCTGGTATGCTCGTGGTTGAATTGTCTGGCTCTTCTGGATATGGTACATATTCTTGAGGAACAGTGCTGAGGTCGACAATCGTGTTTGCGATACTGTATGTGCCTCTGAAAGCGACAATAATCCTGCCTTTCCCCTGCTTTATACCACCCAGCCCAGCTGATTTCTTTCCATGATCCAGCACCACATACCCGCAAGAATCGGACATCAATGGGCCCGTATTGAAGGTTGTGACGAGTTCGAAACCTGGGAAATCATCACAGCGACTTGCGCACTGGAATGGCTTTGAAATGCCCGTAGTGCCTACGCAGTAGGAGATATCAACTATGCGTGCAAGCTCCTCGAGCTCGCCAAAGAGTGGGAGTGATATGTTCGCATCCTGGAAGATGGTGGGATTGCTGAGGGTATGCTGAGAAGGCGGAGAAGCACCGCTTAGGTTGATGCCACTGATGGCGAGGAGAATTAGGGATGCGAAGATGCTTGTGGAGCGCATCTTGCTGTGGTTGTATTACATATTAGATGACTGCGAGGGTGGTTTATACGGAGTTTGATGTGATTGAGAGGTAGGTAGGATCATTAGCATTCCCCGAAATCTGGGGATCGCTTCAAAACGTCATGCGCCTGAGGTAACGCCCTAAAAGTAGGTCACGCACCCATCACATGACCTATAATCCGAGACATGGGTTCCAGACTAAGCATGATATCTATCCTAGCGAGTTTTTACAACTTATGAGAATGACTCGTTGGTTTTACTAGGATTTCTGCTGCTAAGTTGGCATTGATATGGGCAGCAAAGTCTCAGTTCTTTCCTAAAATACTATGACCTCCTGTCACAAAAGTTCTCAAACGACAATAGCTGCTTAGACCTAAGGACAGACTACTACGAGACGAGGTACGAGTCGGCCGCTCTTTGTGCCCAGGTTTCTGTAACGAGTATGTGCCAATAGGATACAAATCGAATCCAGGGTTGAAGTGTTCCTTTGCTCGTTGACAGGAGGGCATATTAGCGCAAAATGATCATCAGGTTGAATAGGGGATTTGTTATAGTTTAGAATTGATCATCGAAATTTCCAACCCTTGAAATGAGTCAAAGCTTGGTTCCAACTCTATATTGCATAGGTTCGGACGACGAAGCTGTGTCAATGGGGTAACAGGAACAGGGTCTTTGAACAGAGTTTGCTTATGTTATAGTAGAAGCATATTGAGCAGTGACGTGCAAAGGGACACAGAATCGTACTTTAGTGTCGAAGAAAGGACCCTGATCGACAGAAAGTCGGGATGTTTCGCGGATCTGAGCCAACAGGACGAATGCATCGATATTCGAGATTGAAATTGTCCGCCTTTCTACTCGGGATGATAAAACGAAGTCAAATCTTCATTAGCAGAGCTATGGGAATCATGACAACGCTTTGATCAATCTGTAGTATTAACTCAGTCATAATGCAGCCGAAGAGTCAGTAAGAGGAGTAATGCGTCTTCAGCAGAATGAAAATGATGGCACGCCCATACGAAACTGAAAGGACCACAAGATCGCAACAAATAAAGGAGGGGAAGATATACTCATACCGCCGAATATAGTGATGTAATTCGGTAAGGGATCAAACTTTGCCATGCGAAAGTAAGGACTGGACGTGGAGAGACTACGATGGGATGGGATCGTGTAGACGAGAAGCGAGGGGGAGAAAATGAGTTTTCGATTTTGAGGCTGACCGAAGTTTGCAATTTATCTGCAGCATGCCAGGAATTCACTCATCTCGGCCAGTAGGTAACATAAAAGAGATAACAGAAAAGAATCTTCCGAACGTAAGTCCGCCTCGTCGTCTATTTTCTACTCTAGGGAGCTAAGAGTAATTTGCGGGGGGATTAGGCCTTTCGTATTCCATTCTTGATTCCGAAAGCGACATCCACGGCGAAAGCTTGCACTCGTCATTTTGTTCAGAATTCCACACTAGAGCGATCTCCGAAACAGTGCGTAATTTAGCGCCGAATCCAGCACGAGAAAAGATGTCAGCCCGGATTTCCTGCACTTGAAGAATTGTAGAAGTGACCACTTCGGCCGGCCTTGGTTTGCCTTCGCTACACAACTCGCCGTCCTTGCCCCTTTGCGGATTGTGCAAGTGGCCAAACCTTTAGGCGGAAAAGATGAGAGATGTGTCTCGGACGGCTTGGAGGATGCTTGAAGGTATGGCAACGAGGTGGGCATCAGTGGAGGCTGCGCAGCTGGGATACCAACAGCAAGACAATGGCGCTAGTGGACCCCAAACTATTGGAGTCAAAAGTTTAGAGGCCGCAACGGTTCGAGATCTCAAGATCAACATCGCTATATACTGGATAGAGTTGGTGAAGGCTGGCCGAGTTGCGCTTTCGAGGACTATGACACCTCCCTCTCCCTCCGAAATGCTGTCAACCTTTCTTACTGTAACACTCTTGAGCCGCGTGCTTGCGGCGTCCAGGTTTCTACAGGGTCGGTACCGAGGAATTGGATGACCAAACACGGATTTATTGTCATGGCTTGTGGAGAGTTTTGAGGTTTAAGGATTGTAGATCCCCCGCTGCTTAAGGCACTATCATCAGGCACACTCTCACCACTGTTGCATAATTATCATAGCCATTTACAACACGCCTTTTGCGATTGAATGGTTGACTGCTTATACACCACCATGTTTGCCAGAATGGCTTGCATCGTAGACCAAAGTACTAAACATCTGAAGTTGCGGCGAGTCTACTCGTATACAGAATACAAGCAGCGACTGATGAATGGATGGATGGATGGGTGGATGGGTGGATGGATGCGACACGATGTCTCTGCTTTGCCAGTTCAGTTAGTAGAAACGACAACAACGCGAGATATAAATATATATATTCGATAATGCCGTGGGTGCCGCCGTAATGGAAGAGATGGCTCTTTTGTTCTCCACTCTACGCCCACTGCTATATCCGACGACCGCTTGCGTTAGATCGGAATATCGGATCTTTCGTGGCTGACCGGGCCGCTCTGGAATAGTCGAGACGTCGACGCACGGTGGTTTCCCCTTACTCTTAACCGTTGTCAGTGGAGGAGAAAGTGTTGAGCCGGGACCTCTATTCCTCATCCCATGGCAGCTAGTCTTCTGCTGTGGTGCCGGCCTCCAGTAAATCCGATCAAGTACTGGCAGCGACATATGTTGTGCTCGCCTTTCATGAACGGAAATGTTAGGAATTCGCTGACGTCGGTGGAGCTACGATTCAAAGTCAAGGGACAGGCACCACAGGCAAGGGCCAAGCTCTGGAATGCAAACAATCATTGGTGACGTACTGGCTGAGGGATACTTTTCGATAAGGCTTTCATCCAGATATTAGGTCGAGGGCTACCACGAAGCACAGGTACACGCGAGCATGGCATCTGTTTGCAGCAGATATTTGTCGGACAAGATGTGCAACGTTCCTTTGATGATATGCCCATGCTTTGAATTGCCGGTAGATCCGAAGTCTTGCGTTAAACTCTAAAACCGCCAGGTCGTTCAAGACGAGCAATAGCAATGCGAGCGCAACACAATATCACCATTGTTGCCATGGAAGTTAGCTATAATGGGTGCTATCCTATGTCACGTATGCTCTGATCTGCTCTGCTCTACTCTGATATGCTCTGCGCTGCTCTGCTATGCTATGCTGTCACTCTTGGCCACACTCAGGAATCCAAACCATCTGCCACACTCGGTGAGGCCTCAAAACAGAGAGAAGGATTCGTCGTGCAGTGCTCTTCGGCACAGCGATAATCTTACCGTGCTCTCGGATACGGGATACATTCCGATATGGTGCGCTGTGCTGTGTTGGAAGAGGAGAGGGAACAGCCTGCTTACCTGATGGGGCTGGTTGTAGGGGCGAACTGGAGAAGCGCAGGAAAAAGAGGGACAGAGTTTTGAGGAAGAAACGGAGCGTTCTAGATCCAATATCAGCCCTGGCCCATGGGAAGAAGGAAGATGTTTGCAGGGTTAGCTGGCTGCTGTCCCTGGTAACACTAACGCCCTCTCTTGCGGTACAACGTAATGCGCAACTGCTACCATCGTAATGCTGTGCGTTGCTCTGCTGCTTCCGCGGCGGATGCTGCAGCAGACCAGACTGTATTGGCCTTGCTCGGTGCTTGGTGTTTGGTGCTTCGATCGTCGACCTGGCCCGACTCCTCCTGTCCCAGTTTAGGACCCAGTCCAGGTAAGCCGGAATCCCGATTAGTCCAGTACCCAAGTAGCTACGGTGCTGCAGGTTGCTGCCGTACGGAGCCCTCGAAGACTGGGGATTCCAGAGTTGTGACGGCGCACACTACGTAGGTACAGCATCTAGACAAGACGAAACAATCAAAATACTGGGCCCCCTTCCAGCTGCTGTGCTGATCTGCGTAATGAAAAACAGTGGGGCAGCCAGGGCGAGAGCTGCAGCAAAAACAGTGGGGTCCATAAGTGCGCCTGCCAGGCCGAGCTAGACCCTGACAGGCATCATCGGGGGGTCTAGACTTCTGGATCGGGTCCTTTTTTTTTAAAGTGCGACCAGCACCAGCATGACAAGCCACTCAACTCTCTGGCGCGCTGATTGTCCGCCGAATGGAACTGATGAACCACTCTTTCTGCTCTTCTGCCCTTCTGTCCTTGCTCGCTATGCCCTTTTCTTGTCACGCTTGGAGTCTTTCTCGTGGTCTCCTCTTTTTGGACTCCTCTCCTCCCTCTCTCTCGCCGGCTCCGCTCTCCCCCAAATCATGCTGCGAGAGCTACACGTCCTGCTGCACTACAAGCCAGACTACCCCCGAACTGCCGCCAAGCTACTTCTGAGCAACTCTCGACACCAACCCATTCCGGATGGTTGAAGGCTTGACTGCTTGACAAACCATACCCTATAGTTACCCGATCGTACTGCAGCCATACCACACCAAAGGTACTTGCTCACTTCTGTCGTCTGCCGGCTCTTCCACTCCTTCCTGCGAATCACCTGTTCATCCCCAATCCCTTCACTGCCTATACTCCTCCATCGTGACTTGTGCTAAGTACTGTATGTTTGTGTTCGGCGTAGCAGCTCGGCCATTTCCTCCTTACCATCATCTACTATCATATTCCTAAGTTCTGGACCAGCCGGACTGGAGGTTGCGCGTTGACCATTGGTCTCCGCTGTCAGACTTTCCCGTCGAAGGAGCAGAAGGAAGAATCAATCGTTGGACACGCCTGTTAGGCGTGCTTGGTGGGGAAAGCACAAGCTCACCATTAGGAACAGCGTCGGAGGATTGGCCTAGACGTGTGTGCAACGGTGAACCGGGCGAGGTTCCCTCGAAGGAATATCTTGATCCCCAGGACTTCCTCCTGCAAGGATACCGAACCAATATCACATCTCCGACTCTAACCCGACTCCAACATCTTGAATAACGCTCGTTGTCCATGGTTATTTCATGAGTTTCTCGCGATCTGTAGTGTTGGAAGTCAGGGAATGCAGGAAACATACTTCTGTCCGAATGTGTTTGAAGGCAGAGTTAGGACATACAGACCGCAGAGGGCTCGGGCGAGAGCACGTATCGAGGACAAGGCCACAGCAAACCGCCTGCGGGCAGGGCAGAAGGCGATGGAGGCAGAGGTAGCCCCAGATTCGAGGAACTTGGAACCCAAGGAAACGGTTGCGGGTGACCAGGCCGTACGAGAACCCATCGACCGAGCGACATTATGTCTTCCCAACTATGATTCGGATCGAATAGCACATCAGGGAGACGTAGGGTTCAAGGAAGCCTTGCGACAGTACTTTCCTTTGACGGAAAGCGATGCGACGGAAAGGCTAGTAAACCTCAAGTCAACCCTTAGAAATGCTTCGACGTACGACTTCTGGGCACTGCTTATGGAGGAGATGTGTGCAATAACAGGTGCTCAGTGTGCCTTTGTAGCAAAACGAATGCTCGTGGACGATCAAGACAGTGCTGTTGAAATGCCACCATTAGGTGAACCTGGTAAGCTCATCCAAAGCCAACAATACTGCACAACTAAGTATACGACTCAGGTTCATGTCTCATGGGAGTGGCCTTCTATATCAACACTGGCATAGAAGAACATCTTTACAGAGATTATCGATACCATGCCTACGGCACCCCTTGTGCCCACATGAGGCATGATAAGGTCTTCATCATACCGGAACGTATCACAGAAGTATGTCCCAACAACCCAAATGCTACTAGCCTTCCTTTCCAGTCAGAAGCTTTTATAGGGGTCCCTCTTTTTGAAGAGGGAAAGTCCTTTGCGCATTTCTGCTTGATCTGGTCCACCGAAGGGGCACAGAAACGTTCTTTGAGCTGGAGTTATCTAGAAATGTTCATGCACTCTCTGGAAGATTTGATTACGCAGCGGCTCCTTGAACGACGGGGATTTATGAAGGATACTAGCGACCCAAACACGACCCCCCCAAGCAAAATCATCCCTCTAGCAGCGATTACAGCCTCTCAATCGTTGAAGCCCTATGCACGCAGCTTGAGCCATGAGCTCAGAACCCCTATGCAGGGCGTCATTGGCATGCTCGATATTATGTACTCAACGGTCTTGGATTCCATTTCTACACAAGAGAATCCGGCTGTCCGAAGCGTATTCACAGACCTCAAGGGCCATATTGAGGTCGTACAAGGTACATAGTATTTTCAAACTCCTCAAGGATGAATCTAACAATTCTTTAGACAGCTCAAAGCGAGCCGTGGAAGCAGCTGATAACGTGGTCCATGCATATGATTTGAATATGCAGATGCCGGAAACACCTCTGTCGACTGAGGATGATCTAGAGTCCGTGGAGTCCGAGATGGACTCCATGGCAACTGACAAGTACGGCTTACGACGAACGAGCACAAAGCGAAAGCTTTCGGAGTCCTCAATAGAAAACGCCCGAAATGATTCAGACGCAGTCGGCTTCCATCCTGGACCGCCACTCAAGAAGATGTTCACTGTTACCGAAGGTGAATACTCATCTAAACTGCACAGACCACCACCAACCCCAACATCGGCTGGAGGACCACGGGCAAAAGGTGGACTTGACTTCATCCCAGAATGTTATTTTGACACGGGAAGCTCACCTATCCGGGCCAGTCCTATATTAATGCCTGCAGACATTGGCCCAACCCGCCGACGCATAGTCATCCGTGACTTTATGCGGGAACTCGTCCACACCTCCTTGAAGAGCGGTCACCCAACTAGTGAAGTACATGTCGAAACGGCTCTGGGCGAAACTATTGAGGTCCAGACTCAAGGGCCAAGGGGCGAAACAAACAACAGATTGATAAACCTCAGTATTGAGGACGATGTTCCCACCGCCATGGTCACAGAGGAACAGCATCTGAAATTCTCGCTCCAGAAGGTGGTGGATAATGCGCTAAAATTTACTGAGAGTGGTAGTATTACCATCACAGTTAAGATGGGCAGGAACTCTCTTGTTGAAATCTGGGTCGTCGATACCGGATGTGGTATCACGGAGGAATCTAGATCTTATCTCTTCACGCCTCATTTTCAAGAAGATGCATCCATAAGTCGATCGCGGGACGGGTTGGGATTAAGCCTCTTCAATGCCAAAGCACACGTACGAAGGAATCTTGGAGGGGATGTGACTCTGGAACGTTCTGCCACCGAGGGGGACCAGAAAGGATCCTCTTTTCTCATTCGCTTGCCAATCCCTTCCGATCCTGCCGATGCATCTCTACTAGATGACGCGCCAAGCTTGTGCAATCCTGATAAGGATTGCCATGGATCTGGATCTGAAAGCTCCATTGCCACTGTTAAGTCCCTGACTCTCACAACCACTGCTACGACTACACAGTCTTTCCAAGCAACAACCCAACAGAGTTCCGGCAAAGCATCACGCAAGAGATCAGTGTTCAATGGAAATTTAGCAAAAGAGTATCCTCTCAAATTTTTGATTGCAGAGGATAACGCCATCAATCGCAATGTAGCAGTGGCGTCTCTTACGAAGCTAGGTTACGGTAAAGACGACATTACCTTGGCCTTCGATGGGGTGGAAGCGGTCCGCCAATATGAAGCCTCACTTTCAAAGCCCCCACACGAGCGCTATACTGCCATTCTTATGGACATTTGGATGTGAGTATACACTTTTAAACCATCTCTCTTGAAAAGAAATGTGACTAATAATGAATATCTCCAGGCCAAACATGGACGGGTACGAAGCTACTGCAGCTATATCTGATTTGGCTCGTCGTCATGGACAGACAACAACAATATTTGCCGTCACGGCCGACATTACTAGTGATTGTGTCGAAAGGGCGAAAGGGGCTGGCATGCAAAGATTTTTGGCCAAGCCATATAAAGTCTTTGACATCGAACGCCTCATTACAGAACATTTTTCGGCAACAACCAATGTAGCTTGAATTGCTGCAATTGTTTTCCCTCGGAGTTGGTCATTTGAACGTGCTTAAGCGTACTGGAAAAGGAGTTAAGGACTTGACGAGGAGGTATAATGAGGTCAAAAGGAGGTCAATATGGGAAGGACACCACCCATGGCGTTTTTTTCCAAACATTGCAAGGCGTACAGGAAGGATCATAGCTAGAGGCCGAGATTCCAAGGAAATGAAATGAATTGTATTGACATTTTAATAATATTATCTCTGGAGACAAAACTCTCCATACCTAGATTTAGAGTCAGTATAGCGGGTAGTTCTAGTAACTGTTTGCATAATACTTCTACTTTTTGTGTCCTATGGGTGTGCAATATATATCGCAGAATTTGTGCTCTATTCAACTGTCGTGTGATTTGCAGTACTTCGTAGCCGCGCCAAAGTTCTTCAGCCTTGTCTAAGCGACCCGGACAGCCGTGACGTCCTCAGCCTCAATCTGTGTTAAGTTTCCAATCATCTCAGAACATCACATATTCTCATTTAACTTCGTTTCCCTACTAGTTCACACGTTATGTCGATTCTTTTCTAGGCTCGGATTCCAAAATGCGATACACTCCTCAGAAATCTTCCACTTCATTGTCTTTACTCTATCCCAATGTCTATCCGGGTACTTCTTCGTGAACACCCCAATCGCAGTATTGCATTGGTAACACCGTAAGTGAATGTGCAATTCGCCATTCTGCACGTCGATGCTCGTGCGATCACCAGCGGTATAGCTTAGCGGTACACCACTTGATATTAGTCACAGAAAAGCGTAAACCATTGTTTAAGGCACTTGTGCTGACCTGATCTATCTACCTTAGGACGCATGCCCTTGTCTTCCGACACAGCTCTTCTACCAACGACTCCATAACCAATGGCTCATTATCTGGGGTGCTAAATGCTTCGACACGAACTTCAACCGATGGAGTCACTACCCCAAAATGCATGGTCGAATTTGCAGAAGTGAGCACCGTCGACCTGAGCGATTACAGAACTTTGAGCCCACTTCCCGTTCACGGTACCCTGGGGTTGATCACGATACAAAACGATGTCTTTATATGCGTAGTGAAGGGAACTACAAGAGTTGCGACTGTACGGCCTGGTGAGACGGTGGAAAAGATATTTGCTGTGGACTTTTACTGCCTGAACAATTCGGACTACGATGACACGTTCAGTGACGATTTGGATCCTTATGGAGAGCGACAGGATCCATACGGTCAACCGCTTAGTCGTAGGGAGCCCATTGCAGAGCTACCTTTCACAGAACTACAGAAGTTGCTGGGTAATGGCAGTTTCTACTACAGCACGGACTTCGATTTGACAAACAGATTACAAGACAGGTAAATTTACTCCGCCACAATTGAGCCCTTCAAATGCTGACATGCTATAGATCTGTTGAAGCCTCTACCTTTGACGCAGATAATTTGGACGAGTCATTTCTGTGGAATTCATATATGATCAGCCCGCTTGTGAAGTTCCGATCTAGGCTGGTAGCACATGAGAGAGAAGCTCTGGACCGTTCGCGTATATTGACGTCTGCAATCCGTGGCTTTGTGCTGTCGATTACTATACCTGCAGCAAGTGCTCCTTTACGGAACTCTCGAACAGGTCTCCCTTCGTCTTTGACTTTGATATCTCGATTATCATGCAGAAGAGCAGGCACACGCTTCAACAGTCGCGGTATTGATGATGATGGAAACGTCGCAAATTTTGTGGAGTCTGAGACCTTGTACTGGAGTCCCTCTGGTGTCTGCTTCTCTTATGCCCAAGTACGAGGCTCGGTTCCTATATTCTGGGAACAGACTCCGGGACTCCTACCTGGACAACAGAAACTTACAGTCACAAGATCTGCAGAGGGAACACAGCCAGCCTTTGACAAGCACTTTCATGAATTAGAGCAGAACTATGGAGCTGTACATGTAGTTAATCTCTTGAGTGAGACAAAGCCAGGGGAAGCAGAGTTGACAAATGGTTACCGATATGGCGTTAGACATTCTGCTCTCAACCACCCGGGTGAGAAAGATGCTCATGATCATCAATTGCTTCGAGAGACTGAATACGATTTCCATGCTGAAACCAAAGGACCAAAGGGCTATGAAGCTGCAAGCATGATTCGACGGCTCATTGAGAACTCAGCGGATGGATTTGCCTACTACCTATCCGAAGAGGTTGAAGATCCTGTCGAAGATGCTCCCGGGCATACTCGGCGGAGAACCGTTGGCGTTTTGCAACAGGAGGGTGTCTTCAGAACGAATTGTCTTGATTGCTTGGATAGAACCAATCTGATCCAGACAATCATATCGCAAATGGCTTTGGAATCATTCTTGGCTCATCGGGGAGAACGTGCTTCCCCAGACTTCTGGATGCGTCACTCTGCATTATGGGCAGATAATGGTGATGAACTTTCAAGGATCTATGCTGGTACTGGAGCTTTGAAGTCCTCGTTCACCAGATCTGGCAAGATGTCTATCGCTGGCGCATTTGCTGATGCACGAAAGAGTGCTGCAAGACTATACATCAACAACTTTGCCGATAAAGGCCGCCAGAATACGATTGACGTACTTCTGGGCAGGCTGGTAGGGCAAGCGCCAGTCCACCTTTATGACCCTATAAATGACTATGTGACTGCCGAATTAGCAAAAAGAAGTTCGGAGTTTCAGTCAAATGAGACAATTAACATGTGAGCTCCAACTGCATGCTTAGAAAGCTCCCAGCTGACATTAGCATAGATGGTGCGGAACGTTCAATCTCAATGGGCGTACAGATGGAATCAACGAGGATTTATCACCGTGGCTTTGCCCAGAAGTCCAGGAATCCCAGCAGTTTCCTGAGATCATCGCTGTAGCCTTTCAAGAAATTGTCGAACTTAGCCCACAGCAGATCATGAATAGTGATCCTACCCGGAAACAGGCATGGGAAAAGGTTGTAAAGAAGACGCTGAATAAAGGTGCACGTGCCGCAGGAAGTGATACTTATGTACTCTTGCGTAGTGGCCAGCTTGTTGGGGCTGCTCTTTGCATCTTTGTGAAGAGTTCAGTTCTCCAGAAGATCAAGAACGTCGAGGGGAGCGTTAAAAAGACTGGTATGTCCGGCATGGCTGGCAACAAAGGTGCTGTTGCGATTCGAATGGACTATGCCAATACACAAATCTGTTTTGTCACCGCTCATTTGGCTGCTGGTTTCGCAAACTATGAAGAGCGAAACCGGGATTATACCACGATTCACAATGGGCTGAGGTTTCAGCGGAATCGAGGCATTGATGATCATGGTGAGTATTCTCGAACCTCAAGCACAGATACCATTGGTAACACAAAATTCAGATAGCGTAATCTGGATGGGAGACTTCAATTATCGTATCGGCCTTGGCTCCGAGAGGGTAAAGCAGCTCATTAAGATGAACGATCTCGAATCGCTGTATGAGAACGATCAAGTATGTACCTTACCGAATTCTGCAAACATGGTTGCTAATCTGATTTCAGTTAAATCTACAAATGGTTGCTGGTCTTACCTTCCCATACTATTCAGAGGCAAGAATAACATTCATGCCGACTTACAAATTTGATCTCGGAGTTGATACTTACGACACATCGTAAGCATTACACATCCACGAAGAAGATTTCTTTTCTAACTATATATAGTGAGAAAGCTCGAATTCCAGCATGGACCGACCGAATATTACGAAAAGGCAGTAATCTTCGTCAGATTAACTACTCTTCTGCCCCTCTTCGCTTCTCGGACCATCGACCTGTGTATGCAACATTTCAGTGCGAAGTTAGCATTGTTGATGAACAAAACAAGGATGCGCTCAGCCGAGAGATCTATGAAAGACGCCGTGTTGAAGTTGGCTCAAGTACAGCAAACACTCGCGACGACGACACCGACGATGAAGATCTCATTGGGTATGATCCAATTGAACCTGGACTTCCTCCCGCTAGTTCGGACAGAAGAAAGTGGTGGCTTGATAATGGGCAACCGGCACGATCAAATATTCAGCCCACTACCAAAGATGCCATACCAAACCCAAAGCGACTGTCGAACCCTTGGACGCCTTCTGATGAACCAGACTGGGTAACGGTGCATCGGCCCCGTGCTGACTCGCAAGCTTCATTTGCATCAAACAATTCTACCAAGAGTCGTGCGTTACCAGCTACAAACGGTACTCGAAGACTACCACCCCCCTTCGATCCTACTGGTTCAACAGCACCTACTTCAAGACGCGAGGTTCCTTCATCAACGGTGACTGTAAAGAAACAACCTTTAGCTCGGCCCAATAGTGTTGTATCAAATTCTTCGTCAACATCAAAGAAGGCCGCACCACCTGTTGCACGCAAACCGGTACATCTTACAGGCAGTTCATCCTCAACCTCATCACCAACTCTATCTCACGCCTCCCTTCAGCAGCAGAAGCCAAGAACGAACTCGGTCGATCATACAGGATTTGCTCCACCACCACGGAGAGCCACTGCTGGTATGATACATACCAACAGCCCTGAGCAAAATAAGACGCCGCCGCCTCCACCACAACCACGTAGAGCCAGAGCTGGAGTTAAGACACAGTCTTTGATAGATGACGACGAAGGCCCGAAACCAAAGTTACCACGCCGGCCAACCGATCTTCTAGGAGATGATGAGGGTGGAGAAATGGGGGGATGGGAGGCATTGAAACCGCAATAGATATGTTTCAGTTTGTTAGTAGAGATACTTCTATAAAAAGATCTGGGATATAAAAGGGTATTTTATGGAGTCAGGTATTGCTCTTCTAATCATCACGGGGAAAACGCGAAAAGGGTCGGTCACCAGGCGTATTTGCAGCAAGTATTGGCGATCAGACTAAGATATGCGAAGAAACGAATGATGATATATACAAAGACCTATAATTTTGGCTTCGCTTTAGTGAACTCGACCTTATTCGTACAAGTTCCCACGCCCTCCAAACCCACCTCAACTACATCCCCATCCTTCAACCACAATTGTGGTTTTCTACCCATGCCAACACCTTGCGGTGTTCCAGTAAAGATAAGATCACCAGGCAAGAGTGTGGTTCCCCTGCTCAAGAACGCAATGGTCTGCGCAACCCCAAATATCTGATCCTTCGTACTACTCTCTTGCACTGTCTTTCCGTTAAGCTTTGTTGTAATCTGCAACGCCTGGGGATCTTTGATCAGACTCGCTGACACGATTCCAGGTCCGTACGGCGCCCATCCATCAAACCCCTTGCCTAGCGACCATTGTCCACCACCGCGCTGGATCTGCCATTCTCGGTGCGACACGTCGTTGCCGACTGCGTAACCCATCACGTAGTCCAATGCAGACGATTCGGGCACGTCTGCGCATGTCTTGCCAATTACTGCTACCAGCTCGCACTCGTAGTCCAGTCCAGTTCCTTCTTGTGCCATGGGGTGGATCGGGATGGCATCGGTGGGGCCCGAGAGGGAGGTTATGGGCTTGTAGAATACGACGGGATATTTGGGGATGGCCATATTGGACTATTTTCAATAATGTTGTCAGTGCCCAGTCCTATTTCCATTTTCTACTATCCTCTTCTCCTTCAGCAGGTAATGAATGACGCACCTCTTTAGCATGTTGTTCGTAATTCAATCCCAAGCATCGAACTGTCTTGACATCTTCCAGAGCTAGCGGCGCAAGCAAGAGTCGAATATCCATGACTTGGTCTGTCACATCGTGTTTTCCGAAAACTGAACCCTCAATAACCTTGGCCTTTACGGCTTTGGCGATGTCTGTGACGCCGTGCGGTAGGATAGCATCGCCGTAGTATGTTCGTCCATCCTTGGCTAGGAATCGGACCAGACGCTGTGGGGTGTTAGCTGAAATGCATTTGAAGGAGAAAGGTGGGGTTTATACGCTGAATGTTGGCATTGTGCTGGTTTAGGTGAGGGTCTATACGAGTTAATTGATGGAGGGGCGGGTGGTGATATCGATGGGTATGTAAAACAACTCGGAAGGACGCTCAGAATGGTTGAGAGATAAGGAAATTATGTGAGAATTCAAGAGGTCTTGTCAGGAAATGCCGCGATCGCATCCGCCCCGCCGGAGCTCTCATCCCCACGGTTGCTACCCCTGTCAATAGCTTTGGCCTCGGGTCAATTCCCACCAATGCGAAGCTTCCTAGCGTCATCAGTTCTAATTTTCCCGGGTGCTGATGATTACTGGACTTCGCCGCCGCAGTCTCCTTTTCCTTCTCTTCCTCGCGGCTGTTCATTTGTATATAATATATTACCGCCATTCGACTGTTTGCGCGGAATCATGGCGCGATTATCTGGTCTGCAGAGGGAAGTCCTCGCTCTATATCGTACTTGTCTGAGAGAGAGCAGGAAGAAACCTACCGTATGTCCCATCCCTCTGTTTACTTCAAATCTGGGATACCAATTGGAAATTGTATATAGTCAACAAGAGAGCATTTTGAAGCTTTTGCCAGGTAGGTTTCGGACATGGTCCGGAGATGTCTGTCAATGCTGATTTGATCTTCGAAATCTAGGACCGAATTCGAGAAGAGTATCAGGCTGGATAAGAAGGACTTTGCTGCAATTGAATATCTCTTGCGTAAAGGCCAGAGGCAATTGGAGATGTATTCTAGTCCGGGAATCAAAGATATTCGATGATCAAAATAACACGAGCCTTCATCACGCGTGTGAGAAGCTTACGAAGTACCAATGGCTGGTGCACCGCGAATTTCCACCTGGAGTTTTGTCATATGTGGACCACAAGGACGAACTGCCCCGGACGTAGGTTCGTTAGGTGGTAGTGATGAATACAGACGGGGAAAGGAGCAACACAATGGCCCGGTCCGGCACAGTAGCAGCTTCCGAATGAAGCATGACAGGAGTATGGGAGTCACTTCGAACGACTACTCAAAAATTCTTTACAGCACATCTACACCTAACCTAAGATATGCATCCCTAGACCTCTCTGCATACACTTTATAATGCCCAGCTTGAACATAAACTGGAGAGGCTGTCCACATCACCTACCCCGAGTCGGAGTTGCCTCGCCACAGCACGCATCCTTCCACAACACCGCATCTCATATCGCTGCTCAGAACGTGTTCAAGCAACCATTAACCGCATCACTGGAGCAGATAAGAAAGAAGCAACGCCAAAAGGTCCGGCGGAGACGAGATCGAACCTCGCGGAGCTCTGCCAACGCCCTTCGAGCCGAACTCATTGCCGTTCAAGCACTTCGTCGAGAATTGCAAGCATTGAGTTGGGACCAGCTGAGAGCTATGCGTTCTAGGGCAGAATCCATCGATTCTAAAGACACTATTCATACTGTCATCGATTGGTCCAGTGACAATAAAGATATGAAAAAGGACAGAAACCATACTGGTATGAAACCAGGAACAACGCAAAGAAATATTTACTCTGTGAGGCACGCTGCTAAGGCGTCAACAAAAGCCGCCGCCAAGGACAAGGGATATCTCAGAGTAATTCCGGAAGGCCCAAAAGAGGGGGAGCATGTTTACGCAGGCCCTGCTGATACTATCAACAGACTTCAGACAAGTACTACTGCTTCAGCTTTGGATCGGCAAAGACGTTATGATTCTAGAATTCCAATTAAAAAGCCTTCGGTTACCAAAAGGAACACAGCATCGATCTACTTGCCAGGCTCGTACTCTCGTCATATGAGCACAGCATCACGAGCCGTTGGACATTCAAATACCGCTGAGAAAGCGTCCGAAATTATTGAAATTGAGTCGGTTAATGCAGAAAGTCATCCTGCAGAAAGTCATCCGAAGGAAGAGAAAAAGAGGTTGTGTCGTTATGTGAAGGAATTGGAGCTCTACATTCAAGCCACCCGAGCTCTTCCTGGTGGTAGACTTGTCCCATCGTCCACAATCACCCCATCTGGTGCAGTTTCGATACATACTATCCAGGCTTTGAAGCCTTACGAGGAGCAATTCCGTGCAGCTGGATTTGCCATAACTTCAGCGGATCAACGTAGGAAAGCAGTGCTCAATCATAGACCATCTCATCCTCTGCCTCCGCCAACACCACCCAAAGACGATAAGTGGGGTCAGAGGCCTGAGATAGCGAGTTTTTATTTAGATGACAAGCAGGACCCCAATCTTATCAAATATGAATCTTTGACAACGAGCATGACAGACGGTGCAGCCGACGAGAACCGCGAAGAAACATCCCAACGAGCTACGACGAAAAAGTCGCTTCCTTGGCTGAAAAAGCAGTATAATTCACCAGACATGTCTCCGGAAACCAATTCTCAGCATGGTGTACGTAGATCCGACTCCGATGTCTCTTTCTCTCCATCATCGACAGTGATTGACTTTTCGGGAGAGCCAGGCCCTCGAGCTCATGCTCGAACGCCCCCGCCACCAGCAACCTTGGACGAAGATAAAGTTAAAAAACTTGTGATTGAGGGCATTGCTGAGTCTGTGAAACGGAATCAAGCTATTCCTGTGTCTAAGCTCGCGAGAGGACGGATTGGTTCTGCTGCAAGATCTAAATCCCAGCCACAGATCAATAGGCAGAAGAAGCTATATAAAAAATCGATCCCGATCCATACTGAGCCGGGTCGGTTTCGACAAGAATGTTTGCTTGCATCCACGAAGCGGGAGTTGGCAAGATCATCTGGCTCATCTGACTTGGATTGGATTGATGACTTTGAAGTTGACGCATATAACAACCTGGACATCATTCGGGGACTTCACATGGTGACAGCCGCCGCTTGCGAGAAAGGAGTCAACGAGAAGATTGAACGTGTTACCGGCATCAGCCTCAGAAAGTTTTTAGCAGAAGTGAGTTTTATGGATGGCATCCAAACAGCAGGGCAAGTTCAGGCGGAGAAAAGAACTATAGATTTGGGAGTACTTCGAGAGCAAGGAGTACAAGGCGAGCCAGGTGAACGTGGACCTAGGGGTTTGGAAGGACCAATAGGCCCAAGAGGGGAACCAGGTGTCCCTGGCCCAAGAGGTCTGCAGGGCGAAAGAGGCCAACGTGGTGCGGATGGATGTGATAGCGTCATATACATCGTTGATAAGCGTCACAAACATCGCAGGCGGGTCAGCTCCACACCTAGGCCTCCTGCTCCCTTCCACGCCGAAGGAAGATTTACTCCAAGATTTCGACCATACCGTCGGCAATCTTTACATCGTCTGGTGTACGATATTGGCAAGGCTTAGATAGTTTGACCAGAAGCAAGCAATTGCATAAAATGGAGAGTAGAGTTGGAAAAACAACCGACTCTAGTAGTTCATACAGTTCTAGTGATCATGGCTCTACATTGAAGGCTACTCGATGAAACTGCTATCGTGACTAAGGACTGCCTCTATAATTCAAGCACAGCAGATACTTTGCAACTGCTTATAACATGTCTGCCTTCTTTACCAGACAGTCTGTTGGTACTCCCATTGAGGGAGGGGCTCTGAGACTATTGTGTTCCGTCGCTTAACTTTCTTCGTCGTCTCTTGGCAGGATCTTGAGCTAAGATAGATATTATCTGGTAAGACTTTGTTGCAGCAGATATTGTTCTTCTTCTCCTTTTGTCAGCGAACAATGATACAGGATCGGTGCCACCTAATATTTCTCTGGCACACGTAAAGCATCCACGACAGCTTCGCCATCTATGCCACCCTGTTCACCTCTCCCCTCCCCTTCTTCTATCTCTCGCCCAAGTTTTCCGCTTTTCAATCCTTCCTTCTCGAGGTAAGCAATCACACCTGCAAGCGGGATAATCAGCGTTCCTGTCACTAAACTCGCTATATAGCCGTTCCTGTAATTCGGCGCATCGGTTACCGGATAGAAGATGATGGGCCACCAACTTTGAGGTGGATATATCAGTATAAAATTTGTGAGCTTGCAACAAGAAGAGAAATATAAAGGGTAGGGGAGGGGGCTGTAAGAAAGAAAAAAAGAAGGCGCAACGTACGTAACCCAAGCAAAATCCCACGAATTCATGAACCCCGTTGTTAGCGCTCGTAGCTGAAAATCATGCGCCGTTACATCTGCCATCCATGAGTACCAGAGCGCCTGCGGCGCATACGTCGTGCCCAGTAGATAAAACGCAAAGAAGTGCCCCGCGTCTCTACTTGGGTTGGAAATTAGGATTGCACTGCCCACTACGAAGGTTAAGCCGACGACGAGCGAGCACTGCCATCGTGATTGGATCTTGTCTGAGATTACGGAGTAGAGAACCGTGCCCGCGATGGCTGTTGCGTAGACGGCAGTAGGGTAGTTGTTTTGCTGGCCTGTTGTGTAGCCTCGGGATAAGAGCCAGAGTTGGAAGACGTTGTTGAGGAGCATTTGGATGGCCAGGGAGTAGACTACGTGGGTTGGGACGTTAGTGTCTTATTGCTCAGAGGATGGGGAGTGATATACACACGCATGAAAATTGTGGGCAAGAGCCAGAATTGCCATGATAGGAGCACGCGCTTGAAGACCGTCTTGTCCCAGGTGTGTTTCTTAGGCTGACCAAGTCGGTGGTAAGCGTGCTCTCTCTCTTCTTGTGTTAAATACCACGCATTCTGATGTGAAGGCATATCAGGTATGAAGACCCAACCTATCGCTTAAATTCAGCCATGGAGTTCAAGAATTTTAGTTATTCGACGACTTGACTGACCGAAGATAGCGGTAGGAATTGTAATAACCGACACGATGATAAAAATCCATCGCCAAGCAGGCAAGCCCTGTTTCCCACTCAGATCCGTCAACAAGCCTGCCTGGATCCAGCCACCGGCCATGCTACCTATATGACCAAAGCAGCAAAACACCGCTGCTCTCGTACCCAATTCGGATTTCTTGTACCAGGACCCATAGATAAATTGTGCACCGACGTAAGCAATGGCACAAAAGCCACCCTCGAATCCATTGAGCAGGATGATCTGCCATACATGCTGCATCTTGAATGTAATAAGCGTCAGGACGCTCCATGTGATATTTACAGACACGAAGACATATTTGGGCGGTAAGACGGTGAGAAGTGATGTCCCAGGCATTTGACAGATGGCGTATACAACGAGGTAGGCGGTCGAGAGGTAGTTGTAGTCCTTGCCCTTGAAGCCGATGTCCTCCTTCATACCGCTGATGTAGGCGGATCCATAACTTGCTCGGCTGAGTCCAAATAAAAACCAGATTATGGAGAAGTAGGGCAGGATGGTGAGATCTAGCTTGCTTAACAGTGCGGCATCTTTTGAATCTGAACCCCAGATAAAGGCTCTGAACCTCTTGAGGCGTGTACCCATGACAATAATGGTGGACTTAGTTTCCAGAGACCAGAGAGGTTGCAGTACAGAGATAGTTAGATAGACTTATCGTCTATCGCTTTCTTATCACTCCCGAATTCAGACTGAAGGATGATGATACCTAAATTGCACAATTGAGGAGTTGTAATTGCAAGGCAGGTCGATCGCCTAAGAGCTGCTTCATGCGGAGACTTGCATACTATGGTGTGATGCACCTCGGCCTGTACCTCTTGTAACTTCAATCTCAAGGATTGGGTCACGCAATGTAAGCAGGAAATTAGATGGATTTATGTACATATTAATACAGGATCAGATTAATAAGACTCCACGGGGTTCCAAATGTAAGGAAGCCTCCAAAAGGGATTTCTCTTGTACATGCATGAATTTTCGCATAGTTTGTCCGAAAGAGAGCCCTTGCAGTTACCCCAATCTCTATAAACCATGATGGGTTTTCCTCATTCGAATATGACAGCTCCAAGAGCATTGTTCTTGAAGACGAGAGACCTGACATCTGTTAGTCAGTTTATAAACGCGTTCTATGAGAGTGCCTTTGCTGGTACATATATTAAAAATATTGGAGACAGAGTAAGCTTTAAAGCATGTAAATCTCATCATTCTATCACTTCCCACCCGGTTGGTAAAAAGTATGGCATTTTCCGAACGGACCTGTAGCATCTTAAATCGTTGTAGTGCCTCTTCGCCCGAAGGACTCGCAATGTAGGATTTTCCAGACTTAGCATTTTAAATCAATTCTTCTAAGACTCGAAAAAACATTGTTTAAAAAAGAGCCCAATCAAATATTTATCATAGAACTTGAATGTGGGAAGAGAGAGGAGAGTTATGAAGAACGCAGTTGCGAATGGGTCGGCGAATCAGAGCCGATAAAACCAGTCCCTCTAAATGGTGTTCATCTTTGGGATTCCTGCAAGTCGGTGAAAATTGCTTTTGTGAAAGGACTTCTTTGCGTAAAACTGAAATCTGTTCCTATCAAAAATTTGACCTGACTCAAAAGAAAAACGACATCAAAATATTGGTCGGTACGACGTTCTCTTCCCTAGACTCCAATCGATCTCGTGTCGTGCTACCCCAGAGTCCTTAGATCAAGATCCAGCCGGCCCGATCACGCAAGCGCAGCCTTGCCCCACCAGAAATTCCGTATAAAAACTTCCTCAGCCTCGTCATCAACCATCATCTACGACTTTCTTCAGAATGGCCTCTCAAAAGACACCGATTCTCCTGCTTGATGGTGGTCTCGGTACCACGCTTGCAGACCAGCACGGTTGTGTATTTGACGCAAGCACACCACTCTGGTCCTCATCTCTGCTCCTCAAGTCTCCCGAGACCCTCTTGAACTGCCAGAGCGATTTCGCTGCCGCAGGTGCAGATATAATCCTTACCGATACCTACCAGGCATCTTTCAAGGGATTTACACGTGAAGGCTCATCGTCACTGGAGCAGAGTAAGGAGTACATGAAAAGTGCAATCAAAATTGCAGGCCAAGCATTCGAAAAGGCCGGTAGAGAAAATGGAAAGATTGCGCTGAGCTTGGGTGCTTATGGAGCCACGATGACACCGGGCCAGGAGTATAGTGGAAAATACGATGAAGAACGCCTGAATGTGGAAGGATTGAAGAAGTGGCATAAAGAAAGAATTGAGGTTTTTTCAGAAGACGCCAGCTGCTGGGAGAAGATCCATATGGTTGCGTTTGAGACCTTGCCTATGCTCCCAGAGGTCGTTGCGGTTCGAGAGGTTATGGAGGGGGTTGGAAAGCCATTCTGGATTACTTGCGTCTTCCCTGGAGGAGGTGTTGAATTGCCTGATGGCAGTGCAATAAAGGATGTAGTAAAGGCCATGCTAGGAGGCTCCGGTTCAGATAAACCAATGGGCATTGGCATGAATTGCACAAAGATTGGGAAACTGGATGCTCTTATCTCAGGGTTTGAGATTGCTATCAAGGAATTGGTCACGGATGGAGAGGTAACAGAATGGCCTGCCTTAGTGCTCTATCCAGACGGAACAAACGGAGAAGTTTATAATACTACCACACAAGAATGGGAACTTAATGATCCGAACGGACGAAATGATGTGGGTTTTCTTTCTTTGTACTTAAGGAATCAAAAGAATATGCTAATGTTAAATAGGCGCCCTGGGAAGAGAGGATTTTTGATATTGTCAGTAAGGTCGAGCAGAGGGGGCTGTGGTCCTCCATTATTGTCGGTGGCTGTTGCAAGACAACGCCAAATGATATTGGAAAATTACGAAAGAAAATCGACCAACACTGGTAAATGTCAGCGATATTCGGAAAGTTTTGCGAAAGAGTCAAAACGACTGGAACCAGCCACTTTCCCCTACATATTGGTTATATGTCCAAGGTGTCTAGTGGGTTCTTCTGGCATGTGGGCATGAGACTTGATAAGTCTGTTCTCCAATTATTTTCCTAGCTATACCGACTCTCCGTCTGACTTGGGTTTCATAGATCCGACCTTGATGATTATCACATATAACGTATAGCACGGCGAGCCTATGGCAGTACCTCTTTGATTGGATATCTAAACTATGAAAGCACTCACTAAATTCCTCCCTCGACCCATATAACGCCGAAATTATCAAATACCCCATTGCAACAAGATTACTGTTCGACCTTTGACCTCCCAATCCTCCTCTTATGAACCAACAGCGTGAGCAAAGACTTTGCTCGCTAGTTGACTCAACAGCCTAGCTTTGTCTGATTGTGGGAGTTCCTGGAAGACAGAATACACCGATTTTCCTTTGGCATCTCTAATGCTTCCTAGCCTATTTCCAGCCACAGCACCTGCAAGCATACCAGGGAAGTTTGCAACAATAAATCCCATAGCACCACCACTCAAGCCCCCCACGACACTCCAGAACTTGCCCGTAGGCGTGCCGCCATTTTCAGCCATGCCCTCTTCCCTCAGCATCTCCTCGAATACATCCCCGAACTGCTCGTTCTCAAATTTTTGCTCCTCTTCGGGATTCTTGGCCTTGAAACCAAAACTGGACCATGGGAAGGAGGATCCTGCGCCGGCGGCAGCGGGGTCGGGTATTTCCTCGTCCGAGTCAAAAGCTGTCGAAGCGGTTGAGGCTCCAGAACCGAACCCGTGATATTGACGTGCGGAATCGTAGTCGCGACGACGTGATGGGTCGGACAGAGTGTAGTACGCATCGTTGATCTTTTGAAACTTCTTGGTTCTCTCAGGACGTTCTGGTGAGTCGGCGGGTACACGATCAGGGTGGGTTTTCAGAGCGGCTCTAGTATAACGTTAGTATCAGAAGTGATGGTTTTCAGGTGAGGATTCACTTCTTGTAGGCATCTCTGATTTGTTGCTGAGTTGCGCTGGATGCAATGCCCAGAATAGCATCTGGAGGGGTAGTCAGTAAGGGTCCGATAAGATAGAAGACTTTCACTCACAGTAATCTGAAGGGAGTCCGCGAGACATGACGGCGTAATCTTCTGGACAAGGGCTTTGAGAAGTGAGCGACGAGTGGGTGAAAAGTACCGGAATGAGGTTCGGCAAGCAGAAAGTGCACAAGAATAGGAAGTGAGTATGTGTATGTAGTATTGAAGCTGTCTCGAATTCTCAAGCCGAATAAGCTACGTCACTTTGAGTGGCGCGAGCACTGCGTCCCAAGGAGAGATGTGGCTGTTAGTCACGTGATTCACGACCTTCAATTCCAGGACCCAGTTCTGTCTACTCGTATAATCCTCGTCTCCGTCTTTCCTCAGTGAATTCTTACCAGATTTCAGCACTATCAGGTAACGGAGCAGGAATGGATAAGAGTCATGCTGCGATATTGAAAGATCGACAGACAACAGCTGTCCACGTCAAGAATGCAACCTGCACCAAATCAATAGACAATAATGAAGAGTTTGGGGACCTTGCAGAGTTATAGAGTCTAGACTTGGTTTTTGGATGGCATCCTTGACCTCTGGACCATCTCACTGACAGTACCCAGAGGAATCCACGTGAAAGACGAAGCTTGACCCCACAGTTGCGGCTGCTGCCAGAGGCGTGTTGGGATTGAGCTGTCTGTCGCGCTCCAAGCGACTGAGCGACAGTGCGACAGTGTAAGGAAGAGAGGGCCGGGGATGAGGACGAGGCCGCTAGACCACATCGCACATCGAAGCTTCCTTGTACCCATCTCCACCTTCATTCTGGCACTCTGCATCCAGAAACCCCAGCCACCCAGTTATCGTCTTCCAAATTCCCTTTTTTTTTACCACCGAGTGGTCCCTTCCCAGGTGCTCCTTCTTGTACCTGAACTGAGCACACCTTCACCGCTATTGTCTGCGACCCTCTCTCCCACAGGTTCCCCTCCATATCCCTTCATCTTCTCCCTTCTCTCCACCCTTGGGCCTCACTGCAGCGAACTGCAACTGTGCACCTTTGCTGCACAACACCAGGCCTTGGAGCTCTCCACCACTGCCTATCCTATCGGCACTCGTTCCTAGAAGCCATTGCGCAACCTCTGTGCTAGATCTGGCGTACGTACAGCGGAGGAACAGAGGCTTCTGGGATCAATATACATACATCAACCCGATTTTCACACGTACAACATATTAGTTAACCCATCCGTCCATTCGGGGAAAAGAAAAAGCAAATCATTGCATATCACTCATCCAACCCGCAAGGAGGCAAAGCAAAGCATTGCTGGGTAGCACGGTTCACAGAGAGCCAGCCTAGCTAGCTATCAATCGAGAATCTAAAAAGCACAGAGCACACGCAAAGTCAACCACATTCATCGCAACCATTCAATTTAAGTCAATCAAGGACCTGTTTGAAAGTTTGCTAGACCGGACAAAGCTCTTGTGCCACGATGGGTTGGTTCGACGGTGCATCAGAGATTGGATTAAGTCCTCACTACAAAACATCGTCGTCGTCGCATAAGCGCTCGCACAGTTCAGGAGGGGCATGGGTGCGACCTAAATCGCCCTCAAGACATCACTCGACAGGATCGATATTCGGATCCGGAAGCCATCATCACAATGCATCTACTCGCTCATTCTTCAGTAAGTCGTTTTCTGCTCTTTCCAGATCCCCCCGGACTTCTGTACGCGCCGACTCGACTCCCCTTACCCAATCACTCTCAATCCCACACACACACTCATTCCCCAACTTGCTTTCTGTCCCACCAATTCTTTCGAATTGAAATTTCTACGCATATACTGATCATATCTCACAACCCAGGTTTCGGCGGCGGACGTTCGCATCGGCGAGCCTCACCACGATCAGGGTATCTAAAGCGAATGTACGCGCAACTCCGACGTCTCCTACGCGACTTGTTGTACTACATGAAGCGGCATCCCATGAAAGTGTTCATGCTGGTGATCATGCCTCTGATTACAGGTGGCGCCCTGACAGGCCTACTCCAGAAATTCGGCATCCGCTTGCCTGGCGGCTTGGAGAGGATGCTAGGGATTCCATCGAGCGGTGCAGGACGTTATGGTGGCATTGAGCGCTTGGGACGAGATGGCCGCGGGGATTTGCAATGGGAGCGTAGCAAGGTTACGGGCGAGGGTGTTAGGGGACTGATGGAGGGAGCTGGGGGATTGATGACGATGGCGAAGATGTTCATGTGAACAAAGGAGGAAAGTCATATGACAGGTAATGATGGATGCTGCGGAGGGTTGGACACTAACGAAAGAATGAATTTGGGAACCTGGCGTTTACGGAATATCTCTAAGCCATATACCTTTCCACATCACAAAATTTTATAGAGGATGCTCAGGCACGGCGCTCAATCGTGGTGTTCCTAAGCCGAAAGCAAGGCCTCTTTTTCGTCCTATTCACTTTTCCTTTAAATCAGATATAACTTATATGAAAGTATAGCAATAGAGGAGTATCAAAAATAAAATATGGAAAACACATTCAATTAAAAAAGGGAAATGGTCTATGTGAACTATATGAATGCAAAGATGCAACCTGCAATGAATTATGTTATCTGCTTTTGCCCTTCTTTCGGCCACCAACTGGTTTCCTTGAGACGACACTTTTACTTCGACTGGGTTCTGGCTCCTCCACAAAGACTTGCACCCCATTACCCAGCGGATCTTCACTTGACTCCTCCTCACTGCTGCTGCTTTCCTGGCTGTCAGGAACCTCAGCCTCATGTCTCAAGAGAGATTGATCTGAGTTGGTTCCCCGACTGTTACTGGAATAGCCGCCACCAATGGGTGGTGTGCGACGGACAGAAGAGTAAGTGACTTCGGCTGGACCAGAGGCATTCCGACGACCAGATGCTGTGGGCTGCATGAATTGTGGAGGAATGGGAGGGGGTTGTCCAGATGATGTTTGATATAGAAATGGATCAGCAGCATATTGAGAAGATATCGAACTGCGCCTTGAACTGGACGGTACCCAATCCTCATCATCGGGTAGAGGCCGACGAGAACTGTTACTTGCTGAAGATCCCGGGCGTGTACCGTCTGAAAAATGGCGACCGGCTTGTCCTTGTTGAAAGGGGAAAGGTGGTGGCGTGCCACGCAACTCGCGGTTTGTTGCTGAGTGTGGCCTTGATGGAGAGTTGCGAGTGCTGCTTGACTGTGCAGGATAGTAGCCAAATGGTGCATATGTGGGGCCATCTGGACCAGCAATGAGCATGCCCGGTGCAGGTGCTCCAGCTTGGATATCATCAGATCTCCTTGATTTGCTCTTGCGGATAATAGGCTCCACACCGGCAATTGGCAGCGAAACGACATGTCGTTCGGTTTTTCTTCGACGGTCGCTTCCACTTCCAGAACCAGTTTTCTTCTTGGACTTTGCAGTAGCTGCAGACTGCATCCGTTTCCTTCTCTTTGTCAGAGCATCCAACTCATCCCGATTCAATTTCACCTCTCGCTTTCCCTTTTCCTCGGCTCTGCGAATCCGAGCCAGCGCCGATTGTACAAGCGCCTCTTCCTTATCCCGCATAGCAATTTGCATCGCATTATCACCCTCCTCTCCTATATCATCCGAGGACTCGTTTGACGTATCCGTATCATCATAAGCATATTTCCTGCGTGCGCGTGACGCCGAAGCTAATTCTATTCCCGTGAACTGAAGCGGATCGCTAGCAAAACGTTTTTCCTTGAAATTCAAACCAACTCCGTGTGTATCTGTATCATCACTATCCAGCTCTTCGACGCGAGCTTGCTCTTGCCAATAAGCCTGATCATGCTCCCACTGCCTCCTTCTCCTGCTCCCCCTGGCCCCTGGTGGTCTTCCCCATGAGGGCATAACTTTGGGAGATCGCGGCCGACCACCTAGACCGCCTCCCCAGAAAAAGCCTCATCAATCGGTTTGTCCATGAATGAGGCATGTCCTAGAATGCTGACTCCGCTAGCGCCAATGAGCCAGAGAATTGTTGAGATTGGCGATGCGAGGATGCCGAGAGGTACAGCAATGACAAGCAGGGTAGTGTAGAGCTGAGATGAGGTAGCACGAACCACTCCGATGTCAAGATCTCGTCCCTCAAGCTTGCCAATACCCCACATACCGCCGACGACGAAAAAAATATCAAAAAGCAAAAGCCAGTTTGTCAGCAAGCTATAGATGCTCAACATGGCAAAGACAACGGCATAGTTGCTGGAAAAGTATCCCAGATTGTAGTTGACCCTGGATTGGACCTCGCCGAAGTTTGCAGGTTTAGACAGACGCTTCAAGTCAAGGAATTCCGAGACAGGCTTCAGATTTGCGAACCTGGAGGCCAGCGATTGTGATCGCACGCTTGCGAACCGGTCGGATAGATTCAGTCGGGACGTAAGAACGTCGAGTGGGATGTTGATGCGGCTCATGGTTGTATAGATTTCGGGAATTGTCAAAAGGACTTTTAGAGAATTGACGCGTCGAGGAAAGATGGTAAGGGAGCGGTTTGAGAGGTCTGAAGCCTTTTTGTGAGAGGTTTCGAGGCTATGTTTGTAGCTTCGGGAGATGTGTTAACTTCCGGGTAACAGCGTCCACGTAATCAATTGGTAGGCAACGAGAAAATCAAAGACAGCTGATGAAGCGGGCGGAGTGACAGACGCGAACACGAAGCTGGTAGAAAGATGTGTTGTTCGAGAGCCCGAATGTAAGGAGGGAGACGCGAGGTGATTTTGCTTTCTGAACAGGAATGCAGATGCTGATGGACGAACAGATATTTGGCGACTGGCGGATCAGCACTTGCGGGTTCCAAGGTTGGGAAAGAGACGAGAACGACTGATTTGCTGTGGCGCCTTCCGTCGCTCTAATCCAGAATTGGCTGGGGGATGCCTGGAATGCCTCAGCAGAGCTCTCAGGCACCAACCTCCGTTCTCTGCGTGTCTCGCCGTCCCGATAACAGGTGCAGGACTCACGCTCCTCACAAATTTTCACCTTCCCGAGAACTCGTCCGCTCGACTCCAGAAGGGAAGTTCGAAGGAAGGACAAGGACAGGAACCAGGACGCGGTGTGGGCGTCCCTCGACCGCTTTATAACCTGCTCTGGTGCATAAGACTCGGAACTCGGTCACAGTCTCCCACAGTCTACCTCTATCTGCCGTGTGCTGCAGGCTTCGCTGTACGCCTGCGGACTGGTTGGTACCTTAGGCTGGAAGCGGAAGCAAGTGTGCAAGTGTGCTGGCGCCTGTCGTTGCCCCTGCGCAGTTCCACATTCCGGATTATCTTTGGCCCCGAGCATCCTGGAGGACCAAGTTGAACAATTTCCAAAAGATTTGTTTGAGGACACATCACAGCGGGGTGTCCACTCTACATCAACAACGCAGCAGTAGACGATGAGGCGGTTTTTCCTTACCCTAGGCGTATTCGCCTGCCTGGTGGCCTTTGTGGCAGCATGGAGCAAAGAAGGCGAGTGCTCTAGAGAGTTGCACATGCACGTTATCTGACAACAACAACAGACCAAGAGATCTTCCGCTTGAGAGACGAATTGGCTTCCACTGAGGGTCCAGACGTGTCTTTCTACGACTTCTTGGGCACCAAGCCCTCTGCAAATCAAGATGACCTCAACAAGGCCTATCGAAAGCGCTCTCGTGTCCTCCATCCAGACAAGGTCAAGCAACAATTCATCGCCGAGAGATCTACCGGCAAGGACAAGAAGGCAGGTTCCAAGCCTGGAGTTCATGTTTCTAAGGGACCCTCGAAGGCCGAGATTGCTGCCACCGCCAAAGCAGCCAGTGATCGATTTGCACGCCTTGGTCTCGTCGCCAATATCCTACGCGGTCCCGGACGAGAACGCTATGATCACTTCCTGAGCAATGGCTTTCCAACGTGGAAAGGAACAGGTTACTATTATGCCAGATTCCGCCCAGGTTTAGGAACGGTGTTGACGACCCTCTTCATCTTTGTTGGAGGTGGAGGACATTGGCTTGCGTTGTACCTGAGCTGGAATCGTCAGCGTGAGTTTGTTGGACGCTACATCAAGTTTGCTCGACAAGCTGCCTGGGGCGACAATCTTGGAATACCAGGCGTAGAGCGCACAGCTACACCACCTGTTGCCAGTGGCTCAGACGGCGTAGATCCAGAAGCCATGCCATTGAACAGAAGACAAAGGCGCATGCAGGAGAAGGATACCAAGAAAGACAAGTCTGAGAAGAAGCCCAAAAGCAAGAGAGCGTCCCCTGCTTCAACTCCAACTGGTAGCACAGGCATAAAGAAGAGAGTCGTCGCAGAGAATGGAAAGATCCTCGTGGTCGACTCCGTTGGCAACGTTTATCTGGAACAGGCCGATGAGGATGGCGTAAACCACGAATTTCTCCTTGACGTACGTCCTCTACACTGAACCCTAACAAAGCACCACTAACACTTCCAATCTAGCCCAATGAACTGCCACCACCAACCATCAAAGATACTGCACTGTTCCGCTTCCCTGTCTGGGCATTCAACCAGAGCGCTGGCCGCTTCCTCAACAAGGCCCCTGCAGAGGACGCTTCTTCGGAGGAAGGCGGGGAGGCAACACCAAGCAGCTCAGACGCCGAAGAGGACTTTGAAGTCCTTGAAAAGGTCAAGACGAGCTCTAGCAATGGTAAGTCGTTGAAGAAGAAGAAGAGCGGAAGAAGGTGATCTCTGTCGTAAAAATGACCCTCCTTGTACGTTTGCCTGTAAAGTTATTAGTATATTGGCGTCGGAAAATCAAGTTATGCGGTGGCAACTTGAAAAAACTGGAGACCCAGGATTCTGCTCAGGCGGACAAAAATAAATATTTAGAATTTGTATAACCACAAGATGTTTCTTCATGATACTATAAACTGTATGCACCGTTCAGAACGTGTTAGGCGAGCAGACAGTAGTGAATGGTTCATCCTTATTCATTTTAACTATTTCAAGAGCCCTTCACCTCACTTTATTTACCATTATTCGGCACCAAGTATGAAAAGAGATGCCAAAATTGCCACATAACCCAATAATCCAACCTTTCATCCCTACCCCATTACACTACAAACCCTCCGCATCTCCACATCAACCATATTGACCATATTGAAAACGTGTAAATGCCTCTTCCAACTCGCTCCCGTCGTTCGTCGCCAAACAACGACTTTTCCCCTCTCTTTAAACCAAGTATCACACTGGTCCGAGGAGAGCCGCATATAACTTAACTCAATTGATTTCTTTCGCTGCAAGGACGAAGAATGGCGCACCGAGTATGCAAAGCAGAGACGGGCAAAGAGCTGGCAGGGTAATAAAGAAAAGCTTTCTTTGGGTATCCTTCCTTGCTGAGCAGGCATAAAAGTATGATATCTTGTGTAGAAAAAGAACTAAAAACACGGGAAAGCAACCCCGCGCCTTTAGATGCGATAAAAGATAAGAAATGCAATCTTTAATGTCATGTAATATACAGGATCCTCCCCGAAAAGGCAAGTATTTTCGGTTAGTATAGTCGTTATTAATAATTACAGTGTCGTTGTTTAGTCGTAAATACGTCTTCGGCTCCAGTCCAAAGTCGTAGAATTCTTGTAACGTGGAACCATCGCAGTTATCCACTTCCATGTTCTTTATCGTAGCTTTAACCAAAGAATGACTCCTCGTCAACGGGACCTGAAAGCGTTCAGAACCGGGGCTTTCGAATCATCTAAGCGAAGAACTCACGCTCCTCTCGCAGTTTTTGACTGCTGGCCTTTTTGCTCATTCCCATGCCCATGCCGAACATGGTACTTTCTCTTCGCTTGCTCTTGGGAGCAGGGCTTTCACGTCCATATGGCCTACCGCCACTGTAGACGTCATAAGCTGGGCCAGCTAGAGTTGGAGCACGGCTTCCATATTCAGGTCCAGCCATTGTTTGCAATTGAGGCTCATATGAAGGCTGGGCAGGTGCAAAACCAGTGTCATATCCTGCACGTTGTTGCTGGTAATGCTGTGGTGGAGGGAAATTTGGTGGAGGTGCATGTACAGGGACGTCAGTTGTGTCCTGCCCTTCTGGAGGTGCATCGAAAATTCCTTCATACTGTTGTAAGAACAGCGCGAAAACAGGTGCTGGAATGTTGAGCGTGGGGGAGAAGACAATGCCGACGTTACGAACTGTCATCTTGTTCACATCAGCGTGATTAATGATGTTAATCAAAAAGCTTGCCAGATATCTCAACAGAGAAATATTAGCACGTGGCAGTCTATGCACAAGTCCATTGCAAGCTCTGACTTTCTCTTCAATACTGCCCAGTTCCGTTACAGCAAGAAACTCCAGATGTAGCTCTCTTGTCAGGATCGTGCTAGGAAGTTCTCTCAAGTACAACTTTAATAGGGAAGCAACAGCATGGATATCGTAATACTGTTCATCCGTAACCAGGTTGAGATCACCTTCTGTGTTGAACCGTTCTCGGAGTTGTTTGATTACCACATTCGATCCGCTCAACCTGAAGATGCCCTCTTCACTAGCCGCATTCTTAGCATCCAGGTACTCGATGCATCGATAAATGACCGCAGGCAATTCAATCTGAACATTGGCAGGGTGATTGTACTTTACGGCTTCGGACAAAGGGGCACCGAAAACTGGTCTGATTGGGCCATGCTGCTCATACGCCAGCTGTGACAAGTTCGTGGAGTCGGCCCCTCCTGCATCTGAAGAATCATATGGCCCTCGTGGTTTAGCCCCAAACCCGAAGAAACTGCGCTTCTTCTGCTTAACTCGGTCATCAGCAGCGGCTGGAGCCAGCATATTGGATTTGTTGCCCCATGAGGTCGAATCCTGGATAATATGCGCATTCTTCGGCGCCGAGATTGCCTTTGACGTCTGTGGTTGTGTACGGCTCATAGGGTCTTGTTCGTGGCCATGAGTTGGTGGTGATGGTGTACCAGTGTTCTTCGTTCGCCGTGGGGCATTACCCTGCTTCGTCGTCTCGTAGCTCACGCCCCGTAAGTCGTCACGTTCAGGTACCGTTTGATTCCTTCCTGTTCCAGATGCCTTCCTTCTCGAGCTCACTCCCTGACCCGAGCCATTGGAATCATTCCGCGCATGTTGCCTTGAGTTGCTACGCTTCTCTTCCTCGTCTCGGAAGTCAACCCACTGAAGTAGTGCTTCAACCCATTGATCACGTTCTTGATCGCTCTCTGCACACAGAACATGTCTTACAAGACTTGAAGAATCCTTTCTCTTGGGCTCTAAGATCAAGAATGCATGACGATACTGGTTGTCTTGGTCTTCAGCATCTCCACGGGAGGGAGATTGAGACTCGGCTGATTGTTGTTGCTTGCCAATCTGAGCATTTTGAAGCTTTATCGTACCAAGATGAGGGCCGCCAGGGGATTCAAAGTACCGGAAAACGGGACCGTCGAGTACAAAAAAGCGAGCTTTCCAGCCACCGAAGTTCTTGCCTCGTTTCGTGAGGTACCCATTCTTGTAAATTCGTCCACCTGGGCCTGTCTTCACTGGACTCTCGCTTGTTGAATCCCCGACCAGGTGCAAGTTCTCGGCATTTGGCTCCATCGCATTCATTGAGAGGTATCGACAAAGCTCCAAGGCGTACGGCTGTTCCATTGGTGTATTAAGAACCTCATCCAGATATTTATCCAATGCAACTCTTCTTGCATCCAACTTAGCAGGAGCATGCCCTGTGAACAGAGATTTTTCGGGGGTCTTCGCTGTAAAGTTTGGAGACTGCTTGAGAAACTGGTCTAATTGAGCCAAGGACGAAGAGTCCTTTTCACATCTCCATAGCTCCTTGCCATCAGATCGAGAAAACACCGCAAGGGTGAATACTGGGTCCTCATCATAAGTCTTAGGGAACATAATGCTGGCCCTAGAGGGTTTGAGACGAGATGATGCAACCTTGACATCGATAGATGGGAGGGCGTTTGGTGGAAGGAGTAGATCGGGGTATTCTTCAGTCACCAACCCTCTGAAGATACCTTGTCTCCCTTCCGTGGATGAAGTGAGCATCTGGGGGCTTCTGGGACTCTGATCCTTCGGGCTGCCGGACGCAGCGTCGGTCTTCTTTTGTATTAGCAATGGCTTAGGGGAGACAAGCTGCAAAGGATCTCCTCTGATTTCTCGAGGAGATGAAATCGACATCGGGGTTCCAGGAGGTAGTGGTATCGGCTGCCGTGGTGCTCTTGGAGACAGAGGCGCAGCAGGGAATGCACCCGTGCCACGGGGAGACATTGGTGGTGAATTGACAGCAGAGCCAGGTGTTGTTGCATCGCGAGGATTCTTGGGAAGAGGTGAAGCCATTGCTCGGTCGGCAGGTCTTGGGCTAAGTGGCAGGCCAGGGCTTAATGGACCCGCAATAGAGCCTTGAGAAGTATGGGGATTTGCATTGAGCATACCGGCCAAGGACCCAGCATTGGCAGCGTCAGAAAACATGTTTGGAGGTGATATTGGCACTGTCCGTGGACTCGCAGGCATTGGGTCCGCGTCTTTTGGTGTTGTGGGCCTCGATTTTGGAGTGCTTCTTGGGCTCTTTTTGGAAAGGCTTCGAAGTTCCGCATCCTTCTGTGCAGCAGTCTCTCTATCTCGATCATCCTCCTCTCGGGTTTTTCGTCGACCTCTCTCCGTAAATACAGGGATTTCGTTGACTTCTAGAATATCGTCATAATCTGAGTCCGTCTCATCACCGTCACCAACGCCATGCAGATGTGAACTGGTATTATTTTTCATTCCCAAATTCAATGGAGCGGGTGGTGCTTTCCGTGGTGTTGGGAATTTAGCCAAGCCCTGATCTACCTCAGGTGACGCCTCGGTAATCGCCAAGGAGAACCCGTTTTGCGTTGATGACATTGGAGCTTTTGGTGGTGGTAAGGCAGGTGGTGGCCCTTTTGGAGGAGGATTGTTTGTAAAGGATCGAGAAGGTGGTAGTGTCGCTTTATAAGGCACCCCTTGAGCCATTGAAGCTTTCCTCTGCAATTGGCCTTCCTCAAACCCTGGCACATGGGCATCTGCATCATACTGCTGGAATGCATGGGCGGTAGGAGAAGGCATTCTGTGCTCGGCTTCGGCCATGTTAACCAGTGCAGGTACCGGAGATTTAATGTCGTGGTTAGCAGGAGGCGTGATAGGATACGGCGCAAGTGCGACATCAATTGGTGATGGAGGGTGGTCGTGTTCCGGCTCCCTCAAACCAGCAGAGACAAGAGCTTCTACATTGTCCGGTCGTGGAACATCCGCAGCCCTGGAGTGAGAAGCCACAGAGCCGTTCTCAGATCCTAGCTCGCCTTGCGTTGACTCAATCGGCGAGGGAGCTGATAACATGCCTAAATTCTCCTTCAATTTCTTGCGATATCTCTCCTTGTCTTTCAACGACCTTTCCAGATCCTTGTTCAGTCCTAATATCATTGCGCGCTGCTTGTCGACCAGTCTCCATAATTGAGAATTTTGTGCAGCTTGCGATTGCTTCTCCTTTAGTAGATATTGTATCACAGCTTCCGCGGAGCCTGCGGTTCTAATCAAATTCTCAATATCATTAGTAGCGCTACCAGGCCGAGAGCCTGGCTTCTGCGAAAGCCCATCAGACATCGAGGAGATTGCAGAATCTATAGAGGATTGTCTGGGGGGTGCTCGTCCTATATCTTTCCGGTGAACAGGTACCGTTGCTGCCATAGGCCGGATCGAAAAACTGCTCGGGGGCTTAGATATCAGGACAGGATCAGAGACGCTTCGTGAGGCAGCATTCGAGTTGTTTAGCACTGTTCCGGACCTGCTGCAGGAAGAATGAGCTGGTGGCCTAAAAGCTGCAAAGTGATACATACCTGCTATGATCAAAGTGAGGTAATGTTTCCGTGGAAGAATCCTCGGACTGGTAGAAACTCTTCTGCGAATCAAGATGATGTTCTGGGAACTCGTCTGGGTTCTCAGAGATTCCCCTTGAGAAGTTTGTATGGCCAACAGCAGTCCTTGGAAAAGTAGTTCTCGTGGGTGTCGCACTGCCGGGAGGAGACGTCGTAATGGATGTGCTTGAGTGTGCTAGAGGGCTGGGAGCAGCCTTGCGCTGGTACCTGAAAGATGTGAGTGGGAGCTAGGAAGGATTGCCAGAAAAGAAGGTTGTCACGCACCGATACTGAGAGTCTCCTGCCGGTAGCGAATTGTTTGGAGAGTGCTGGTATGTCTTGCGTCCTACTGTGGGGCTATCCTCTTGCGGAAAGAAATCGAGCTGGTGTTGTGCTACAACAAAGGTTGTTGCGGTCTGATGGGCATCATTCTGCTGTTCCGAGTGGTACGGCATCACCTCTACGTGACACTACGGTGCCAAATAGGATGAAGAACTCCACCAGCAATTGGTCAGTGGTCCATTCGAGGGTCAGCAGGTCGCCAATAGGGTGCGGAGGTCTGTTGAAGGGAAGGTTTCGAGATGCCTGGGAATGCCGGTTCCTGTTTCGCACGGCCACAGCAACCGTGTAAGGAGCGTTTGAGGGCGTGTAGAGGAATTATGGATTAAAATGTAATGCGGAAGCCCAAAAGTCGCATAGCAGCCGCGCCGCTGACTGAGCTGAGTGGGAGGGAGAGTAGGAATCGGGAATACCGGGCTCGAGGAGTGAGAAGTGGCGAGTTGTGAAGGAGTTGTAGAATAATGCCCTTCTAAGGTAATCAAATCATACTGGGACGAACGGGCAAGATTTACCTTGTCGGCTAGTGCCTATCCTGTACAGTAAGATTTGATGAGCCAAAAATCCTTTCTTCTTTGGCGAAAGACAATTCACTGCTGTACAAGGGGGACTGGAGCGCCAACAACACCATCTACTGGCCCGTTGCGAACTGCAGTCAGTCTAAGTCTATCATCAAAGTGAAGCGATGTGTGCAAGCGTTTAACGTCAATTATCGCAACATGCGTCACTCCGTCTGCGCGAAAGTGGACATGCATCGTCCTTTTTACAATGACCATCCAACACAGACGCACCAAAGAATGGCACAGGACAGCTCCCCATTGACACATTTCTAACTCAGACTATGGCTGCAGTTCGTCTCCAATTTCGGGTGAAGCAGCAGGCTTTAGAGGCCATACATTGACATTGCAGATTAATTATCCTCACGCAGTGGAAGGGGCCAAAGCCATAGAAACGTGACCAGATTAAGCAGGGGTCAGAGGGAACCTAGTGTAGACAAAGCTCAGCGCCACAGGCTTGACTTTATGATAAAGGCACGCCACGGCTCCGCCTACTGCTGTACTCGCCGCATTCCACCTCTTATCATGAAATATTTGCGACTGTTAGAAATGCAGATTTTGATTGGAATCACAGACAGCAGCCTGGTGGCTTTCCTTTTGCTTTGAATGGTCCTAACGCATATCAAAGCCCGCATACTTTTAGGGAAAGTCAGAAGTACCAAGTACGAGTTACGAGATCACTTATTATCAGCCATCTATTCCTTGACCTTCCTTCTCCATAAGCGACCTAGGGGGAGATCTCTCCTGTCTGGTGCAGTGCTCGATCGCATGAGAGTCCGGGGCAGCAGAAGGAGGGGTTGCAGTCTGCAGTGTGATGAAGTTGCTATCCCTTGTTCATTTGACAGTCGAGCCCACGGGTCTTTATCAAGTTGACGGTTTGGATGTCAAGTACTGAGTACATGTAAGCCTGCAGCATGAATGTGCTGAACTCTCCCCGGCTGCAGCTACATCCTGCTCTGCAAATAAATATACCAGTGAAAGCCGTGGAATCTTGATCTAGCAGAAACCCATGTCTTGGAATTCTTCATTTGCCCATAGAAGTACTTTACAATATGAGAGACAACGTTGCACGCCTACATTGAATTGAATGCCTGCCTCTCTACGTCTCTCGTGGTGTGCAGCTAGCAAAGACAATCTAGGACATGCACACCCCACGAATCCACTAAAGGTCAGTTCCTGGCCCGACCACGAGCAGTCAAGCTTATTCGAGAGCATGGGGTAAGAAGAATAGACAGCCAGAGGAGTTAGGAAGCAGAGTACTGATTCTTGAGAGGTGAAACGCAGCTTTTGATTAGATGACCATCTTCGTGACCTCTCCAGGACGGATTCGTCGAGAGGCATGCGTTCGGATCTTGAGTAACCGGGGCCCCTTAACTCTCTTTTCTCTTCATGCAGGAGAAAGGTACAGTAAAATAAAATAACGGGACCCCAAAGTACCGGCTGCTAATCCTAATTTTTAAATTACCTGGCCACGTTTGCTGCAGTTGCATGCATATTATTGCCCAGCGCTTGCTTGTCTTGCTTGCAAAAGGGCTTCAGTCGAAGGCTGAAGGACGGTTATAGCATAACAGAAGGTCAACGGCTTGACCTGCACCCGAAGCATACTAGAGCATTTTACGGTCAATCACCACCTTCCGAATACCCTTGAAGCCTATCAACGTGATCATGACCATCCTCCTCGACACACCGCATCGCAACAGTGGTCCAAACACCACTGTTCAGACCAAGCATTAGAGAGTAGAACCTGACGGCGCGACGGTAGCATCGTCATCGCTCATGATCCGAATGCGAATGCAATGCCGAGCCACGGCAAGTATTAATGCTCGACATCCCTCGTGAGAAACAGCGTGGTGCTCTGTCGCTACAGTGGTGAACAGCCGAGGGGGAATGCGGTCATTTGTGATGAAGCATAAAGTCGCAGGACAAGTGAGAGCTAGGATCGCAGGGCAGAACCATGCGGGCGAGAGCTGAACCCTTACCACCACCTACCAAGCTAGAAACAAGACTTGAAAGCCACGATGCTACCTCTCGGGCCCTCCCTTTTTGCATTCCTGATTTGACAGCTAGGCAGGCGGCTTGACAGTTAACAGCGGGCTCTTCCCACATCAACCACTTTTCGCTTTGGCGCCAAATCTCTTGGCCGCTCGAGCTGGAAGCTTGTGCTGCATACGTGAGATTGGGCTACAAGAAAACGAAATACAGTGGTACATGAGCGCGGGTGGGTTCGCATCAACTCTTGGGCTAGAATGGAGTGTGCAAGAGCGGAGTCTGAGTCTGCGTCTGCATCTGCGTCGGACTCTAACTCGCGTCTGTCTGTTGAGCTTCAGAAACAACGCATGTGCCTCATCCACGTCAACGTCGCTGCACACACGTTGCGCTGGCAAGAGCCCCATCCCAGACTTGGACCCTTAAAAATTCCATCCCTTTGGGTGTTGTATCAGCATTTGGAATGAGACCCTCGACAAGACAGCCAAGAGCCACAGCCCGACGGCGCTGAGCTGCAGAATCCTGATCCTCAATTACCTGAAACGCATCATCTTTTTAAATGCGTATTTATGGTATCTCGATCGTCGCGGAAAAGGATGAGTGTTGTAGTGTGAGCGGCAAAGAATCGCGCTCCACCAATCAAATTGCATAACCCGGTATCTACCCATCACTTCAGTCTTATTCTCCGGTCGGCGATTGTCACGAAGTCCTTAGAGCCTCTCATATTACTATGACCTTATCTCATCGTTCGCTGGCAAGATGGTGTATAGAGATATTCAGCTTTGAACATGTCAGTCTCCACTTCTAGCACCCTTGTCGTAACTGTTGGCTCTGGCTTGCCAAGATGTGTGTGGTTGTCTGCCACTCAGCTTAGAAGAACCATCCACACCGAATGTGAAGACTTTCTCAAGGGAAGGCCAATTGAAGTGTGCAAGTTCTCAATTCATGATACGGATCTCTGAGTCGAGATTACAGGAGATGAGGACCCATGATCCAAGCCCAATTCCGCTTGTCGTATCTCGGAAATAGCTACGCCAGCGCCGGATACTAGCATCATCTTTCTTCGTGGCAACTCGGCGAAGGTCTTCTTCCACACTAAATCCTAAATTTCAAGAAACAAAGAGCGGGGCGGGTCTGGAATATTACCTGGGACAGTACGGACCCCTCGGGAATTGCCTCAAGTGAACAAGAGTCATTTTATTGCGTCTTAGCACGGTGACTGCACCAGCATCAGTGCTTTCAGATAAAATATTTTGCAGGAGCTATTACTGATCTTGAGGCTATGAAGTAAGACAGGATTTTAGAGACATAAGCTCAGAACGCTTATGCCCCGCTGGTTGTATGGCCGAGCAACAAGCATTCACAAGCTATACCTGCGGGAGAATGAATCGATGCCCCAGCTCACGAAATTCTTAGTCTTAAACTGTCGTGGTGTATAATTAGACCACAGGTGATGATAGCTCGACTGTGAATCATTTCCAGGAGCAGGAGTTACTGCTGTGTATAAGGCAAACAATGTTGCTACAGAGTATCTGAAGTGTTTGCAAGCTACGCTTCGTATTCTCAAGTCTTACTCCTGGACTCTTCTACATGTCATTGCTTGTTCTACAAAGCCAACCCTGGCCTCAATTCTAAAGTAACCTGCATAAATGCTTTCCAAACTCAGTGTCATCTACACTTAGTCAATGTGTCTATATTCCTTCTTTGCCGTATTTCTTGAGTGTATTACAATTCACTTCTTGTGTGCCATTGCTTGGACCTGACAACCACTTCATGCAGTTATCATGCAGAATGGTATTGGAAGACCATCCGAGTACGACAAAGAAGTATGGCAGAAGAGACTTCGAGGAAAGGTGTCAGATCTATAAACTGGCTTAAAACATGTGAATGTAAAAATGTATGCTAGTCACTTCAGGCCACGAGTATTGCCATGACGAAGTGGGAGCGCCAGCTTAGAGGCGTAGAGATGACTCCGAACTTGACAGAAGCCCAAGCATTGTCAGTGATAAAGTAGAAGATACCTCTCGTAAGATAGGCAGCCTTTAAACGACCAGAATGATGAGGGTAGGTAGGGGGAGCGGAGAATAACAATTATAAAAACATTTCAAGAACGATATTCAAATATGAATGGATGTTGTTCTGGTCATAAATGAAGATGTGACGATAGTGAAGATGGGTTTCTTGAGGACTCACAAGTGTAACTCACAAGTGTATAAAATTGTTGCATTATTGTGGGGCCTAGAAGGACAGGTATGCGCAGTGGAGATTGATACATCGTGCTTTCTTTTTCTTTTGTGTTGGTTATGATAAATGAATTATCATTTTATGAGGACTAATTCGCTTGTAGATATTAAATTTTCGAGGTAAGACAAACAAAAGGGAGCGTTTCGTAGTGGAACGCATTTGATGCTTCAAATTTTCTTTTTTATCCATGCTACTCAAGATCTCTATTCTGTTAAGCCCCGACAATGGTCAAACGAATAGATGATTGATCTCAATATGACTGCTACGAGGAAAAATGCCCCCCCCCCCTCGGCCCTCTTTCAGATGCTCCTGTTCAGCACCTGATTTTCATGTGAAAAGGACAAACGGTTACATCCAAAACGAAGGCATAGATCCGCCTTGTTTTTCTGATCAAGCTTGTAGCACTTCAAGAAAAACATGAAGCCGACAACGAAACGAATGGCAATTTCCACAAGTGGAATTAGAATAGTGATACAATCAGATACAAATTTGGCAATGCCCTGGAAGAAGTAGTTACAACGGGCTAAAAACGACCAAAATCATTCATAGTATGAAGGTCATAAGCATACCGGAGGCCTTAAATCCAAACGGGCCCAAGACCCCTTCTAAGAGTTCCGAGGGTAGTGAAAATGCCGCTGCTAAGACGAAAGTATTACTAGCACGTTGAAAATACATGTAGACATGCTCAATTTCAAGACCACACAGAATCGGACACAGAATCGGGTTCGAATGAAGAGATTAGTGATGGTAATTTTGGAAACTACGAAGATGAATGGCCCTTAACTCTGCCCAGTGGATTGGCTAATTTGATACAATAATCCTACAATGACGATCTGGGAACTCTTCGACTTTTGCCATGGTTCGGAGTTTCTAAAAAGAGTAAAGATAATGGAGACATTACTTTATGCATATAAAGGACAACTGGAATCGAAGATGTAAGGCTATCCTGGAAGGACGCTGTGGAACCGGTAATCTCAAATCTTAGATGCCTGCCTTATCTGACCAAAATATTGGGGATTGGGAAACTTGCATACCTAAAGCCCTTTTCTAGGTCTTCTGAGATAGCTTGAACTGCTACAGCTCTATCACTTCACTCACTTCCAGTCATTAGATAGACACTAGTGCAAGTTAGGGTAAGAACCTTCTCGATCCATCCTTGTGGATTTTCAAATCATTGGCAATCATCCTCAGAAGGATCTTTGATGTTCATCTACAGCCGCGTCGGACTGCATATGCTATACGAGGCGATGTGCAACAAAAGTCTCATTTCACGTGCTGGAATCACGGGCGAGAAGTAGAGGAGCAAACTATTGAAGGCCATTTTCTCACTGTAACTCCAGATCTGTAATGAACTGGATGTTCCTAATGGCGCTACGAATCTGCCCAACTTTACAACCCATTGTATTCTTCGTGTAGAAAGAGGCTTGTTCGTGCTTAGATATCCTAGCTTGTTGCTTCTGTTGCTGTAGCTCAATATTCAAAGCATATATTTTCTAGTCTTCCCAACATATGTCATCTTGTCAGATGCTTGAGACAAGTGTTTGAGGTCTTATTTCTGAGACGTGCAACAATGATCAGGGAAACAATGGATCTAACATGTTCAAGTAGGAAGTGGGTGCAGAGTACCACAGATGAACTTTCTTTGACCAATTTGCAGTACCATGGGTGCGAAACAAGGATATGGTTTTAATATATGCCTTATTTCTTCTGTCTACACCGCAGCTGAAGCGGAGGCCACCCACTGTTTAACTGCTTTCCTATATTCCAAGTGGCGCATAAGCAAAAGGGACATGCGAACAGCAATAACATCCAAACGAAGGCTGTTGGTCTTATATCCAATTTACGGTCGTCAATACCAGGGAAATTGTTAAAATTCCCCATAATTATGGTAAATCAACCATGACCTAATGTGCGTTAGAGGCGTCGTTCTAAAAAGAGACAAGCACTGCAGCAAAGGCGGTGTAGTCGAAGCTCTGGGCAAAATGATATTGACGAGATCGACGATGAGGGGCTTCAAGACTAGAGAAGGTCGACATTGCAGATCTAGTGTACTATTAGGATCGTGGCAAAGGCAGCACCAAACAGAACCTTGACCCTGTAGAGTAGTTTTTTGAGACAGTAAGAGCCAAACCAAAGATAAAGAAATGGCGAAGTAGATGTGTGCTGCCAGAATTTGTAGCCTACAAAATGGACTGTTGAAGGCCTTCCGCAGCTAAAAGGTCTGAATGAAGATATCCCATGAGTCAGAACTCCGGTCGTAGTTAGATGAGTGTAGAGAAGTGGCAACGTTAGCTGGTGTTCAGATACACCTGACTAAATTATTGCTATAGTCTATTCACCACACCGGCCCTGCCCAGTTGTAGTGGCCCAGTGAAATCTCAGCCTATTTGTCATGTGAAAATAGAGGTAAGAATAAAAACAGATGAGCTAATTATCATGTTGGTTCATGATGATCTTAGTGTCTGTGGTAGTGCCAGACCTAGTTTGCTTCCTTTTCGTGCTCGCTTAACTATCATCCTACCGCTTGCAAACGAAGCAAGGCTCTCCGCCATAATCTTAGGCATTGCTTATCGTAACTTAATTGCGGATAATACGCATACTACCAGTAGCCAATCAAGGGCATGGTTGCTAGAATATTTTGGATCAGCAAGTCCAAAAATAATCTAGCCTTCAACGTGCTTCATAATTGTGCGCAAAACCACCGCTTACTACATCAATCCATGTTATTTTCGGATACCGAGCTCTGACCAAGAGCCTGCGGAACTTCCTGCCTTGGTATTGCAAGAGTCCGCGGTGACAATTTGGTCCATTCGAAGATTTCAGCTCGAGGTGCTTCTCAGATCAGTTAGCATACGATTTCTGCAGTATGCTTCCCGCTCCGACACTGCAGCCGCCATAGATCGTACCCATAGCGATCATTCATGGCTTACGAGTGCCGGCGCCTGAGAATCATACGTCCCATATGGGCTCACATATTTGTAACCAGAAACACGCAACAGCTGCAACCGAGCTGCAACCAAGCGTGGCTTGCGAGTGGGACTTCTCAACACGTGATCGACAGCATAGTCTTGGCATGCAACTTTCTCGGAAGAGGCATAATTTCCACAATTGCACAAAAGGCAAAAGATCACCCAATCCAAGAGCGATATGCTGAGAACTTTATCTGGCTTTGTCAGTTGGCTATGTCCCAAGATGGAGACCGCTTCTTCAAGACAACGAGATTGGGCATCTTATCACAAGGCCACAACCAAAAGGATACTGGTAAGCGTGTACCTGCCTACGTTGGCCAAAATCTGGCTTTTGAAAGCTTATCTTCTTGATCTCTGTAACAATACCCGACAGGAGGGAAGACATACTTTCCATCCTTACAAGGTGATTTGACTTTGACAACTCGACCTGCTCTAGTGTTGCTGCATTCCATCAGGACTTGTTCAAAACCAGAATTGGAACACCCCTCTCACGACAAGTGCCGGCGCTCGTGGGCTGAGGTTGCTTGGCTGTTATATCGAATGTTTTGCGTGTTATCGTCGTATGAGCTAGATAAAGAGCCACTTGCATGAGGGGTCGATCAAGTTCCAAGCCGCCCATGTGTGGAGCCGAGCCTCTAGACAAGAGAACATTTGAGGTCCACTGACCATGCCACAGGCAGAGGCTAGCGAAGGCAAGAAACTCTGAGCTATGCTTCTGAAGACAGCCCACGCAATGGCTTCGTCCAAGGCGTTTCTGACCTTCGTAGTGTGGTGGTTGGAATATCTTACCCCACACTATCAGGGTCCCTTGCACTTGGTACCCCGTGAATTGATAGAGTCTGCCGCGATGTGCCGAAGCGAATGGGCAAAAGCAATGAAGATAAGAGTCGCCAGCCGCAAACACCACTTAGGGTGCTTCGAAGACATGGACGGGGTTGTGTGTAATACAAGTTTTTCCGATGCCGTTTAATAAAAGTGAGGTGTGTTAGTGTTTTGACGGACTTTTGGGCGGTGTTGAGTCTTTAGACACAGGTCATGTGACAGTGGCAGTCAAAGCTAGGTGGCCTTATAGTAAATGATGAGCTCTCCCTCTATCACAGTGACGTTATCGCAAGGGTACTAGCGCATGCTGGTAATGGAGCTAACGCACGAGTCGCAGAACTCTAGTTATATTGGCCCAATGAGCTGCGTCGTCCTTTCCTTCCTGCTGTTCCTCCTTCATATCATTCCAACTCTCCCTCCCTCCTTCACCTTCCTCTCACCCAACCATTTTATACAACTTTCTGAATTACGAACTATCATATGAACTGATCAACCGATTGTTGGGACACATTCCAATTACGATAAGACTGCATAGCCTTGGCCTACAAAGCTAACACCACCTCCTCACTACCTGACCTGATTGTGCACGCGTTGCAGGCGACGGCTCTTTATACGACGAGCAATACCCCCAGACGACAAAGACCTTGCACATCACTCAAGTACCTCCTCTACTTCCATCTACCAAGGTAGAGCCCAAGCCTTCCTCGAATTCCTTCGTGAATAACTACGCCTTTGAACTCTCCTACACTACATCACACCGTCATGTCGAACAACGAAAACTCCAGCGGAGATATCTCTCCAACCGATCGTCCCCGAAGAGGGTCGTTCACCTCGCAGGCATTCAACAACATCTTCGGTCGTTCAAACAGCACCTCCGGAGCTTCCACTACGCAATTCCCTGGCCCTATCACCACAGCCGCAGCACAAGACCAACGCCGACGTATGTCTATCTCGACGCTCGGCTTATCCGGAACCTCACCTTCCCAAGCATCGCCATTCCCCTTTTCAGCACGACGAGCGAGTGTCTCCACAGCTGGTTCTGAATCAATCGATGAGAACGCTATTGATGACGACGACGGTCCTCTTGGTCGTAGCCAGCCTACAACCCCATTTACACGCCGTATGTCCTTCGGAGCCCAAGCTTTACGCACAGTTCGTGGTGGAAATGGCAATAGCCCGGGCTCAACTGGTAGATCTTCCTCTTATACTACATCTACTCCACTTCCCCCAATTCCTGCTGGTGGCCGAGGGGGTAGAAGAGATTCTCAGACTCAAGCACAGGCAAGCATGCAATCAAAGCCCAGAACAGCATCTGACTTGTCATTCGCCCGTCCAGGTGAAGGCGGCGGCTTCAACTGGTCTGAGCAGCTTAGGTCTCGTGCCGAGAGCACCGTTTCTAGCCAACAACGCCCTAATTTCTCGATGTCGCCCAGTAATGGCAAGGCCATACAAGTCCCGATGCACGAGCGAGCCAAGAGTGTCAGCGAGATGCCGGGACCACCTTCTTCAATCTCCGGCCCTGCTCAAGTACGACAGGCCAAGAAGCCTGACGCGTTCCAAGAGCGGATCTTGAAGGGCGATTTCTACATGGATTGATTGGAAAAACTCCAATTTAATGAAGTTCCTTATTATTTCAAACAGGGCATCTCTCTTTGCACTATCTGTTTCGTCTCGGCGATGGCGTCGATGGAGTTTGAAGGTGCTGGTATACTCGAATGCACATGGTTGTCGGCTTTGGGAAGCATTATGAATATAGAGCTTGACGGCAGTCGCTCGACGGATGATGGATTTGATTTTAAAATGCGGGGATTTGTGCGCTGGTCGTTTCATTTCTTGTTTATGAATACTTCACACTTGTTATGCTGGCTAGCAAACCAAAATGGCAAAAGTGGCTTCGCTCAAGGATGATTGATGATTTCTTTTCTTTTCTGTAGGAGTCTGTCTTATCGAGGCTTCAAATGGACGATCGTGGTTACATACTTGCTCGGAACGGGATTGTATACAATGATATAGCTCTAGTCCACTATTAGGGGAAACAGTCAACCAATTACAGTTCCAACAGTATTTCTATCTGTCTTTGATTGGTCTTAGTTCGAGTGATTTCACAGCAGTTTGACTGTATTCCTTTCGAGATAGATGATAAAGAAGCGATAGAGGTTCTTCACCTACCAAAATACACGATTGTCGCATCTGGAGGCCTTACTCAGCCTCACTGTGCAGCCAGACTACAACTTTTCCCAACGGGGCACTTCAAAATCCCGCGAGTGCGGCTTATCAACACATACCCACCTTTTAGGGCTGAGCCGTGCGTAAGAACTTAACATCAATCTCTAAATTTTGGTTCTCTAAGTGTTTTTATACTTGTGCTTAGCAAGACTATTGGTGATCCCCAACATTTACTTGTCGGTGCTGTTGACAGAGTAGGAGACGGCTGGCAGATTGGGGCCACCCTTAATAATCGCCTGTACTGGTACTTAGTCGAGACCAGAAATTCTTGGCGATAGACGTTGAGCCTTTCACTCGAGATTATCGTCTCCATCGGTTAGAGATGCTTTCTTGATACATGGTTTTTGCATTGAGATTTGACATCGCTCTTGCCTGCCTAATGCCGACCCCTCTGGGCTCACGAGCCTTTAGCCCTCATCAAGAAGTTCGCTGTCATGATACGCTTGACTTTTAACACACATGTTCCTTAGCAACTTATTGTTTTACACTAATTCGTTGATGCTTTTCATACCTTGTTACCTAGAAATTCCTTAAGACTGCTGCAGCATCTTTTAACACATACCTACAGCTTCTCCTCCGCCCTAACTCTCCCGTAACCTGAGCCCCTTTCCTGTCAATATCTTCCTCTAGATGTTACCTTCTGCACCGCCACCAACCAGAAAACCTTTTGACCGCCGTCTAGCAGTTGTATCTGAGTTAGACTCTGTACCTATTTCTAAACAACCAACCAGAGAACGACGAGAGCATACAATTTCAGAGCTCGAGGCTTCTCCTGAGAATTCTGTGGTCCACAGGTCTGAGAACCGGCGTGAACAGACTGTCTCAGAGCTCAGTGCTCCAGATATCTCCTGGCCCGAAAATGATCATCAATCCGAAATTCAAATGCTTGATGAACCATTTTCTCGAACACCAACCGCTACTTACGCGCCAGATGATCGTGGAGACAACATTATCTCGGAGCCTGAAGGCTCGCCCAAGCTAACAGTGCTAGCAGTATTAAGAAGGCGACTAAGAAATCATAAGAGGATGATATCATCCTCAGATCCAGTACCGATATCTCGAAGAGCCTTCAACTGGACGCATAATGACCTGCTTTCACCGAGACCGGAACATTCTTCCCAAAATCCTGGACTGTCCAAGCTTAAGAAAGGTTATGGAATCAGCAGTTCTGGATCATATGTCTCTGATATAGGTCAGCCGCTCCAAAGTGCTGAGAACACCAAACCACAGGAGGAAAAGATTGTCGTGTACGTATACTCAAAACTAAATTCTCAACGTGCTAACTATCCCTAGCCTGCCGTCAGATTTCGTGCAGTTTAGAAACGGAGATAACAAGCTAGAGCGGGCTAAAATACCTAAGAGGATCGTGTACCGCTATTCAAAATTCTTGAAAAAGCAATTCGATTCTCCATTAGCAACGAGAAATCCTCCAACTTGCACCCTTGAAAATTTCGACTCCGTTGTCTTCGGGATCTTTATTCAATGGTGGGGAAAGCAACATCTTGAATTGAGATACCACTGCCATCAAAGAGATCTTGAAGAACTATCTTTTATGACCTGGCATGATGTGAAGCTTCACGTCGCGGCGTGTACTGAGCAGGAGAAGGCGTTACTCGAACTTTGGGCTATTTCTAAGGAGCTCAGAATGTTAGATCTCCAACGGTCTATCATTGATGGACTACTAAAGATGTACAGACAATGCCATTGGAGACGAATTGGTCGTAGAGCCTTTAGGCTCCTCTATAGCCAACTTCGCAACCGAAAGTATTACTCAGACTGGAATATTGATAAGCTTAATCAAGGTAAGATTGACTGAGCACCGCTTTCTCTCCAATATGCGGTTGGCAGTAGTTTACGCTAGGAGTTTGTGCTCAGGGCGATTTAGCATCATCGACGTTTGGATGTAGCTTCTGAACCCACCTGAGCTGCGAGGGACCGAAGTGAAGAGCCATCGTCTCCAATGCCTAAATTATTGACGAGTCGAGTATTACTAGAGCTGGACTCCAAACATAACTGAAAGTACAGGAAGTATCACTTGCTGCTCGTGGACGTGAGACGTGATATGCAGATTTGGCACACACGAGTTTCTTCATTCAATGGTAGGCTGAGTCTGCTTACCGTTTCTCACCCAGAGGTAGTGCCTCCGTGACAGAAGGACTTCTTCATTGGCGAATAAGTATTTTACAAATTATCGCCTGTTTCAAACCACTGATTTCGGATATCTATAGAGCTCGTGTGTCAGTGTCTCTCGCTACCAGCCCGATGGTCTACTACTTCAAGAATTTGATAAGATTGTCGATCTCAAGGTTCTCATCCACTGTACACCTGGGGCAGAACTTGGGATCTCAACATAAGTGATTTCCCAACAGAGATCTGTCGCCATTGATGCCCGAGGATTAGTCATCCTGCATGACTGCTTCATCCGATGCAGAAGGGAGACCTTGAACGTTATTCTCCCTCTCGCTTAAAAAGCAGGTCAAGCCGCTAAGCGATGTAAGGGGGAGGGAACCGAAGAAAGCAACAACAGAAGTACAGCTGTTGCTCATAGAAGACATTTTTTGCTTGATCAAACATCTGTTGCATGATATTGGTGAGATGGATGAGTCAGAATGAATCACCGCGCCTTTGTCTGGGGCACTAGTATTGGTTTGCAAGCATGTTTTGTTTGAAAGACAATGGTTAAAGCTCGTATTTTCAGATGCTGGCTCGCAGGAGTGGGACGGGTGGTTAGGATGGAAGCCGACCGGTGAGGATGTTTCAACTTGAAAAAGAAATGGCAGTTTGATCTATTTCCTCTCCTGGGAATTTAATCTGCAGTCTCTACGCTGCTACACGATCGGTAAAAATTGCTCGAAGTTTATAGACAATACGAAACAGAAATACGTAGCTTATCACTACTGACGCAATCAAATAGGCTGCAGGAAGTTTTCTAATTGGTTTGGTATCATTTCTCTATTTATCCAACGCTCTACGTCTATGACTTGATCATGAAAATCTGTAGAAGAAGTTAGCCGGGACTTGGGACTTGAGAGCTCTATGGCTCAAGGTTTGACTTACCTGGTTAAGAGATGCTGTATCCATAGCTGCTAACCGCTTTGCTGCAATATTCCTTGACCTAACCGCATGCCGTCCCTGCATCATTACTGGTGTTGAGTGTCCAGTCGAGGCTGCAGATACTGGTGTGCTCGTCACTACTGTGACCTCTGTACTCGAGCCAGCTTCCTCTAATGCTTTCCGTTTTTCGCGTTTTTCTCGTTTCGCAGCCTTCTTGGCTTCTTTGGAACTCGATTCGTCGACTGAATCCTCGTTCGATTTATCCTTCTTTGATCTCTTCTCTTTCTTTTCCTTCTTTTCCTTTTTCTCCTTCTTGCTCTTCTTGGACTTAGCCTCGTCTGATGATTCGTCCGCGTCGATTTCCTTGTTGTGTCGCTTCTTAGACTTTTTCTTCAACTTTTTGTCGTCCCCAGAGTCTACGTCCGCATCCCGCTTCTTCTTTGACTTCTTGACCTTACCAGCAGATGCCTCAGGCGTGCTATCTTCCAGTGACTCTGCCTTCCGCTTCTTTGACTTCTTCGGCGCCTGCTCTACGGATTCTGGGGCCTCTTCCTCAGATTCCGACTCGGAACTTGAATCACTAGAACTGTTTTCAGATTCGTCATCCGCCAGTTTCCGTAGCCGTTCCTTCTCGCCATCGATGAGATCCTGTATCTTATCACCAACCAAAACTCCTCCAGGCACAAATCGGATGGAACCCCATTTTCTCTCCGTGTAGATTGCTCGCTTCAAGTCGTCCCGACTTTGTTGCTCCTTGGCTAACTCGGCTTCGTCTGCTCCATTCAATCGTCCCAAGAGATTCTTGAAAACATCCAGTCCAGTACACTCCCCGTGTCCAACTCCGCTACCAATCTTTGCTCCCAGTCCCAGATTGTCTTCTCTCAGGGCGACGCGAATATAGGAGGCATTGGCGGCAGTATGGAATTCGGCATGAGGTGCATCTTTGGCACCCAGCAGCTCACCAGGATTCCAACCTTGCGAGGACATAATCTTGTGCCCGAAGGAGGCAGAATCGCGAGTCCATCTTGTGTTGTTTGGATCGTGTGAGATCTTCGTCTTCCTATGAATGGATTGTCAGCTTCAGGCATGGCTCGCGTGTGAGAGCAATGCACATACTTTTTTGGACCTGCGAGACCCATGTTGAAGTATTATTATATTTGCGAACTTTTCCTGATTTTAGGCCTGGACTGTTATCGAGAAAAAGCGATTGCGGTCAATCCAAAAATTTGGTGCCAAGCCGGACCGGGGTGTGATAGCGCTAGGCTCTAATTGGTTTTCCACTTTTGGATACTACAGCCTTGCTGGAAATTCTCAGCCTTCCCACCTTCGCGGCGGTACTCGATTTATCTCCTTCCCAATAGACAATTCATTGTTCAGATCTGACGTCTGATCTTGTCATTAAGCTTGTTTGGAATCACTGGGTAATCATGGCTCCTCAAAATTCTCACAAAGATGCTTCCACCAAGATTCAAAAAGCCTCGCGACGGAACAAGCACAAGCAGGCTGAAGAAGTGATTGAGGCCGAAGACAATCAGAAGACTGCTGGAGCCGCACGTAAAATATGGGACACCGTAAGTGGCCATTGTATAAAATTTTGCTTCTATTCTTTGGCAATGAATCTTACTTTCACTTTGTGGCTCCATTCAGCAAGTCAAGATTCGGAATCAACAGCGCAAAGCTGTCTCATCAGAGCTTAGACGCAAGGTTGAGGATTTGGGTAAGAGGATTGATGCTCTTGCCGAAGAGAGACGAGATAGAGTGTAAGTTTTCATCCACGTGTGGCTTAATGTAGCTACCAATCTCTATAATACTGCTCTCATGGGTGAGATAATTCATGCTTACTTCTATATCTAGCCAGACTCTCCGCCAAGTGGAATGGGATCGCTTGAAGTCTCTTATACAACAGCGCCGCAAAGTCGAACTCGAGATTCTTCGCAGCATGAATGCGCTCGAGTCGCGTTCTAAAAGGATTATGAGGGACCTAGAGATCATTTTGGATGGGCGTGAAGAGGATCTTAATTCCTTGGGAATCAAAATGAAACTTCCTCGAGCCTGAGAGAAATTTCAGAGTCTCAAAATCACTGCTGGAAGGATGCAAGGTGGGAACATTAAAGTTGCTTAGTTGAGGGTTGCTATTCTTCTCCTAAGAAATGTTAGAAAACGGCAAGAAGGCGCTCAAGGTTGATGAGCTGGAAACATGCTCTTACTAGCTGAAGTATGTAAATGTTTAGCTGGAATCGTAAGATATAAAGCTAACGATGATATATTTCGTCGTTTTAAGAAGACTCTGCTTCCATCTTTTGTAATCCTACATATCCCCATGCATTGCCTGACCGAACGCCATCCATGCCCATGCGTTGTAAATCAGAAGATATCTCTATCTCTTCTCCACCAACCAGCCACCGAGCCTACTTTAGCAATGCCTTCCCTGATGGTGTCTATGATGACTTTCGCAATGCCTTGTCTTCGGTTTTTGCCCTCCGCTGCGGCTCCCGGTATTGAGCTTGGCTCTTCGCTGCCCATCGTCGGCAAGACATTGTCACTGGCTGAGAGAGAAACAAAGAGTGCAAATGGTACGAGCCAGACACAAAGTCCGAAGTAGGAAGCGATCTCCGTGAAAGTGGGTAGTGCGGGTTGATCGTATCTACCCATTTGTGCCGCATAAGGAGGGTTCGAGAAGTGTGTGAACCAGGCGTAATGATTGACGAGGACCAGTACTGGCATGTGGTTAGTGAAGCTCAGAGTAGCTGGTAGATATAACAAACCACATGAGAGTAGAAACAGAGGGTCGTCTAACTTGACAACCGGAAAACGTCGCATGTTCCCAAGATAGACGACGTGGGAGAAGATACTGAGGGCGGAAATTGTAATTGGAAATCCATCGACGAGACAGAGGAGAACTTGGATAGCTATAACAGCATATATCAAGCGCATAAGAAGCCTCTTCGCGAAAACAGTATGCTCTTCGACGAGTTCGGAAAGGTAGTAAAGTCCAGAAGCTGGCCAACAAGTGTTAGTGGAGGGGAACAGCTTCACATTTAAGGAAAGCATACCTATGGCAAGGGTCAAGAAGCCAAACCCGACTGCCAGGCCCAAATATCCGACAAGTGGTAGAACCCACATAACTATCTTACAGCAAGAGGTCGATGTTATGAAGCTTTCATTGTTTTCCCGAGCTGGAAGTTTGTCGCGTCATGTTCATGTTCCAGCGTGTTAACTTATCCCTGGCCTCGTCGGTTAAACTTCGGATCTAAGAAACGACCCTTATCGAAAATTTATCAAAATCCGACGACATTTCCTTGTCCAGCAGTCGCGACAGTCGATAAATCCCCCAATTCTCAGTCTGTTTTTGACTTTCTCGAACTCGGTCCTTCGGACAAACATATTTAATAGACAGCGAACGACTGCTGCGGCAGGGTTTTTCTCATCGCCATGTCTCGTCCCGAAGATACTCTGTAAAAACCCCCACCATCTCCATGCCGGCTCGACTGACAGCTCCCATAGTCCCCCAGATCTCCACTACAATGACATTGAAGCGCGAAAATATACGACTTCCTCCCGTATACAGAATATTCAAGCGTCTATGACGAATCGAGCCCTTGAACTTCTCGACCTGGACACACCATCTATGATTCTCGATGTCGGTTGCGGTTCTGGACTATCAGGCGAAATCCTATCTGCTGTAGACCCATCGGAAGGAGGCCCTCATATATGGGTCGGAATGGATATCTCTGCGTCTATGCTTGATATTGCGCTGCAAAGAGATGTTGAAGGTGACCTTATGTTGGCAGATATTGGCCAAGGTGTACCTTTCCGAGCAGGAAGTTTTGATGCTGCGATCAGTATAAGTGCTATCCAATGGCTATGTAATGCAGAGAGTAGTGAGGTCAGCTCGACTGGAAGATTGAGCAGATTTTTCAATGGACTGTATGCCAGTTTGAAGAGAGGAGGCCGCGCAGTCTGCCAGTTCTATCCTAAAAACGATCAGCAACGAACGATGATCAGTGGAGCTGCTATCAAGGCTGGATTCGGAGCCGGTATTCTGGAAGATGACCCAGGAACCAAGAACGCAAAGCTGTATTTGGTTCTGACAGTCGGAGGCTCTGCAAACGAGGGTGACTCTGGAGATATTACTGGTGTAGTGAAGGGTATGGAAGGCGTGGATGTCCTCGATGCTAGAAGGAAGCACAAAGAAAAAGGCAGGAAAGAAATGAAAAAGGGAAGCAAAGCCTGGATTAACCACAAGAAGGCACAGATGGAAGCCAAGGGAAAGGTCGTCAAGCATTCGTCGAAGTACACAGGACGTTCGAGAAATATTGCATTCTAAAATGAAAGGAAGAACGAAGAAGTGCATGGCATGGCGTTTTGGAGCATTTGGATCACAAAATACCTCTAGTACAGGCGTTCTCAAATGGATATTATTTGTTGCCTCTCAGTGTCTTATTCCAGATCAGCCTTTGTTTGATAGACGAGAATACAGTTCTTCTGGGAAAAGTTTCTTAGTTGAGCGATAACAAAGTCTTCAGTTTTTGGTTAAGACACTCTTGAAATCTTGTACAGTTGTATAAACATCAACTCCCTTAATCATTTGTGCCGTTGTTCTCCTCTTTGCATCTTTGCACAAGGCAACCAAAAACCAGACAACTCTACGATCTATGAGAAAACATAGAAAGCCCAGCCACATATGCCAACACCTCAAGTCTATTTTAACGTGCGCATCTCATTTGGAGCAGGCACACTATTTGCATGTATAGTTTCGAGAAGTAGCTGTAGATGCAAATGATCAACCGTATTGAACGCTCTTTCAATGAAGCTGAGGAATTTGGATATCTTTCTGTCAACTATGATCTCTTGGCCTTCCAACCTACAATTTTTGTTTATAATCTCCAAGGTGCTGTTCCGGTCTGGACTGCGAATCTTTTCTGTTCCTTGTCTTTCGGCCAAAGGTTAGATTTGCGCCTTCCACCTTCTGAACGTCTGTACGTGGTTTATAATATCCTTTGGCGCTAATTTAACCTCCTTTGAGAAAACAACATCGCCTTCGAATCTTTTCAGACTCCTCGGGAACAGTACAGTCTCTCTATTGAAGTAGGGGGGTCTGTGATGATGGAATCATCATCGAATCCTCATTTTCTTGCCGACAAGGCAAGTGCCGTGGAACATTCTTCCCCTGACGATCAAAAACCAGGACAAATGAATACGTTCAAAGCTTGTGCCAAAAACTATGAAGAACTTGCAAGTAGGGAGACGTGGATTGCAACAACTTCAGTAGCTCGACCGGATTTGGAGACCGCCCATCTCACCTCAATGGTTGAGCAGTATCTGGGTCCGCCTGGCCCGACTGTAAGTGTTTGGTATGTATATATCGAATTCAATTGACCGCCTTTGTAGCCTCTACCAGAGATAGGCTTAGGTAGAGATACCCAGCAAGCAAAGGACCTGGAATCATCCGAAGGATCGATTTTGCACCAGAAGAACCAGCTACCACCTCCAACCGCCCTTATGGCTGCCAACCCAGCGATATTGTCATCATTGCCAAACCTAGAGCCACTCAGAACCCAAGCCAGTCTCGAAAAGCTTCCGTCTTCCTGTCAAAATAGCCAGCTCGGAAATCTAGAATCAAGCATCAAAGCATTGACGCGTTGGTCAGGACGCGAGCTACCCAAACTTGTAGGTTGTCATACCCCACATCAGAGATTTTTTTCAATAACTTGGTTGTCTATCAGCAATTGGACCCAATTTCACAATTGGTGGTAAGTCACTACTACCATCCTCAGATTGCCGAAGCTAATCTTCCAGGGATTACAAGCAGAGCCTCACCCATTAATGATCGGTAAACTTGCAGCAAAAGATGTAAAAATGGACCAATTTGATTTTCATGAGCACCATCAACACGAAATTGCAGAGCTAAGGAGAGCCCATCAAATAGAGACGCAGGCTGTCATCAAAAAGACTCGGCATGATGAGCAAGTAAAATACAACAAAGCATTGAAGAAGCAGAAAGCAAAGCTGAGAAACAGAGTTGAATCACTGCCAGGGTGAGCAATCGCTACCCTGAGTGCTTCCTTATTAATTTGGCGTAGCGATTTCAAAAGGGTCTCCAAGCAAGATATTCAACGTATCCTGACATCACACCCACATACAATAAAGTTGTTCAAGAATCTTGCGGCTCAAGAGTTAACCAAATATAGGCATGACATTAAGTCACAATATCAGAATATCTTGAAAGAGATAGAGAACGCTGACAAGGCCGAAGGCATTATCAGACATTTGCCTCCGGCGTTACGCAATTTCGATGCTCGTATTCCCGAGGTTGGACCATATGCGTAAGTTATTTCTTTGCTCACATTATCATCCTGTTGGCCATAGCATATCTGAACTGGACAGTGGTCTTGAAGAAGGCGTTGTAAAACCTTTTGCTACTCTTGATCCTACTCTTGATCCTACGAACCAGATTTGTGACGGGGCCACAAGAGAAATTATTCAGCGGACAAACCAAAATACAGCAGAAAGCCCCAAAGAAATTGAGCCTTACAACTTGAGGCAGGATAACCTACGCCAGCTCAAGCATCACACGATACTACCAGAACAAGGTCAACAGCCCCCTTCGAAATATACTAGAGGCAAAAGAAGGCGGTCAAGATGGAGCAGAGAAGCAGTAGCGCACACTCTAGGGAACCCACACGGCACCAATTCACCAGCGGATCCAAGAGCAGAAAATCTTCCTTTTCCAGCACTACAGCTCAGTACCATCGTTGACAGTCCTGGCATCGAAAATCAACAGTTAAGCCAAGTGATCCACAAAATCTGTGTTCAAGAAAAGTTAAATGAGCTCCGCGAAAGAAATAGAAAGGCTGCCTGGAGAGCGGTTCAACTCGAAGAGCTCAAGGCCAAGAGCTATGACGAGCTTATAGCCACCGGGAAAGTTCAGGACAAGGCTCACAATGAGGAGCGACCAACGTCGCAGAAAGCTGCTATTATCGACCAACTAGTTACCAGAGGAGCTGTTCCAAGGATAGAACTACCTTGACGTTTTTCACGACAGTAGCGAATCAGGACGAAATAATATAAATATTACTTTGCCTCTTGTATTTCCAAGTATTGTGGGAGTTTGTATCTCTAGGACGGCATTTGATTGTCATTCTTTTCCGGGGGCATAGCTCAGCTCTGTAATTGAGAAACTGTGGCTCACTTGAGCAAGTGTATACTGTATCATACACAGCAAAGAATAATAGATAGCAGCAATTGAACGATGAATGATTTGCAATGGACCTGCTAATGCTAAGTGTACAACGGATATTTACGTGTGTCCCATCCATACAAAAGAAAACTAGAGCCTTAAGCAGCCAACTCCATCTTATCCAAGATAGCGCGAGTGAACTGCTGGGTGGTGTTCTCACCTCCCATATCACGGGTTCGTACGGCACTTTAAAGCTGTTAGCACGGCAATTAGAGACTGAAAGAAAGATAACTTACCCATCAGCGATAACATCATAAACGGCCTTGGAGATACGGTTGGCGTGTTCATCAAGTCCAAGATGTCTCAAGAGCATAGAACCAGACAAGATCATGGCAGTTGGGTTGGCTTGGTCCTTACCCTTGATATCGAGACCAACGTGACGGCATCCAGGCTCGAAAACAGCGACATCACGACCCATGTTGCAACCAGGAACAAGACCTGGACCTCCGACAAGAGCAGCTCCGATGTTGGAGAGAATTCCTCCGTACAAGTTGGGCATAACCAAAACATCGAATTGTTGCGGTCTTGAGACACATTGCATGGATGCGTTGTCGACGATCATGTCGTTGGTCTCGAGGGTTGGGTAATCTTTGGCCACAGCGTTAAAGGTATTTCGGAAAAGTCCATCAGCGAGCTTCATGATGTTGGCCTTGTGGATACAAGTGATCTTCTTGCGGTTGTTGGCGAGCGCAAAAGAGAAGGCGAATTTGGCAATTCTTTCTGACTTAGCGCGGGTGATAATCTTGAGGGACTCAACGACGCCTGGAACAGATTGGTGCTCGAGACCGGAGTACTCTCCCTCGGTGTTCTCACGGATAATGCAGAAATCGACGTTGTTGTGTCGGGTCTGGTATCCGGGAATGTTCTTGATTAGGACAACTGAGGCGTAGATGTCGAGTTCTTGTCGGAGGGCAACGTTGAATGATTGATGGCCGGATCGCTCCACAGGTGTGTGCAAAATACCCTTCAATCCCAACTTGTTTCTCTTCAAGGAAGCAATTGACTCTCGGAAAAGCTCCTCAGAGTGCTTGTTTCCAGACTCGACACCAGAGACGTCAACCTGCTCCCACTCAACTGGGACATTGTCGGCCTTGAAGATGGTCTTGACAGACTCAGCAACCTCAGCTCCAATACCGTCACCTGGGATCAAGGTAACAGTGTATTTGCCGCCATATTTCTATTTTGCAATTAGACTAGGTTCGACTTTGATGCGCGGTACGTAGGACTAGGTCGTTTCGAGGGATACATACTGTCGGCTTGAAGATATCTGATTGCACGGTTGCAAAGGAGCGTGTAGCAGGTTGAGCAGTTCGCAGAAGGCTCTATTAAATTATTAGTTGGAGGTCGTGTGAGGCCGCAAGAGCTACACAAAACAGCTGGATTGCGCTCCTCGGAGACGAGGTAACGTCGGCGCGCAATGCATTTGCTTGCCAATGGCCATTGAGTCATATATATGAAATACACGTACCTGCGCCGACCTTACAGAGCTTCGCATAAGCATTTTGAGGATGTATATTAGGAGATGATAGGTGGTCGTAAAATGTAAAAGCTGCTCGAAGTTCGGAGGTTCTCGCAAAATGCGGGCAGATCATATTGTAGTACCGATTCCGCATCGGGTCAAGCGCAGCGATCGGACCGGTCATCGGGGAAAAAGCCGGCAGGAACTACGCAGACTTGTTTAGGTGATATCCAGTCTACGAAAACGTCTTTTCATATATGATGGATATTTATCGCTATGAAAATGTTTGACAGCTGATTATGCGGGGGTTATCTGATCTTTTGTGAGATGTCCCAGGAAACTCTAAATCTGGAACTGCAACGCCTGCAAACAGCTCGATTGCCCAATCATTGATCGTCAATATCATTCGACTATACCTTTCGATCAAGTCGCCGCACAGGTGTCAAGCGAGCCATCTATCGAACGACTTTGGCGGTCTGTATAGTAAATTTTAGTATCTATTGCTCCTTGCCCGATCATGTTTTGCAAGCGTCTTGGGCACTGCAATTCTCTGGGCGGCTTGAGACGCATAGAACGTGCAAGTAGGCCTGAGTTGCCGATCTGCAAACGCATGTCGGCACCAGAAATGAGATTGAATGATATTGGGGCCCTTACACAATTGTATAACAGCAGCGTTCTCTACCGCTGTCTCTCAAATAACTCCGATTCGTACACCTACGGCTTAGTTTCCGCCAACTCTTGATTCTTATCTGTATGCGTTTAGAGGCTTCGCTGCTCACGTGTTTAGTCATATTGGATCTTGGGGCTATATTGGATCTCTCGCAGAGTACGCCGGGCTAATATTAGCTACTCACCCAAAATTGCAAGCCCCGAAGTGACTTATGGCCCTAGATACCTGCACCTCTGGTGCTTTTTGTCAGTCGTCGAGCGACTCTGACCACACGGCCCGGCCTGGAAACGGTGCTCGCTTAAGCACCTTTCTATTTGGGTACTCAATAGGGGCTTTGATCGTTATCATCTCGACGTGCAGTAACTTGAAAGTTTAGGTTCAAGTTCGCGAGCCATTGATTGCATAGATCATCTTCTTTCCCTTTGTCCTCGTACGAGCTCTAGATGTGCTTTAGAAGCCCTGTCAGTAAGTGCAAGTCAAATGCTGAAATTGGGTCTCAATAAGATGGCGCTAAGCTCAATATCAACCTCAATAAGCTGTGCTTGAAAGACTTCCACCAGCAATGACTCTCAGCAGATCACCAGGTTATAAGCCACCGTGCCTATTTCTGCATTTTGTCTTTTGTTATTGCTACAGGCTACCCAGACCAATAGAGGTTATGCTCGCGATTGAGACTATGAATTAACGGCATCTGTTCCGATGACTCCAGCGAGCAGAGGTCCGCTGGCTGCCTTTCTGCAAATTGCAAGATGTTCCTTTGTATTGGATCTTATTGAAACCAGAATTCGGTCATCTCAATGGCAGACTAGTTGGGGTAGCCGTTTCAGAAGCCGGATCTATTGCCTAAAGCCCAAGAACAACCTTGGCATCAAATAAGAAAGTCTCCTTCTTCACCTTTTTATCGTGTCCAGCTGCTGAATTTGGCCATCCCAGAAGTTATATTTGTTTAATTTCATGAATGCATCTTTGTTTACGAAATCCTGTTCTTGGAAATGTGGTGCGGTCGAGCCCAGTGCTGAGGTGCTCAATAAGGAATTTTGCCTTTGACGGTTATTGAGCCAGCACTAAGTATTGCCGTTTCTCAATACAACGACCAGCATCTTCAACCACACTTGTATAAAATTAATTGGTAAGTCCTGTCTATAGCTTAATATCTTCTTATCTATCGCAATCAAACTCTCATTTACAAAAACCCCACGAGTCGGTCAATATCGTGGACTGTCATATCTCAGTCTCTTATTCCTTACCTCATTTACAAAAGTCCGAGAGTTTCTTTCAACTCAATCATCATGAAGTTCACTCAAATTTTTAGTATTATTTTCGTCGCTGTTACTGTCCGCGCCATTGCCATCCCAACACCTGAGGCTCGCTGTGGTCGTGCTGGACAGCCATGCAAGCGCGTTGCTCTCCCAGAGCCCGAAGCTCGATGTGGCAGAGCTGGACAGCCCTGTAAACGTGAGGCTCTTGCAGAAGTCACCATTGATGAGAGTAAGTCCGAATGCCCTTTTGTACCTGTCACAATAGTCACTAATTCCACCAAAGTTGTCAAGAGAGAACCTGAAGCTCGTTGCGGACGTGCTGGCCAGCCATGCAAGAGAGAAGCTGTACCAGAGCCAGTTCCTGAGCCTGAAGCACGTTGTGGACGTGCTGGTCAGCCATGCAAGCGAGAGGCTGCACCAGAGCCAGAGCCAGAGCCAAGGTGCGGACGCGCTGGTCAACCATGCTAAACGTCTCAAGCCCAGGTCAGGAAGCTTCACTGAGCTTTAGGTGCATGAACTTATTCAAGTGAACTTTTTAGTACAATCGAAAATATTCACTTCTCAACTTACTTCACTTCACATCAATCCCGTTTATACTGAAGACATCTACTCAATAGCTGTCTGTTACCAAGGAAAAGTCAATTTCATCATCCATGACGAAGCGAGATGGCTCAAGCGACAACTATCTTTCTACACTCTTCAAGGGAGTCGTTCCATGGAGTACAATGGACCGGATTCTCTTCCAAACTTGAATGGAAAATTTGTGCTTTTCTTAGGATTTCTCTTTTCATGTACCTGCAGAATAGGAAGCTTAAGGGAATATCATGTCTGATTTGTCCTCCCTCGTGTCTTGGTCTCCCTGAGTGAATGCTTTGACCTGGATTACTACAGAGTGGCTTAGAATAACAAATTTTACTCTCTGGACTGAATCCAAATAGCCTAATGGTCGAAGTTGTCGCAGACCCTTGAAATGAAAGATTCTGGGTGGTGTCTACCTTAGTTGCCCAAAGGAGCGAAACGGGAACAGTGAAGTTGGAAAGACGGATGAAGTAAAAGGCCAACTTCTTCTCTGTCAGTGGGCAAGGTGAATCAAAATTGCCTATCTTTTTGGATATGTTTGATGAACATTTGATGTATTTTTCAGCTTATGCAGACATACCTTCTTCATGTTTTATTTAGTGTAACAGAAGTCCAATGGGACATGACAACGCATGGTTGAGAAGTCGGTGAACGTACGTAGAAGAAAGGAGGGGTGTATTGAGAGAAGATGATAGGTATACGTGTCTGTGTTCTTGTCGGTGGGTTGGGAAAATTCATGATTCATGCTACAGAGTTCTTTGGGGAGTATAAAAGCAAAGAATTACTCAACCGATGGTATAACAAGTTTGCTTCTGAGCATTAAGAGCCAATATAGGTGTCTTTTGTTTGAAAAAGCATAAGATTTTTAAGCTATTAAAGTGCTTTAACACTCCAGAACTCTTCAATTCTGATCGAAGTTAAGGATGGCTACAAGTGTTTATTGTCGTGCAAACCCAGGCCAATACAAGATCTGCACAAAGCCGTAAAGAAAATGCTCTCAGCTCATAGCGTCTCTCCCTTCTTAACACCTGGCCATTCCCAAGTCTTAACATATACACGTGTCTCTTAGAGTAATATTCCCATCAAGCAGTTGGAGCCATTGGAGGGTTGTGAGTGAACTTGATGATGTTCGTTTGAATACTTCCGCGCGGTTGCTGGAAGTTGGTCTCAGACGGGAACGATGCTTCGGCCTCTCCAAGATATCCATATGGACGGACTGTCGAAATTAAATACTTACTTTCAATTGTCTCAACAAGCTTCCGATTGATTGTTCCATCTGTATCAACCGAATAAGGCCTGAATTGATAGCTTCGAAATTCAGGGTTCATGAAAGCATCTGTGATTAGCTCGTTAGCTTGTGGTCAGTCCTGCGCTGCTAACATCTCGTTGCGTTGCTTGACTTCTGCTCAAGTGCAACAACGGAGTAACAGAGGTTTTGGATTTATCCCAAAACCATTGAAGAGAAAAGTGATATAACCGCTGGAATTGTGCAACACTGCGCAGGAAATTCTAGGCCATGGCCATGGACAAGAGGACTTACGATCGAGATCTAACAACTGGGCAAGAAAGTTATTATGAGTGATGACCAGTATCTCAACATTGCATTTCTTGTTGTGATTGTCTTGGCCAACAGGCAAACCCTTCCAGACACCATTTTCGGACTTGAGTGCCTCTCCCAATTCGTATAGTGATGCCGCAACTGAAAATTCTCGAGGGGTTCCCTCCTCCACTAACAGTCGGGACATGTAGCCTTCTATTGGTACCATGAGTGCCGTGGTCTTTGGAAGACCTGTCACATACTGAATTCCTTCAGTCCAGGCGCCGAGATCGTTGCACAAGCCGCCTCCAGATTCTAGTAACTCCATCCATATTGTTGCCTTCAATCCACGTTTCCACAAGGGAGTGAAACCATGTAAAGCTGTCTCTTGGGCTCTCATAAGCGGGGAGCACAGGACATAGTTGAGATTTCCATGATACGGAAACCTCTCACGGAGATACTTGCACTGATCAAGGCCGTTTACACTGAGCTTAGGATTGCGTGCATCGCTATCGTTACGCGGATGTATAAGGTCAATAGGCTACGGAAAGATGATTAGCAGTGGATAGATCTTGGAGTCTATATAGACATGCCTCGGCACAGGAGACGAAGTGAAATGTGACTGTCCGTTCCTGGACGAAATGTAGTCTAGGGAGAATACCGCTGAGCCTACAGAGCTCGTCCAGCATTTCTTGCATTTCCATCTTTTCTTTGTCAACCTCGGGTCCGTCCCTAATTTGTTTGGCCTGTTGACGAATTTCGTGTTCTTTAACTTGGGACTCAAGGACCGGGATCACCTCTGACCATTGGGAGTCAGGCATTATGAATAATGGTTGACTGAATATCCTCCTATGACGCCTGTCGAGATATTGAAGTAAAATGTCGTTTTGCTAATCGGTAAGTTTTTGATTTCTTGACAAGCTTGTAATCGGAATGAATCTGTGGTGGTGTAGTGAATGAAGGCAGGAAGAGAGCGCTCAAAATTGACTCCAATAAGTTGGTTGTAAAAGGTACTTGCCAAAATAAACTTTGCTTTTCTAGCCACATCATTGCTTCATAACAGAGCCATTGTATTCATCAAATGTTGGCACTAGGTGTGTTGGTACATGAAAATTACAGCCATAAACTGTCTATTCCTCCATCTTATCTTCCGGTTTGTCAGTCGTCTCCTCGTCATCATCCTCGCCTTCCAAAGCCTTCTTGGCTAATCTCTCAGCCTCCTCCAGCAGCTCCTTTGGTACCTCCTGATGTCTGCCCTTTGTTGGTCCTTCCAGGTTGCTAATCCAGGTCATCTCCAGCTCAAACTCCTTGTCCTTGTTATCATCATGCGCAACATAGATGATTCGTGCTGCCTCCTTGACTCCATCCTCCAAGCTCAAGGTGCCAGCGGCCAAATCCAGCTTCTCGAGCTCAGCCTTGGCGGTCTGTCGTCCCTTTCCAGTAGCTGCACCATAGTATCCCCAGTAGATTCCACTTGGCTCAATCATGTACAGACCAGGTCCGCCGTACTTCTTTCCCTCTGCCTTGCCTCCAGATCCAATGCTTGGGCCATTTCCGACCTGCGCATCAACAGGAGTCTCAACTTCAGAATCCCAACCTGCCACTATCGCGGTGATGCCGAAAGGTCGTACAGATGAGTAGAGTGTGTATGCTTGGAGGTATCCGCCCATTCGGCTCGCAAGGTCAGATGTTGAGATTGGGGTCTTGTAGACTTTGCGCCAGCTGGATGCCTCTTCCCGAGCCCTTGAGACAAAGTGTCTGCCATCAGGAACAAGACCCGATGAAACCTAGAGGATGATTAGTGATAAATTATACTAAAATATCAAACCTGACACTTACTGCGCCCATGTGTCTGTCGATTGTTGCAATACGCTTGTTGGCTCCTGGTTTCAGTAACTTGCTGGAGATGATCTTCTCTACAGCCAGGACAACGCCATCTTTACACCGAATTCCGATCGAAGTTCCACCATTCTCTACTGCCTTTACAGCGTATTCGACCTGGAAGTTGCGTCCGTCTGGGGAGAAGACTGAATTGGAAAGATCGTATCCTGTACCAATTGACGTCTGTTATGCAGGGTTAGAGAGCATGTTCTGGACATCGAGTTGGGAATCTGAGCTTGATGAAGCTTACCATGATGCCGTATGTGTGATAATGAGACTGAGACGGGAGATTTGGATGTGGGGGATGTGCAGTGTAGTATATGAAGGGTTATGGGGGAGCTCTGGTCTGTATCTACCTACACGTTGAAAGCTCCAGGCACCATGAGCCGCGTTTGGGCTCTAGCGCGGCTGGGACCGCTGACATGGGATTGATGAGTACTGAGGCACCACATCACGTGGCATGCATATCAGCTTATCTGGTTTCATAATTCGGCGGGCGAGCTTCATAACTTTATCTGCGTCATATAGGCACTGCTATAAGTATAAATCGAAATGTGGGTTGATATTCGCTATCTAATAAGACAGCTGATCGGGGATGCGGTCTGGCTCGTGCTATATTTAATTCTTGCAAGGCAACGCTCATGATGGCGAATGCTTCTCGCAGCTCTTGGACCTTTGCCAGACACTGCAGAGACTTGCGATGCAGGAGAATGCTGAGCATAAGAGTTGCAAAATGAAGTCGGCGACGGTGAAGAAACAGAGGGCAAATGCACAATGTGTCAGATGGCCTGCGTGTCGAAAAATCATTGGCAGCGTGCAGGACATTTCACAACGCTAAGAGCGCGTATGTTTCATTTCCTGGCGCTGCTGCATGCGATGGTGGACCCGTCATAAGACTTTCTTCCTGCTGGCCGGTCGAGCCTGAGGGGTAATTTAGAGATTATTTAAACCTCCCATTCTCTCGGCCTCCTTCACCTCACAACAACTCCCAGCAACAACCCACGAACAGCCTCACTTTTGCCGGACTCGTGCTTAACAATCGCCTGCGATCAGCATTGTCACGGGCTCTTATTTCTCCATACTTCGCCTCGTCTCTTTGCGCAGCTCTTTCATCTCATCTCATCTCATCTCCCCTCCCGGCGATCCCACCTAAGCCGATTTCGTTTCTTCGCACCTCAAGCACACTTAAGTACATAGCATACCTAGTGAATATAAAGCAAAACAAAACAAGCAATACTTCTTGCACTTCCTCAGTCTGCTCCGCTCTCTTTTCGAGTTTGTCTGCGCGTCTGCATCTGACTCTGGGCTTGCCTCCTTTCCAGACTGCTACTCGCATTCCTCCCTCCAACTTTGCACAGCCGGTGCCTAGGTAGCCTTTCCTGGCAATAATTCCAAAGATCTTTTTGCAGCTAGGTATGCTGCACACCTCATAAAGACACTCTATCAGCTAACACCTGCAGGAACCGTTGATCACAAACCAACTCAATACATTTCATCGAATTTGCCCAGAATGGCGACACAAGATGACTTAGCAGCTCTCTTCTACCGCAACCTGTCCCTCCACCATGACCCCTACGTTCCTCCCCCACAAGAAGTAGTAGAAGTTGTTAAAGAGAATTCACCAGAGCCGGAGCCTGCCTACGTGTATTCTATCACCCAGCACTACCATCACTCAAACCACCTCGTTAGCCAACAACCCTCGAGACCTGCTTCGGAACCGCCCCAGACAGACCAGCTTACTACGGAAATTATACTCTCGAGACATGGAGTTGATGCCTCCACCCTCATTCCCGCGCAGCTTGATTTATTCAAGAGTGCCGATGCTGCGCAGCAGATGCGACTTGTTGAACTGTGGCGCATCTGTCCATTCCCAAGCTACTCCGGTCTTAAACAAGATACAGGAAGCTGGTCAACAACACTTGAACAGGAAGAAGCCATGGCGAAGTTGCGATATGAGCAACAGATGCTCGAAGAACGCTTGTCACGAACACAAGACCATACCATGGACACCGAGGATACGATGAGCGATGATAGCACAGCACCATTGACTCCTATCCAAGGCGGAGATGGACGCTGGATGAGCAGTCATCACTCTGCCGAGCCCTACATGACCTCTGGATATGAGATGATGGCAGCTCGTGAGTATGAGCAGTCAGCCAGACCAAAGGATGTCTACAGCCACTTTGGCACTGCAGTTGGAGGTTCCCAGTACAACCAAGCTACTGACCCAGTTTACAAGTCCGGCGGGGACTGGCATGTCCAGCGGCAACAAGAAGCCATGGAGAACCAATATGGATCCTACACGCAGAACTTTCACACCGGATGGGCGGGGGTAATGGTCGGGCATCACGGAGAAGACGAAGAGATGTTGTAGATAAAGTATATCACCCTACTTATTCTTCGTGTCTAGCAAATTAGCAGGCACAGAGTCCATAGACTTACCATTAATCTGCATGGGATTGGCGTGTTTGGGACGGCATATGGGAGTTTTGACGACTTTTCTTAACGGGATCTGGGCATCATCAGCAGAATGATCTGATATGTGGCGGATGTTTCATGGTGTTTTTCTTCTTCATTTTCGTTTTTTCTTTTTGGGGGGGACATATATGCATTACTTCTCTCTTGTCTTCTGAGAACCTCTTCTTTCTTTGATCAAGGCCGGTGAAGGAGTCACTCACTGTAGCTGCACATTCGTGTATGTTTTGTGGATTTATTTTCCTTTTTGGTTTGGTTCTCTAAGTCAAGGTGCGTACTTCAGGAACCCCTCCTTTCCTCCCTACCCAACCCATTCCTCCCCTTTTACCTGTCAACCCTTTACAGCTTCTCCATATACGTGAGCCTGGTACGTGTTCATTCCCCAATCGTCCCCAACCCCACCCTCCTTCACACTGATCAGTTCTCACTACTCACTTGAAAGCATCCAGCGATTCCACTTGCTCAAGGTCAGTATTTCCCCCTTTCCATTTTAGCTTGAGAACAATAGCCATCAATGAAAAATCTATTTATACAAACTCTGCTTTGGAATTGTGGATACACTAAGGGAGAATGTGAAGTAACAGTTGCATTGAAATTGAAATACGCACCTATACCTCTCCACCACCGATAATAATGCGGAGTTACAACCGTTGGATCACCACTCCTATATCAACTTCCTAATTGAATATACTTAAAAGAACATGCACTGTTTCCATAAGTTAATAATCCAAAATGCCCAAGTTAAGTCAAAGGCTTAATCCTAAATTAATAACCGGAATGACTTGGAATGTCATCTCGGCATTGACGGAGGACAACTGGATGGGATGTATGTCAAAAGATTACCGAGCAGTGAGGTACTTGGTGTCAAGCTTTTATAAGCTCCAAGCGAGGGATTTAATGCATCACGCAAATTAGGAACCATGAGTTGAAGTGAAGTTTGGAGGAAAAAAGGTGTAATATGACTTCAAATTCTACAAATACGCTAATTGGATATCTTGTAACTCCAGTCTGGCCTCCAGACATTTCCCAGCTCATTGGTTGCACGCAGAGGAGCAGCTCGAAGATCACACCCTCGGCTTCCTTCTACAGTACTCTGATTCCTCACTCACATAACCCTCGTCCCTCCACTCACTGCCTTAAACTTCACGGTCTAGTGAGTCCATCTCCTCGCTTCCATCCTCCAACAACCCCACTGTGCCTTGGCCAAATGGCCATGCTTTGCGCCGGATGTCTTGTTGGCTGAAAGAAATGCTGCGAAGTGGTGATACCTTGCAAAGACATATCGAAGGCGCCACATCAGGAGGACGTGTGTATTCAGATGGAGGCCAGTTGATACTACTGGGAGTCTTGTGCTCCATCAGCAATTGGTACAACCTCAATCTTTTTTTCTTTGTTTCTTAGTGGTTTCTGTTTGGTCCTGCAGACCTCACTCGACTTCCTCTTTCAACCAATCTTGGCATGGTACTGGGACATATCCCGCAACCCGTAGTGCTTCTTCCCTTGGCCTGCGATATAGCGATTGCTGTAGAAGGTAGCGACGTCGATGAGCATCTCGTGAGGGTAGTGCCTAGCATGGGCCTTCCAGCATGATGATGGCATCTCATGACAGAACAAATCAACGATGAGCCGTCGGAGAGCACTCCCTTCGTAGGTCTGTTCATAAATGGACTTGTAGATCAGCGGCATGGTGTTGAAGATAGCAGGCATCTGCTCGATCTTATCGACAATGATATTCTGCAAAGTCGGGATGAGGAGCCGGTCCGCAAGCACCCAGAGTGCTACTAGTGCCCTATCCTCCTTATCCTTCACCGGCATTCTTTTTGGCGGTCCATCTCTGCAAGCAAATTCCTCGCGGAAGAGCTTCATGTCCTGGACTAGATCCAGGCGTTGCGTGTACAGCCAGTGGATCAGAAGGAACACGGCATCCTCGGTGGTGTCTTCCAGTCTGTACGTCTGTTTCTGGCCCTCGATGAAAGGGCTGCCGAAAGCAGATCTGAAGACTGGCGAATAGTAACAGAGGAAGTCCCTGTGCACCTGGAAGGGTGTGACGGCTCCATCTGTGACAAGCTCGATGGTGACCAAAGTCGACGTAGATCTGAATTTCTGTGTTAGACCTGAAGTTGTATACTACAACAAGCACTCGCAAAACAAGCTTACTTCAGCTTAGGAAAGTTGTCCATCTTTTCATTCTCCTCTATCTTCTGGATAGTCTCCTTCACTCGCCTCGTGTGCACCTGAACTCGTGATTCAAAAGAAAACGGCATGGCTATGGCTGAGTGATATAAGAGCGCGCTGTAATGACCGAAGACCAAAGACAACGAAGACTTTGAGGGGGGGCCTTTTCGAAGGAAATATGCTCCCCCGCTTCTACTTAAATATGACGTCCAGCAGGACCCCTGAGTAGCAGGACGACAAGATTCTGGATGCGCCTCATTACGTCTGTGATTAGAGGGATATTAAAAATAGCGAGGCTGAGTGAATAGAGTAGATTGTGCTTGCAGGTATTTCCATGCCATGCAAGCGCTCTGTAATTCGCCGAATCGATCTAAGGCCAGGATTTACTGCATGAGGCAGTGACGATTGGAGATGTTACAGGTTGCTGCATCCGCATTCCGGACGGCAAACACTTAACCCATTTGATAGTGAACGTCTGATATAGGCCCGAGCTTGGGATACCCCTAATTCCCATAATATGCCGCTTAAAGCATCAGGATTTGTTTTAATTGATTCATCTGAGGTTTTTTTTATTCCCTTTGGCAAAAAGGCAGATTAGCAGGTGGCGTTCAAAAGTCACTTTTTCGATGAGAAGGAAGGAGTAAGACGAGGCAAACGAAGTGGAAGGGTGAGGTCCGAGCAGAAGAAAGGGCATGAAAGAAAGAAAGGATGAAAACTAGGATGGGAGTACACAGCTCGCTTCGCTTAAGCAATAGGAGGCGTGAGACGGGACGATTGGCTACTCGTAACGACATGCGTGTGTGAGCAGGTATCTATTCCCAGGCTGCCTGTTCGATGCCATGAGCTCTTTTCAATGATCGGATCGAAGGCCAACCGAAACTCTGAACGCGGATTCCCCAGGAAAGAGAATGACACATGAAGGGACATGACAGGAAGGGACGCAATACATGGTTGTCGGTTCGGCTTTGCCCAGCTTGTCAGTCTCCTCGACCGTGATGCCAAACGCGTAATGAGATGCAGAGATCTCCATGTAAAACCAGACTTTTTCTTTTCCTTCAGAAATCCCAGCATCAGATCTGAGAGATCTCTGTGTAAAGGAGTACTAGCTAATCTAGTAGTCATGCGCTTAATCGTCAGGCTTTTCTCTGATGACGACGGTGGTAACTCTGCAATGCAATAGCCATAAGACGCAAGCGTAAGAACCTATGATCAATGTCCATCCAGGTCAGCATCTCCAAGCCCAGAAAGGGGCCCAAACCATGTTCATACAACAATCGAGAAGTTCTTCAACATCAAGTCGGCAATCGCAGCCGATAATTGAGGCCCCATGGTCCCTTGCGATACGCTTCACCTCGGCAAACCTAAAGAGTGCCGGATCATGATTTATGCAAGACCTAAGCCACTTACTCCTCACTCCTTGTGTGTTACTCACCCGTCTTGATTCACTTGGCCATAGAGCACGAGCAAAAGACATCCAACTTGCGGTCGCACTTATCTTTCCCTTCGTGTTACAAAAAAAGAAATTGTCTCTCTCTCTAACTCCCAGGCGCACCCTTCATGCTCACTTTGGAGCAGTCCTCCTTAGACAAATACCCTCCTCCAGCATCGCTAATCGAACACTAAGTTGCCCTTCTTTTCTGGACTTTTCCCATATCCTGCACCAAATCCAAGTGCGGGGTGCAAGTACCATAGAATCAAGAGCCTAACCGAATCACCACGACTTGTATTCTTAGCGTCATGGACCTGATGGACCTGAGTTTCACTAACCTCCGATGAGAGCGCAGTCAAAAGTCGATCTTAAAAGGAGGGAGAAATAATAGTCAGTGAAGACTTCATGCACCCGACGAAGTCGTCGACAGCACCAAACTCGTCCCTAAATGCCATATCAATCAATGAAGAAGCCCATTAGCTGCGGACACGCAACATGCGTACAGAGGAGAAGACGCGTCGGCTTGGGCCGCTCCCTATTCCTTGACCAGGGTGCTGGTGGGGACCACCATCAAGGCTGAGACCCTTGGGACTGGGGGAGGCTTTGTTTGTTAATCTTCTGGTATTGAAACTGGGGATCATTTTATAGCCGCAGATCACTGGCTAAAGATAAGCTGGTATAAACCAATCGAGAACTAAGCCACCCAAGATGAGATGTTGGAGGTAGGGTGCATGTGAAGTTTGGAAAACTGCATGGCCGAAGTATTCGAAAACAATCAGAACTAAACATCTTCTCACGTCACATACTGATTAGGCAACAGAAAGTTCTTCGGCTTTTTCCATACCTACCAAAACAACAAAATTGGATGCCCTTCCACGCGTGGTGCCACACCAAATACAGTCGCCTTACCTGGAGTCTGCCTCATACAGCTTTCAGTACATCGCCTCTAGCCATAATTTCATGTTCATATCAGCTAAACATGCTAAAGATAGCGAATAGCTGAGAATATACACAAGAATGGAAAAGAAATTGGCGGATAAAAGGTTCAGCAAAGCGCAGAACCGCCGGGGTATCTCAGCAGCAAAGCCAAAAGGGAATCGGAACGTACTGGCTGGAGCTCAGCTCACAGCGTCAGATCCGAAGCAACGACAAAGATTGCCATACCCATCAAAACCGTCCCCCAATCTACCAACTGGACCAGTCCCTGCGCAGTAGAAGTACTAGCACCACTCTCCACCGTATCCGTCAACTTCCCATCAACCAGCTTCTTAACATTCCACTCAAAGTACATATTCCCATCCCCAACCACATTACCTGCAGGGTAATATTCGCAGACGACAAACCAACCCGGCGTGCCATTGGTCCCTTGGCAACTCTTCCGGGCACAGCCCACGGAGGTGGTGTTCCCCCAGACGAGCTGCGTAAAATGGCCCGTTTCTTCACTGAAGCCAGGCTTATTCCAATTGTACTGCTCGCGCTCAAGACCCCAGGCGTCGATAGACGCAGAGGCGTTAGGATATCCCGCTGCCAGATTCTCGCCTGTAGGACCACCCTATAGCTTGCGTCAGAAACTATAACAACCCCAGAAATCCCAAAAAGTCTTCAAAGTACGAGAGCGAAAGGAAAAGAGGTCATACGGAATGGACAAAGTCGCACTTCGCACTCCAGCTCTGCGCGAATTTGGCAGACGTCGCATTCCAGTCTAGGTCCGAGGCATTGTGTTGCTGGCGGTAGAAATTATGCGCGTCGAGGATAGCGGACTGGAAGTCTGCATCGCTCGTATATTGCGTGCTAGTGGCTGCTGGGGCCGAGGCGGTGGTCGCGGTGACTACCACAGTACTGACGTCGGCTGATATTGTTTGCACGTGGTAGAACAGGGTGGTAAGGAAGAATAGAGGTAGTGAAGGACCAAGCATGCTTGCTGGAGTCGCTGGGATACTAGGCGGCTGAAGTGAGGTGATTAAGGTTTGTTGTGGTGCTTGTATCGTATGCTTTTCAACAATGACAAGGAGTATGGAAGTAAGATATACGGCATTGAGAGAAAGATCAATGAAAGAAATAGAGATATATACACTACAGGACGCAGCCTTTCCCTGCTTACCCCAGGAAAACCACACCCCGCCACTCCGTCAGTTCCATGCCAACCAGTTCCTCTCAGCCATTCATCATAGGTCTACTTAAATAAACCCCTTCCTAGATACAAACCAGCGTAAGATTTGTCTGCAGGTAGAGAGAATGGTGCCTTGATCTGGCGATGGAGACAGTGGTAGTGATTGGTGTTGGTGTCACCCTCAAGATTCTTGGTCGTTCGTTAAGGTTTAGCTTATGACGTCGAACACGAGATATGTGACCAATAAATAATCGCTGGGCTCTTTCGTGCTGTGCTGCGAAGGAGCGTGCGTGAGTTTAAGCGAGCAGGTCGAGTTGAGCCTCATCAGTAAATGCACTTGTGAGGGGCGAGAAGGTTTATCATTGAAGGATTATTATCATTTGCGTTCAATCATTTCGTTTGCTCCATGCTCCATCTACTCATTACTGTTCCATACCCCATACCAATCTGGCGAGTCCCGGCGACTCCCAGAATGAAACGCCATTGCTATGCCATATTGTACCCTCATCTTTGGCATGCGATCTGAATATGATTAAAGAAAAAGCACTGCCAGATGAAAGTCTGCCGCTAAGCAATTTGCTTACATGCGTGCTTGCAAATATCATCCACTTCTATAGACAGACCCTTAGGTAAGTCTGGCTAATTTTTGTAGGGCGGTCAAGACACCTAGATTTCACTCAGTTAAATCCCATAGCAAAATGTTGGACTACTGACCAGTCACACCTTGAGTCATCGTACATCTTGCTTCCGTGCTGCGACTTCCAAGACTGACAGTCGTCACATTCTTGACTGAGTCACTCTGGCCTAGTTCATTGGCCCATCGGAAGATACATTCGTCATCTCTTCCATCGCCAACAATCATCAAGAAGTCAACTGGAGCATCATGTTGAGGATCGGTTCCTTTTCCTTGCATCATATTATCATAGATTTGCTCAGCAGCGGTAGCCTTGGACCAATCAATAGGTTCAACTGCAACAGCACCTAGAAAGTGTAAGTAAATAAGGACCAAAGGGAAACAAGAGCATACCTTCAACTGGAATTGCACGAACGCGCTGTTCTTCGCAAGCATCGTTAATATGGCTTGCACAATCTCCTGCTTGTCGACTGGCACTTTCGAAATCCTCAGCGTTCTTGTATTGGAAGATCAAGCTGCAATGACGAGTCTCAATACGTGATCCAGGGGTACGCTCTTGATAGTACTTCATAATACCCTCAACGGAATCTTTCCAAGATCGCATCTTGTCAGGATCAGCCATCTCATTCCAGCTAGAACAGCCATATTCTTTGACAAAGCACCCGTTCTCAGCAATGAGCCCAAGACCAGGTACACGCTTAAACAAGCGATCGAGCTCTTCTGGTTGGCGGCTAGACATGACGTAGACAATGTTCCGCTCATCTGAGATGACCTCATTTAAGACATCGATTGTGCGCTGAGAGAGTCAGTAGAATTCAGAATATAGCTCTTTGGGATCTTACCTGAGGGCTAGTCAAGATGATGCTGCTGGGAGAGCCCCAAGATGCCAAAGTCCCTTCATAGTCTAAGAAGAAGAGTCTGCGGCCCGAGGCTTGGTATTGCTGTCCAAGAGTATTGATCGAAAGCCTGGGAACGGAAATAGTATCACGCTTATGTTGTTCATCATAGGTGGCGTTGAGTTGTGTAAGGAAATTGGTAAACCAATGCTCGGCTGTGTGGTGCATCACAGCATCATACAACTTGTTCCATCTTGAGGTTTTCTCGGCATCGGACATTTCAAGTGCCATCTTGATAGCATCGGCGCATTGCCGATAATCCCAAGGATTGACGGACAGCTCGTTCCCACCAAAGACAGATGCACTTCCTGTGAACTCACTCAAAATGAGAGAACCAAACTTGTTGTGGCCTTCAAATTTTCCGTCTTGGCAGAAAAGGTATTCGTGGCATGTAAGATTCATACCCTCACGTTGGCTCGCAATCATAAGAGCATCAGCCACAGTGAGCAGAGCCAAATATTGAGCATAGCTAATATCTTGCTTGAGGTAGACCACAGGCTGATAAGCAAGGTTTGCCCAACAGGAGTTGATTCTCGTGACGATATCAGAAACGGTAGCGTCTAATTCTGCTTGTTCTGTGGTAGATGTCGCGACTTGAATCATGACGACCTGATCCCGCCATTCTGGGTATTTATTCAGGAACAGCTCATATGCCAAAAGCTTTTGTCGTACTCCTCTCACATGATCAAGCTTGTCTCTAGCAACAATCAACTTCTTGCCGCGATAACGCTCTCGCATCGTGTTCAACCATTCTCCAACAGATGGATCAGCACGGTTCATATCAAGTGCAACAGGATCGATGCCAATGGCGAGATCCACAACATTGATAAACCGATCTTCGAGCTGGACACCATCGTTCGTGGCCTCTACGCATAAGATTCTGCTACAGGTTTGAAGGAAGTGGCGTGCATATTCGTGGATTTGAAATCCAATCAGGTTTGCACCGAGCATTCCTTCAAGGAGCTCCTTTCTGACTGCCAAGCATCGGAAGACCTCAGAAGAGGGAAATGCCACATGTAAGAAAAACCCAATCTTGGCATCAGGAAGCTTCTTGCGAACCATGGAAGGAACCAATAGGAGATGGTAATCATGGACCCAGATTACATCGCCACGTTTCCAATTCTTAATAAGTAAGTCTGCAAACGCTTGGTTGACCTTGACGTAGTAAATCCAAGAGTGGTCCTCGTAAGCCTTGCTCTTAGGATTGTCAGGAATCTGGTAATGGAAGACTGGCCAGAGAATTTGTTTGCAATAATGGGTGTAGTGGCCATCAAAGTCGCTATCCTTGCAGAAGACAGTCAGGGAATCATATTCAGTAGCAAGACGATCCTCAATGTCTTGTTTTCGCTGTTGCTCTAAAGCATCGGTAGGCATGCCTAGCGTTCCAACCCAGATCTTGTCGTTCAGGTTTCCACTCCGAACAGCAGCTTGAACAGCATTTCGAAGTCCACCATTTCCCTGGTCGGCAGGCTCAACTGTCCAATCGGCCGCAGAGAAGACACGATCGTGGCTTTCACTTCGGTCCAGCTGAGGTTGGCGGATGCCAGCTCGTCCGAGTACAGTTGCCTTCTCAAAGGCTTTGTTATGCTTGAGCACATTGGCTGGCGGCGGGGAGCTAGCTCTGGATCTTGGCTGAGTGAATGAACGGCCAGAGCCCCAAGCTGGTGAATGAGGATCACTGGGTGCTGTTGTAGAGTGACGGTCGCTTAGCTTGGGAAAATGAGGGCGTGCTGCTTGTGCATTTGGCGGAGCAAAGAAGTTCTCATGGTCGGTATCCTTGGTAGGAGTCTCGGGTGGGGTCAAGGCACGTTGCTGAGCAAAGAGACTTGGGGTTTGCAAAGTTGTGTCGATTCGAGAAACCCTAGTGGTGGTGGTGGTTGTTCGCGGTGGGCCAGATGGTCGACGGCTACGAGAGGAAGCGCTAGGGAGAGAGAAGTTGATTGTATTGGGTAGAAAGCTGGGAGAATAAACACGTCAGCAATTGAAGGGCAGTAGAAGCAGCTCTGCAGATAACACTGTTCGATCTAGCATATAAAGGGCAGCTGCAAAAGCCATCCTTGCGCTACTTCTGAGGTGGGACATGGTTGCGCAGAGCGAGCGGATTGAGCAACGACCCAGGGAGTTGGTTGACCTACAGAGAGACTATGAAGACAGTCATCGTATCTGTAACAATAGGAGACGCAGGGCAATTGGAGTGTGGATATTGAGAATGAGGAATCGCGCAATCATGAGCTCCGATGAAACTAGAGGCGGCGGGAGATGGTGAAAGAGGATGAGGGTATCGAGCGTCACGCTGCGAAGAGGCGTGGAACTTAAGATGGTGGTATTTAATTGTCCTAGCTGGTTGTCTGAACCTGGAGGAGGCGAGAGGTAGTGACGATGCAACGCTCGAAAATTCTCGAAGGACACGGTCGAAGTGCAAGAGCTTTGGGGGAAGCGATGAGGCCGGGAAAACTTGGATGAAGGTTTCCGCCTTGCAGTTGCAGGCAGTCTGAGCTGAATGCAACCACCACCTAAAACTTTCGTGGAGAAGTGATGATCTTTTAAACTTCTTTGATCCAAGAGAGACGATCAAAAGACGTAGTTGCAGAGTTTTGGATGAGATTGACGAAGGTACGAAGGGGAACAAACAAGTCACAACGTTACGTCGTTATGACAAGACGTTCTCCATGTTTTTCTTCCGCGGCAGACAGAGACAGACAGTCGGATCACACAGTGCAGTCTGGCTGCCCCATCAGCCCTTCTACGTCAGGCACATGTTTTGCATGCACGCCAACCCTGGTCGTGCAGTCCCCAACCTTGATTCGACCGGCAGTAGTGTCGGTCTTGCAATCTTGGGTTGCTGTGGCTGATGTCACTGCGAAAACACGATCCGCTGTTTTTCTTTCCCGTGCCACCATACTATGATGCTGTACTTTGTAGAACGCCTTTGCGACGGCGTCCCTCATCGCTCATGCTGCGCATGAAGGACGTGGCTGGCCCCAAATTAGTGTGCTGTGCTTTGAGGCATTTCTGAGGGGGAGGGGTGAAAGCTAAAGCTCCTCTGCTCAGACCCAATCCTAATCCTGCCTTGTACTGTACATGGCCGACGCTCACTGTTGCCGTCGCTGATTCGCCGCCTCTCCTATTACCGCACCAGCCACACGCCGGACCGCCCTCATCTATGCGCAGTGCTTTCCGTCCAATTCGTTAGGATCTGTTGGTCCGGCCGGATCGGCGCTGTGTCAAGGTTCAACGTGTGCATGCCTACGGAGTACTTTGTACCCTACAGTACGAAATAGAGCCGATCCCCAGACTGCCACGGACGCTGCTACTGTACTGTACCGTACCGACTGGTCGTACTTCGTACCGTTACTGTTGTTTCGTTCACAGCCACTCAACCCTACCCGTGTCAAATCCCACGTTTGACTAGGTACTTTCCGACCATCGCTTGCAGTCTCTTCCTCGTTGTCCCAAAAGAGACTTACGAGCTCTGACGAGCCGATTGTTTCCGGTAACACGATAAGAGGACTGGGCTGGGTGAGGAGGGTGAAGGGTAAGCAAGAACAACAAAAATCATCAATTTGAGTTGTCATTATTCAATGGGACATGCATTTCGCATTGCGCATCTCGGGCCCTCCCGATTACTGAGGTCCAGACACTTCTTCAAGCCACATTATCCTCCAATTCGACCGCTTTCTCCTGTCGATGATCCAAGCTGACGCCGCATTTCCCACATCCTGGAATGTTGAAGGCGTTTCTGACCCAGGAATCCTGGGCAGATATCTATCTTTGTCCCTCGTAGCTTTTAACCAAATTTTTTTTCTATTTTTTTTATCCTTTTTGAAGCGTGGCTTTTACGTCAACAGGCATCTTTTTCACCTCATTATACCATCCCTACCGTAGAATTCCATTCTCCAAAAGCCCAACTCAGAGTGAGGGGTAAGAGCGTTTGGTTCGACGGTCACGTTACACGGCGTCCACGATATCCCTTTCGTGCATTATCATGTTCCAAGTTATTGGGATACGTAGTTGTGCTGTTGTGGGGTGGTTTGCCTTTCACGCCTTGCTTGTCATGGTATTGCCAGCCGAGAGCAGCAATGCGACCAATGGAATTCTATGGAAAGGAAAATTGCTCCGCGTGGTTGTGCTTGGCCCTGGAGGTCAGAATGCCATGAAGCCAGAAAGTATACTTACTGTATACTGGATTTCTAAATCTAGGTTCCACTGCTCTCCTTGCTTTACCACCACTACCACTACCACCACCGCCCTCTCAGGACCCCTTAAGAGAATCTCGAACCGGGCTCAGAGAGACAGTACTGCCTCTGGCTCTATATGTGCATTTATTTGTATGTGTGCTAGTGTTGGTATAAATTAGAGACCTACCGAAGTTGGTTGCGTATATGGATCTAATGTATCTTCCATTCGCACCTATACTTACCGGTAAGACACCACCTTGATTTAGGCTTTAAAATCAACTCCCTTCGTTGCGATATGAAATAATCTTCAAGACATTTCCCTTATACGAGCGGTCAAGGCTAAGCAAGCAAGCAAGCACATGATCAAAATAGTACATATTACTTTTTATGAACTAATCTGCACCACCTAACTCTCTTTCTCGCCCTCCCCCCCCCCCCCCAGACACACATACACATTAGCCCTAGATACATTCTGGAGCCGCGGAGACTACTGAGCTAATACGCGTGAAGGAAGTGTAATCCATCGGGGCTGGCAGCGAATAAACTCCGAGGCCTCTATGGACCCTGTAAAGCTGCTAAATTGGCGTATAGTATAATCTGCTGCATTGCAGTTGCTGAATTGGTCACAAGTATTCAGACAGTCCATCTTAGATGCGATTACGTACCTAGTCATATCGGAGTCGATGACTTGATTGGATTATTGGATCTTGTAGTTGCTCTGTCAAGGTCTGTTGCTTCAATGACACCATTGGAGATGGTTTCCGTAATGACTTCATTATGTCTGGAAAGGGAAATTCAACAGGGAAATTTTTAAGGAAAGAATTAAAGCTGCGTTTTTGATGATAGTGATGTTAGAGAACTAGATCGTTTTTAATTATAAGATTTATACTTGGTCTCTGTGAAGGATGAGTCTCGACTTTCAGAAGATTGTAAAATCTCTAAAACATAGTCATTAGCCTAACGTCGTCTTCTCAAGGTCTAGCTCACACCTCCGATATCTATCGTTGGCCTGTCTAACCATGGGAACAATGGTATTAGGTAGTCAAGTAATAGTCTGTACTTTAAAATTATTTATGTTTTGGCATTACTTACTCGCCTATTCTCTTTCTCTATACGAGCAGCACCGGTAAGAGAACCTCTATTTTAAGGCCTTCCTTATTCTCTAGGTGTGCCCTGAGACTTCTACTATTAAAAGGCTGGACCATTCTAGTGTAGAGCTTCTACAGCTCATACTCACTGCTTGGTGCCTAAATTACATTGTCTACCAGGGGTCGCCACCACAACTTCTTGCGACTCCTAGCGGTTATTTTGCTGTGCATGAACGTTACGATTTGGCATGTGCAATTTTGTGTCCCCGCGCAGAGACCTCCATTTGTTCTAGAAACATGGGAAACCAGCGCCCCATCGGAACCACACCCTGCATCCCTGACAATGGCATTCTAGCCGCAAGAGAGGTAAAAGGAAAACCCGGGAAAGCCAACGACGATTTACCCAGCGAATGAACACACCCATCGGGAAGATGCAGTCATATGCGGCCCAATCTTCTTGGAAGCCATGGTTGAACATGCCGGCCTCAACATGTCCCATGCATAAAAGTGAGGATATATTCCCTTCAGATCCTGTCGCACCCTAGAAGTATCCACAACTTACAGATCTTCCATTATTAGATGCAGACGTGTAATTTTCCTACTTGGCAAGTCTCCCCCTCCACCAGCAAATGTTGCAGACTTGTATGTACCAAAACCCTACATCTCTTCTCACCAGCCACAGAAAGGAGGGATTTTATTAACCAAGCGGCACTTGACACACTTCATCGTGGCAACGCCCAGTGCCTGGGGTCGAAATCAGGCCCTGCCACAACTTGGCAAGTCTAGGGGGCATACTCACCAGGGCCCGGTTCTCCCGACTCTTCAGGCGGCCAGAACCTTCATGATGGATCGTACACATTTTCTAGCCAAGGGTGTGCGGACTGGATACGTACTCTATAACCCTAGTTTCTCTCATATGACAAGTCGCAGAGTGTAGAACATTCTATCATATATGACTTACCCACATGCAAAAGGGGAGAAGAAACCGAGGGAAAAGAAACATGAGCACGTCATGTATGCCCAACTTTGTCTTGAGGCATTATCTTCCAATGACGCAACGGCTTTGGTTCTTGTCTTATCGCGAATGCTATGTGCCCTGTGCGCTCTTTCTTGTTGTTGCATCCAGCTTCTTCGGCAACCTGTCCGGGTTGGGATGCTGTAGATATTGGAATTGCAATGCCACGAGGTTTTGATCGTAGTGAATTGAAGAACCTAAAGTTACTATATTGGGCTGCGATGTGCCTGACATAGCTGAAATAGTATGCTGTTTTCAAAGAGGCAAGAGATGAATTTGGAGCAATTACAGCTCGAATACGTTTACATTACTAGGTTTTTCTATTACTACATCTATATCGCTCAACCCTCCTTTCCTAACTCCCCCTTCAACCCTTTCCCCAAAACAAGTCTGAAGCCCCACCACCTTTTCTTTACTTCCTCCTTAGCCTCTTTCTCCACCTTCTTCCTCTTACCTCTTGGGTAGTTCACCGGACTCTCCCCACCAACAAATATTACCAGATCATACAATAGTCCGCCCACAAGTGCACCGCTGATTGTACCACCCCAAGCCCCGTAGATCCACCACGCATGCTTCGCCGTGAAGACCTCGCCACCATAGCCCACCACAGCGGTAGCAACACGAGGACCGAAGTCGCGTGCCGGATTCAGACATGCTTCAGTGTTGTATCCAAACGCCATCGTCAACACTGTAACAACTAGTCCGACAATCAGCGCATGCATACCCGCTCCAGGTGGTGCGTTGGAGTCATCTCCAAGTGCGAGGATTGCACATGCAAGTATTGCCGTTGCAACGAACTCGTTTGCAAAGCCTGTGCCGGCGCTCACGAATGATGCTGGCTGTGTGAAGAACGACTTTCCACTGCCTCCAAGAAAGAGGTCAACTCCAGAAGTCGCTCCGCTCGCCCCGCCAGCTGCATCGAATGTCATGATTGCGTCGTAGTAAACCCCGTATGCGATTAGTCCTGCCAGAAAAGCTCCTAGACACTGTGCAGCGATGTAAATTATGGCTTTTCGTGCTGGAAACCCCCGATAGAGACATAGCGTTAGCGAAATTGCCGGGTTAAGGTGGCCACCTATTATAATCACAGGTCAGAATAAGTGCTGAAGAAGGAAGGTTGCAAGTTTACCTGAAATTCCTCCTGCTATGTAGATGCCTATCATGACTCCAAGACCCCATGCCCAGTTTGTAGACTGATAACTACCGGCTGCACTGCTAGAAGTTTTCACGGCAAGATCGGTTGCTACACCGATGAGTACGGCAATCATTGTCTGTATCATGTTAATGTATACCAAGGGCGAACAATAGAAGTGCTTACTGCTAAACATTCCGCTAGTGGCTCACGAAGCTTTGCCCGAATCGAGCACCATTTATTGTACTCATCTCTATGCTCCCTGATGTATCTCTCGTTCTCTTGTTCGTCCACCGCCCAGTCATCTAGCTTATCTCCAGCTTCGAGATCTATACTTTGATCATCTTGCGGTGCGAAATCCTCCGTGGCCGTCACGCTACCCGGATGTTCTGCGACATCAGAGAGCCTATGAGGCTGCCCCATGCCAATATCACCTTGCTGATCATGTTCGGAAAAAGGGTCTGTCATTTGTGATTTGGCAGACGGTTGGCCTGTAAGCCAGTCTTCCATAGGGTCTCGTTTCTCATCTGCAGGAGTTCCTATGCGCTCTATAGCGCTTCTTTGTGATGGACGTCTCTTTGGTACTGCTCTCAGGCTCCCAAATCCGATCCTGCCCCCATTCTCGTTAGTTTCCTTCCCAGCATGCGCCCTCTGCTCCTCGATCATGCCAACCTGTGGAATCACCTCCGAGTCGCCAGGCTCCTCTTGCTCTGCCTGCTTGTTCTCGACGGCGTCTTGCTTTCCTAGCATGCCTGCACGCACCACGCGTGGTAGAGGCTTTGCCAACCCCCATAGCGGACCTTGCGGCTTTCTCTGGTATGTCGGATTGAGCTCATAGTATTTCGGGTCTACATAGCTGCCTTGCTGTTGCTGAGGACCGAGCCCACCCGCAAGAGAGAATTCCGGTCGCACAGGAGTCGGCTCTGGCTCTATAAACTGTTGTCTTCTTGATGTCGTTGGTCTATGACTTGGACGTGTATTTGACGACGTCCTTGACTGGTAGGATGGTTGTCTAGTTGTGGACTGCCTCACAGGCAGCTGCTCAGCCATAGCTGAAAGATGTTGATGATTTTCTTCTTGATATTCAGAGTATTTTGATCTTCACAGGGCCTATTTGTATGATAAGGAAAGAAGAAAAACACCACTTACACGCACCACAATTGCCATGACTGTGTTGTTCGATGATAGCATCATACCAGCATAGTGCAGAAGTGATCGCCGTCATAACGATCATCAGCGCCTCAACTTGAAGATATGTGCTTCGTTTCTGCCCGTTTCTGTGGAGCTTTCTACGTGAATACAAGCAAGACCGAAGATGAATTTGGACCGTTGCCAGAAATTGTGGAACGTGTGTTTCTCTTGCGGGAGAGAGACAAGACGAGAGAGGCTTGATCTGGAAAGAGTATCTTTTAGCGCTGTGGATCCGTCCGGAGCAAGGTCCTGGCGAGCGTTTCGTACAGACTTCTGGGTCACTTGTTACTCATTGAGCATTCTAGCCTCATTACAGTACATAGGCTAAAATATAATCGATGGTTGTCTGCTGGATCTAAGGTGCTTGTAGCAGACTTGATGACATTATTTTAGAGCGCCTAGTCTGCTAGACCCACGTATGAAGCTGCGCCAGGGAAGGGGTACTGTCTACAGTAGAGATCATCTTGACTCTCGTTTTGCGCCGGAACTTGAGCGCCACAGTCTAGTGAAAGAGTTTACTGCTTTCTTTCTCAAGGTCACACTGCAGGTGCTGCAAGGGCATACTGTGCCGCAGTTGTGCATGTGCTGCTTATGAAGAACAGATGTAGACTACATTGGAATGGAACCTGGATGTTGTACCGGGAAGAGATGATCGGTTTTTTGGGCACTAAGCATGGTAAAATGGATAGGTGTGTTCTGATAAATTACTAGATCAGCCCCAAACCTGGGCCAGGGCGGGGACATCAATGACGCAACTGGTTTCCGGGGCCTTATCGTGGGACTCGCAAACCAGTGCCGCTGTTCGATAAGGCAGCTTGCATCTGCAGACATACTGTATTTCCTTAGTCCTCCACTCCCATGGACAGGATCGCCGGAAATATATTGTCAAATCCACACAAAGCCGCCAAAAGTAGGCAGAGCTAGACTCCCCGGCGCTGACTTAAGAAGGCCTGTAAGAACCTTGACCCACGAGGCTAGAGGTTGCGCTACCTACCTTATCCAGCTATTTACCGCCGCATGAAGACACGGCCTCGCCATGGCTCTCGAAAACGGGTCGGCACATCATGAGAACGGGACGGCACATACAAAGGCCAACACTTCTGTGAAACGGCTTTCTACTGCAAGTAATGGGAGCTACAAGTCTGGCCGACCGAACTTCTCGCAAGCAGACCTCGCCACTTCTTTCACAAAGAGCGCTCGGCTGACTTCTGTAAAGCGCTCCCTTAGAGCTCGTCACGTTCTATGTTGGCGAGGACAGTGAGGGTTTCTCGGTGCACGAGGAGTTTGCAGCTCACTACTCACCCGTTCTGAGAGAAGCCTTCAGTAAATGTCGCGAAGGGGACCCGAAAACATTCGGGTTGGATGATACCCCAAAGAGAGCCTTTCAACTACTAGTGCAGTGGCTCTACTCGCAAACCTTTGAGCTCATGACCGAAGACGAGTATGGCGAAGGCTCAAGCTCTATAGGCGACGGTAAGCATTTTTGATCGCGTGGAAAGCTGCTGAGAAGCATACTGAATGAGCATCAGATACTACTGACTCGGGCAGCCAATTAGTCTTATACCAAGCTAGATCAGAAATAGGCGCATCAGAAGATGACGAAGAGTTGGAAGATCTCGGTGCGATCGAGGATGCATTCAAAGAAAAGCAGATGCGACTTGTAGAGCTGTGGGTGCTAGCAGACAAGCTATGCATACCAACCCTCCAGAATATGGTTGTTGACGAGATCATTCGACATTGCAACAAGCTCAACTTTGTTGCTACATCTAGTCTGCACCATATCTACGATAAAACTGGTTCCAGGAGTCAGCTGAGGAGACTTGTCACTCAGCAGTGTGCGTGGGAACTGGCTGAGGAATGGTTTGAGGAACACCCTGATCACTTCCCGCGAGAGATGCTCGTTGATATGATTGTTGAGCTGAAGAGAAATCCACTGGGAGCAACGGAGCCAGTTCTTGCAACCAATTTTCACTTACCCGTGGATGATGGATAAACTTTGAGATTGAAGTTCCTTTTTTCTTTTGTCTTTTCTGATATGTCGTAAATGCCTGATGTTATATGATTGAAATGTCTGGGAACCGTCGCGGGGCGGATCAGGGGCGTTGGCACATGATGATAGGTTCCACGTACATGCTCTTGTTAATTAATTACATTCCTTCTTTTCTCAACCGAGCCAGTGCGTCAAAGGTCTCACTTGCCATAATGTCTATTGCGAACTTCTGGTAACCTCAGTTACTTGAGAGTAGTTAGCTATACTTTTGACGTCAGCTAAAACTTGTTAATTCATGAACTTGATCGTTGAATAAGACATATGTAACCCATCCATGAGCGCCGAAAGCAATTTGGGGTATATATTGAAACAGCAAAACAGCAAAACAGCAAAATCATAAACAGCAAACGCTTCCACCATCTCAAGCTCCTTTGCAGCTTACTGAGTCATTTTCAACCATAAGTTTCTCATCCTCTTGCTCCTCTTCACTCTCATACTCTCGCTTGCGTTTCTGTCTTATGCTAGTCTGTCTCTTTTGAAAAAGAAGGCGCTGCATGAAACCGAGTGCCATATCAAGACTGCAGTCTCCAGCTCTTAAATAGCGATAAATTGCTTGTTTGGGTAGCTGTGTAATCTCACGGCCGCTGAGGCCATTGATTTCGATGAGCTTGACGATTTTAAGCAATATTGCTCCTGGATTATCTGTTCCGAAATATATGCACTCGCTGTTTTGATAGCATGGTAGGTCAGTATAAGGGGTAATGACACCTAACCTCATGAGCTTCTGGAGTCGTACTTGCAAAATCGCGTACTTGGCGACATTAGAGGGAGTCTTGACTTCATACTGGAAGCCACATCTATTGAGAAATGCTATGTCAAGACTCTCCGCAATGTTAGAGGTACAAAGGATCACTAGGTTTGCGTGGCACCGTATTCGATCGAGGCTTGTGAGGAGCGCATTTGTTGCCCTGATTGCATCTTGTGCCTCCCCCCTCTTGCTTCCCAACTCTCGTGAAGCAGCAATACTCTCAACTTCATCAATTAATAGGCAGATGAACCGATCATTGCTTTCTTCACACATTTGCTCAACCTTTGTAAAGATTCCATCCACCTGCTTTGCACTCTCGCTGAAGTACTTAGAGAGGAGAGTGGCTGTCTTGATCTCAATGAGAAGTGCATCATGGTATTTTTGGTTGAATCTAATCGAGATTTCCTGCGCAAAGCCTTGGCATAGGGTCGTTTTGCCAGTTCCTGGCGGCCCATATAGTAGGAATAATAGATTGTCATCGTCTCTGTCGCTTAATTCTTGGCTACTCTGCTGAGAAAAGCGGACTAAGTAGGTCAGACTTGCAAAATTATCAACTAGAATGATCTTACGGGTATTCTCCATTGTCCATATGAGCTCTTCCTTGATGCTTGTCTCAAATGTAAGCCTAAGAGGAAGTGTCAGGTACATGTTGCAGAGCTATGAGACCAAAAGTTCGAACTTACTGATCCCAACTGCCATCAAATTGAATGTTGGGCAACGGAGTGACTCGTGCTTGGAGTAGGTCATTCTCCTCATGATTTTGGGAAGCTTGAGATTCTGTATGCAAGAAGTACAATGCGACCTCTATGTGAACATCCGTTGAGAGATGCGCAGTTTGCGGGTTTGACACTGGTCCCACATACTCCATAACTTTCAGAGACAACAATTCTGCCCCAAACATCTTGTGCCATATATTGTAGGGAGATATAGACCCTGAAATATGGTTAGTAGTGGGATTGTATGAAGCGGGTGCGTATATGAATCTACTCTTGGACTCGTCAAGGATGTCATCCCCAAGGGTGAAGAAGAACAGCTTTGTTGGATCTGATAGGGACTTCTTCAGTCCCTACCGAAGTTAGAGAAGTGGCTCATATAGTGTGATAGTGTAAGAGAAAACTTGCATTGCGTATTTTCTTAACGTTATCTTTATTTTGAGCTTTTAGCCTTCCTTCAATGAAGATAGTGCCTTTGATTCCTTTGACAGCTTCTGCCGCTGAGGCCTGCGTACCATCGTTTTCGGCAAGTTCCAAGTCAAAATCCGGTGAAAATTTCTCTGCACCATCCATAGCTTCTCTCGATTTCTCTATGCGGCTTGGGAAATAGTAGATAAGGAAACCGGTTTGCGCTCACTATGATTTTGGCCATAGAGAGGTTTGGCAATGGATTCCACCTGGGGTTTCCATTTATGGACTAGCTTCAAAGGTGGTTAGCTAGGCGTGGTCGAAGTGAAAGTGGCTTGAATTTATTAGATAGCAACCCAGTTCGTTAGCCTGCACAGCCACATCTAAAATCGTCATTGTTTGTGATCGAGTTTAAAGCGTCGCGCAATTAGCATTGTTAACCATGCGTTGATGCGCTGCAATTCATCACTATGAACGCCATTGCTGAGAAATGTCACAAGGTTGACCCAACTGATCCTACTCAAGGACAGGACGATACGATCGTTCAGCTTGTTATTGCTTTGGCTCTGGGGCTGTCTGCATTCATTGGCTTTTGTGTAAGTTGAATTACCCCATATGGCTATTCAAGAGTTAACACTGTACAGTTTCTTCGACCAAGATGGAAGGGCCTCTATGCAGCACGGAAGCAGCAGATGGATTCCACGGACTCTCTCCCTGAGCTCCCAGATACATTTTTTGGATGGATACCGGTATTATATAAAGTAACGGAACAGCAAGTCCTGACCTCTGCAGGCCTGGACGCATTTGTGGTATGTTTTATAAATGATAACACTCGGGGAATGGGATACTGATGATACGCAGTTCCTGTCCTTCTTCAAAATGTCTATCAAATTGTTTAGCGTCATGTTCTTCTTCGCACTCGTTGTTATGGCCCCAATCAACAAGCGCTTCAGATTCTTGCCCCCTTGGGGCGATAGTGGTGACCAAGAACCGACGACTCTCTGGGATAACGACTCGCAATTTACAAATAGATCATGGACCAATGAAGGAGATAACGATGGCTGGAAAAAGCCTAAATTACCAGAGATCAGCTACCTTTGGGCTTATTTCGTATTCACCTACGTATTTACGGCCTTGAGTTTATATTTCATGACGAGTTATACGCGCCGTATTATTCAAATTAGACAGGATTATCTTGGCAGCCAAACAACAATCACAGATCGAACAATCAAACTGTCTGGTATCCCCACAGAACTGCAATCCGAAGAAAAGATCAAGGAACTTCTGGAGAAGCTCGAAATTGGGAAAGTTGAGAATGTGACAATCTGTCGTAATTGGAAGAAGCTTGATGACATGATGGACAAGCGGGCGACTATACTGCGTCGACTGGAAGAGGCCTGGACGGTTCATCTTGGCAATCAAGCATCTGTAGCAAGTGCTCAATCTAGAGTTACACATCCTTCGTCAGACGATTATGAAGAGGATGATTCAGATGCTCATGAATCTGGAAATCTTCTTGGACAGAGTCATGTTACCCCCTACGAACGGCCACGGCCTACTACCAGAGTCTGGTACGGCTTCTTGAACTTGAAGAGCAGGAAGGTTGATGCCATCGACTACTACGAAGAGAAACTGCGGAAGCTAGATGATAGAATCATTGAAGCTAGAAAACAGAACTACAAGCCAACACGTCTAGCATTTGTCACCATGGATTCCATTCCTGCATGTCAAATGGCGGTTCAGGCACTTCTTGACCCCTCTCCTATGCAATTATTGGCCAAGCTGGCACCGGCGCCATCAGACATCGTTTGGCCGAACACCTATCAGCCTCGTTCAAGCCGGATGATTCGCTCTTGGACTGTCTCAATATTCATCTTCGTATTAACCCTTGTCTGGCTTGCTCCAGTTGCTGGTCTAGCCGGTCTTCTCAATTTGTGTTCGATACAACAAGTATGGCCCGAGTTTGCTAAGTTGTTAGAGAGACACGATATTACGAAAGCGCTTGTTCAGACTGGGTTACCGACGTTGGTCGTGTCTTTGTTGAATGTTGCAGTTCCTTTTCTTTACGACTACCTGGCTAATATGCAGGGTTCTATTTCTCAGGGCGATGTCGAACTGTCCGTCATCTCGAAGAACTTTTTCTTCACGTTTTTCAACGTGTTCCTTGTTTTCACGGCCTTCGGTGCCGCTGGAAAGTTCTGGCCTGCATTGCAGGAATCATTGAGAGATACAACCAAGCTCGCCTATCGGCTAGCGGGATCCATCGATGCTCTTGCAATATTCTATACCAATTTTATTCTGCTTCAAGGCATTGGCTTGATGCCATTCCGATTGCTAGAGTTTGGGAGCGTAGCACTCTACCCCATTATGCTGATTGGGGCAAAGACCCCACGCGATTATGCCGAGCTGGTCCAACCTCCCATATTCAAATATGGCTTCTACCTACCAACCGCAATCCTTGTGTATATTCTATGCTTTGTATACAGCATTCTGCCAGCAGGCTGCCTGGTACTATTCTTCGGCCTCATTTATTTTGTGCTCGGATACTTCATTTACAAATACCAGCTGCTTTACGCAATGGACCACCCTCAGCACGCGACAGGTGGGGCATGGCCAATGATATGTTACCGGATTCTTGTTGGCTTGGGCGTTTTCCAAGTTTTGATGGCTGGATACGTTGCACTTCATAAATCTTTCGTTGCGGCTACTCTCATTGTGCCGCTGATTCCGTTGACAATATGGTACAGCTACTTCTATGCGCGGACATTTGAGCCTCTCATGAAGTTTATCGCACTGCGCAGCATCCGACGAGAGAACAATGCTAATTTTAATATCGTCGGTGAGGATATTGGGGCCGAGCGACCCCCTGAGCACTTGCGCAGAGAGAGTACTGTTGACGAGTCGCGTGAGAAGGGACAGAAGTTTGTGAATCCAAGTCTGGTTATTCCGTAAATATCATCCACAAATTCTGCTACTAGAGCTCGACTGACTGATTATTTTAGGTTGGAAAAGATATGGATTAATGGCCAGAAAGGCTCCAATGGCAATAGCGCTGGTAGCGGCTCACAGTCGCCGGATGCACTTGGTAGGCAATCGAGCACAGAAAGTTCTGTCAGTCTTGGTGACACCCATGTTTGGAGAGAGAATGGAGACAACAATGTCTAGTGTTGATATTTTAGCGGCATTGTAGGCGTTCAAATTGAATAAAGAAAGCTTGCTTCCCTAGCTATCCTGTTCCTACCCTTTTCAATTAGAAGATACCCGGAATGACTCTTTCCTCATTATGACCGCCCATCATTTGAGCGACTACTCTGAAGGAGGACTGTGCGGTTCTGTCATCAGCTCACTTTCTTCCTAGTATTATTATTTGAGAATACACATATGCATACCTATTGTAATACAACTTTCTCTCCTGACAAAACATAGATTGATTATACCCGCTGTCAACATCGAGAGAAATATGCACGGAGCATGACTGTACTATCCTGCTACTCCTCGACAAATAGAAACCTGGCCTCCAAAGAGGCCGCCGACACGACGTCTTCCCAAATACTGCTCTCGCGAGACGTAGCAGATTCTTGTGACTTCTCATCCTCCAGCTTATCGCCACCTCAACGATCTTCAACTGTCGCCTCGATCGTCGAGTCGAGTTCTCAAAACATTATGAATATGGGCGGAGTAACGAAAGCCGCAAGGTGCGACCTTAAAAGCGGCTATGAAATTGGCCTTGAGTGCGATGAGAAGGGTGAGCAGGAAAGCTATGCCTAGCCTCTTCAGGTTGGAATTCCAGTTTTTGACAGGTGAAACTAGGAAAAGGAATCAAAGGATTATGGCAAAATGAGTCAAAGCTGTCTCAACGAAGATGGCGCCCAGATCCGAATATATCGTCGGCTTTCGAAGAACAGCCTGCAATCTGCTCTCCGTCTCTTTGTGTGGAGCCAACCAGTAGCCGATCAGATGTAGAGTCTTCACTAATTGAGCCAAGGTCACCAAGGATAATTGATAAACAGAAGGGCACACATATTATGCGTGGGAGGACTATGGAACGTTGCCCGAGATTTGAAGATCCTTTAGCAAGAGCAACGTCAAGAACCAAAATTCAAGACGCCCCAATCGAAGTAGACATGCGACCTATTCAGAAGAGGATTAGTCGAAGTAGCACCTTGTTTGAAGACCCTACTGATCCGCGAGCGATTCTGGAAGACACTTTTCTGGAGCCTCTACCAAATGAGTCTCTTCGCAGTTCAATGAGCAGCGTATCAGCGAGACTTCAAAGCTCAGTCTCATTTCCAGAAAGTTCAGCCTCCTGCGCAGTATTCAGCAAAACTCTGCGAGCCAACACAAGTCCAACAATGGACTCCAATCCCAATAAGAATCCTGTCACTGAACGGCCTGCAAACCCCTTACAAACGGTCTTCAATAATCGTCCAACGCTGCACCCTATGCCTACCATGTCATCTGACAGGCTTGCACAAGTCTTGCCAGACGTTGGTCACCTAGAGTATTTGGCTATCAAGTCCTCTTCTTCCCTCTGGTCTTCGCCTTATCTGAAGGTGCAGAAAACTGGATCCGAGCCTGCGGCTTCAACCGCTGCCTGTTTACCCACTGAAATACTGCACAAAATCTATGATGAGCTTAGTCCTGCTAACTTCAATGCTGCCAGGCATGCTTGCCGAAATTGGTTCAATAGCAGTCTAAAACAGTCACTTCTAGAATCCATGCTCAGGCGTGGCGGCTGGTCATCCAGCATCTGTATCGGTATCTTGTCAGAAAAAACCATAGATGCGAATCTAGGATTACCGGTGTGTGATGAATGGAGTTTAAGCAAACGCCTTTCTCGAGAATGCGCACTTGGTCCTGACTGGACCGGCAACGGCTTGAAAGAGAGTTACAACCACCAACCATCCACATCTTCAACGCAGGATCTTAGATGCTCCCTCGTTCAGACTGCCGAGATTGACTTCAGTGATATTGCCATTCTTCATCCAGGCGCTGAATTTCCGGGAATAATTTTCACGGTCAGCAGCTGTGGCAGATTCTTGATGGTTGCCAACGGCTGTCTAATATATATTTATGAACTCAACCGAAGTCATCGTTGCCTTGAGTCCGTCTCTGCTATAAGCGCGGGCTCACTTCGACCAGTTACCAGTATTATTGCCCCTCGCCGAGTTCTAGCTTGTAGCATGGACACTTCTTCAAACAGATATGCCGTTGCTGCCCTGCTTGATGGCCGCATGGGTCTTGTATGCGATATTTCAAGCCAAAACCTTTCAAACTCGGCCAACTGGTCTCAAAAGGTAGCTGTCGAAACTTCTTCAGTTGCACAAAATAGATTTGCAAGCGATGATAAGGATCGTAATTTTCAAAGAACAGCCATGCTCGATCGTGTTTTGTTGCAGGGTTCCGCAACTCGCACCTCGCGAAGTTGGTCATCGACCATGCAATCTTCTATTTACCCTGGGGTTGCCACAACAGGTACTGATAGGAGGTCTTATAGTCCCGCCATCTTAGAAAAATTTGTAGATGGTAATTTGCAAGATTCATTACCACGAAAGCCACCAAACTGTTCTCATGCCGGCTCCATTTCTAAACTTAATTCCTCTATAAAGACCATGCACAACAAGAGTTCTCTCTCTGGAGATCTGTTGCCTTGGGAAAACCACCATGGCTATGAAATGCCTGTAGAGAACGGCCCTCGATCTATCTATCGAAATCTCTGCTCAGACGATGATCCGCCACGCTCTGTAGCAATTTGTCCTCAGAGACGCTGTGTCGCATTTGGATGTTCTGCTGGCATTGATCTTCACTGGGTTGATGCACTGACTGGTCAAGATTTGAACCGATGGTTTCCATTGACAGCACCCAGCGATTACCTGTTCTTTCTTCCCCCTAGGAGAAGTGTTGACTCCGCTAAAAAGTTAAGACTCATTAGCAGTGCTGCTAGACCTAATGAGCGAGCTGCGATTGGATCTCGATCCTTTGGAGAAAGGGCACGCTCATCACCATTCTGGGAGAAATTGGGTTGGACACCTAAACACGAATCTGAGGACCATAGTCAAGGATTTCTAGCAAAACTTCGACGAGAAAATAGCTCCAGGACGAGAGGTAGCGGTTGGAGGGATTATTCCGATCACTACCGCGCAGTACCATTAAGCGATGGGTACCATATTCTTTTCACAGATCCAACAACTGGGCTCCTCTCTCTTGGGAGCGATGCGCCGATTGGCGGACCGACTAAGCTCCTTCGCAAGATATGGTTTAGAGGACCTCTTGATGACATAAGTCCTATCTGTTATGCTAGCGGTTCCGATCTTCGCTACGGAGTGCGAATTGTTGCTGCCTTTGGAGTTGGCGAGGAACAAAGCATATGGCTTTTCTCTGTTCCTGGCGATATCTTCAGTGCAAGTTCTGGGTCACACTTCACAGGATCTGGTACGGCATGGCTTCGGCCTTATTTGGATCAAAGGAATGCAAATATGGACTGGGTTCCATGGTGGCGAAATCAAGCTATTCAGAACGGGCTAGGAGTTGAGCCCGACTTAGCTCTTGGCACTCTGTCAAAAAATACATGGCCTACACAGGTACGTGGTCAGTGGATTGGAAGATGCAAGGGATTGATTGACCTTGCTATTGATTCGGGCCCAGAAATGGCCATATGGGCTTTCAACAAAGAAGGTCAAGCGAAAGTTTGGCAGATCAAGACTGGAAAACACGAAGCAGCCACGAAGTCTATCGTCACAAGAGATGGGACGATAAGAGTATTAGATTTCCAGGGAGACATTGAGATGTGCGATGCGCCCCCAACCACACCTTCGCCGGAACTTTTGTATGCGGCTGAGAGCTTCAAGCAAGATTCATCTGAGGTTTCATTGACACCCGAGGAACCCGTACACAAATCTTTCGATGGGACCGTATCCCTAGCTGCCTCCAACCTGCCTGCAAACAGGAGAGCTTGCAGTCACTCATCGGTTGGAACCTTTGGTGTCCACCGCCAACTGGAGACAGATTTGAACAGGAACGGGGACGTCTTAATGGACGATTTGCCGGCGATGCAAGACTTCGTTAATGGAGACGGTTCTGATGACTCACTTGAGGCAGTGGCACTTGTACATCATAGAGGAGAGATTCTCTATCACACGAGCCGTTGGATAAATCGTAGTTGCGAAAGTAGGGGCCAGGCGAATGTAGGAGACATCGTTGAGGAATTGACCGGGATTGCTAGAATTGATATCGAGGTCAGATGAGATCAGTCTGCTAGTAACGGTACAAGAAAGAATAGAAACGCTTGAGTCTCCACTGCTTGTGTTGCGATGACATCTAGAACGCCGGTGCCTCTCAATCTCTCAGCCTCACTTCTTAGTGCACGTCATTCAGTGTAATCATAGTCTACAAGCTCAAGAACCTCAAGCAGCTTCCGCTTCCCTTCACCTTCCCTTCCCCTTTCCCACCCTCGTTTATTCTCGCTTGCGGCGGCTCCCGAGCTTGAGCTTGAGTCCACCATCCGATGTCATGCTTGCCAAAGAATTCCATCCCTCGTCATGCAGTCAGCAAGGCGGTGCATGTCGGCCGCGGAAACAAGATCGCTTTCAACACCACGAATCCATGTCATGCGGCAATACTTCTGCCTCTGCCATCCCCCCCAGCCCAACCAACCCAATCGCCTGACAAGCATTTGCCCAACCAACCACCCGCTAGATATATATGTCCTTCCTCTATCATGACGACCTTTGCCCTCATGCCAGCTGGCGACCCTGTTCTGCTAGGGAAGGAGTCGACAATACGCTTTCCTTATATTTGACCTTCGCATAGTCCGCCGGTACTGAGTACTTGCTAGAGCCTTGAGATAGCTGAAAACAGGAATATACTTGGTTGGGAAACGTACACAAGCAGTCTCTTGGCAGCATTTCGAGATTTTTCAGACACACGAGCCTGCCTGGGAGTTTGACAGCAACAGCAACAGCAAGCGCGACCGCAGCCATGTGTCTCTGTAAGTCGCATAACCATTCTTCCCTCGTGAATCTGGCGAAGAGCAAGAGGCTGATTAGAATCGCAGTTCGTCCCCGTCTCGAAAACGACTTCGAGTTCGTCGACCGCAGACCCGCACGCAAAGTATACATCGCAGCAGTCACACCGTCGCCGCGGCGGTCTGTAACTCACACACACGTCTCCGACACAGTCATCATCGCCCAACCACCCGCCGCGCAGTACGTACAAGCACCAGCCCGCACCTCAATCCCCAAGATCGTCAAGGCGCCTACCCCTCCTCCGCCCTTACCGACGCCAGCACCGGCCAGAATCGAGCTGGTCGAGGTCGAGGAGGCGCACAGTCCGAGGGCCAGCAGAACTTCCGTCAGCCGGAGGAGCAGTCGTCGGAAGAGTCGCGGTGGTGAGGAGAGGGAGGTTTATATCGAACGCGAGCGAGAACGCATCCGAGGCCTGGGTCGACAGAGTCCTCCACATCATCCCGTGGAACAATACCGCTATGTGGAGGGCGTGCAGAAGGAGACGCGCTTCTTGGAGGATAACCCCCGGCGCACACGCAGTCACAGTATCACGTATGAGACGAACCCGCGGCACTCGGGCAGGATCCACGAGAGAGAACGTGTGGTGATTGAAGATGATGGCCGGAGGAGAGAATTCTATCAGCGGAGGTGATACTCTTTATTTAACTGAGGCGTTAAGCGGTACGGAAGCGTAGCGGTTCGGTGTTCTGGCGTTTGTTTTGTTTTGTTCCTACACGAATTACCTGCTGCATTAGGTTGCTGCATATTAGAAGGGTCATTAGATGTTTGTAAAACAATCTCTATCGGGGTTGGGCTTGGCAAGATGTGTTTAGGAAGTTTAATCAAAATTCTTTTGACGTTTAAGAAAACTTGGGATAGGATTCATTATTGTGTTACGTGATTTTGACATTGTCTGCAGTTTTGGAAATTGAAAGTGTCCTGATGAGATCGGCTGGATCAAGTAAGTGCCAGTGGTGATCTTAGTGATTATCCTGGTACCTGAGATCATTGTAGTACTAAACTGTCGATCAGCTTGAGCCAGTGACTTGTAAGAATGTCCTGGTACCTGAAATCATCGTAGTACTAAACTGTCGATCAGCTTGAGCCAGTGACTTGTAAGAATGTCCTGGTACCTGAAATCATCGTAGTACTAAACTGTTGATCGACTTGAGCCAGTGACTAGTAAGAATGTCTTGACACTTTGAGTATATTTCCTCTAAGCATCTTAATTCGGTTATACCAAAAGAATGAAGAAAACCACAATTATTTGGGGCAGAAATTTTCAATGCTTGAGAACAGCTCAGCTATTCGGATTCTTCTATTGGTATCTAACTAATGTCTCCAAACTCGAACAGCCTTGTCTTTGCCGCCACTGCCTACTTTTTGTCCATCCGGACTCCAATCTACAGCATAGACCTCGTCTTTATGGCCAGGAAGATCTGTATATCTCGTTAAAACCCGGTTGTGTCAAGAAAAAGGGGTATGGGAGAGGGAGGAACGGGAAAACTTACCAACAGAAAGCTTGTGTGTACGCATATCCCACACCTTGAGTGTCGTATCCTTGCTACCAGTCACTAGTAGTCGGGAATCAGGGCTGAAGGCGCATTGGTATACTGGTGCAACATGGCCTCGAAGAGTGTTGATGAAGTTACCGTCTCTTGCGTTCCAGATCTTAGTATGGTTATCGAATCCAGAGGAGGCAATGAGTAAGCCATCTGGGGAAAATGTCACATGGTTGACTTGTTTTTGATGACCAAGCATTCTCTTGACCGGCTTCGTTCCTTTCGACGGGTCCCACAGATACATCGTGAAATCATCACTGGCGGAGACGAGTCTCTCAACGACCTCTCCTTGAATTGTTGCTGCTTGCAGAAAACGCTCTTTCGCCTTCGCGACCTTCTCCTCGTCGGTAGCTGGGATCTTGCCAGTGTGATCATGGTAGGCGGTGCGAATGACGAAGTCGGTTGAAAGAGCCAGATGGTTGACCCAATGTGCGTGAGAGTTGAGGGAGTGTGCTAGAGTTCCATCCTTTGCGTTCCAAACCTTGACTGTTTTGTCATGAGATCCGGTGTAGATGAGACCAGTACCTCCCCACTTAACACAAGAGACAGAACCCTTGTGACCACTCAAGACGATCTCGATTTTCTGTTGATTTGTTGACCAGATACGAACGGTGGCGTCCTTTGAAGCTGATGCTAACCTTGGCTCTCCAGGCTTCTGAGAATGATATGGTTCCCATGCAAGACTTGTTACCCATTTTGTATGCCCCTTCATTATGTTTCCTAGTTGCTTGCCAGTCTTGGGATCCCATATCCGCACTGTGTTGTCCATACTACCCGTCGCAATTCTTGAATCATCCGGTGACCAGCTGACAGCTAATACCCAACTTGAATGTCCCTTAAGTGTATGCAAAGGAGTTCCAGTATCACAGTCCCAGATTCTTGCAGTATTATCACCACTACCACTCACCATCTTCGACGAGCTTCGAGGAGAGAATTGAGTCGCCAGAATTGCTTCTCCATGGCCTGGAATTGTTGATGCACATCTTGAGACTGCCTGAACTTTGAAAACTGCCTGCGGTGCTGCTGAGACATGCTGAATCTCTTCTAGATTTATAAGATTAGTGCTAACGAGCGTTTTATAGACGTTCGTAGGAAAGGCGGTTGTGACAGGTTCGGAAGCCTTGTTCTTAACCGGGAGGGTGAATCGGTATGGGATGTGCTCTGAAGGGTCCTGTGAATGTTAGTGGAATCCAACATTGAGTATTTTCGGAAGTGAGAAGTTTGTAGATGATGCCATGACAGAGCGCTGTTTGAACCAAGATAGAGAATTTACTCCCATCTAATTATTTAATTGATTCAACTCTTCTTGCGAAAGACATTTCAATCACTGAAAAGACCGCAATGCTTCAGCGCGGACAGATGTCGACGACTGAATCCGATATAGCAATTCAAGGCTGGACTTCCCAACCAGAAGTGTACCATATGATGAAGGAAAACTTGAACGTACATGCTCTTGTAATTCGTTGACCAGCAATTCCAGATTTTTTGGGCTGGCATTGGCAACTGGTACCAGAACTGGGCCTCCAATAGGAAGGCCAGTGGTCTCATCGAAAAATTGTATCTTAAGGGTGCCAGCATCACTGGGGATCTCTTCCAAGTCTTGCTGATTCTTCGCTCGTTCTGCGGCATCCGTACGCTGCCTCTTACTTGGTGGGGGTAAAACGGTCGCCATGGTGAAAGACAAATGCGGAGTGTATTCGGACGCTCAGCGCACAAAAAAAGTAGAGTCTAGTGCTTGTATACACCAGCTTCGAGACGGGATTTGTGCCTGGTATTACTTGTAGCGGGCAGAGTATGCCTTTATGAGCTGTCGAGACAAGGCGAGGCGCAAACTTCCGAAAATAATTATTCTTGAATCTTTTGATCTTCGCAGCCTTGTGGGTCCGTGCCACTAGCGTCATCCGCGAGGCTGAAGTTATCTGCTCATCTCTTCCCCAGTTCCAAAATCCCGTCCTCAACAACTCAAGACTGAGTTGTCGATAAATAAGATAATGCAAAATTAATATCTGACTCACGCATCTGAGGAACAAATGCTCTGCTATCTCAACTAACTGAACCTCATTAACTCTCATGTTCTCATAGCTTTCATCATGCCTTCATCTCGTCCTTCGACGGCTTACAGTTCCACGTCCTATCCATATCAATATTCAGCAACTCCATCCAATTCGAACACTCGTTCCCCCACTGCCCGGCTAAGCACTGTACGATCTGGTACCAGTCGCAGCAGATCACGAGCCAGCTCAGGACTTGGCGTTGACCAGCAGATTATTTGTGCTGTCAATGAGAGCCGTGGAGTTTCTCCTACCGTGGGTATCGCTTTAGTAAATATATCCACTGGCGAAGCTGTTCTTAGCCAGATGTGCGACAACCAATTCTATGTTAGAACGCTTAACAAGCTACAGGTATTCGATCCAACTGTTGTTCTGGTTGTGTCTACAACTGGAAGCAAGTCAAAGATGCATGAAGTGATTGAAGAGAATCTCGGGGCCAATATCTTTTCCATGGATCGTAAGTACTGGTCTGAGGCCATTGGTCTAGAGTATATCGATCAGTTGGCATTTAAGGATGACCTTGATGCACTCAAATTCGCAATTGGAGGAAACTACTTTGCTACCTGCTGTTTCTGTGCGGTAGGATATCTGTTTGATTTCCCCGGAAGAAAGATCTGATGAGAGCAGGTTCTTCAATTTATTGATTTCCAGCTGAGTCTGAAGTTCGCTTTTAATTCTCTCCGCATCAAGTATCAGCCGTCTGAAGGCTCCATGATGATTGACCTGTCAACCATTCAATCGCTGGAACTCATTCAGAATCTACAAGATTCGAAATCGAGACAATGCCTGTTTGGTCTCATGAATCACACACTCACTCCAATGGGAGCAAGACTGCTGAGAAGCGCAATACTGCAGCCTTCTACCCAGGTGAGCGTGCTGGATAAAAGATATGACGCCGTTGAAGAACTCACTCAAAGAGATACTATGTTTCTTACCATTCGCCAAGGTTGGGATCTCTCCATCCATCTCAAACTCTCTGACCAGATACCCAGCCATACAGCCTTTTCATGACATTGAGAAGATTCTCACAAAAGTGATTTTTATAATATCTTGTTCGTTGGGCTAGCTGATATTTTTAGCTCATCACAATACCGCAAAAGCCGAACATGGCGCATGCTGAGCAATCGATCAACAATATTTTATTGCTCAAAAGTTTTGCTACACAAGTGCCTAAGGTGTATGAAGCTCTGACGGGTGCTCGATCCGACTTACTTTCTGAGATCCGAGACCAGTGCAGGGTAGAAAATGTGAGTCCGACCTTAAATCTGATCACTGAGTACATCAACGAAGATGTCGGATATCAAACCAAACCCTTGGACTTGCGGAATCAGAGAACGTACGCTGTAAAGGTTTGTCACTGATACAAATTCCTTGGTTTTAAGTTACTAATCTACCTAGGCCAATGTCAGCGGGCTTCTCGACGTCGCTCGGCAAACATTCAAAGAGGCAACCGAAGACGTACACCAGCATATTGATGATATCAACGGTAGGCTCTTCTCCGCCAATGCATTATAGTACCAGCACTAATTGCTGCCATAGCTGAGGATGGAATACGAGCTGTTCCTGGATATGACAATTCTCGTGGGTATTGGCTGCGTGTTTCGGAGGACTTTTCTGGACAGCAACTCCCTGATAGCCTTGTCAATGTGATTAGGAAAAAGGGTCACTTCGAATGCCAAACACTTCACCTTATGAAACTCAACCGGAGAATACATGATTCACACCAGGAAGTGGTACTGCTGAGTGATACCACCATTCAAGATCTCCTTGACAAAGTCCGTGGCGAGATTTCAAGCATGTTCAAGGTGTGCCAAGCAATTGGGATGCTAGATATGATTGCAGCCTTTGGACAGTTGGCAACTGACAGTCCAGATTATGCGAGACCCAAAATTGACAATATCTTGACAATTGAGTCTGGACGGCATCCTATCAAGGAAAAGGTAAGAGAGTGCAATACTGAAAACTTAGTACGCTAAAAGTCAGGAAATAGAATCTTCAAAACGCAAGGTTTATCCCGAATGATGTCTTCGCCAGCCAAGCATCGCGATTTCAGATCATTACTGGTTGCAACATGAGTGGAAAGAGTACATACATAAGGACAATTGCTTTAATAAATATCATGGCTCAGGTTGGCAGTTTTATACCTGCGGAAAGCGCAACCGTTCCGATAATTCAGCAGCTATTCGCGCGGGTATCCATGGATGACAAAATCGAAACTAATGCCTCGACTTTTGCAACTGAAATGCGTGAGACAGCTTTTATACTGAGGTCGGTTTGCTCGGAAGACTTTCATTAGGATACGGTTAAAACTTGTAATATCAGGAACATAGACGAAAACAGTATGGCCATCATCGATGAACTTGGGCGCGGCACGAGCACAAGGGACGGATTAACGATTGCTTTGAGCATTGCTGAAGCTCTGGTTGAAAGTGGGGCCTTTGTCTGGTTTGCTACACATTTCAGAGAGTTAGGTGAGTCTGACAAGGACCAACCCTGGCAGCATTTCACTTACTCCATTAGCGCAAATACTGGGCAGCAGGCCTGGAGTAATCAATCAGCACCTCAAAGTTGACATGACTGATGAGCACAGAATGGTAATGACCTTCAAAATTCGCGAAGGAGTTGTAAGTGAAGACCCCTATGGGCTTGCCTTAGCGCACGTGGTAGGTTTACCTGCCAGGATCCTGGAGGTTGCAAAGGAAGTTTCCCAATCCATCCGAGAAAAAACGGCAGCAAAGAAATGCTCCCGAAAGACTTTGGCTCTATCTAGGAAGAGGAGGCTTGTGTTGGCGCTCTCTGATACCTTGAGTGCCCTCAGAGATGGTGAAATGGAAGGCGAGACTTTATTGAGATGGGTGTTGATGGTTCGGGCTCAGTTCGTGAAGAACATGGATCAGATAGACGTTGAAGCCACAAGCAGTGACTTTGAGAATGATGAAGATGTCAGTGTAGGTGGAGAAGAGGGTGCATCAGAGGACCATATAGCAGTGACGGGACCGCGGATATCAGGCGATGATACTTGATTGAAGGAAGTACAGTTGGGAATTGGCATGCCTGGAACCTCATTTTGCAGATCCTATTGGCTGAATAGTGCCACTTGCTATAGCTACCTCGCATCCATATAATTGGTCACGACGCCATCTGATGCTCTGTAGGCACATGCCCAACAAAGAATATAAAGGCTTCAATTACGAGTCGGTTCCAAGGCCACCTTGCCTTTTGTCAAGATCGCAAAGCTGGCATTTATCTGCCCAGAGATTCTCCACAGGATTCTTTTGGAAGGTATTTGGAAACAGTGCCCCACGGGAGCTTTAGCGAGCAACTTGTCGACAACTTAACGTCATACAGAGAACGTGCACAGCTACTTCCAGATCCGAGGTACCTTGCCTTACATCACTGTACCTTACATTCTCCCAGAAACATTCCCGTCCCCTTCTTCCTTTCTTATCATTGTCCCCCCAAAAATCAACCAAGCCATAAAAAAGTTACCTCAACCATGGAATCAAAGGCTCTCACCTCGCGCCATCCACTGCAACGCCTGCAGTCGCCCTCACGCAACATCTCAGCGCTCATCCACACTCTAGGCCTAGTATCATTTAGTCTAACGTTCAAGTACCTCCTCGACTTCCCAACCTTCATCAACTCATCCTACGGCTGGCACTTCCAGTACCTGACGATCCTGGGGCTCAGCGTGGCGACGCTGACCTTCGTGTTTGGGCTCCTCGCCGACCTGACGCTGTCGCCGCTGCTGTTCCGGTGCAAGAACATCCTCGCGCTGTGCTCGGCGCCGCTCGAGGTGCTCATCTCCATCCTCTACTGGGGCATCTCCGCTATCGACCGTTCCTTGGTCGTCCCGCCCGAGATTCACATCGCCCCCTGGGCGGATGTCGGCTTCCATGCCATGCCCTCTCTCCTGCTTACCCTCGATCTGCTGTTCTTTAGCCCGCCTTGGACCCTGGGGCACGTGCCGGCCTTGGGACTGAGTAGTGTGATTGCCGTTGCGTACTGGGCGTGGGTCGAGGAGTGCTTTCGACACAATGGCTTGTTCGTATTCTCCGTTTTCGTTTTTTTATTTTTGTTTTTTGGCTACTTGGCTGTGGGAGTTTGATCGCAATCCCGTTCCGGTTTTGGGTTTTTCTTTTCGGGGGGAGGGTAATATGTGGAAAGGTACTTTTAATAGAGGGCTTGCTGACTTTAGGGATTGGAATCACAGTTATCCTTACCCGCTCTTTGCGCAACTAGATACAACGCAGCGCACAATCCTGTTTTCAGGTGCCGCGCTGTTGATGACTGCCAGCACAGCGTTGCTGAAATGGATGTATGGTAAGATAAACGGGCTGGAGGCCGGGAGAAGCACGCCAAAGAACATTAAGGGGCTATGAGACAGATAGGTAGCAGTTGGATGGATGTCCTGTCTGCTTCGTTCTTTTTTGCGGACGGGAGATTGGTAGATTAGCTGAGATACCTACTTACCTTGATGCTCAGAGAAATCGTTTAAACGGCAACGCAACGTTACTAAAATAATTCCGCATAGGAGATGTATGTATTTAGAGCTAGAGGGTATCATGCCTTAGACATATATTCAAAGTTTACTCTCGAGCCCATTTCACTATTTATCCAACGTCTTCGACCTTATCTATCCCCCTCTTGGTATCTAATTATGATCACCGAACCAACGCCAGAGCCCCTTCTCAGTCATCATGGAAAGGGGCATATGCTAGAAAAGAAAAGAAAATCTACCTAAGGGTAATCCAGCCCGTTGGAAGTACAGTACGAATTTAGTAGTATTGCAAGTAGCAGGTCCATCCTCGTCGCCTACGTATAAGAATGCCGACTCCTCCACTGTCTTTTTGTGCTCAAGCAAACTAAGAAAAGAGTGCATTCTGTTCTGTATTTTGAAATTCTCACGCTCAAAGATTAATCAGGTCGACTTCGGAGAAATCTGGTGGGTTGCGTCCGTACACAACTCGTTGCTTGCCATCCAAGGCTGTGCCGACATTACTGATCCAGATGTTACCATTGCCATATTCGCGGGTGCGCTTAATCTCATCATCGCTGACGCCTAGATCGTCGCGTGGAATCCATACGATAGGTCGCCTCGTTCGCAGCGCGATATGACGGAAGGCATCCTTAACAAGCATATCTCTCTCATCTGGAGTGAGATCTTCAATTTCGTCATTGTAGCCACCGTAAAGAGCATCCGTGATCTTTCTCTGTGCCTCCACATCCTTGTGTACATGCCGGCGTCTTGGATGTGGTGAGGAGTGGTTTGTGGCATAGCTATCCTCACGGCCGAAAGTCTTTTCTCGAATATGCTTTCCTGATTTCGCAGCCCAAGTACCAGCGCCTGTAGCAAGGTTGATCGGGTTGAGCTTTGAAAATTTGCTGGTTTGCTCTGGAGTATCCATATTTGTTAACTCAATATCGTTCTTGCTCTGTGTGAGACCAGTGGTTTCATCATCGTCTCCTTCAACAAGACCAAGCCGTTGAGCTTGTGCACGCTCAAAAGCCTCGTCACGCAGAACAGCCTCATCCTCGAACGTGATAGGCAAATGATGAAACAAAGGACCAAAGGACATGTTCAGTAGGACCTGATAGATAGCAGTGAAGAACATTGCGACGACCATGATTATAGCTTGTGGTACGCACGCAGTCTTGTTATGCTCATCCCGAACGATGAAGAAGAGACCAATGAGACAGATCTCCATGATGTACAAACCAGTAAAAGTCTGGTTGATCGCGCGTGGATACAGAAGTCCACCGGTATCGAGCTCAAATCTGATGACGTAAAGCATAGAATAACGCATCGCAATCCAGAGAAGGGCAAATGTTATGATGGCGAAAACGATAATTACGGGTGCCACGACGGAATACACCAGCGCAATACAAGCGAAATTCGTGTAGATAGGGAAAAACGAGCCCCATTGGACAGAAGGAAGCTTCGTGTTTCGTTGCCACTTTTGACGTGCGGTATTATCGAACAGCTTTGGTAACGCAAACCACATAATCAGGGTTCCAATCTGAAGGAGTGTTCCCGAACTGGTACTCAAAGCCTGAAGAATCATGTATGAGAAGAAATAGTTGGCAGCCTTGGGAAGATTGGTTGCGAGCAGATCCGGAATAGTCGTAAGGCTGTTGACAGAACTGGCCAACGTTGTGATGGCACCAGTGGATACCGAAACGACCAGGAAAACCTGAACGAAAAGAAATGCGAAGTAATAGTTCTGAACGGTTCTTTCCCGCTGTGTACCAGTTTGTGCGCCTTGAACCAGAGCCAAGAAATGCAAGATGTTCGGCACAAGCCACAACAAGAGCGCAAGAACAGCCGCCGGCAGCACACCAGCAATTGCCTTCAGCAAGTTTTGATTGATCGAATCCAACCAACTGAGCCACGAATACTTGCTGGACAGTGTTGTGATCTGTGCCAAACTAGCAGTCCATGCGACGGGAAATGTCCATAAGATAACCATGCCTGTAACAATGGTAAAGACGCTGCCCGTTTTAATCCATGCCTGCCACCATCTTACAGACATGTTACTCCAGATGACATCTTTGGGTGAGATTTCGACACTACGTGGGGCCATGTGTTTCGGAACATGGTGGGCAACGGATTGACTTGCCATGTGAGCAGCAACCTGGTGATTGAATTGGATGAAAGCAGAGTTCATGAGTGGGAATCTCTCGGGGTGCTGTTGATCCTCTTCGATTTCCAGATTCAAGCGGGCCAGCTCCCCTCGGCAATAATAGATTGTATCGACTTTCTTATTAAGTAGTGGGAGTCGAGGCATCCAAGAATTCCAACCTTGATTGTGAACTCTCATAGTCGGTCGCTCTTTGTGCTTCAAGTACTTTTCCCAAGTAGCTGAAATCTCATCTTCTCTATAATCCTTATTGTAGGCAATTGGATATTCAATAGGCGGCACTTCTTCCCCACAAAATGGGAGAATGTCTTTTATCTTCTGCCAAAGGCCCTTTGGTTTCTCATTATTCGCTCGCTGCATCTCCTCACTGCTCTTTGTGAGGGGAAATTCGTCACTTTCCATGCCAGTGGGAACCGGTGACGGAAAACCACCGGAGGGACCTAGCCAGAACTTCCACCAGTTCGTGCCCTCGTCGTTAGGGGAGTGCCAATCATGAATTTGAGTCGACCGCCTCACGGTATTTCCGATCATCCTCGATTTCGGTATAGAAACAGAAACTCTTGGATCCTCATATGATATAGATGGAGACACGGCCGCGCCAAATTGCTGGAGATCTGGAGATCCGCGGTTTTTCTCCGAATCATGCTGCACGCCAGATCCATAAGGGCCATTGGGCTTCACGGGTTCGATGTATCTGCCAAATTTGTCGAATTCGGCCACAGATTGTCGATCAAGATTCACGAACCCATTAGTCGTTTCAATCTGGCCATCAAGATCTCGACCAGCCCTGCCGAGCCCTCCAACAACCGTGTCTCCTGCAGCAGTAAACCCCTTTCCAACATCTTGAACGCCATGGGCAATAGCCCCAAAGCCTTGACCAACAGCACGAAGTCCATTGCCTACGCCAGCTAATTTGAAACCACCACTATTACTATGGTGATGTTGATGTTCTTCTTGCACTTGTTCTCGATGTTCTTGTTCACTAATAGCATCATCAACAGTATGTGGAATTGCGTTTGGATCCTCCTCGGCCAGGCCACCACTTGCAGCCAATCGTTCTGCCGCTGCATCAGCTCTGGCAATCTCTTGTGCTTCTTCTTCCTTCGTGGCCTTCCTTGTTTTGGCTCCTTTGTTGGCCTTTTTATTGTCTTTCTTCAATTGCTTCAGCTGAGCTTTCTTCGCCTTTCTAATCAGCTCCGTTTCTGCACCTTCCAGGTCTTTGAAAATCTGGTCCCGATAACTAATCTTCTTGAGTAGCTCATCGAAGTTACGATTAATCCAAATATTTCGTATTCCACCAGGGAATACATCATACAATCCAGCGAGTGCCTCATGGGTCAACCACTTCTCCGGGATAGCACTCACGAGTACAGTGGTGGCTGATGCTCGCAGCCGATGTTCTGCTGAAGTTAACCAATCCTGTCTAACCTTAATGTAGACCCTCAACTCGGCAAAGAAGACACCGCAGACCCAGAAAATGACCAAGATAGCCAGGACAAGATGTGCCCAGTAACGATCCGTATTTTGTGGTTTCACATTGCCCCAAGCCAGAACGTCCATTCCAGTGACATTCACGGCAGTTTGGGCAGCAAAGAGTGCAGAAGTTGTGGTGCTTGCAGTAGCTGTCACCGCCGTCGTTGAGGTAATATTTTGTGATATTGCAATCCAATTGCTTCCTCTTCCATCGATCTTGTTGACGGGTAGGAGAATGGGAAGGATGACAAGGGCGAGAGGCACGAAGATGATAAGCAAGGTCTGAAGATATCGCAAGAAGAAGTAGGCATCAAGGCCACACTTATTGATGATCTCTCGATCGCTAAAGTGGAAGATGGCTACGAGCCAGCCCCAAGGCGTTCGTGGTGGGGGCTCGGTTCGTTCTTTCTCGGGGACCAGATAGGTTTTGGGTTGGCTGTAGGAGATCAGTAAAGCATTGGAAGATGGCGCAGAGGGAATGCGTACAAGATACGTGCCAACTTATTCTTCAAGAGTATGAATAGAAGCATTTGCACGCCGAAAATGACCAGAGACGATGCCATGGCCGTCAGAAGCGCAACCAGACTGATTCCTTGCGAGCTCTGCCCTTGGCCAACAACCGCCGAGGTAGTGGCAGCCGCCGACGACGATGTCGCCGTTGCGGTGTTTGGGATTGTCGAAGACATGGTGAGCTCCTATTACTGAGATGTTTGATACATGGAGGTAGGTCGCAGGAATGGTGGGCCTTGCTTGGGTATTGTTGTTGTGGTTACAGCAAGGTAGGGCGAGCCAGCGTGGTGACGAGAGAGCGACGATTAGTAGTGGGGGTGGGTGATGTCAAAGATTAGGAGCGAAGGGAGAAGAGAAACACACAAGTGACAATGGGAATGGCATCACTCATATCGCAAGCTGTCGAAAGAAGCCCTTGCCTAGATTTTGCCGCGCAGGAGGTATCGTCGTCTGTTCGACACAGTGCCAAACCAAAAAAGAGAAGTGGATGGCAAAGATGAGGCGACGGCAGCGGTGTGATTGGCGGGCGAGGCATGCGAGACAGGGTTAATACTGGTTTCAGGAGTTTGGGGGGCTGTGGCTGCAATCTGCGATGTACAATGACGCAGTACCGCTATTGGGCCAACTGCCTAAGCGAGCAAGGCTGTTTCAACGTGGGCTGGAAGGAAGTCAGAGACGGGTAGGGAGGGTGTCAAGCACAAACTGCACAAACTGCAAAGTTCATCTCCCGCTCCACTCTGTTCTGTTGCGCGCTTAAGTCTCTGCTTATTTTGGTATTTTGGTCCACGGCTGATACCGCGCACCACCTATAGGTCTATCGGTATATCTTGACCGGCTGGGCGCTAATCTGTAATTTCGTCGTTCGTTCCCCCCTACGCGCTTATCCAACGGCCGTCTTCGCACTTCGTACCGCTGAACTGAACAAGCCTAAAGTCTAAACGCCCAGACCCATGAACAATCCACAATCCACAATCCACAATCCGCAATCCGCAATCCACAACCCCTAAGCCTCACTGCCCTTGCCGTGGCTGAACCATACGACATCTTCCTGCTAGTTGGTTGGCGGTTGGCGAGCTTCTCACCGTGACCGTACTGTCATGTCATTGGAAAACGCTCTACCACCCCTGCGATGCCACCCTTTCGAGCTGTGTTGTCAGTGTCCAATATTCTCACATGGCGATCATGTTGCAAACAAGAAATTGTCTTCGCTGAGCATCATGATGGCCCTGCATCCCGACCACGTGTCGTGTGTGAAAAGGGTTGTCCTCGGCTCTGAATGCTGGCCGTCGATCGTCAAGGGATATGTCGCTCACTGCTTGGTGTGACCTGAGAATATATCCAATGGACAATATCAAAATAATAGTAATGCATCTACGGCAAGAATTGCATGGTCTCGGGGATATATGTTTTTAGATCCACCCCAAATATGTCGATCCTGCGTCGAGTTGCCACTTTGATTTCTATTGTCTGATATCCTGGGAACCGATATATCAATCCATGCCCGGAGATACCCCTCAGGTTTTCAAGGGTCGCATGGGAAAGTCGAAGGTTTGAAGATATGGTGTTCTTGGTGCATGCCCAAAATTAACCTTTGCCAATCGTGCATGATTCTACAGCCACACGCAATCAGACAAGCCCTCGAAGCAGAAACCAAGAACTCTGGAAACTTGAGGTTGGGAGGTCAATATAATATATTCCAGTAAGTAATAGCTGAGTACCAAGTCCTCTCCCTGCCTTCGAAATCCGGCCTGTCCATCCCGATCAGATATACAGTTCAAACCCAAGCAAAAAGAAAGTCCACGAAGCCGACCAAATTGGAAGATGACCATATTTCCAACATCCAAAAAGGAAAGAAAAAAGGGATTGAATGGTAGCGAATGGAATGCAACGCAGGGAAATACGACTAGTTTGCTTTCGCAGCTGCTGCAATCTTCTGGGTACCCGTTGTTGCTGCGAATTTCTGCGCAGTGGCTGGCATCCCGACGGCTTTGAGAGCTGAGTTGGAGAGTTGCGTGATGCTGGGAAGAATTTGAGGGTTTCTATATCAAGACGGATCAGCCCCATAACTTCCAACCGGGTTTAATGAAGGCTTGCTTGTAGACCTATAACATACCTGGCGGCCTCGATGGTCTTTACGTTGGTTGCGGTAGTCTTAGTAGTGGGACTGTTCATGATGTTCTTCAATCCCGTGAGAACTGCCGGCGTATTCTGAACAATCTTCGTGTTGCTGCTGCTTCCCGCCGAGCCTGCGGCGGCGAACAATGTTGCACGTTGAGCATCCTCATCCGACTCAGCCTTGAATGCCGTGGTGGCCAAAGACTTGATCGTTTTCGAATCCGTTGCCGTACCCAAGTTGTTTAGTGAGGATGAAACTGTGTTGGCATCATTGGCAAAGTTCTGAGCGGCTTGCTGGACTTGTGTAGAAGAAGGCTTCTTCGTAGAAGTGGCAGCCTCCTTGAGGCCAGGCAACTGGATTGCCACTGGGAAAGCGACCGAAACGCCCCAGAAGGAGAGGAAAAGAGCAATTAGAAAGAACTTCATGGTGTTGAATATGGACAGGGAAGAGAAGGTTGAATAGTTGAATAGTTGACGATTAAAGGAATGATATAATTACACAGAACATAGGACTACAATGTACAATTGACTGGGAGAAGACGGTGTCATATATCCCCCAGATGGAAAGAGAAGGATCTGACTTCAGATGCAGCTGCAGAAGCCTCAATACCACCATGGTTCCAGTGTTGTATGCAAGTTTTGTCGGACAAGAAGAGCTTGGGCCAGTCAGGTTGCACTTCAGAAACTGGCCCCATAGAATGGCATAACCGTCCCAATTGTGATACTCGAACCCCATCCCAGATTTGGGACTTGTTTCCAGGCTAACAGCTTGTTGCAGCTAAGCACCTGGGTACAAGCCTTGGCTGAGGATCATGATCCTCATTGGCAAGCCTTTGGAGCAAGGAACATCTACCGTAGTGCTTTAACGGAGACTACCGAGGCTGCTACCATTTTGTCATACTATGAAGCTTGGTGTTAAAAGTACATGCGCGTGAAATTCCTACAGATAAAACATTGATGCCCAGGTTGAGTCTTCTCAGCCTGACTTTACGAAAAGAAAAGACGCAGCTCATGGCCTGTATGCTAACATGCTCACCGTGCGAGTACAATATACAGAGTACCATCTTCGCTGTATTGACCAAACATGGACAAGCCCCAGTGGCGTAGTCAGACTTCCTAGCACGCAAATGGGTAGACCTTGCGTTTCAATCGAGGCTGAACAAGGATGGGATGGAATGAATGTCGTTGCATAAACGTGCGCTCGAGGCCAAAATGTGGGAAGATTTAGCGTCCCAAGAAACACCACGATGAGACCAAGTGGGAACACATCTCAGCAATTCTGGAAGTTGGGAGGTAGGTGGGTTAGCCAAGAAAAAGTTTCTCTATCTTGATGTCAAAGGGTTCCATGTTGAAACGCCTTCAACGGCCGACTCAGGTGACTTGGCATAGTTCGAAGGCTTCATAATGTCTGTGGGAAAAGTTGTGGTCTGGTATGCAGCATTAAAAGACTAGATGCAGCGTAATCTCATGCCTTGGTCGTCTCGAGGTTGTGTGAATGCTGTTTTGACAAGCAAGTTTGGACTTACTGGATGAAGAAGAGACGCCAAGCAGACAAGATACCGGTAGCATTTGCACGCCAGGCTCACGTATCATGGGATTTTGATGCCTGATGCCCAAGGTATGTACGGCGTCTTGCTTCTTATGTTCTCGAGACATTGCGAGTTGTTCTCAGGTATTGTGAGGCGATCGCAGATATTGCGAGATGTTTGGTGTAGCAGAGCCTTAACTTGAGCCTCACCTATCCAAATAGCCGGTGCTTGTTTATCTCCAGACTGAGCCAGCCGATCATATTCGGTGCCAATAGTGGTTGTCTCTCGTAGATTTCTACGATGATCTGGTGATCATGCTTGGTCTTAAGGCTTGACTGTTATTGCTCTTGTGTTCTGTGACAGTTATAGGACGAGACGAAGAATATTTTTGGTGTCGTTTTAGACGTGTGCCAGGATGACATGATATGAGGTGAGTTGTAAGGAGAAGCGAGATTCGTGTTCATCGTGCCAGATTTGGTGGGGATCGAAAAATGGGTCTCGCTAGCTATATGAGAGTTAGGCGCAAGATCGGACCCGGCCCGTCTTGCCCGCCGATAATCTGGGGTGGATTTCCCGTATGGACAACTCAGGTAATCGGATTGAGCTTCACCATCCCTTATTTTGAGCTCGGCCTGATGCGCACTTCTCTCCTCGACATCCCACGCGAGCTGCGAGACAAGATCTATGAATATGTGCTCCTCTCGCCCACAGGATTCATAGAACCCAATGAGGTCTCGCGTCTGGAGCGTTTGCCCTCCGCGATTCCGTCCTCGACGACAACCACGACACACCGATTTGTGCTCAATATTCTTCACCCAGAAGACCGGTATAATATTGAGAATGCGCAGACTTTTATCACAACGTCATTGCTGCGCACGAATCGCCAAATATACCAGGAGTCTAAGGATTTCTTCTGGCGGAGGAATACCTTCTACTTCCGTTCTGCCGTCACTCTAGGATGGACGCTCAAGGCAATGGGTCAAGCACCCAGTCGGCTTATCAAAGCTATCAAGCTCCATGAGACACAAGCAATCACGCCGCGGAATATGAAGGCAGTGGCGAAGGCATTACGATTATTGGCGAGTCGAGCGCGGCATGGGGATTTCAGAAAACTAGACTTATCCTTCTCAGCGCATCGAATGGAGGCGCTGGTACGCAATCGTGAGTCAAATAATGCAAAGTTGCAGGAAGAGTACGATGAGTTCTTGCGGATGTTTCGAGAGGCTTCTACAGGCTGTAAATATGAGAGGAGTGTCGAAGCGAGCATGTGGGATTTGGACGGAAGCTTGAGGTTAGCTAGCCAGTGGGAGAATGTAATCCGGGATGTGCATTTTGCATACGGTGGAAAATTTTATTGGGATGGCGTTTTGTTGTGGGATAACTATGTTGCAGTCTCATGAATATGTAGATGATGGATATGATATATGCTATATTGGAGAACTGAGGTATTGGTCCTATCAGGGTTCTAGCTCAGCTAATGATGGGCGAGGTTGTACACATCAGAACTACAGCAGAGCGTCGTACAGAGGTTGCAAAACAGCGCCAGAAATTCTATAAGCTGTCTAGTGAAGACACCCTTCTAAAATAATTACATGTCAAAAGGAAAGAAAAAAAAAAAAACTTATCCCTTCCGCTCATGTACCAACCTTCCTTTCACCCAGACAGCACTAGTAGTACGATCATCACCATTGAAAACCCACTTCGCAATCATCTCCTCCCAGCTCTCCCAACCAAAGATATCTACCAGACCTTCATCCACTTTCAAATCGTCGTCTACGGACCCAAGAGCAACCAGTTGAGCATCCCATTCCATGCCAACCTCAAAACCACCGATCTTATCTTCCAAGCCAACAACCTTGGCTCCGCCTCTTGTCGCAAGATATAACACCTCTTCTATACTGAGTTTGGTATTATCATCCCCTCCCATGGCAACATGTCTCGAAACTAGCAAGGCCTGTCTGGCAGCCTCCAAGATTGATGCTGAGTAGCCACCACTCATATCCGTGCCAAGGCCGACATCAAGACCTTTCTCAAGCATCCATCTAACCTTAGCTGTCCCAGAAGTAATTGCTGAATTACTTGCCGGACAGTGACTAATCTTTGATTGTCGCTTTTTGATAATAGCAGCTTCCTCGTCCGTAATATGTACAGCATGGGCCAAAATCGTCTTGGAGCAGAGCAAACCATGAGAGTCATATACGTCTGCATATGACGCAGAGCCTGGGAAGAGTTGCTTGACAAGCTCAATCTCATTCTTGTTTTCTGAGAGATGGGTCTGAATTGGAAGATTGGTCTCTTTTTGTAATGCTCCAAGTGAGTGCATGAGCGGGCTGCTGCAGCTTGGTGCAAATCGAGGTGTGAGAATGGGGCAAACCAGGGAGTGAGCTGGATCGATAGAGGCAATGTGAGCAATGGTGGCTTTGGTATCCGCTAAAGCTGACTCTGCAGACTCGTCACGATAGAATTCAGGCTGAAGGTCGGTATCCATACAGACACGACCGATAAAAGCTCGTTGGCCATGTGAGAGACAAAGATCAGCTAGCAGATTGGTCGATGGCACGGAGATGGTAGCGTAGTAAGCGGCCGTAGTGGTACCGTGAGACAGTGTACGTTCTATACAACGTGTATAAACTTTCTTTGCCTTGCTGGTGTCTGACAGACTTGCTTCCAGCGGAAAGGTATACTTGTTCAGCCAGTCTAGCAGAGTCGTCTTGCCAAAGATCCCAGCATTGGGATACTGTGAGGCATGAATATGTGTGTCTGAAAACAATAGTCAGCCAAGATCTCAGAGCACCTTTCAGAATGATTACTTGCCAATGAAACCGGGGAAGAAAAAGTGACCAGGCTTTGTCGACCGTACCTTCACATCTTTGGTAGTCCAACCCAACTTTGGTAATACAATCTCTTGGGCTGTGGAAAGATCGCAGTTTCGCTCCACAGCAACAATGGCCCCCTTCTCATCAACACAAATGGCAGTATCGTGGAAATATTCCAAGGTTTCCAGATTCTGAGAGTGAACAAATGTCCCCAGGAAAAGTGATCTCTGCTGCCCCTCCATGATCAAGGAAACCCCCACTTCGGCTGTCGTGCTCACGATAAGATCGATGAAACCTCAAAATGGGCTCGTTCAACGAGTAGAAATGAGTGTGAGGGCGCGATAAGGACCTATCGAGATAGAGAGAGGGGAGAGTCACTTAAGGAAAAGGAAGGAAGGAAGGAAGGCGTTTGTATGAGACCAACTCCAGAAGTCTTCTCCAAGCTGCTCTTTCAAGGTCCCACGTGACGGTGGGTTCCGCTTTGGGGAGTGCTTAACGAGGACGGAATTGCCCGACTAAGATTTGCTATCGGGAGGCGGCGGCTACTGGATTCAATCACTTGTCAAGGCTCCATCAATGATTCTCAGCCTCAGTGATCATGTCGGCGTCTGTGGCTAATTCAACTTTTTGGGGTTACCCTTGGGGCCCACTTAAGTCTTAGTCACCTTTGGTTTAGCGAAATTTCGATGCCTTTGGATTCTATCATGAATGTTGGGCTTCCCTCAATATGCCACCCTCCGACCTGGCCCATGTTATATAATTCATGTTTTGCTGCAAGGACATTTGGGGTATCATCCTTTGTGTTTCAGGTTACCGATGCGCCTATCATGCCCCCTTGTCTTTCTCGAACGCCTGAGTGACTCCTAAGGTGACTTTTAAATGCTTGCCCTCCGAGGAGCCATCGTTCTTCGCAATGCCTTCTTCTCCTCTGTCTCGTCTACTAATGGAAGCACTCCTTCTGTGCGCATCTTTTCAAGAAACTCCTGGCCATACTTATAGCCTACTTGATAAATCTCATCGAACTTCCCAAAGTCCAGGGTTCCATAGTCATCAATGGGCGGTCTCATATATAGACATCCAGGTGTGACCTTGGCTCGTTCTAAAGCATCAACACTAGAAACATAAGCTAGTCTTGCCTGTATCTCAGCTAAGGTGGGCGGGTTTGGATAGGCGGAGAACGGATTCCACCGGTTTGCAAAAGCCCAAAAGCCAGACAGTGAGTCCCCAAAAGTTTGAGGAGTATCATCATCAAGACTACCCACATCAATGGCAAATATAACATCAGCACCCAAGGATTTCATGTGTGGAACGGTCAAGTTGTCAATGTACCCGCCGTCGAGAAGCATACTTCCCTCGTCGCAGAGAGGTGGAAGGAGACCGGCAAGAGACATAGAAGCTCGCACATAACGCCATGCATAACCGCTGGTATGTATCTCCGATCTGCTCTTGCTGATATTTGTGGTATTGCAGTAAAACTCGAGCCAAAAATCTTCAATTTGAGTGTTTCCGAAAGTCTTGAATATTCCTCGATTGAACTCATGGCCAGTGGTGTACGAAGCTGAAGGGTAGGTGAGATCCAGGGCGAACCGCCACATACTCGCCATACGTCCAGCGAACTTCTTAGCACGCCCGTACATTGGCACTACATCCGCGTCCCTTGCGTATAGAGCACCGATGAATGATCCAATTGATGTTCCACCTACTATATCGATTGGTATACCGGCTTCTTCAATAGCACGGATAATGCCAACATGAGCTATACCGCGCGCACCACCACCACCCAATACCAATCCCACAGATTTGCCGACCAGGCGCCGGGCAATACGGTGGAAATCGCCCTTGAAGGGGGTTTCTGCAGAGTACAGAGGAGTCTGTCTGACTTTTCTCGAGGTGTACTTCTGGATCTCAGCTTGCAAAACTTGTACTCTTTGCTTTATAGCTTTTCCAAACCTATTAGCTTGTGGGTGGACTGGTACAGAATTGGGTCTGAAGGCCATTTGTACGTGGTGGTGACCTCCATTGATCCAAACGCGATTTCGAAGCCAGGATCTGGTAAGTCCCGGTGGTGAGAAGCGATCAGCATGGAGCAATACCAATTCTTTTCGCGCAGTGGTCTTCATCCCTAATAGAAAACGTTCATATTCTCCAATATTTGGAGATCCCTCAGCGAGGCCAACGAGCAGGATGGAGTCAGCTTGACTGATACAGGTCTGTGTCCATGGTGAATTGACATTGGTATCTAAGACAGCGTTAGTATCATTCCCAAGTCTGGTATTCTTGACAATGGGATACGGATAAGATTGGCAATCAGGAAAAAATTAGAGTTGCTGTTGTTAGTCTTCATCGAAAAGCTCATGGATAAATAGAAGATCATAATATGCCGGAGAGTTTTATAAAGACAAGAGATCTGCATACCAGCAATGTATAGAACAAGTCCATATTTCTCTTCGAGGTCCGCGAGATATTGCGTCAGCTTCAGCTTGCCCATTCGACTAAATGCATGCCTTCCAAGATGATTGAGAATGGCGGCATGGTTGAGGGAGGTAACGCCGTTGGTAGTGCCGATCTGGGTTAAAGCATTCATCAAGCGACTTCCGAATTCGACCACTGGAACACCAGCCGTGACTGGAAGTATTGCGACTGTTCTTAGATTGACGGTCGAAGACACTTTCTTGTTCGTGGCTCCTGCGGTCTTATCTGTCCCTTGTATGAAGACAGGATCTTCGACTAATGCTCGCATCCTGGAAGCGATAATCTTTGATATCTTAATGGTGATACCGGGATGTTCCTGTGCAAGGCTATTGAATAAGGTCTTCGGAAATCTCGCAAGCTCGGTATCTCTGATGGCATGAAGTGTTGCAGGCCTTACAGACTCGGTCATTACTTCAAGCTCACCGACACTTTCGCCTTGGCCATATTCGCCTACAACTTTCATTCCCTCTTCGTCATTATTCAAGACTAATCGTAATCTGCCATTGAGAACGATATAAATTGCATCGCTGTCATCGCCTTGGTGATAAACAACCTGGCCAGCATTGACTTGTACCCATTCAAGAGCAAAGTCAATATGAAGTATAAGTCTTGGCAAAAGGCTGGTTAACCTCTTTGCCATCGTAAGCAAGACTACTGGATATTTTTCCACGATCCTCTCAAGGCTTGAGCGGGGTAGGAATCCCACATATACATCGGTCTTTGCAACAACATCTATAAAGGATCTATGAGATGAGATTGTACCAATATATCCAGCAATACCACCTGGTTTTATCAAAGCAAGACTACGGCGTCCTACAGACTTCCGGTGCCGGGCCTCATTGGTCTTAGACGCACCTGCTGGTCCAGAGGCCTGCGAAGAGCCAGTTTTGGTCCGAGACAATGGTGCAAAGGGTTCCTCAGCCTGTCTGCTGGACGTGGAATGGTGAGACGGACCTAACACCATAGACTCGGAGCTCTCTTCCGCTGGAACGCTAACATCCAGGAAGCCATCAATAACATAGTACAGACCTGGGTTTCGCTCGCCCTGTTCCACTAAAACAGAGCCTTTGGAGAAGAAAACTATCTCCACATCATCTTTCATTTCACTAGCAAGGCCTCGGGTGCTTGGAAGCCCACCTATACTCGTTCCTCCAGATGTCATAGATTCAGTATCTCCATCAGCCGAGCCATCATAGGGATCGATAAAGCCAAATGCGTTGTTGCTGAAGACAGCTTTTTGCCGTTTCTGATCATACGAGACAAGTCTTGGGGAAGCTTCCACAGAATCGGACATCTTCAGAGCATTGGTTGCGTTGGTAAGACCAATAGCTTTGAAAACACACTCCAGAACAGAGGTTCTAAACATGCTATCTTCATCTATTGACTCCTGTCGATGTAAAGTAGCACGAGGTGGCTTTTGAGCGGCAAAAGGGTTAAAGCTTCTTTGTGCTAATGGGCTGGCACTATCGTGTTGCCAGACTTCGGGGCCTTCCCACGGCTGACCGAATGGAGATCCGTTCCCAAGCACTGATTTATTTCTTCTGCCACCTGACCGAGACATCTGAATATTCGTTAAAAGGTCCCCAGGACTTGGACTGGCTGCCGCTTCGTGATTCTGAGAAGATTCAGGATTGCTTCCAGTTGTACCTGGAGATAGCTTTGAGAGAGCCTGTAATGTTGCTTCCTTACGTAGGCTGGTGCTCGACCTCCTCCTCCGTCCAGCATTGGCATTGTGCAAAGCAATCCCTTTGGTACCTTCATCGGCACCGATTCGCTCTTTTTCGCGTGTAAATTTCTCCTTCAGTCTCTCCAGGGCATCGCCACGTAAGAAATTAGGTAATTCATAGGTTGTATACTTGTTCATATGTTTTTCAGTCCTCAAGACTTCACTTGTTAGGCCCAAATATGAATGTCCTGTGGCAAGCGTCACTCGCTGCAACCTTGTTAGAATGACCTGAACAATGTGTGCTGTTGCTTTAGGATACACCCTTGTTAAACGACGGAAAGCGCTTGCTGGGATAACGGCAATAGTCGTATCAACCGTAGCCCTTGCAACAATGTCCGGATGGACTGAATTAGTCTTGGCCCTCCTAATTTTCGGTCGAGTAGCTTCAGTTACGTTGGGATCTAGTGACAAAGGTGGAACTCGTGGTAACGTCCCTCCTGCTGTAGAACTGGCCATGGTAGAAGAGCGACGACCACGCATATTCTTTTCTCCATTGTGGCTCAGAGCACCATATATAGGACTTGTCGGTAGCGATGGTGGAACGTTATGACTTTGAGAGAATGCAGCTGACGGAAATCTCGCTGGTGCATAGCCTGCACTTGTAGGACCAGAATCAAGGTCATCATCTTCAGTAGTCTTCAATTTGACATCTTCTGTGAACAACGATAGGATGGAGAACAATGAGGACATCGGGGCCCCATTTTTTACCTCTGTTAAGAGCTGATAGCCTTGATTTGCATGGCCATGGTGACCACCGCTCTCAGAATCCGAGTAATTATCAGATTCGTGAACATGGTGTTCTGAGTCTGAACCTCGACCTTCGCGCGAGGATTTTACGAAGATCTCTACTAATCCATCCACCACCAAGCAAAATCCTTTCTCATCCTCCAAGTTCATAGTCTCTCCTGCAATAAGCTTGCGTGTTTGCATGCTCCGGGTGAGCTCGTGAAAAACCGGTCTTTCTAAATATCCAAAGACTTTAATGGCACTTAAGAACTCATCCAAGTAGTTAGAGAATCCCGACTTCGTGCCTTCTTCTTGCGTGTCTGGGTATAAATCGATCTGAGGCTCTTTGCGTTGTGGTTCAGGAGGAAGTCGAGCATACATGTTCAAAAATCGATACCGTACAAACCAGCTCACCGTAGAAACCAGTGCCACGACAATGAGCATCCTGTAACACAATTAGAATGGATTCAACTAGTCTAGGAAGTTAAACTGACAAAGTTGTTGCATTCATGGTAAAGGTCAAGCTGGTCGAAAATAGCGTGAAGAGGAAAGTTGGCATTGTGATGGTCGTAAACGTAATTAGCCAGAACAAAATGCCAGGTATCACTTTGAATAAGAACCAAATTGTATTTCCAAAGCTTGCAAGCCAGGAATTTGAGGATTGAACATCTGCAGAGACTGCAATACCTGCAATAGGTGAAATGGAGTGTGTCGTCATTTTGGTGTTCGAGCTTGTGGAAGCTCACCGAGGTCTGTAAAATTGTGGGAATACTAGATATGTTGCAAGCATTTAGGGAGCTTGTTTGATAGCATCCTGAAATTAGAGATGCTGGTCATACGGAGGTAACTTTCTAGGTTGTTAAAATAGAAATGGCCTTGGTGATTTGTACCTCAAGGGCGTGTATGTCTAGTTTCCGAGCTTGGTCCTTGAGTCCACGAGCCGACAGCTAGCTCAGGAATTGTTCGGATAATAGTTCTGCCGTAAACATCCCACCGAGCACCAGTTTTATCAAAAGCCATTTATGACTTTGGTGAGGGGAGTCATCAAGCAGGATACCTTTCACGCAACGAGACAAACCTCCGTCTTGCAAACGCCGTACACCTCGAAATCCGCAGCACAGTCACAATCAGCGAAGAAGCGCCTTTAACTAAAATTGATATTACCCCGCGCCACGCCGCGCAGACACCGCAATCATGTCTTTGACAAATTGCCGCTTCTACGAGGAGAAGTTCCCCGAAATCGATAGCTTCGTGATGGTGAACGTTAAGCAGGTGTGGAATTATGGCGCAAACATAATAGAAATCCACTGATAATCATGCTAGATCGCCGAGATGGGAGCATACGTCAAGCTTTTGGAGTACGACAACATTGACGGAATGATTCTTCTTTCCGAACTTTCCAGACGTCGTATTCGAAGTATCCAAAAGCTCATTCGAGTTGGACGCAACGAAGTTGTTGTGGTTCTCAGAGTTGACAAGGAGAAGGGTGAGAATGCCCACTTGTGCAGGTCAAATAGTTTAGAACCTGCAAAAGGCGCTAACTCGCTGTTATTTAGGATATATTGATCTTTCAAAGCGTAGAGTCTCCCCTGAGGATATTGTCAAGTGTGAGGAACGTTACAACAAGAGCAAGATGGTGCATTCGATCATGCGACACGTTGCCGAAAAGACTAGCACACCGATCGAGGAGCTGTACGAGCGCATCGCGTGGCCACTCAACAAGAAATATGGACACTCTGTCGATGCATTCAAGCTTTCTATCACGTATGTATGATGAATGCTAGAAACTGGATCGTTGCTAATTTATACAGAAATCCCGACGTGTGGCAAGACATCTCTTTCCCAAGCGAAGTAGTTGCGGAGGAGTTGAAGTCGTACATCGGAAAGCGCTTGACACCACAACCCACTAAAGTCCGTGCCGATGTCGAGGTTACTTGCTTTGGGTATGAAGGAATCGATGCTGTCAAGAACGCCCTGCGAACCGCCGAGGCACGAAACACCCCAGATAACCAAGTAAAGGTCAAATTGGTGTCACCACCTCTCTACGTTCTTACCAGCACATGCTTAGAGAAGCACACTGGTATTTCAGTTCTGGAAGCAGCCATTATTGATATCAGGAAAAATATCGAGGAGAATGGCGGAAACTGCGTTGTCAAGATGGAACCAAAGGCAGTCACAGAAAACGACGATGCGGAACTGCAGGCTTTGATGGAGAAACGTGAGAGAGAGAACGCAGAAGTTAGCGGAGATGAGAGTCAGAGTGAGAGTGACGAGAACGCCGTGGAGGTTATGTAAAAGCATTTTGCGGCTACTAAAAGCATTCTGGTCAAAGCCTTTCTTCAAATGGGCATAGGGACATCGATTGCATTTGCGGGCGTACTGGGGCTATAGAGTTCCATACTTTAGGTACACCAGCCCAATCTATGGATTGTATGAAGAAATGAACACTACAAATAGGCGGCTTCGAGGTATTCCAAGTGACATGGTAGCTGCATTAAATCTATTACTTGTGACCAGAAACTGTTAGGCCAAAGAGACCAAAACTTTCTGGCTTCCTATTTTCAATACCCAAGGTAAAATTCACAACTTCATGCGACTTAACACATTCGATACACATAATCTGCTGTAGGCTCGAGCCTTGAATTGCGAGGCGCAAGGCTACGAAATTTCTCAGCCGAGCTTCAAAGAGCTCGAAGCAAGCCAACAACCTGATCACAACTCACACTCTGAACTCATGCAAGTGGCTGTCGCTGGCCATCATGGCCTTTCCCCGCTTTGCCTCAATATTTAGTCGCGGATCACGGCATCGACCATTTCTTCGCGACTTCTCGTTCACTCTCTTCGGTATTGCTACCTGGATACCAGTGTGTATTTTCATCAACCAGCATGTCGGCGAGCTTACATTTATCAACGGTGCATCAATGTATCCGTATCTAAACACTGGTTATAATAACTCGACTCGAAAAGATATCGGCTTTACGAGCAAGTGGAACAGTTTCCATAATCTAGAGCGGGGCATGATCGTGACATTCTGGTTTGAAGTCTTTAGAGTCTCACCTATCACTGATGCTAACACTGTACCACAGGAGTCCGGATCACCCAGAAGTTCTAGCAGTTAAACGTGTAATTGCTTTGCCTGGTGACAAGGTGTATACGAGAGCTCCATATCCATATCCGACTGCGATTATACCGTCAGGGCATGTTTGGGTAGAGGGTGATAATAGAGATAGGGACGCTAGCAAAGACAGCAATTATTATGGCCCAATTAGTATGAGTCTTATCACAGGCAAAGTTACACATGTATTATATCCTTGGAGCAGCTTTGGGAGTGTGAAGTGGTGGGAATTCAAGGGGAAAACCAGAGTAATCAAGGCGAGAAAATAAAGCAATTGCCATTGGTACAGTTTAAGTTGAAGTTGAACAAAAGCCTCGATCAGGGCTCAGTCCACCACCACTGAGAAACGATCCAGACTCGTATGAAGAACAAGTAATGACTCCATAGCTTTACACAGCATCCATCCATTATGGACGCTAGGGCATTATCTGCAATAAACTTACAGGTGCTGAAGGTGATACAAATCAGATGCGTTTATTACCGCGGAGGCCTTTCATACGGAATGAACACGGTCAAGTTGATTGACATAATATGGACGAAGCCAAATTTCCAGACTCTGATACTTCCAACCTCCTTCGTAAAGGTGTTCTGGAAAATCTACTTACAGCTCCCTCCATGTTAAGTTGGTTTCCTTGCTAATTGCAAATGTTGGAGGCGCTCCTGTCTCCAAAGTTGAAATCTGAGGATCAGTAGAACCCTACATTATGATATGTCAGAATTGGCACACCTCTTGCAATCAAATATAGCCCACAAGGGAAAACTCTCAAATTTAAGAGGGAAAAAAACCCCTTACAAGTCTAGCCGCCCTTGGTGGCATCCTTTTGGCCGCCGCAAGCTATGACATGTGCGGGACAGAATTCTTACAAGATGCATATCCTTAATGCTTCTATAAGTCAGCATAGAGGCAGAGTTATACCCCTGGTTCTTGGAAGACCCAGGTTGTCAGGAAAGCGCCTGAAGAACACCTCTAGCCTCAGATATAGTCGGATACTCGAGAAGCATAGCCGCTATTAGGGCAGAATCAATATTTGGAAATTCGCCTTCCAAGAGTGTCTGGACCTGCTCCGGGGATTCGCCAGGCTGAGCCGTTACAGCGTTGTTCTTTCTTTTCCGTTTCTGCTTGGCAGGCTTGATATAGTCCTCTAGACTCAGAGACTCTGAAGGCGTAGGGTCATTTCTATAGTCATCCTGCATTTTGAAGTGCCCACTTCCGCCTCTCATCAACCCTCCCACTTGTTGACTGGACAAGGAAGTTCGGGACAGATCAGGTGTTGCTAGATTTGAAGATGTGCCTCCAAGTAAAACTGTTGTTGAGGATAATGACTGAACACGACCTATTTTGCCATCTTGGAGTCGAACCTTGATACCTCTTGGGTGATCACCTCGTGTCAAGATATCTGCAATGCAGCCAGACGTCAATTTGCCTGTCGGTTGGTCGGCCTTCAACACAATGTTGACACCTACCCCAGCTCGTAAGTGTGACATCTTAGGGACTCCCATCTTGGTTTTAAATAGTAGAGTGATGTTCAGTTGATTGTTAGGATTTGAATCTAACGGGTATGAAATGGGAATGGATGGAGAAGGTCGTGGACGCAGAGCGACGGCTTGCAATCTTCAGCCTTGTGCACGGACCGCTAGAAATTCTGCAATGAACTTCAAGGACTCATCAGGAGAGAGCTCTCAAAACAACGCAAAATAAATTATTCAGCTCTTTACATCTGACACAACGGCACCGGATCTCTACTTCGATAACTGGCCACCAATCTGAAGTGTAACTTCCCACATTTGGAGGAAGGGCCATGTCCCTGACCTCTCGCGTTGCCAGCATCTTCTCCTCTGCGTCATCCATCCCACAACGAGAACACAGTAAGAGCTTTGAGCTTGTTGATGATGGACATTCAGAAGGGGAGGGTGTTGTCAGGGATATTTCGTTTGGAGCAGCCAATAGTAGATCGAATACCATGGCATCGCAAGAGGACGAGGAGGAAGGGAGACCACCGTACTTGCATGTAAGATCTTGTTAGACTCCCGGGGAGTTCCATACTGACCATCTTAGTCAATGATTGCAGGAGGTATAGGAGGGACTACCGGTGATCTTTTAATGCACTCCTTGGATACCGTCAAGACGCGCCAACAAGGTGATCCACATCTCCCACCGAAATACACCTCAATGTCCTCATCGTATTCAACTATCCTAAAACAAGAAGGCATACGTCGAGGTCTATATGGAGGTTGGCTTCCAGCACTTCTCGGATCATTTCCAGGAACCATAATATTCTTTGGTACATACGAGTATAGCAAGCGCCACATGATCGATTCCGGCATCACTCCTCAGATTGCCTATCTTACAAGTGGTTTGTCTCACGAGCTTATGGTTTGTTGCAGCTGGGCTAACTACAAATCTAGGTTTTGTGGCAGATGGGGCAGCCTCTTTCGTGTATGTGCCTTCGGAAGTTCTCAAAACTCGACTCCAGCTCCAGGGACGATACAATAATCCTTACTTCAAATCTGGGTACAATTACAAGGGGACAGCACATGCAGCTCGTACTATAGTGCGCCAAGAAGGGTTTTCTGCTCTCTTTTACGGATATAAAGCGACAATTTTCCGCGACCTCCCTTTCTCGGCTTTACAGTTCACATTTTATGAACAGGGACAAACTTGGGCTCGACAATGGAAGCAGAGCAGAGACATTGGTCTTCCTTTGGAATTGTTGACTGGTGCCGCTGCTGGTGGTCTTGCAGGGGTAATTACTTGCCCGCTGGACGTTGTAAAAACTAGAATACAGACACAGGTCAATACGCCCACTAGCCCTGTTGTGAAGGCAGTTCCGCTACATGCATCCAGCGCAGCAGCTCATGTTAATGCGCCTAAAACGACGGCAGGAAGTCAAGCACAGCCATCCGCTCTGAAGCAGCAGATTAGATCTATATCAACGTCATCTCCTTCGACTCATACCCCTCGTCCAGGTTGCATGTCATTAGACACGTCTTCCGTTGTTACAGGTCTGAAGCTTCTTTACAGAAATGAAGGTATTGCTGGTTGGTTTCGAGGTGTTGGCCCTCGCTTTGTGTGGACCAGCGTGCAGAGCGGATGCATGCTCTTCCTGTACCAGACCATTTTACGCCAGCTGGAACTTCACCCATTGTCTGGTAACAGTGAAACTACTTTATAGAGCTTGGTTAAGAGGAAACGGCTGTGTGCGTTTATGAGTTGGGATTTGTAGGTATATTGTACACCATAGCATTGGATCGGCGTTAAAACTATTTGCGGCATGGAGCTTAGATAGAGCACATTGAATAGATCTTCTCTTTAGAGGGTTAAATTATTCACTCTCCTCAAAACTACTTTTTCCAGTCATGCTTGGTAAAGGTCGTCGTCTCATTAATTGTCAAGAGCAACGACTAAAAATAGCGCTAGTGGCCAGACTCGGGTGCTGTAGAAAGTTTAGAGCATGGAGCAACGATTTGACATCGAACCATTAAGACCAGTCCACTTCTCCAGCACAGGAAATGCCTGAAGTACGAATTACTTCCATATTAAAGCATTAATGAGATGGCTACAACGTCTTTGATATGCCGAGCTCCCTTCCTGTACCCTCAAAAGGCGCCCTCCGAACGCTACGAAACCTCGCATTGGGAACGTCTTGCACAGTCTCCTTCACTGCAGGTCTGCTGACAGAAGATCGACGGCGACGAATACATGCCGCACGAGAAGTTCATGAGAATGCGAAAAAGCTCAAATCATCCAGGAGCTATCATAGCGCAGGAATAGCTCCAATTGTGGATAGGTTCGAGGACCAGATCCGGACTCATCAAGAAGATGGGTCTTTACTACTGGGGAGGAGGCAGACAGGCAGATCAGAGAGATTGACACCAGAAGATTGCGCTATGAAACCAACGATAGACGATATTCAGTCAGATTCGAGTCGCAGAGAACTGAGCCTCGTCAGCAAACCTCCAGCAGAACGAAGCAAGGACCCAGCCCACGAGGCTGCACCCCAAGTTAAGATACAATGGCAAATCCATATTAGAAGAGTGAGCAGCAAGGATCCGCGAGGTTACAACCCGGAATGGCATCCCACACGACAACGAAACACTGCATTATTTGCATCAGATCCAATTCGTGCTACTTCTGCTACTGTATGTAGGGTGGAGCCAACTGAAGAATCAATTAAGCAATTCTCAATAAGGGGGAAAGGGCGCCAGATCAGATTGGCATCTGATGTTAAAAATATTTTAAATGGAGGGACAGAGGTAACGAATGTTGACGCGGCTGCAGCCCGGTTTCTGGATGCATTTGATGATGGGTTTGAGATTGGCTATTCGGGCGTTAGCAGCAGCCTTATGAACGCCGCAATCGATCTGTCTACAGCTTGTCTCCGCCATTCAAGACTCGAGTCAGCTGAAAAGATTCTTCTGCTCATGCTTGAATTTGGACCTATCGAAGAAGCCTTCTACAATCTCTTGAGCCCTTTGAGGATCATGAAGAACTTGATACAACGACCTTCGAATGACTATCAATGGACCCAGATGGAGCCAGACAACCTACAGAAGGCTGCAAAAATATTTCTCGCTGATTTCACAGAAAGGCCCCAAAATCTTTCTAAGGATAGAATGACACTCGGTGTGGAGCTTTGTGCACAAACGTATCGAGCGGGAATGACCAAAATAACAGTAAAGCTGTATGGACGGCTACAGGCCGTACGTGGCAACCGCAGTGGACACCTGAAGGCGCTCAAGTATAATATCCTAGCGGAACATCACAATGGCAAGCATAAATATGTGGTGGATCATTTTTTGCGGTGGTTCAGGCACACGGTACCGACTGAAAATGAATTCCACAGCGTGGGCAGTGCTGCTCTCGAATCTGCACTGGTTCAAGGCAGATTCGATCGAGCCGAAAAGGTTATAGCTGTAGCTTCTGAGATTGCGGCAAAGAACTGCCTGGCAATACCAACGACTTGGCTGTTGAGGCTGCTTGGTGGTTTTTGGAGATCGAGTAAGGACATCGAGTCCACTCGAGCTCTGTTCGACCGCCTGGAAGTCTGTCTCAAACTCGTTCCCAAACCTGTAGCTGTATACAGTTCTATTATCCAATTTTGCGTCGAAGCTGGCGATGAGTCCACAGCTAGAGCCTATCAAACGCATCTTGAGAGTAATTACGGCCACCAAGAGACAGACATACGCACGTGTGGTCATTTCGCACTCGCAAAGGCAATGCGAGGAGACTGGCACGGCGTAGAAAATGACTTTGAGTTTATGTCAAAGTCTCTGACTGAAGCAACGATGTCCACGTACAGCAAAGTGTTTGTTCCTATCTTTACGGAATATATCAGAACCCATTCACTCGACGAAATCGAAGATTTCCTGAAAATGTTCATACAACAATACAAAGTACCTCTACATGTTTTCATGTCCAATGCTATGGTTGATGCATATGCCCAAGCTGGAGAACTGGGATCTATTCGCCGCTGGCTCCAGTACGCAGCTGCTACCACACCCGCTGTAAATGCAGTCACGTTCAATACCATCCTTACCAATTGTCATAAAACCTGGGGGTTTAAATTTTATGAACTGTATCACCTATTTGACGCAGTCCGGGGCATGGAACAGCATTATGGGACGAGCTTGTTTGACAGCATGACGGTATCAATTTTGAGGACTGTTGCCATTACAGAATACAAACGAGAGAAAGATTTCGATGCTCTGAGTAAAGCACTTAGACTACTGAAGAAAATTCCCCTTTCAGCCCCTACGGAGTATTCTGTCGACAGCCATGAGATTGGGGATAGGATGCGTTTGGCGTTGTCCAAGGGCGACTCTACAGCAGCCCTACAGATATATAGCCAGGCGTTGAAGCACCATGTCCATTTACATGCAGCAGTTGTTTCCATGGCTACCCAGGCGTCACTACGTATACACGGGCGAAACTTCACACCTACCGCAGAACTGCTTGCAGAGGCTCGGAAAAATGGATACGACATAACCATCTCTTTGGGATCAGTTTTTATTTACGAAATGTCACAAAGGACTAACCAGCCAGGCTTAGAAGCAGTTGATATTACCTCAATAGTGAGGTCAATGGGATCATCACTATCCGTGTCGGACCATCAGCACATACTTCCTGCTGCTGTGGCACATGCAGCAAGTATACTTGTGTCTCGTGGGTTGCACCAAGAGGCCTTGGATTTATGGACAACAATAACACGTCAACAATCGATTCCCCATTCTACCATAGATATCGTCACTCTCACAGTGCTTGTTCAGGCTCACATTGGGCTTCGTGATAGCAGCGGTATCAAGTGGGCAATGGAGGTGATGAAAGAAAACAACCTGATTCCGGATAAGATGTTTAAGATGTATTTGATCAATGCACGCCAGAAGACCCTTCGATACATGGAAAAGAACTCACTTTACCTGGATCACCATGAAATGACCCAGCTACAACAACTGTACGAAACGCTTGACCAAGCCTTCAAGGTGACCGCCGAAACCAGACAAGATGCTATAAAATTAAGAAAAAATGTCGGACTCGAGACAATCAAGATCATGCAGGAGGCTGTACGGGTGCAGAAAGGGGATTCCGAACTTGATATTGAAGACGGTGTCGCGAGTGATGATGAAGAGGTCCAGAATTCTCGAAATTCCTACGATGCTTTGAGTTGGTGGGAGGATGACGTGCAGTCTGCCTGGCCGCAAGCAGCGGTAGCGGAAGGAGGATGTTAATGATGAGGTTTGTCTGTAAATATAGAGTATAAATGTACATGTAGCCTGTATAGTAGAACTAGAGGTTTCTATTTCCGCCATTGTAGTCTAAACATCAGGCATAGCAGCTTTTTCCAACAATAAAAAGTGTATTTCGTGGAATGTGGATAAAAGATATGCAGAACTGACTGGATAAAATATCCAAAGTACAAAGCGCCAAGCCGGCAGTTCTAGATAACGTCACTTTCACTCCAAGCTTCACCAGCAACGTCTTGAGTCTGCAAACTTATTGAGGATCCAATGGTCTCAAAGTCGTAATGTCAATTGTTGCAGAGTTTGTCTCAGCTTTCAAGATCTCGTAGAGCTGCACTAACCTTTCATAGCCAGGTTCGGAAGGTGGACAGCCAACTCGATCGCGTCCATCTGGTTCCTCATTCGAGTCGCGATGGCATTTCTACAGCTGAGAGTCAAAGAGTCATTTCATCCGGTCGGATAATACAATTACAGAGCCTTGTGAAGGCTTTGTCAACAACTTCGTCTTCCCAGCCTCTACTCTCGTCATGGCGCATCCGGAGTTTGTTGGAACAAGCTGCTCTGTCGGAGGACATGACAGCAATGGACGATGATGAGGACGATGAAATTGAGACGGATCATACCACAATGGCGTATCAGAAAGAGCTGGAGTGGCTGCTAGTCAGCAAGGCTACGGTACAAACCTATGGACTCTTGCTGAATACACTGCTGGAACAAACCATCCCACTTAACGACGATATTTGGTATTGGGACGAGGTGCTTGGTTCATATACATATACTGGTCTCTATACAATTCAAACCTCACCACTCAGATTCTGGGCGTGGACGCAGGATATCTACCGCGATACAAGGACACGGGTTGCCAGATTGAGGAGCTCACCGAATGATGCGATCTCTGCAAGTGACATTGGTACGAGCTTGACAGATAGGTGGAAGCAGTTTTATGGGCTAGTCAAAGAAAGCATAAGGGAACGCTCTGTAGCAGATATACAACAGAAGGTTCTATCACCTATTGCTCGATGTCGCACAGAGGCCAGGCTCAATCAAGCCAAACTCAGACGGCTACGCGAAATGAGCGCCAGTGGACTAGGCGTACTGATGGATGAAGGTTTAACTTTCGACATTGACGACGAGATTACTGATGTTGTAAAGACGGATGCAACCGAGAGCCACGAGTGGAAGGGAGTTGTGGAACGCAGCGTGGCTCTGATGGACACGGTTCTCTGCCATGTCACAACACTGGAGACAGGTGTATCGGAGTTCGAAGATGTTGTTTTTGCTAGCGTGGAGGACGATCCTGAGATATTCTCTCGCAGTGCAGACACACTTTCCCGTAGCCGGCCAGCAAAAGTGGCCCAACGCTTACAACATATCCTTACGGTACACGTTCCTAATCACTTGGAGAACACAAATCAATTGGCCTTGGTTTATGGTCGCCCTTCAAAATTTGTAAGGTATTGGTTGCCTGCAACTGCTCTTTTACTCTCATCAACTACTATTCTACGCATCCTGGTAAATAGGAAGGCCGAGATTGGTGCTTGGATCAGAGACTTTGGTGCCACTATAAGGGACTTTTGGATGAATTGGGTTATTGAGCCTACTAAAAAAGTTATTGGTACAATCCGTCACGACAAGGACAGTGAAGTGGCTATAATGAGCAAAGAAAGTCTGAAGGGTGATAGAGACAGCCTCGAACGAATGGTCGTAGACTTTGCCATCGACAACCCGGAATCAGCAGGTCTCGGGACCAACCCTCTGAATGACAGCCAGATTGCAGAGATTCGGGCCAAGGTGAAGGAAGGCGATCTCACGCCCGTACTGCGTGCATATGAGAAGGACCTACGAAAGCCGTTTCAGGGAACAGTCCGCGGTGATCTCGTGAGAACGCTTCTCATACAAGTTCAGAAAACAAAAGTCGATGTTGAAATTGCTATAAGCGGTATAGATGCTCTGCTAAAGAGTCAAGAATTGGTTTTTGGATTCGTTGGTCTTACTCCTGGGATATTGGTCTGCGTTGCAGCATTCCGCTACTTCGGGGGTGTTTTTGGGAGTAGGAAGGGAATTAGGCAAGGCACGAAAGCCCGCCAAACGGTGAGAGTTCTCCGCAACATCGACCGCATTCTTACATTAGCTACGCCAACACAAAACAACATTCTTTCATACAAAGATCACGGCCTCCTTTTATGCGAGATTCACGTGCTGAGAGAACGCACTGCTGGCTTGTTCCCCGGAGAGATCGAGAGAGAGTTTCTGGAAGATGTTGCAGATCTCTGCAACATCAACAGTGGTATTTCAACACAGCAGAAGGTGCTTGACAGAATCAGATGGGGCTACTTCAAGTGGCTTCGATGAAAAAATAGCTATAAATCTATTAAATACAATCTGGTTGCAGATCCATCACCATGTAATGTCTCTCTGGACGCCATATGTCGGAAATCATGCACAAAGGTGATGTAAATCATAAAGGCATTTACGTAATTCCCCCAAGTCCTAGTAAGGAAGTCATCACCTTGTAAATGGAAACAATAGCAACGTAAGGTAGAAGCAATACGTTGTCGATTGTGAGCATAATTGTGTGTTCACCTAATACTTTTTTGTCTCCTTTTGGCGAAACCGAAGTGGCGGACGTTGAATCGAGACGAGACGAGCCGCCAAATGTTAGAGGCAAGTGCAAGTACGATACAGGTTGATCACCACCTCCCCGTATCCTCCTGCCTGCCATCGCTGCAGCCAGTCCTTAAATCGAAAGTCGGCCTCCATTTTCATCGAGCCTCATAGACACCATCAGCGCCCGTACCTGTACCGGCTTTACTGTCATCCTACTTCCCCCGAATTTCATCGTCATCCAACGACGTCAACCACTGTCATCCTTTGACCCCTGGACCTCCTCACGATTAGGAGCCAAGAAGAAGGTCCCACAAGTACATAGTTGTCATTCCAAGCGCTCACGTTTTACCACTCGGTGCGCCTCAGCTCGATATTCATCAAGATGGCCGGGACGCGCAATTATGACTTCCTGGTGCGTACCTATCCCCTGGGAAATCCCAAAATCGATCGCCAAACCATCAATGATTAACATGACATAACAGATCAAGCTCTTGCTAATCGGCGATTCTGGAGTCGGAAAATCATGCTGTCTCCTGCGTTTCAGCGAGGATTCCTTCACGCCGTCGTTCATCACGACTATTGGCATCGACTTCAAGATTAGGACCATCGAACTGGATGGCAAGAGAGTCAAGCTGCAAATCTGGGATACGGCTGGTCAGGAGAGATTCAGGACTATCACCACAGCGTATTACAGAGGAGCTATGGGTATTTTGCTGGTTTACGATGTCACAGATGAGAGATCATTCAATAGTCCGTCCCGCTTGATTCCCCGGATTGTACAGATTAGCTAACTACGGTGGATAGACATCAGAACCTGGTTTTCGAATGTTGAGCAACATGCCACCGAAGGAGTTAACAAGATCTTAATCGGCAACAAATGCGACTGGGAAGACAAGCGTGTTGTATCTACGGAACGCGGTCAACAATTGGCGGATGAGCTTGGAATTCCTTTCATGGAGGTATCAGCAAAGAGCAATATCAACGTTGAAAAGGCCTTTTACAGCTTGGCGGCAGATATCAAGAAGCGCATCATCGACACGGCGAAGATAGATCACAGTGTTCCTACAGGTGTGGATGTTGGTGGTCAAGGTAATGCTGGAGGTAGCAAGTGTTGTTAGAGGGACATTAATGAGTGTACCGTGAAGACTTGCCGGAATCGTCTATTGAGGGCAGGGAAGGTCTGTTTGTTTTGTTTGTTTAGGAATCAGCTGCTTACGGGTGGAGTTTGGTCAAATCATTTGGTATTATAAGTTGAAAGGCACGGATTCTGTGCGTCTTGTCATAACTGTCTTGCGCTCATCATAGATTATGGAGAAAACGCAGCTATCCAGTATAAGATTACCACACTACTTGTGCATTAACTATAGGTGCTCCCCTCTCGGTGGCGTGCTTCCCAGCTTTGTTAGGCAATGAGAACGGTCTACAGTGCCATTCTCTGACGAATCTCCTTGCCTCGTCGGGATCCTTGAGAGATATTAGATACCTGGCAGGCCTCGAGCTCATTAAAGCTGTAGCCCTCCTAGAGTTCTTCTCGGTCGAGTTGAGATCCAACAAATCGGATGCACCGCCTGCTAGGTGCCATTGTAAATTCCTCTTTCTCCCATCCTCACCGATCACAAATTTCAGCTCGCTTTCCGTAACCTGCCCCCAATCCAGACTAAACAAGACTTTCTTTTCAGCCTCAGTCTTATTTGCCTTCAATACTGCCGGTCCACCATCCTCCACCAATCGCAGGATAGCTGGCTTGTAAGGCTCATCCACCAACTTTATTGAGGCTACGTCTAGGGCAGCAGGAACCAGTGTGAATCCTTTGACAACTTCATGAACATTTTCGCCTTCGCGCAAAAAGCCGGGGGGGAGGGGTAACGTCGAGATTGCGGACCCCATCCTAGCAAGTCGGTGCAAATGTCGAACCTGTTCTCCGTATGCACGCGCTGCTGCCGTCGTCTCGAAGAGAAGGAAGTAGTGGTCGAGAGCCTCAAGGGTTGTAGGCCTGCGGCCAGGTATCACTATTAGAATCAATTAGATATAACTCAGATTTCAGGGGTGTAGACTCATACCCTTGATCAAACCACGCGCCCAGCCATCAATATGCTCTCCTTTGAAATCAAGACGGAAGAAATCACTCTGCTCGAGCTGTTTGCTCACGCCCCTCAGCACCATTAATGTTAAACCTGGCTTCATGCTGACTTGACTCTTTTTGGAGATCGTATCCTGTTTCGATATTGTCGTGTCCTGTTCCCCTTCTTTCTTCTGCTCAGGTATCTGATTGTAGAGTCCCCATGATGGCGATCTCTTTTCTGAAGGAAGCTTCCTTATTATTGGAGCCTGCACTTCGTTCCAGGGGAAAGCAGGAAGCCTATCGAAAATAGAAGGCCCAGTGAAATCCAGCTGTTGCGACTGTTTCTTCGTCCGTTCCTCGGGGAACAATTCCTCAAATAGAGAAGGGCCTCTGGCAGTCTTTGGCCGTTGTGACCTTTTCGCAGCCGCAGCTGTTCTCGAGATTTGTCGAAGTTGCTGCGGACTCCATGACGGAATCAAAAACTGCGGGGGCAGTAGTCGCGTGGGCAGCATCAATGCTGTTGGGTTCACGCGCTGCGCATTGGAGAGATGCCGATGCCTCTATGAGTGAGGTGAGGTGCCACAGTTTTTACTGGCGGCTCGGGGATTGTCAACGATCGAGCGGCCGAGAAGTTTTTGGAGCCGACCCGACCAAAATTTGGCGAGAGGCGACCAAACTCTTAGGAATTTATTTTCTTGGTCAACACCGAAAGAAATACACGTTATGCTCCTGTCACAGAACAGAACATGTCAAGCCTCATTAACTCCGAAAGGACCTTGGAGGTCAAGATAAGGCCCTTTTCCAGCGGTGTTCAAGAGCGTGCCGATCAGAAAGGCATAGCACGTGTGAACCTTTGCAAAGAATCTCTCTTGGACCTGCGACTTGAATCTGGACAGCCATGTTATCTTTGGAAGGAAGGCGGACAGAAAAGAGAGGCAATTGCTTGGCTGACTGCTGAGAAGAGTCTCAGCAAGAAAGTCATTCAAGTCGCGAAAACATTCCAAGAAGTCTGTGGCTTCAAACTTGGAGACGATGTCTTCATCAGCGCAGCTGGTAGTTTGGCCAGTGCCGAAAACATTATTCTACGGGATTTGTCGCCCACAGAACTTGACGGCGTGTCTGATCTAAGTACCAAAGAACGTCCTCACTGGGAATGGGTTCTTGAAGAGAGTCTTGGTGAGTTTTGCTCTACTTTCTCTTTATTTCCCATTCTGTATCTGGCAGCACAGTCAACAAACGTTGGAGTTGCGTTTACGTTGTTCTGTTCCTTGTGGATCACCATAAAACGAGGTTGGAATACTTTTTCAGGTTCACATACTCATAATATTCAAATATTTTTCAATATTTCACATACTAACCATTGCTAGCACGCGCGGAAATTATCTTTCCAGGAATGTTATTCAAGAATCTGTCTGTAAGGGGACCCAGAAGATCGTTCAAAGTGGAATCAATCAATGGCAAGACCAATGGCATTGCAAAGTTTGAGGCCGCATCATCAGTTCAGATTGCTAGTCAAGAAGACTTCGTAGCTGAGACACAAGTAATTGGCGCCGCCAAGCTTAGTCTTGTTGATATTGCTGGAATCGATCAAGCACTGAACAAGCTTAACAGGTTTTTGAAGAACTTCGACAAGCAATTTGAACTTGCCTGGGGGCCAAGGTCTTGTGCTGTCCTAGTGCATGGTGGTCATGGCAGTGGTAAAAGCTACATTTTGGAAAAAATTGCTAAAACCGGCTGGGGAAAGGTTCACAAGATCAGAAACGATGCAAAACCAGATGCCATAAGATCTGTCTTCAAGGATGCAAGAATGAGTCAGCCAAGTATTGTTCTTATTGATAAGCTTGACTCTTTGCTTGCCAAAGACGGAACTGCAGATGCCTTAGGTGACGAACTCGATAACTTGGCATCTACCTGCACTACCTCCATGTCTCGAGTCATAGTAGCTGCAGCTACATTAGACGCAAGCACAGTGCCTCTTGACTTGAGGAGCGAAACCAGATTCAACACGGAGATTGTTCTGCCTGTTCCAGATGCCACTGCTCGGAAGCAGATTTTGAAATCTTTAGCACCACCAGTACAACCTGATTCGTACGATGAGATCTTAGAGAGTCTTGGAGATCGGACGCATGCATACACAGCGCGGGACCTTGTTTCTTTACTGGTCGAAGCTCGTAACATCGCAGAGGACAAGCTCGGATCAGAGCCTGCGATGGACACCGTTTATATTACTCGGGGTGATCTTGAGCAGGCTCTTCTTGCAGTTAGACCAACGGCAATGCATGATATCACTTTAAAGCCGCCAACTGTGAGGTGGCACGAAATTGGAGGCCAGGATGGTATCAAAAAAGCACTCCGACGTGCTGTTGAAACACCACTTACTGTAAGTTTAGCCACTGTCAGACCGCACAAAAATACTGACATCTCTCTAGCATCCTGATCGCATGAAGCGAGTTGGGATATCGCCAACAAAGGGTTTACTTCTTTACGGACCGCCTGGCTGTTCGAAGACCCTTTCCGCACAGGCGATGGCTACAGAAGTTGGCTTTAACTTCTTTGCAGTCAAGGGTGCAGAGCTACTTAATATGTACGTTGGGGAGTCTGAGCGAGCTGTACGAAATATATTTGCTCGGGCTCGAGCTGCAAGTCCCAGCATTATTTTCTTTGACGAAATTGAATCAATAGGCAGCAAACGGGAAAGTGGAGGGAGAAGTAGTGGAGTCAACGTCTTGACGACGTTGCTCAATGAAATGGATGGTATCGAGACTCTCAAGGGTGTGACCGTGCTTGCTGCCACAAACCAGCCCGAGGCTCTCGATCTCGCACTCCTTCGACCTGGTCGATTCGACAAACTCCTCTATGTGGCTCCTCCCGACTCTCTAGGCCGTGAAGAGATTCTGAAAGTCCGCCAAAGTAAGATGGACTGGGCTAGCGATGTTGACATCCACACTCTTGTGGAAAAGACTGATGGGTTCTCTGGTGCTGAAATTGTGGGAATTTGCCAGACTGCCGGAGATACTTGCATTGATAGATGTGCCCTGACAGGCAAGGAGGAGCAAATCAGCATGGAAGATTTCTTAAACGCCATAAATTCTGTCAAAATGCAGATCACGCCGGAAATGATCCAGGGCTACAAGGACTGGGCTCGAGGCGCAAGAGGGGACTCGAATTAGACAGCAACGATAATTTCTTCAGCAGGCAATGGAACCTTGATACACTTGCTATCCTTAGCACATGAACACGCCTCACATACCGCCTCCCATACCACCTAACAGCAGAGCTCCTCCTAGCACCCCAACGCCTAATCCCAGAGGCAAGCCATACCCGGCACCGTAACCATAGCCATAGCGATTTGGGCCTGGAAGTTCAGCATCATCTTCACATCGCTAAAGGCAGGTAATTGCCTGATTTGAGCTTGGACTTACGAGCATATGGATACTGTGGCCTAACAAAGGTCGAATTATAGCCATATCCGCCATTATTGTAAGGGCTGAAACCAACACCACCATTGTAGGAACGATTTCCAGAACCATAACCAGGTGGTGGTTCAATGTATAGATCACGACCATTCCTGTCCTTGCCCAAAAGTTGTGGTTCGCCTGTCTCCATAGCACGGCTCATAGCAGCCCTGATCTTTTGATGCCTCTCATACATTGCCTGCTCTTCTCTAGCACGCTCCTCTCGCCTCACCTCTCGCTCTTGGTGCGTCGAATTCGTGAGTTTGTCCTTCATTCTTCGGCCGAGTTTATGGACTCCTCCAATAGGTTCCTCACGCTGTCTTGGTGGTAACGGCGGGTGACTTCCATACGCATGATTTTCATCCTCACTACTTTCTGCTTCGATATCCCTTTCGCTTGGGACACGATGGATTCCCTTAATATGTGCTCGTTCTTCTGGGGGGAGTGAAGATAAATAGGCCTCATTGTCATATGGATGTTCCCAGATAGATGCTGGGGGATCTCTCCTAGTATCTACGAAGAATTGGTGGTGAGAATTTGGGTCATATGATCGAACCCATCCTTCAGGCAATGGCCTGTTCTCATCTTCCATGCTTCGCCGAGTTTGATGAGGAATTCCATTTCTGATCTTTGGGATAGCACTGCCTTCTGACGGAGTGGCTGTTGCTGCTTCGTAACTTGGAGGAGCGTCGGGTGGCGAAGGACTTGTCATGTTGAGCTCTGCAACCGCGCAATTTCCTGAAGACTGTTATCTATGTTCGAGATTTGAGGTTTCTCAGATTATTTATGATATGGATTGCCTCACCAATGTCTACTAATACTCGTGCTATGCTTGTTATTTTTGTCCGTTAGTGGATTAATTTGAAGTAGTGACGTCAAGAGCCAGTCTCCGCAGCCACGAGGAAGAGATTGTGAAATTCTCACATGTGATGATTCGTCCATTTTCTTGTTTCCATTTAAATACATATCGCCACAACCAGACGCGAATATGTCCCTTAAAATTGTTCGATCACTGCCAATCTTTACATATGGCCACCGGAACAGACCGCAACAAAATGGCGATGAGCTCCACGTGACGAGTTGCCTGCAAAGTACACAATCACATTTTACATGCCAGAGGATGGAGTGTTCACGTAATAAGCAAGATACGTTCTATTATATCATTATCATTACTCCTAAGTCTGCATAAAAACTAAGTCGTCATTATATTCGATTACAAAGTCATTCCCATCGAGGAGCAGTTTCTTGGGTACTGCACGGATCGCTTGATCATGGTCTTCAACTTCTCGCTGTCGATGGAGTTGACGTAGGTAACATTTCGCAGTCCAGGTGGCATGAGAGCGCTCTGGTAGGCGTGGATGTTTCCATAGGATGGAGAGCCATAGGCGATATCAACGTCGACGTAAACTACACAAATTAATAAGCGATGGTGCCTTTAACCAGCAGAGTGTAGGCCTGGACTTACAAGTGGTAGAGTTGGTAACAATGGTAGGATCAACCAAAATTGCTGCAGCAGTCTCATCCCAGAATGGGAATGTAGTGCCGTAGTAGTTGTACATCAACTCAGAGTAGGGGTTCTTGACCTCGTACACTTCATCCAAGAACTCTTGGCTTGAGATGACCTGGTTAGCGACGTTACCAGCGAAGATAATATCGGGGAAGTCGGCCGTGAAGGCAATCTTAGCAGCCTCAGGGTCCATCATGAGGTTGATGTCTGAGTTGATATCGTTCTGATTCACGGATCCGGTGACTTGGAGTAGGTTGACGTCGATGTAACCACCCATAATAACCAGGTTCTTAGCAAGACTTGCAAACTTCTCATCCATGCGAATTGCGAGGGCAACATTGGTGAGTGCACCACCAGAGTAGATGGAAACTTGGCCTGGATATCGGTGCACCATCTCGACCATGAAAGCTGCCGCGCTTTGGCTGTCCTCGAGTCCCTGGATGAGAGTCTCGGATGGGAAACCTTCCAGGAATGCTCCCTCGACCACACGGTTTGGATTCTCGCCGGAGGTTGGGTCAGATCCAAGAGCTATACAGTGTCAGAATCAAACTTGAAAAGGACTGCTTTTTCGTTACATACCTTCAGCGGTGGCATTGTATGGTGCAAAAGCACCTTGCCATGCAAGATCACCATGAACAGCCTCCCAAGCTTGGAACTTGCTTGCTGTGTTCAACAAGGGATAGGTAGATCCTGGAACAACAGGGACGCAGCTGGTCAGATTTCCAATCTCAAGAGTGGCCAGAGCATGGAGGGCCACTTGATGCTGCCAGGTGTTGGCAGTATCTATTGCTACTTCAGTACACGAACAAAATAGTTAAGTTTCCGAGGAGAATTACCAGAAGCAAGACCGAGAACCTCGTATCCAGCATCCAGAGCTATCAAGAAGGGAATGAATCCAGCACTGGACCAATCATTGTCTAGAATGATATACTTCTTCTCACTCGCCGTTACATTGCGCTTGGCGGCTGGGAATGCAGAGACAACACTTGCAGCAGCCAGTAAAGGCGCAGCATATTGAGTAAACTTCATAATGATAGGCTTAACTTGCTCAAAGTAGGTAGGGCTAAGGAATAAGAAAATAAATTCAAGACAGCCAACTTATCTCTTACTTATACTGTATCTCGTTCAACTTACGTACCAAAAGTTCATGGTGTATCTAGATACCTGACTAATTTGCGCAGTCGAACGCCGGCACCGTATCTCAGAAAGCTTCTCTTATCTTTATAATCACCCACCGGTTCGTGATTACTTCCGCGATTGATCCTTGCGGTATCTATCTAGCAGAAGTGCACCTTGCCTCCAGGTTGATAGTGACCGCTAGATGCCGGCGATGGCCGAGAGCCGCTTTTCTCGAGAAACACCCTGGTACCCCGGTTCATGCACCTTCTAAGCATCTCTAAAGCAGGTACAGAGTACAGAGGAACGTTTGGGCTAGTTGACCGGGTCCTCCACGGGGCTTTGAGTTTCGTTGGGGGAATAAAAACGCCGAAACGACATCGACGGGTTGCTGGCGAGCATTATATTAGTAATTTCACTCTCACACCTTCGGTAGACAACAAATTAAGCTCTAGGAATCCGAAAAGTAGCAAGAACAAGCTCTGTGCTTTCCCATAAATAAAGACCGTGATATGGGATGGAAAATATCAGAGATAAGGGAATAAAAACCCCATTCTTGAACCCAGTTCATCCCATCTCGCTTACCCACTATAGCCCACTTGGAGGCTAGCACGGCTGGGAAGAGACCTACAAAAGATTCCTTCGATTTTGTTTCCATGCATCCGGAAATCCGAGTAAAGCGTGGCTCAAGAAGCTTGAAATCCGGGCAAGATCAACACCCGTTCGATAGTGGAGGGACGAATGTCACATTAGCTTGTGTATCCAATACACTATCACTGTGGTCCCCGATATCATCCTTGTTGTTGGCCATAACATTCATGATATCATCTCTTAGGCTTCTCAAGAATCAAGGTCTTAGAAAGGTAGATTTAAAGTCTTTGAATAGAAGTCAAAATGAGAAGCTAGAGCTTTAGAAGAAATACAGCAGCTGGAGCATTTAATACTACCTTGTCCCTCGACAGTTGTCGGATCCAGATTCGTCCGTGCCTGAAAACACTATGGAGATGGCGTTGCAATAAAATTTGTCGGTCACAATCGCAGTAACAGCGGCACGATAGACACGACTTGCTAGAGTAGTAATCCAGAAGCTGGGTTATTACGATTGAATGATATTTCATGGCCACGGAAGAGAAGGCACCAGGCTTGTCAACAGACTGCGTAATAAAGAGCTTTGTGCAGTTCATTGTCACGGAGGCACATGTACCAGTAAAATTGGTATGAATGAATGGAGTGTATTTGAGCTTATAAACCCGAGTACATCTATGCAACGACTTTTTCGACGCAATAGATTCCATACTTCTCCTTCAACTCTGTGATAAGAGGATCGTTGATCTTCGAGTTCATAGGAGCGAGAATACCTGTCTCTGAAATGGTGCCATTCAAGACTTGCTTGACCGCTACATAGAAAATTAGCATTCGTCTTTTTGATGCTTACGGGATAAGTTGTTATTCGAGGTTCAGCAATGCACCTTGGCATTTTGATACCACAGTAAATCGAAGAGGACTTTTACAGAAATTAGGGTTACTTGCCTACTCCACATGGTACACCCACAAGCTTTGCCATAGCTGAATATCCATTCGATCCGACTGGTGCACCATATTCGCACAAGGTTGATGTTCTTGTCTCCTTCTTGCCATCCTTATGCTCAATCTCGAACTTGTGCTATCCTTGGTGTCAGTATTTTTGCTTGAAGATATGCTGGGTGTTGATGGTCGGTATAGAGGTGCAACGCTACAGGAATGGTGTGCGGAGATCAAGCCTCTTCATCAAAGACAGGATTGGAGCACCCGTTGAGAGACAGAGTGGGGCATTTCCCGGTATACAGAACTACGTACCTGTAACATGACCAAGTCACGCTCGCCCTCCTCAAACTGCATCTTCTTCTCGAGAGTGGCGCATAGGGTATCAAGCGGGTTTCCTATCCTTGAATTAGCACTGACTCCTTGAAAATCTAATGTGGCCTTAAAATGGTATTTGGACACCACATTAGCAGATTCCGGTGCCCATTGCAACACAAACATCCATTCCAGGCCCTTGGAAACTGAAACGGACAGAAGATAAACTAACCTCGAGGAATGATGGTCTCAGACGAAAAGATGCCAACCCATTTCAAACCAGCCAAGAGCCTTTGTTTTTCTTCTGTATCCTTAAAGGATGCCTTCGACGAGACAGCCCAGACAAGGTCTTTCTCGCTCGAGGATGAAGCTCCGAGAATCTTTTGTGTGGCCTCTGCCCATGTGATTTTCTCCTTCAGGAAGCTTTGTTCCTCGTCGGAGAGGAAGCCCATGTCAACCAAAACCTTTAATAAAGGTTAGCATATCACAAGAACATCAACAAAAGGTAGGAGTTCTGACTTTGACAAACTCAGGGAAGCCCGAGTATCTAAGGGTACCTCTAATGATCGTCTCGGCCTCAGGGATGTTGTATCTTTCTTTGTACGGTGTGGAATCGCCTTCAAATTATAGTGTCAGTAATGTTTATATCATGCCTCGCTAGGACTACGAGGTTATTTCGAATTGTGAGTCAGAGACTTATAGGAGTGCATACGATTTGGGTAGGCTACGAAAGCGAAACCCTTCAAGTTTATAGTGTCAGCATTGATCTTGGAGAAAATTTAAATTGCTTGTATAATGTGTTGGGCACTAGAATACTCGCAACACGCATTTCAGAAGGCATAGAGACGGTAGAGTTGCTTACAGGATAGATGTGATATGGTCTCGCCTGGGCCATTAGATCGGGGCCGGCGACGTTGACAACCTTTCCACCTTGATAGTAGCTCGCAGAATTGCGGAGGGCAAGTAAAACTGGATACAGTTAATGATTGCTAAATGAATTGTGTAGGCAGACTTACCTCCACGGGAGGACCAGCTGAACTTGTATCCGAGACTGCCATTCCCATAACGTTAGCAATCATTCTGTGAGGGGGGAGGGTGCCAAAAGCCTCAATCTTCGGCCTTAAAACATTAAAATAGTATAGCAATTTAAAGAAATACTACAAATAGAGGGAATTTTAGAGTATAAATATGTACTTACGGGTTTCCTGAGTCTTCTGGGGCTGGGAGTCCTCCACAGTATGACAAGAATGATGTAATCTTTCCGCCTTAAGCCATACAGTGTCAGTATTTCTCGTTGAACAACTTTTCAGGTGCTAGTTTGGTATCTGAAGTGTACTTGCACCTAGGTACTCATAGCGAGTGCCTGAGGAGCCAGAAGAGACTACAGGTGTTGCTTACCAGCTTTGTGTACCTCCTCGATGGTCTTGACAGCGTAGAGATGATCGATTCCTGGATCGAGACCGATCTCATTCATAACAGTGATTCCGGCATCCTTGCATTGTTGGTCCAGTTCCATCATAGCTGGGGAGACGTAGCTGGTAGTGACGACATGCTTCTTCTCTCTGATGGCTGACTTGATAACGCCAGCGTGGAAGGTATACGCTTTTGAATATCAGCATTCCTGAATGAAGCCTTGGTGTACAACAATTATTGTTAAAGTAGCACTCACGGATCAAACTGATGACCAAGTCATGCTTTCCAACCTCAGCATCCAAGGCAGATTCATCTGTCACATCGAGAGAGATTGGGCGGGCAAGCTTGACGCCTTCTGAGAGCTTCTTGGCACTCTCAAGGGTTCTGCATGCTGCAATGGGTCAGTGATGGCTGTGAGATTTCGAATAAAGATGGTCGTACCAACGGATACTTCGATGCCAGCGTCGGAGAGGATATCCAAAGTGGGACCTGTAATGCTGCAATGTCAGTATTGCTCTCTTTAGGCAGTTTGGGTACGAAGAATCTTACGAGCCACGAATCCGGAGCCTAACAAGAGGACCTTCCTAGAGTTCGACGGGTTAAATTAATTGACAGGAGGTTTCGGCTTCTGGTTCTACAATGCTTACTGGGGTGCCATGGTTGGAGAACGAGGAAGATAGTAGAATTCGTGATTGAGGAGGATGGTTGTAACTTTGATGTGATCACTTTGGCTGTCCGACTGTGAATATTCTGTGGTGGGACCAGCGAGCCAGAAAGAGTAAGTGGGGGTGGGGTTGACAGCGAGTACGGAGCAGAAGTCTGCTCTAGAGGATACGAAAGCTTAAGGTGTGTTCAGTGCACCCCTCCAGAATTAGTCTGCGGAGAAAGCTCCTAGGACCAAATGTACTCCTGGGAAGAGGTTCCCCTTCAGGATTGACAGCACTTTCTTAAAATCAGATGTTTCATTGTTGATTATCGTCAAAGTATTGCCAAAAGCCCTTAAACTCTGGTTTGAGAATTGCCCTGGATTTGTCTTGATTGGCCTAAAACTCGGTTATGTCTTAGATAAAATCTACGTATTTACCCTACTAATTAAGACAATTCAGACACTTCTCGGACAAACTAGAGTCTGAAACATGAGTTAAGAACGGTGCTTTCAAGGGATTAGAATGAATAGACAACAATCGTACTCTCATAGTCTTTGGCACAAACAAAAATGACAATATCCATGGTCTTGACGTGAGTTGTGGTCGCTAACTTTAAAGTGAGCATACCTATGATGCATCGCTAAGCTATGATTCATAGGCTCTCGAATTTTCGGCAGCGTTGAATATTTTGTTTTATTTATGGATGCAGTTCTGCTAGGCCGGTATTCGGTAGAGCCAGAGAAAGATCAAAGTGCACAAACGATTTATCGGACAAGCTAGCTATGACCCAAAGTGAATGCATTCACTGCAATCACTACGTCCCAAACACTACAACTCCACTCACTCGCGGTAAAGCCATTCTGATAGAGATGAGATGAGGAGATCTATCAGAATGTATCTGGGGATTCAATTCACATAGATGTATCCAAGGCTACATTGCGTTTAAGCAATAAAACTTGCACTATTCTTTCCGAGGCAATAATATGTCCCGAGTTAATATCCCGAATTCACGGCAAAATATAAGACTTGGCACCGAGGATCAAGCTAAGTTCATCGGCACAACAGGACATTTAAGAGCCTTATCTTCGGAAGAATCGGTCACCATGGTTGACTAGAGATCCCTTAGCTATATGAATCTTATTGGTATATCAGGGACTGCACTCAGTTACAGACTTGCCTGGCCAAGAAGTGTGCTCGAGTTACCAACCACCACATTTTGTGGAGTTAGTAATTACAATGTCGATTGAGCATTTCTTCAGGAATAAGAATTGCCGCTAATTTATATTGCAATGGCTAACGCTATTCGTCTTTCTATTCTCCGTTCTTTTGTGTTTCGGCGGCCCCAGAACAATCAAGGTGGTACGAAGAGGTTCTCATTTTCGCGCTTGAAATGCACTGCACGCAGATATACTTCAATGTTTAGCGCTGTAACAACGATTCAAACTGGAGCACCACGACTACATGAAATCGAGACTTTCGCAATAATCATGGCAGGTATCCTCCATAATCAGGTCACGACGCCTGCACAACTCATATGTGAAATCGCAAAGTGCGGATATCAGGAATAATGCAGGTATTAAGCAACTAATGAAAAATATCAGCTTCTTCATTATTGTTATTACTATTACTTTCAACTATTATTGCCCTAAGCGCCTTGCCCACCACTGGCAGTATGATCAACATAGTAGAATACGATCTTCTAATAGCGGTGAACTTATTTGTCTGGAATTGACAACCTGAAGCAATACGAGACAGGACGGATTAGTCGCCAAAGGGTCAAGTGCTTAAGATCGCCATACATCTTGCAACACAGACAATCTATATGTACCGAAGTACGAGTACCCCCCGGTTCGTCTCAAGCTCCTCTCCAGACACATTATAGAACATTCACTTCTCGAGACAAACGGGCTGCCGTGATTTGGGACGGGAAATGAAAAAGGGCATTTGCCGCACCAAAACTGGGTATTCTCCCGGGCTGAGAATGAAGGAGCAGCGGTGCCATGTGCTTTTCACTGTCTGGAATTGGACTGTAGGCGTGGTACGATCATAAGCGGACGATCATCCGTACTTAAAAGAAGGGCCAAATTGCAATTTCCCAGTCGCTTAAGCCTCAATGATTATTAGCAGGTCCCCCTGCTGCGGGCCTTTTCTAATAAGAGAATGCGAAATGTATGGCAGGCAGCAGAGTTATAGGCAGAAGTAATAATACAATGAAGTTATTAAATCTTGTACGACGTGCAACAAACATGAAAATTTTCAATAGAAGAGGGATCGGGTCTCACGATGGCGTTTTCTTTTGGGAGGAGGAACCGGCGATCAGACTTGGGGTGCGGTCTGTTTACGGTGTGAAGGGTGGTGATCGTGCAAGTTTGTGGATGCCTGGAGGGGAGGGTACTTCGTTTTCGGATTAGTTTGTGCCTCAATGCAGAAGCCATTATGACCTTCAAAATATCCACCACGAAGTAACTGAAGTATTGTTCTATGCAGAACGTTCCTGCCGAGAATAATGGTTCATTGGTTGTTGCCCAGCACTGGGGTATATAACATTCAACATAAGCAACACCTAACTCCAGAATCAAAACATATGCGTCATACAAAACTATCAACCCGCCCACTGGTACCAGACAAGGTGAAATTAATAGATTCCTTCCATGAGCCTGGTTCCAATAGCCTCCATACGTTTGTCCCCACCAACGACTCTCCTCTCCGTCTCTCTATCCCTTCCATCGTCGCCGACAATAGCACATTTCTTGACGGCTCCCCGGCCGTCCACAAGACATCTGCCGATCCTCCCGTCCACCCACTCCATCCTTAACTGCAGTGCTTCTGCATCTGCAGCGCTTATATCCACAATGACTCTCTCCCTCTCTTTTCCTTTGCTGGACGCATTCTCATCAAGCTTGAACTGTTTTCGGAGGTGTTTTATCGAGATGATGCGATTGTGGTAGGCGACGACTTCTTTCCTCAGAGCACGTACGAAGCGTGGCAGATCCTGTTTCTTCTCCTTGAAGATTGTTGATCCGCTAACTTTTGGTTCTGGTAAATATCGATGAGCTAGAGTGTCTAGCGGAATGCATGGCGGTACTGTATGTCGATGAATGCGCAACAAGGCATTGGATGGGTATGGCTTATTGAGCATAATATAATATGGTCGTATGAACTTCCCCGTGCTTCCTACCTCAATCCTAATCCCTAGGAAATTTCCATTGTCAACAGCCTTGGGGTCTGGATCTTGGCCTTTAAACGTTGTGACAGCAGCACACGCCCTATATAGACATTCCAGATTGCGGGCTTCTTGTTTTGCAGCGTTTGAGAGAAGAGTAGTGTGGAGTGGGGTATCGTCTCGTAATGAATCGTCCACAGATTTGATTGTCGACACAGATTTGGATGGAGGTGCCCTAAGTCTATTCAAAATCGACAGGGAGGATCGCGAGGAGATTATATTGCTAGCGTGGGTGCTCCGCTGTGCCTTTAGTGCAGCAACTTGGATGTGTCAGTATATGAATTACAGAAATGCGAGGACAAAAATGGTACAGACTCTGCGCCTTCAGCGAGGAGATTTCCCGATCCAACTGCTGAGAGCTTGCATCATGCGAGTCCGCAGATATCATCCTGGCTTCCAATGCGATTAACCAGATAAGTATATCGTACGATCCAATGCTGTGGTGTGAGTATAAGAATAGCGTAGAAACAGTAATGTATCAAGGACATGAACTTAAATGCCGGAATAGTATCAAATCTGGAGGAAAGTCAACAAAGCGCAGCGCGACGCGACACTCTTATCATCAGGTCACGTGTAGGTGACACTTCGATAAGGCCGCGCGCAGGTTGTCTCAGTTTCTCATTCTTAGGTTTATTATTATACTTTTCTCATATTAAGTTGTCAATTGAGAGCCATTGGTGCCATCTGTACTCTTCTTTTCCTTCTTCCTGAACCGCCCAGGAAATTCGATCTTCATGTCTACATAATTGTGTCCAATTCTGTCCCATTCTTGCTCCCCTTATCATTATCGATAATCGCCCCTCGGAAAGGACACGTTCGCTTGAATTCTGGTGCCTGAAGATCCAGCCCGTCAGTGACCAGAACCTCCTAGAGCTGTTTGAGAGACTTTAGAGGCCACCAAGTCCTCTAAAGACGTTTTCTCACTACATGGATGCCTACCCCACTGGGCGACACACTCCCTCATTTACAAACTACTTCTTCTTCAGACGATCAGCATAGATCTCTCCTACCTTTACACCACGATTTACAGCACCACGAAGCCCAAGAGCTAGACGATTTATCCAGAACATCCACCAAGCGCCACACGAGAACGACCTCCAAGAAGGGCGCGCCTGCACCCGATACCACCTTCGAAGAAGACTCAAAACATCTCCTTGGGGAAGAAGATTCAGACTCAGACTTTGAAGAAGCCGACCCATCTATGGGTGCCAAGTCTCGTCGCAAGACACAAGAGCCAAACGGCTCCTCCTCCGCGACTGGGGGAGAGAACGGACACTCAAACGGCAAGATGAACAATAACCTCGAGTACCGCCGCAAGAATGCCTCTGCCGATTCACCTACCGTTACTGCCAATTTGATGGCGCGCGAGTCTTTCTCATTAGATGACCATGTACCTCGAACCCCTACGATCAATAACCATGGTTTCTTCCAGTTGCCAAAGAACGATCAGCGCAATTTTGGTCTTTTGGTCCTCCTGTACTTTCTGCAAGGTGTACCAATGGGTCTAGCTACCGGGTCGGTGCCTTTCTTATTGAAGCCACATATGTCTTACGGCGCATTGGGAGTGTTCAGTTTGGCATCTTACCCGTATTCGTTAAAATTACTATGGAGTCCCATTGTTGATGCCGTTTGGAGTCCAAAGGTTGGCCGCAGAAAGAGTTGGATCATGCCAATTCAGATGCTCTCGGGTTTTGGAATGATATACCTTGGTTCACAGATCAAGAAGATGATGGTGGACGCCAGTGCCAATGATGGAGCTGGAATCTGGGGCTTTACTGGATGGTGGTTCTTCTTGGTATTCATGTGCGCGACACAAGATATTGCAGTGGATGGTTGGGCTCTTACGCTTTTGACTCCTGGAAACATCTCATACGCCTCAACGGCTCAAACAGTTGGCTTAACTGCCGGCCAGTTCATGTCTTACACAGTTTTCCTTGCATTCAATTCTCCTGATTTTGCCAACAAGTGGTTCAGAAAAACGCCTTTGGATGAGGGCGTTATGACACTTAGCGGATACCTTACATTCTGGGGCTGGGTCTATATCATTGTTACTTTGGGTCTTGCTGCATTGAAGCGAGAGGAAAAGACCAAGAACGAAGACGGAATTTACGACGTCTACAAGGTTATGTGGGGAGTGTTGAAACTGAAGAATATTCAGACCATCATTATCATTCACCTTATCGCCAAGATCGGATTCCAAGCCAACGACGCAGTTACTAATTTGAAGTTGATTGACAAGGGATTTAGCCAGGAAGATTTGGCCCTCACGGTTCTAATTGATTTCCCTTTTGAAATTGGCTTGGGATACTATGCTGGAAAGTGGTCAACCACCTATACCCCAATGCGTCTTTGGTGCTGGGGTTTTGTCGGACGATTGGTTGCCGCTGTAATTGCTCAAATCACTGTCGTTATCTTCCCTGCCAATGGTGTTGATACTTGGTATCTTTTGGTTGTTATCGCCGAACACATTTTCTCGACTTTTACCAGCACCGTCATGTTTGTAGCAATCTCTGCCTTCCATGCTCGCATCGCCGATCCTGTCATTGGCGGTACATATATGACACTCTTAGCAACGTAAGTATTAACTCTGGAACATTTCTGTATTTGACACTAACTTCACTTAGCGTCTCTAACCTTGGTGGTACATTTCCCCGTTTCTTCGTCCTTAAACTCGTCGATGCATTTACAGTGGCAAACTGTGTTCCACCTGCAGCAGATTTCAAGCTACCATCAACACTCAAAGGCCCGTTGGTAACAGCAGCCTTCTCTTGCGCAGCAGCGAACGAGAAAGATCGCTGTATCCAAGGCGGCGGTGTCTGTGATATTGCAACGGATGGCTACTATGTTATGAATATCGTCTGTGTCATCATCGGCATCATCACGTTCTGGGGTTTCATCAAACCCGCAGCTCTCAAGCTCCAGGCTCTGCCATTGAGAGCTTGGAGAATCGCTGAGGGGAGTAACTAGGCTCAGGTCTTCCTTCACGCATATCAAGGCCTTGCAAGGAAAGAGGGCATGTGCTGTAGATATTAGATGATTTATATATAGAGCGTTGCATTAGCGAAATCAAATGTATAGCATTTCCAAATCATTCCACCTACTTGGTTCCGTATTTATATACGCAAAATGAAGAAAATTTCTCGACAGTGTCCTAAAATCTTAAGATCTTGATCGTAATAAGTCAGGATGCTTTAGTACGGTGTATGTAAAAAAATATGACGCTGATAATGGTCGGATTTTAGGATTCTCTCCACACTACAAATCGATTTCGAAGAATGTGTAGCAATAGCAACAGTGGTAGAACAACCTTGACAAACTACATACAGGTATGAACACATAGAAACCTTGCTTTTCAAATCCGAAGGCTAGATCCGATTTGCATTGCTTCAGTCCCAGTTTCCCCGAAGCCAAAAAAAGAAAAGAAAGTGAGAAGGGAAAATGAAAAAGGAAATCTTTGGGGGAAGGGGGGGTAGTAATTTTAAGAAGGTAAGACAGACCTAAATGGCATAGAGTCAGAAAACTGCTTGTTGAGAAGAATTGCGATTAGCTTGCCTATGTCTGAATGTTTCTTCTACCTGGGAGGTTTCCCTATTACGTTTTTAGCCGACCCGACCTGCCGCCGCGAGGGGGAGGGGGGGGTGGCAGGAAGGAGAATTCTGATTTGAATTATTGTCAAATAGTTGAAATTGAAGAAGACAGACAGCATTTCCTGGTAGTATTGGTTGCGATTTCTTTCTTGAGGATATTTGAAGTGACAATGGTGTAGCAGTCCCGTGTGCCAAGCACGGTCATTATAAATTTAAGTCTTCAAAATAGCACTCATTGTCTGTAGGCTTTTATTCCCGCCGTTCGTCCTCCCATTCTGACCTAATAATACTGCTGATTTTCTACATTACCCCTTCGGTGGATATCTTATGTCAATGGAGCAACAAAGTAAAAATACAGTCTGTATAGAGTGGCGCTCATGTATGGCTATCAATATATATAAAAGACCTTATGTGCTAAAGGACATAACTCTTAGGTATTTAGCCACAGCCATATTTATTCATACTACTGAATTTACGTATATCCAATTGTAGATGCGATCCCCAAGACTAAGCTCTGACCATGATTTAGTCTTCAAGAATAATTATTGGCTTCCTGGGTAATGTGGCTAGCTATTCATGTTGATGTTGATGCCACTCATGAGACTTCCTTCATAAGTCAAACTCCGAGGAAGTCTCATGAAAGGTTCATATGATATTGTAGCGGCCTTCTGCATTGCTTTCAACACATCTAGATGGTGAATGCCCAGTCTAGCTTTGCGTTTTTAAATTTCCTTTTCCCACCCCCCGGCGCCTCCTCCAATGATCGCTGTAGAATTCCAATATGCCTGCAGAAGTTACGATTTTAACTTCACACAGCTGAGAATACCCTTTTCTTCAACATATATGCACGTGTCGTTGGATACGAATTAGATCCTTCATTGCTGGTCACTACTCTCTCTCCCTTTCCCTTTGGGATTTTCCCAAGCGGAACGAGGCGCTGGAGCTGTTGACAAGTAGCGTGGGACCGATCCACCAAACCATCCACTACTGGAGGTGCTCTGGTCTATAGGATCACTGGGATCTGGGTAGTTTGCCTGTGGTACGTATGGCGGCTGTGATGAACTACCCATTGCCACCGGCAGTGGGTCATCAATCTCCATACTGGAGTTTGCAGCAATACCTGTCATACTCATGCTGTTGCGTGAAAAAAATTGGTGCCATGGCTCGTCATATCCCCCGTGAGGTTTTGAGATACCCTGAAGGCGTTGGAGTGCTGTAGCGGGATTGATTAAGTTTCGCATCATCGACGATTCCACTGGTGCAGAATTGCTTCCCGAGTCCATAATCGAGTGCTGATCTACGGATGCCCACGCTGTGGTAGCCTGTCTTCCGCTGATCGGACTTTGAGAATCCTCATACTGCTCAAGATTTGCCGATGTGAGATCATGGCTACGGCCCTGACTGTGAGCGGTACTGCTTATATTGAAGCGACGCCAATTATAAGTAAGAGGTATGGCTGCTTCAGTCGGCATGTCTTGCGTGTTTCCATCGATGAGCGGTGCTACTACCCGAAGGAGAGCATCAAAAATTTCCCAGGCTTTCCGTGCGGATATCGACTGAGCTGAGAGCATGACCAACCATCTAATGCCTTTCTTGGCATCTTGGAGAATCAGATCTGCCTCTTCTGGCATATGTTGTGCCTGGAAAGACATTTCAAGCATCAGCACGGAAAGAGCTTCACAAATGTAATGTAGTGTTAACCACCATGGCGGGATTGCACACAATGTTGCAGGACTTCCAGAGGACCAATGTATTAATGATATCATCTTTCGAGCAGAGTTGACACAGTTCAAGACCGTGTCATGGGTGAAGTTTTTACTCTTTGATGACCGATGCTGTATACGGCCTTCAGAACGGCATAGACAAGGGCGAAACAAGACCATGCGAGATGAGTTGAAGGCCATTGCTAAGCCCGTTCGTCGTAAAAGGTATGGGTCGTTCCAGTCAGGCTCGGATGTTTCATCTAGGCTAAAGTTGAATTCTTTTGGTAGATTTTCTCGCCATGCTAGAAGTCGACAGTCGATTTTTGATATAGTCCCTTGTACTGCTCCCCAAGGTTGGGAAATAGTGGTTGCACTATACAAATGGGAAACTATCTCATGCGTAATGATAGCTAACTGAGTACTATAAACAAAGTAACTCGAGGTTGTAGAAGGCAATCGAGCGTCAGGAAACGAATATGTGAGCGTTTCAGGATTTCTGCTTAGATTTGTGCGTTCTGTCGTCAGTTGGTCACCTTCCTCACTCGAGATAATATCTGTCAGTGACAGATATGCTCTCTTGAGTGGGACTGGTTTGTTTGAGAAAACAGCTCTGCCCGGCATACCCACGCGAGTTCCCTGCTCTGTAGCTGGCACTGATTCCTCAGTCTGTGTATGAAGTGGTAGTTCTTTCCCAATGGCTTCCTCGTCAACGTTGGTCGGTAACGGTGCACTAGTATCTTCATCTGATATACAGCTTGGCCGACCAGTTAACTTGTTGAGAGAACATTCAAGGCTATAAAGAGACCACCAGGTCCGAACGCGATGTTCTTTATCTACTTTAGATATACTCTTCACCTCCTGGCGAACATGCAGTCCAAGGCTCATGGCATGCCGCATTGCGAGTCCACAAGAACTCCAGGATCTGGAAGAAGTCAGCTAGAAAATCAACACCGAGAGAGCTGAGAGAGGACTTGTTGAGCCGGCCCGTAGTCAGATAGTAAAGGCTTATCAATGCCAAGAATTGAACCATAGATACTCTTGGGTCGCTATAAACCAGATCTGATTCTTTGCTGAGAGCTTTGGCCCTCGCAATGTATATTGAATGGTCATCGTTGTGTGGTTGATATTGCCGTCGAGTAAGTCGTGCGAAAACGCAGCTAATAGCCCAAATACTATTCAGTGTTGCAAGCCACAACCTCTGATCCATAGAAAGAGCTCGGGATGTCCTAGGAAACTCTCTGTAGCTTCTCTGGAAGAGGGCCCTATTCAGAATTGGAAAGAAGTTGTGAACATGAGTCCAGTAAATGTCAAGAAGTGCACTGGCGACCGCGTCGTCCGGCCATGCTAGGGGTTGAACTCTGGTTATGTCGACAGATTCTATGTCTGCATCCTCCGTATGATATGATGAAAGCGTATGGCCTACTTCTTGAACTCCTAATACAGAGTCTTGGCCCTTTCTGGAACTAGCTTCCTGTGCCGACCTTTTAGCCCATACGACCGACGTCGACTTCCCTAAATGTCCCGTTTGTCTGGTATCATCCTTATCTACATCGGTATCGATGATGTCTAATGACTCTGTCGACCCAATCTCTGCCTGTTCATCGCTACCGCCGCCTTCGTCTCGCTCTGATGTGACCGTATTAAATGCTATCGCGGAGGCGGAAGTGTCGCCGTCATCAGGTGATAAGGGACTAGGGGTCTTTGAACGTCAGCTCATTCCTCACTGCTCAATCCTTGCGGCACTATGAGGTTCTTACAATGGCCATGATGCGATCGACGGCAGCCCTAAGCTGGTCCGCCGACATCGTCTCATCCTCTCGTATACGTTGAAGAGCGTCTGTCACATCGGCTGTGTACTGCTGGAATATTTGGGCATCTTTACTGAGCTTCGATATTCGCCTTGTCCATGTTACTTTGCGTTATATGTTCGCAGTATGTAGATGCGACCTACTTTCGTTCCTTGTCCCGTTTCCCATCACCATAGACGCACCGTCCTCGAGTATTGAGACACCTGGAACATGGCTGACCTCCGGTACATCCAGCTTTCGCTCTCCTGCAGTTGTCGCATGCGTGAGATGTTCGAATCTTCCGTTCTGGCTTTTTCGCAAATTCGGTTCCTCTTCTAATAGCAGGAATTTGGACTTTCCCAGAGGATGACGTCAATGTGTTAGCCAGCGCTGGCTCCCGCTGATTCTCGGGCACCGATAGCCCTGGCCCTGGCGATGGCCCCCCCGGAGTCGAGTGATGCCCGGAGGTTGCATTTGCTAGTGGGACGGTAGGGTGTGGTGGATAGATAAACTGAGTGTAGCTCGGTGCGCTGGAACTGCCATTTGAAGGAAGATTTGTGTCTCGAGAAGATTCAGAGGCCCCAGTCCTTCCTCGCTTGACTCTTTTCTCTGGCATCGTCAGAGAAGTCCCAATCACCTGCTAGGAGCGATCAGACTTGAGAAAGGTTCGTAATGCCTTTGTCAGATAGCTCTCTAGCTCTGGGGTCATGCCAAACAGGAAGCCTTGTTTGATGGATGGATGGATGGTATGACAGTGTAAATATTGCAACTCCTCTCAACTATGCAGCTCGCCCGACTTGTCAATGTTACTGCAGCACAGTCGACCGTTATTGCGAGCCCCATAGGGTCACAGGGCGGAGACCTTTGAAAACTACCGTCGCCGTACGAACTTGCATGGGCAGAACTGCTCGTCAAAGAAGCCAACTTGTGCAGATAGTTTGTGACTGAATTCAAGCTACGTCAGCGAAAACACCGTCATGTGCTAAACACACCGTAAAGAAGAGTAGCGTGCGGATGTTGAACAGGAAAACTCGAGAGTAAGGCGAGGAGGCCGAGGGAAAGAAATGAGCCTGTTTAGGTAGGTGGAAGGTCCACCAATGCAGATCTTGGAATGCGTCCTATCACTACAACCGGTGTAAAAGGAGTCTGGCAATATACTTTGTTCTTTGCATGAGCTCTGGACGGCACAGCTATTGAGTACCGCGTAGCGAGTTGGGCTCTAGGTTTTTGATATTTAGCACCCTCTGGCGACGTCAGTGCCAGTATGTATAGCTCGTTCCTAAATTAACCTCAAGCAACCGAAGTGGTCACGAGTGGAGCAAAGACGAGGCGTCGCGAAAACCATTGGTGGACAGGCCATCGAGATACCATACTACAGAAGGCTTCGTATGGATGTGGTATGTGGGGAGAGCAATTCGAATGCAGCAATGCATCGCGCCCGAGGCATATTGGTTGTAGGAATTTAGTACCAGTAGTTAAGTGGAAGGATACGATGTTGGTGAACCGCGTACGAGATTTCTGCGCATCGGCCTTAGTACCAACGCCACAAAAGCGCAGCCAGGTTGGAAGTCTCCTTCTCCTTCCGTTATCCTACTGGTGAGCGTGTGAACTTCTCAACAGTACTGCAGCACATTTTGAGTTGGGACAGATACGCCTTGCATTATTTCGTGGGGACAAGATATATTTATCGATCGTGTGTGGATCGTCGACTAGTCAATATGATTATTGTGCGTAGAAGAGAAGGCGGTCTTGTAGGGGGGGTATGGATGGCACGGGAAGGGGTAATGGGTGGCCACGGCGGTAACAGTTGGAGGTACATTATTGCCAGCGATTTCCAGCCCAGTGCAGACACTGAGTAGATCGAAAGGCTTTTGAGGAACAGCTCCTCGCCCCCTAGAGATTTCCCCTATGGAGGTGCTATGGTATGCTCCAATACCCCCGTTATTTTATTAGCCGTGCGACCTGTCCTGCGCTGCCATCCTGTCTGTGCTCGTGACCACCCAACCGGAGACACTTCCGGCCCCCTGCAGATGGGAACATGGATGCATTTTTTCAACATCGAGCCTACATCAGGTACTCTCTGCCATGCTAATTTTCGAGAGAAGGAGCGTCGCTCATAATTAGGACAGTAAGATGGATACAGCCAGAGAGTAAGAGATCGGAAGGGTGGGTATAGTTGTTGTTATTGTTGTGTGTGGTTGATATGGCGGAGCAACTTCCGCTCGTCAGCCTCGGTTACGACTAGCTCGCCATTATTCCCATCAAAGCTCTAGCATTTAAACTCGGACTATAGATTCGCCGGAAGCGCGTCTTCAAGCGAGGAGGGGGACACCAGCGGCCGAACGGAGGGGAAACGAGTTTGCTTTCATCCTAGGTGGGGAGCTTTTAGAGCAATAGCTTTCGACCAAGGAACTACCCAAGACCTTATAATACAAGCTTCACGAGCTGTGAGTTGTATCAGCTATATACATATCGCTCGGACTACCGGTGTCTGATTGCCGACTGGAACCAACCATTCGGCATTGCGAGCGTACCCATAGCTTACTAGAGGTGTGTCAGCGTTGTTGGTTTTTATCTCCGGTCTTATTGACCGAGGTACGTTACGGCATCCTTGAGATAGCTTTGCAACTTATCAAGCTGAAAACAGATCAGGAACATCCGCGGCTTGTGAACATATCCGTGACGGTATTAAGTCTTCTCCTCTGCCAATTCTCCTTCTTCCGCACTACCAGGAATTCATCTAACAGAATGGTGTCTCAGAAACGTGCAGGACGTTGTGCTTCTCTTGGGAAAGACCAACCCAGCACCAGCTTTACTCTCTCCTTCCACCTGCCCGACACAAGACCTTCGTCACCCACACCCTCCGTATTTTCATCCGCTTCTGACGCTACCATGTCGTCCTCAACCTCGACTCCAGATCTTGCACAGCAGGAGCGAAGCTACTTTGATGTCAACCCCCCTCCTGCGACATTGGAAAAGCACTCCTCAGATGCAAAGACATTTATAGATTTCCATACGACTGCAGGTAGACGTGTGGTATTGGTGACCTCTGGTGGAACGACTGTGCCTCTGGAGCGACAAACAGTCCGATTTATCGACAATTTTAGTGCTGGAACTCGAGGAGCTACCTCTGCAGAATATTTTCTGGAAGCTGGATATGCGGTTATCTTTCTCCATCGACAGTTCAGCCTTCTGCCATATTCCCGCCATTATAGCCATGCCACAAATTGTTTTCTCGACTTCTTGCACGAGGGGCCTAGTGGAAGTGTAGTTGCTAATACGCAATACCAGGAGAAGATGCTCAAAGTTTTGCGACAGTATAACTCTGCAAAGGAAAAGAATCTGCTTCTTACTCTGCCATTTACCACAATCAACGACTATCTGTTTGTGTTGCGATCCATAGCACAGCTTATGCGTCCGTTAGGTCCTCGTGGTCTGTTGTATTTAGCAGCTGCTGTTTCAGACTTCTTCGTTCCACCCGAGCGCATGGTAGAACATAAGATACAGTCTACAAATGCTACAGATAAGCCGAAGGAGGACGAGGAGACCTTCGATAATTTTGATTCTTCGCCAGCGATACCAAGAAGCAAACGCTTGATTGTCGATCTTGATCCTGTTCCAAAGTTCCTGAAGAACTTGGTTGATGGCTGGGCACCCGAAGGAATGATCGTCTCGTTCAAGCTTGAAACTGATCCCGAGATTCTTGTGCACAAGGCTCAGTATTCTCTTGATAGGTATCAGCATCATCTTGTTATTGGCAACTTGCTGTCGACCAGGAAATGGGAGGTAGTGTTCGTTACCCCTGGGCAAGCAGACAAGTGGATCAGAGTACCCAGCAGCCAAAGGCGGAATCCAACATGTGAACAGGACTTAAACACAGTTAGTGCGGAAACAAGTCAGAGACCCCTCGACCCCAAAGAGCTTCCGGAGGGCGAGCCAGAAATGGAGATTGAAAGCCTGATCATCCCTGCAGTTGAGGAGTTACATACGAAGCATATCAGTGGGGCCGCAAAACAGTAGTTACACGAATTAAAAGTTAATCTCTACAAGTTCGGATTTTGATGCAGTGATATAGTGGTATCGGCGATGTGGATGTGATAGATTTTTAATAACTCAGGGCGGCCTACATGTGCGTGATATGTAGTAGAGAGCAGGAGCTAGACTTTTGCTATGAAGAATGCTTCATTAAACTTATGACCAGGGCCAATTTCTTTGAGGTTGAGTTCATGAATAGAAGTGAAATGCCGATAGATATCTTTCCTTGTGCCTTCCTCGTATTGTGGGTAGTTGTTTGGTAGATGGGTTCGCTTCAGAACGACAAGGTCGACGGATATTGGCTCTCGCCAAACACGCTACTTCCACAATCATGGACCAAAACTGCAAAAACGAACACAGCATGACCCGATCCACAACCTTTGATGATAAAACTCTCTTTTAAGTGCTGGAGTATTTCTCAAGAAGCAAAAGGATCAAAACATCAAAAAGGCAATTAACCACTGGGTGGCTATGGGTTCATCCGTGGATCGAACACGGGACCTCTCGCAAATTTTGCTTTGGGTAAACCCTAAGCGAGAATCATACCACTAGACCAATGAACCAGCTGAATAGTTGTTGGAAAAAAAACTAGTTATTTTAATATAAGTAGTTATTTTGACTGAGCTGATCAGTAGCCTCGTTGTTAAAGGGGAAATGCAAGTTTCAAGTGATATTATTAAATGTCCGCGACAATATAGTTGTTGTGGTTGTAGTAAGAGGTTTGATACCCATTACTCAGCATAATTTGAAAGATAACCAAGCTGATCGAAGCGTGATTCAAACCTAGCAGGAAAGTAACTCAAAAGGAAAGGTGAATGATTATCCTAATGTTTCGTACTTCTGTTGCTTGTCCATATGAACCTGTGTCACGTGGTGTCCTGTAGAGATTCAGCTTGTCTCGATTCTATATGAAATGGATCACTTCAACTCCTTGCACTACAGCTTGATTGGATGCGGTCGATATCTTCTGCAACTTCTAGCAGAAGAAACTATGTCTCTTGTTCACAAACACGAGACCGGTCTGGTTACGAAACGAGTATGGGTAAATCTCAGGGAGGTACTGATTGGGGTGCAAAATTAGTTGGCCAGGGTTCCACTAATTTAGTACGTATGTTAGTCGCGTTTTTATTCACATTTTATTGCAATACAATGTGGGAAGTTGTTTTGATTCTTGTGTATACATTTTGAAATAGTTATGGCTTAACTTAACAGCGGCGCGCTACTCCGTATGAGACGTCAGTTTTTCAAGCCACTAGCTCGGAAGCACCGTGCTTCTTTATCTTAGCGTCTGTCTCCGATAAAGAAGCACCCGACATCATTCCCCAACATTCACTAGACCAACCATGTCTGCAGAAGATCCTTCGTATACGGTCTTCATACGACTACCATTTCCCCGGGGGGACTTTGTAGATCCTCCAGCTGTAGGTTTATCCATTATACCGGTCTGTGGAGCTAACAGCTACAGGTTGAATGGAATGCCGCCAAGGACAAGGCTCTATGGAAGATTCTCTCCAAGGCGTCGAAGAATAGCGACATTGATTGTATGTATTGCATCTTAAGTCTAGACAATGCTAACAGTATTCAGGGTCGGAGTTGTGAGTACGCCGATAACATGTCGACCGCATCCTAATACCCTTCAGGGCTACCAAATTCGAAGTCACACTTGCGTTCCTCCTCCAACAAGCAGCATGGCTCTACGAGCGACAACTCCTCCAGGTGAGAGCTCAGATGAGAAAGGTTGGAGCTTCAAAGGGTTCTGCAGCTTCACCAGTCCCTCCAGGAAGTATAACAGAATCAGGAGGCGAGGCCATGAGAAGAACAGGCTCGGGCGGTCAGTATAATAGGCTGATTAGAGATTTACATGCTGAAGTCACATAGGTCCTCGTGTACCATCGTCTTTATCTACTCGAAAAGACTCCCCTGTGCCCAGGAATGATGGAAGCACATCAAATGCATCGGGAAAGCCACTAGGTAGATATTCCAGATGTATGATAGGCATACACTAACGTTACCAGCACCTCCGTTCTCTCGTACCTCGTCGGCAACTACTATACCATCTCGACAGCTACCACAACAGAATAGCCCTCGCCTAGCTCAAGCAACCCTTCATAGACGCTCTCTCTCACCTCCTCCGAGGACTAAGGCAGTTGATATGCATCCAGACTCATCGAGCTCTACAGAGGAGTCCTTATCCGATTCATCTTCCGATTCAGGAGTGCCTGCTCAGAGTCGCCTCCTTAGACGCCCACCGCGATTCTCATCTCAAAGGCATGGCCTCTCGGATGACGCTGATGACGATGATGAAGGACCTGCCTTTATGCCTTTCGCTGCAGGTCCAGACACCCATACACATCATGATCCTAGCGAGACCCTGCGCGGTGATCCTCGGAACATCTCGAGGAGAGTCCCAAGTCGGAAAAACACCGATATTATGCAGCATTCGCAAACATCAGACTCGTCAGCAAGCTCAACTGCCCCTCTCTCAAGACTTCCAGGCAATAAAGATGGTGCTCAGAAGCCAAGACCAGCAGGTCCTTTGTCTCCACGGAGAACTGCCGAATTAGCTGGGAGATCTAGCGGTAGAGGTAAACACATTGGAAGACAAGATAGCGACGGCACACCAAGTATGGGAAGCAGCTTCAGTGATCTGGATGGTACGCAATCTTGAAACAAATTCTGAAATTTAGCTAACTCGATGACAGATGCATCCGTCACTCAAAGTGCTCTTGAAGAAGCCCTAGCTAGCAATATGCAAGCTGGGGGTGGTATGGCAAGCAGAATGAGTTCTATTAGTCACGCTCTTCGAAGCAAGTACCTCTGAGCGAAATATTAGGCGTAAATGAGGATATGGCGTTACCAGTTTGGATCACAGCACTCAGGCAGCAAGGCGCTTCGGAAGTAACATATTTGGAAGTTGTTTTGGCTCAGAGAAGGGCCACAGACTGTGATTATAATCAACTGTGGAAACTTGAATCTTGATTTCCCAGTCCTTTCCCAGAACATGCTCAAGCAGTTGCCATGTCAAGGTGACTGGCTTTTACATCATCTTCTTTTTCATAATAATCTAGTCTGGATCCAAAGGACTTAAATGCCTGCGACGAAAGTGATAAATACCTTCAAAGTTTGCTTATACCATTTGTATACATCTTCAAATCCTTCGTCTCCTCTCTGAGGGCGAGGTCGCTCATTATCTCTTCACTTCCACCACCTAAAACAGAAGTCAGTACGTACTTTCAAAAGGCACTCAAAGAAGCAACTTACCAACTGCCATAACCCTGACATCTCTAGATATTGCTTCAATCCTGTAAGACCCTTAGCAAAACAAGTCCAAATTTAAATCGGAAAAAGACTAACCTCCCACCCTTTCCACCTCTCGCATATCCTAATCCACCCAGAATCTGCTGGGCCTCTCGAACACACTTCTCCAAACACCTAGTACTGACAACCTTCAACATAGCCGTCATACCACCAATCCGAACAGCATCGCCCTGTCCTTTCTCTCCAAGTTCAATCAGCCAAGTCAACTGTTCCAGAAACGCCCAGGCAGGCTCAATACACCTCCCCATCTCGAAAAACTTGGCACGAATAATTGGATTCTCAATCAACTTCTTCCCAAAGGTCTCACGGGTACAAGCATGCCTCCACGCATCCTCCACACAAACTCGACTCAGCCGAATGGCCGCAGTAGCCATACTCCTCCTCTCGGCATTGAAGTTCGACATGATGACCTCAAAGCCCCGGTTTTCCCGGTGCAGCAGATTCGCCACGGGCACGCGCACGTCGTCGAACGTGATGAAAGTACTCCCCGACGCGCCCACACCGGAGTTGAGCATTCTCCTTCGCGACACCCCTTCGGCCTGCAGCGGGATGATCAGCAGCGAGACTCCTGCTGCGCCAACCCCGCCCGTCCGCACGGCGGCCGTCACGAAATCGGCCCAGATGCCGTTCGTAATCCATTTCTTGGACCCGTTCACCACGTAGTGCTTCCCTTGCCGCACGGCGGTGGTCTTGATGTTCGCAACGTCTGATCCGGCTGTTGACCTGGGTTAGCTGGGTCGTACGCGTAGAGCGTCCAATGCTGGGCACTCACCGTCTGGCTCTGTGATCCCAAGGCAGAACCGGATGCTCCCATCAGCTACACCCGGGAGGAATTGTTTCTTCTGTGCTTCGGTTCCGAAGTTCACAATGGGTGGTACTCCGATTGCGTTCCCTCCCCCGAGCCCCCACTGGACTCCTGAATAAGCCTGGATTTGAAATCAGTCTTGAGCCTGTGCTAAATCTTCACGGTCAATAGACTTACCACTCGTGATACTTCATCAATAACTATAAGCGTGTGCCAGGAGTCCCATTCTTTTTTGGGGATGCCACCTGGTAGCGGCACGTTATCAAGATTCGTACTCAGTGCAAGATATCCAAGGTCGGCATGTCTCTTGAATGCCTGCGACACGATAGAAGATCACGTTAGTTATTTTACCCCTCTCCCAGTACTCTATCTTCTTAGACATAAACGCGTAGCGAGGACAAGAAATGCACCAACCGCATCAGGAACTTGGCCTGCTTCTTCCCACTCAAAAGCATACGGCAGGATCTCCTCGTCGACGTATTTCCGGACGGCTGCTCGCAGTCTTCGGTGTGAGTCGGTATAGTGTGGTGAGATGCTTCGGGAGTACCATAGAGGCTCCGCGTAGGGTGTGGGGCAGCCGAAGGCGCTGCTGGGCTTCTCGGGCGAGGGCGAGGTCATTGGGTCACTGAGCAGGTTTCAAACCAGTATGGGGGATAACTGTTTATGTTTCAATGGAATTAGATCGAGAGGATGTTCGCGACGTTGTTTCTGGGTCCTTGGTTGATGTCAAGTAACCTTAACTGTCAAGGGGCCAACGTGCCTCGGTTCGGCTGGGCTGAGTAGATCTTCTTGAGTCGAAGAGGAGCTTGCTTGCTAAAGTGATATCAGGAACCCTAGGATCTGTGTATACGACATGTCGTTTGCCATTGGCTTGCTCTCGTACCATATAAGCTCAGATCACACCCAGTGACTTTTCTGAAGGAGGGACCTCGTAGTTGGGGTTTTCTCTCATTGGGCTAGTGCCATCGCAGAAGCTCGCGCTGGGTTGGGATCGGCTATATTTATGCTTTCGCTATAAGCACTTCCAGTATTGTAGCATTGCTTATGCTTACCTCCAAGATAGGTTCTATCGTGGTGCCGTTTTCTTTTTCTTCCAGCTTCAATCTGCTGGTTAGTACTCACCATATATATCCTCGTGTTCATTCTGCGAGTTTGTGTGGGCAGTTTGTAGCGGTGGCATACTTTTATGATTTGCTGGATTCGAGTTGTTTACTGATTAGTCGTTCTCAACAAGCGGATATCTCTTCTCAGTGGGACAGACAAGAAGATTATGTTGGTCACGGTTACACCAGTCAAGTCAATAAGATCTAAAAGATAGAAGGTGATAAAAAAAATAAATAGAATTGGCTTTCTAAGCTCATTCGAAATAAAATAAACGCTTACATTCCTGTCAAAGGATTTCAGACTGTCCGCTTTCTCCTTGCTTCAATTTCCAGCACCGTCTCTCTTCTCGCTGGCATCTTTACTGCCTTGGACGTCGAGTTCTTTCCTCCTGCGCCTGCGGCTGGAGCCTTTCCCTGATCTTTGCATAGCGGGATTTTGAGCACATCTCCAACGTTGATCTTGTTAGGGTCTGTGATCTGGGGATTGGCGGCCTCTAGCGATGGCAAGGTGATACCCAGCTTCTCCTTTGCGATGATAATCAGCGTATCTCCTGCAACCACTGTGTAGGTGGTGGCGGTGCCATTGGAACATGTTGCGGTTGGTTCGGCGAGGGCAGGGGCGGCTGGGGCTACACATTTGGAGTTGGGGATGTGGATAACGTCGCCTGGGTTGATGAGCCGGATGTTTTTGATCTGTGAGTTGACAAAGGTGATTTGGTCGAGGGTTACATTGGCCGCTGTTGCAATGTTGGCGACATTATCACCAGCAACGACGGTGTGGTTGGCTACGATATTGCAATTGGTTCCGATGGTACCAGTGCCCGTGGCCTTTGCGGCAGCAGATGACGTTGATGCAGCAGTGACCTTTGCAGTGCTGGAAGCCTTTGTTGATGTTGCACGAATACTGGTACTGCTAATGCTACTTGTGGGTGCTGCTGCAGTAGAAAGAAAGAAGGACGCCGAGGCGAGCAAAAGTGTTGGTAAGAGTTGCATTTTGAAGAAAGGAGTGTGATATTAAAATGAGCTTGTTCAACAAAGCTTCGGAAGAGGCGCCAGCGGAGGCAATATATACAAAAGCTTGAAGTGCTGAAGTTAGTTTGAATGATATCATGATCATCGCTAAACTGGTGGTATTTAATACCAGAATCAGGATGGTTGTCACTCGATAATGGATCTCGATCCATGCTTCAGGATTTCTACTGTAACGCTCTCATTGTGGCTGTAATCCTCAGCATTCCGTTCTCCGAAGTCAGTGTTAGTCGAATATACCTTTTCTCAAACCGAGCCAAATCTTCCTAAACGCCTATAGGAACATCGGATGGTCCATGATGCCGATTTCGCGAATCCTCCAGGGCTGATCGGCATCAGGGATATACTGGACAACTTCAGACGGGTAGCACCAGAAGCGGTAATACTTAGAGTTGAGACAAAACGGGATCCGTCTGAAGCGAAAGCATGAATGCTCCTGTCCCTCCCACCCCAAGCGTTCGCCCAGCATGTAGGATTGATCTGAAATCCTCACCAAGTCTTCTTGAAATCCGAGGCCTCTTTACTCAGCCTCTGTGGTTTCAAGGCTTCTTGACGTTCTCCCTCGGCTTCGTGGGAATTCTCTTACTGAGTTCATACCGGTTCGGTTGCACTGAGAAAGGGAAGCGAGCAAGTCAAGGTTGCCTTATTGAGCATAAGTCGCACAATGTCAAGTGCAGGCAGAATGATTGGCTCAGTACTGAAGCAGAGGTGATAGATATGGAAGTTAAATCTGTAGCTATAATTAAAGAAAAGACAAGCAAACAGACGTTGAAGGAACGAACGCATGATATTGTCCATGCGGGGGGAGGGATCTATCACGTGCGCGAGATCCACTGGCCAGTCTTTGTTCCAACGTCGCTCGTCCATCTTCTAACCATGTTCCAGCTCCAGGGCGCATCTCGAGATTTTGAAAGTTCGAGTGCAGTACGGAAGTACAGCATGCACCAATGTTTGTTCCTAATAGGATACTGGACATGATTTAGTAATGGCAACCACGCGGTGGCTCTCGAAGCTCAGCGAAGTGAGGGGCATTGAGGGGTGTCCAAGGGAGATGGCACCCCTCAGCCGTGCACAATAATAATTCTGCTCTTGGGAGATATTCTGATAAATACGCCGTTGCAAGTGGGGATGGGGGATAAGGGCTCCTCGCATGCTGCTGACAGTTGGGTGAAGTCACTCACCGTTGCAAACCATCAAACACACTTTACTACCCTACTCTCGTTAGCTAGTGGATGGAGGAACGCCAACGGAGCCACGCTCAGTATCACTTAGCAGTTTTTGTCGCTCACATTCGATCACATCTGTCCACAGCCGCCCCACGATCGCACCACGACGGCCCAAGACATGCACATGCAAGAGTGAGCCGACAAAGTAAGGCAGCTCCCGTCCTGATCATTCGGTACGCTTACATCCAGTGTGGGGGATCGGGGCTGCGGCCCTCGGTGGCAACCAATGGGTAGCTGTGGCTCCTTCGATCAGCTACTTTTAGCGGCGATTGTGTTATCGTGCTACTGTCCAGTAGGCCCTTTTTATCTTGAGAGCTGCATCCTTGCTTTCACCGATGTTTGCTGCCACTTGTGTTAACACCTGCGTTCGTCCAGTCTTGCAGGAATTGATCTCTTTGCTTTTCTTTCTTACCGCATGCTCGGACTCCTACCATGGTAGATTCGGATAGAGTCGAAGTCGGAAAGGCAGCTGCCTCCATAGAGCGCGCGGACACCAAGAGTTCGACTGTCACTCTAGCTGCCGATGAAGCTGCCGTGTTACCCAAGGGCACAATTGATCCCGTCTATGAAGCCAAAGCTCGAGTCTTGAATCATGCTGTAAGCCCCGGAGCATTCATACCGTCGCATGCAGAAAAGGCCCTCATTGATGTGTATCCAGATCCAAGAAATTGGAATGGGCTGGTACCAATGGCAACTCTTCACCGTCGTTGGCTTTGGATGGGCGAACGATAACTTATGGCCTATTGTAACGTCACTGATATGTGAGCTCAACTTACCAAAGACACGCATCAAGTCCAGAGGAACTTATAAGCATTATAGTCACGCCGATTGCCAATGAATTCCTCCCCTCGAGGCCCCCTCTCTTGTCCCTAGCCCAGAATATTGGCCTGCTCGCTGGTGCCATGTTCTGGGGGTTTGGCTGCGACATATTCGGACGCCGCTGGGCATTCAATCTTACCCTCGGCGTGACTGGAGTCTTCGGGCTGATCGCCGCAGGCTCCCCCAATTTCGCAGCCATTGGGACATTCGCAGCCCTCTGGAGTTTTGGCGTTGGTGGAAATCTCCCCGTCGATTCGGCTGTCTTCCTAGAATTCTTGCCGGGCTCGCACCAGTACTTGCTTACGGTACTGTCAATTGACTGGGCCATTGCACAGGTTGTTGCGACCCTGATTGCGTGGCCGTTGCTGGGGAATCTTACCTGTCAGGAAGATACGACTTGTACGCGGTCTGAGAATAGAGGATGGAGGTATTTCGTTATTATCATGGGTACAATTTCCATGTTGGAGTTCATAGTACGTTTTTGCTTCTTTACAGTCTATGAGAGTCCGAAGTATCTTATGGGGAAAGGGAGAGACGAGGAAGCCGTTAGGATCGTGCACGAGGTTGCACGCAGGAATGGGAAAGAATCGAGACGTGAGCTCTGTCCACTGAGTTCTTGATCTTGGATCTATCTAATCGTTCACAGTTACCATCTCGGACCTTCAAGCCTGCGACCCGGATGGGAGATTCATCCAAGTCAACACCAGTGTGGCGATCAAGAATAAGCTCTCCCAAGTGAACCTCGTACATATTCGTGCACTATTCAATACACGCAAGCTAGCTTGGTCAACGAGCCTTATAATGTTGGTATGGGCCTTTATTGGTTTAGCTTACCCACTTTATAATGCATTCCTACCATATATCCAAGCAACCAGAGGTGCCAAATTCGGCGACGGCTCCACGTACCTGACCTACCGCAACTCATTGATCATCGCCGTCCTCGGTATTCCGGGGGCACTGCTTGGAGCTGTACTAATTGAAGTCCCCCGCCTGGGCCGGCGAGGAACCCTTGCCCTCAGCACGATCCTAACCGGCGTTTTTCTATACTGCAGTACTACAGCCTTAACGTCTACGGAGCTCCTCGGCTGGAACTGCGCCTTCAATTTCTGTAGTAATGTTATGTATGCCGTCTTGTACGCATACACGCCTGAGATCTTCCCGACCAAGGACCGGGGAACGGGTAATGCGTTGACGGCGAGTGCGAATCGGATTTTTGGGATTATGGCTGTAAGTGGCTCCCTCCCTTCATCTTATCATCTGCCTGTTATATATCAGAGTTTGGAATCTATAGACGAATACGATGTGGAAGTAGCTAATTGATACCCTAGCCCATTATCGCCATGTTTGCAAACCTTGAGACTGCAGCACCAGTATATACTAGTGGAGCACTGTTCATCGCAGCTGGGGTCCTGGTGCTTATTCTTCCATTCGAGTCTCAGGGGAGTGCGAGTTTATAATAAGTAGTCCTTTTCAATTTCATTTTTAAGTCGCTTCTCATAGAAGACAAGGGATAGTTGTCTGGAACATTTACCGCGAACCCTGACTTTTCTCTAAATGTATCGCAAACGTTTATACCATATGTCCTAAGGTCATGAATATATAACTCCTTTTCTTCTTTCTGTCCCCTTCAGGATAGGAAAATACAAAGAAACACTTTTCATATCGTCCAACCTTCAGAGTTTTGATTTCACGTCTCCATCGCTTAACCCCCCCCCTATCCTACTAAAAACACAAAAATAAAATCTAAGCGAAGCATACCAGAAAACCCAGCACAACAAACCACCAGCCAGTCCCCCCCCCCATCACTCCACTACCCAGAATCTATTTTCTACTCAACCCACCAGCAGCAAGCCGACCCACCAACAAAAGTCACTTACCACCATTATACGCTATAGGAGGGAAAACAAGGGGGGGAGGAGGCGTGGAGGATAAACGGCAAATAAAATATATTGCCTCCCCCTCCCCCCAGCCACAAAATTCGACCTAACAGACAAGTCAAAGCGTGCATGGAACAGCGACGCTTTCGAGCAATCCTTATTTGCCCCCTCAAGATAAAGAAGAGGGGGGAGAGGTTGGAAAATTGGAGATGGGAGGTATGTAGAAAGTGGAAGGTGGGTATTTTTATTGTTTTTTTTTTTGGGTTTATCTTTTGGTATGCGCGCATACTTCGTACTTGTTTTTAGGCTGTGCGTGTTTACTTGAGTGGGGTGATTAGAGGCGGGTCTGGTAGGGAGCGTGATTTTTTTTTTGGGCCGTAGAAGTAGGGTGGTGAGAATGAAGGATGGAATGAAGTAGCGCTTTAACTGTTGGTAGAGTAGAGTTGAGCAGGATGTTGTTTTGGTAACGTTCCCTGTTGGGCGATGATAATAAGAGGTTGAGGTTGAGCAAAGCCGAGCTGGCGGTCAAGGCGAAAGGTTTCCAGCAAAGCAGGTACATTCTAAGTACCTACTTGTCGACATCACAAAAGCACCAGGAAGTTCTGTATAACAGTAGTATTCTATTTGTTTCTATTGTCAAGCCAGTAGCAGCAACTGCATACGTGGTGGGCTGTGCTCCTATGTACACTTCTTCTAAAGCCAGGAGGCTCTAAATCCACCACAATGACTATCCTTCTGTTTCCTTTAGAAAGAAGCCAATCAAACCGTCGGCTTGCTCGCTCGCTCGCTCTTCTGTATGTGCCTGATCAAGGCCCGCCGCTGTGTGTATTCAGGCCCTTGTAATCCAACCCATCCTTCCCTCCCCTTCCGAGTGGTAGTGTGCGTGTTAAGATTAAGTATTCATACATTGAGAAAAGGAGAAGTATATACTCGACCACGATAGGTGTGTGTAGAGCAATTACCGATACGGATGTCAATCCATGATACTCGTGGATGACAGAAAAAGAAAGTCGATGCTGATGCCCATAAACTCAAGTGCTGGGACTTTCCCGAGACCCCGTCGCTCAAACGCCTACGTCCGCTGAAATATAGTTGCGGAACGTACAGATCATGCAAGTGATGATTAGAAGAAATTCGTGTCGTGTTCGTGAGGATGGTAACTTAAACCGGGATCAATCTGAATCATCAGGGTTCGTGGCCCGCAGTATCGGCCGCGATTGATTGACTTTTCTTGAGTAGTCGTGATTGTCCCTGATCGTGTTGATGCTTTCTCGACTCTTGTTTTCGTTCGAGTACACGCCAGAGTACGGATCCAGGCGTGGATCAATCGGTATTAATCGACTTCTTCTCGATCCCGGTTCACTCGTATCCCATCCTTCCACGACCTGTCGCCCATCGGTTCCAAGCATGTATTTCGAATTTTCGCTCAATGTTCTCGATACTCCACCACCACTACCAGCACCACTGCTAGTCTTACGTTCGACAACACTTATACCGTTGGCCATCTTTTCCTCCTCCTCTTCTTTACGCTTCTTGCGAAGATAGAAGAACACGATGCCAGCGATCAAAGCTACCAACGCGACAAGCCCGACCGTCAGTCCCACTGCGGCGCCGGTACCAAGGCTGCTACTCTTCTTCTTTTCTGTGGTTTGTTGCGAGGAAGAGGGCGGGCTAGTCGGAGTGACCGTAACGGTTCGAACCTGACCAGTCACGGTTTCTAGTGACGTGATGGGCGTTGGGGTCCACGTTGATGTCGTGTCAGTCGTGTCTCCGGTTGTAGTTGTTGCCGCTGCTACCGTGGTGCTGTGTGCGGCCGTGGTACTCGTCGTAAGAGACTGCAGTAAAGTATGTTAGCATAGGACCCAGCTTAAAAATCTCCCCAAGCTCTAAATCAATATATTATATATATATATATAAAAAAAAGGAAAGAATCATACGGATGACGATGAAGACGAGGAAGTCGTCGTCATCGAACTCGACGTAGTGGAGGACTGGGTCGGAGTGATCACGACTGTTACTGCCTGAGTCTCTGTCACAGTAGCCGCCTGTGTCCACCAGAGAAGTCAAAATGGTTGCCAAAATGGGCAATCAGAGACTGAAGAAAGAGACGAGGGAGAGGGAATAATACTGGAAGGATTTACGACTATGGGAGGGTTACGAACCTGAGCATTGCTACTCGCAGCTGTTGTGGATGAACCAGCAATGGTTCCCGAAGCAGACAGTGTTAAAGCGATGTATCCGTACAAATTGTCTCCTCCACACTTATCTGATGGATATCCTGGACAATCCGTATCACACTCGCTAGTCGATACCGTGCTTCCGGGAACATAATTGGAGCACCAGCATCCTTCATCTTGCAGGACAGCAAAGGCATAGTCATCGATACAGAAATCATGACAAAGGCCGTTGGATTGGTAGAGACTTGAGTCTGGGGGCACAGAAGTTAGTCCCGGTCAATCAATAGGGAAAGCCACTCGTCTTACTCTTGCCAGTGCTCGCCGTGTTGAGGCTGGAGCAGTATGCTGTAGTTAAGGCGGATGTTTGACTGATGAAGGCGAGGACGACGGCGATAACAGCCAGAGTGCTGGAGATTCGTGGAGCCATGATGAACGAGATGGGCCGGATTAGGCCACGTTTTCGATGAGATCTTGCCCGTAGATTTTCGTCGACGTCGACTCCACAGCACCGGGGGAAGGTGTGTCGGTAGGTGCAAACAATGGATGGGAATATCAACAAAGGTATCCCATTGAATCAGCAGGTGGTGTAGGTCGAGGCAAACACAGCCATGCCACCCTCTCGTGAAGAATCGAACGGATCACGAAGGTTGGGACGGAGTGGTTGTGGGCGAAGTGGGAGGATAGAGAAGGACAGACAGAAGAAAGTGGGCGCTCGTGGAGAGGGAGTGGAAAAGCAAGATTTGAAGATTAAGGTAATGGGACCTTTCTGGCCGGCGGAGACGGGCTTGTTTTAGCGGGTGTTTGGTTTGGTGTGGGTGTGGGTAGTCGGGTAGTGTGCCAGGTACAAGTTCCTTCCCTTTTTTTTTCGGTCCCTCTGCACCCTGCGCTACTGGGTGGTATAGCAAGTAGGAAGCACTAAATCCTTTGCAGGAAGAAGTCGAGTTGTCGCTGTTGCTGAATCCTGTCGGCTGGGAGGGCCTGGCTGTCGGTCGTCCGCACGTAAATAAATTGATGCGAAATACGCAGTTGCAGTAGCAGTTACAGTTGCCCGTCGTGGTAGGTGGGTGGGTTTGTTTGAGATATGGGAGATGGCAGCGAAGAAAAGTAAAGCGTAGCCGTCGGGGCAATGGGGGGGGGGGGAGGTAAGTAAGGTAAGGTAAGGCAAGGAAAGAAAAGGAAAGGCAGGGCCGCAAAGTGAGGTGAAGGGAAGAGTTGGATGAAGTGAAGCGTATTACAGGAGTATTACGAGTTTCGAGAGGGACAGGAAGAAGAATGATGCAGGTGTGACGCCTGTCGGCTCTCGTATAGTAAGGGTAGCTCGGTCGGTAGGTTGGTGGGCTGGTAGGCTGGCAGGCGGGCAGGCTGGTCGGTATCGTATCGTATGACAATACGATGGAAACAAGCAGAGTTTGGCCGGTTGAGCAAACAAACAGACGACGTGTTTCATGACAGCAGCATTTTCCGACCCTCTTCGTCCAATCTACGCTTTCCCTTCCTTCGCCGCTCATAACATAAAATAGCATCACATAATACAACATTGGCGTACCGGATCATCCAATCCTGCAGATACTGGCCCATACAACACCGTATCTACGCGGTATTTGGGCTCCTACCAAAGACTACGGCAGAAGGGCAGTCGGTCATGGACAGCCCTGCAATCTCTCGTTGGCACCAGGGTCAGCGGCCCCAAAGCATCTAAGCGCCAAAGGAAGTGCTGTTCGGCCAGTGCCGTGATTGGGTGGCGGCCTTTCGTGGCATCCCCAGATCCATTTCTCCTTTGGGATATGATTCTGCAATTTCCAACAATATCCATGCTCGATGGCTGGACATGGGTGCAGTAGAACTGTCATCCCCGTCTTCGCGATCCATGATGGATTCGACCAAAAGCTTGTCGGCGCAATTGCTGCACTATAGCAGACAAAGCGATTGGCACGTGTAGCAGTTATGGAGCACAGTAGGTAGGGTACGACGTACGCGCAGCACCGCTCCGCACCACGCCGGAGGACCGAAACAGAGTCAAGCAGCTCAGTTTGGCTCAGCTGATAAAGTGGCAGACTGGGCCGAGAGGGGGAGGGAAAGAAGGAAAGCGGGCACAATCCAGTCTAAACTCTGTAGGTGGTGAAGATTGTGCTCATTTACCGTAGAAGCGTGCAAAACTCACGGACCGGGGCGACCACAACTCTCATCTGCTGTAAATTGTATTAAAGTCTGGTGGTTGCGGGTAAATGACGCGGAAGGCATCCTACTACTAACCGATGGCGATTCATTTGAGATGAGAATAGGGGACCAGTCGACGATCGGCTGCCTCGCGCAACTTGCAAGATTAACGGTGTTTCGGCTGGGTTCGCTCTCGGCGCCATGATAGCTTCTACGCAAAGCTCCATCCAGAGAAGAGGACAGAAGGAGCCAGAGAGGAGCGGAGAGGCACGACCAGACTGGACCAGAATCCAAGCCATCCAAGGACAGCTGGAAGATCATTGTCGTCATGGAAGCTTGGACCTGCAAGCCGAGGGCTCCACCACGTCCACTCACTTGCTCGCTAGACGCTGCGAGCCTTTTGACGAGCATGTACGGAAATTGTCCCGGTCCCGGCGCTCCAGCTCCGCACACATTGCGTTTGCATTTGCCTTTGCCTTTGCATTTGCCTTTCGTTGCCGTTGCCTTTGCCTTTGCCTTTACCTTTGCATTTGGTCTTGGGGCCAGGCCATCTCGATACTTCCAATCCCCGGCTGTCGTGCGCTCACCATGAAACCGCGACGTGCTGTGTAGCGTTCGTTGTATTGTTTGTTTCTGCTTGCTCATTACTCGGTACTCGTTACTCACTCCTCGTTTCTCCTGGTGCAACCTCCCGTCCGTCCCATGTCTATCGTTATTTCCCAGGCCGTCGTCGCGGTCGCCTTTCGCCCCTCGACTTTGGCCAACTGGTCCACCCTGACCACTAAAATTAGTCAGGCGCGTCGTTGTCACTGATGCCGGCCGGGGGCTTAGTGGTTGTATAATATCTTGTCAGTTTGTGGTATGCTACAATATACATGTGCTGGAAAGTGCCGCTTGCATATAGATAACGCAAGGCATGCGGCCACTTCTCAGTACAAAACTTGGACGTAACTGCCAAGCAGTCAATATCCCCACACACCGCTTTTACTATTCCAAGAGTATTCCAAGAGATTTCAATGCTCGAGCCCCCTCTGGGTTCTTGGTCGCCGTCACGATTACGAGTATATCCGGGCCTTTTGCATGGTGGTGGCGAGGTAGTCAACTCCCATCACTTCCGTGAAAGTGCAAACTCCGTGGGCGTCCTCATCTCACGGAGAATGGGCAGATGACCACCGACGCCAATGACAGCCTGGAGCCGAGACTGAAGTCAATCCTCGTGA